>CM055830.1:30320546-31520546 GCA_029582265.1 Zoroaster sp. YZ-2022
TATGTGCAGAATGTGCAATGCGGCGGAGGAGACTGTATTTCACATTGTCAGCGAATGCAGAGTGCATGCTCAGACAGAGTACAAAGGCAGACACGACAAGTTGGCTAAGGTGATCCATTGGGATCTGTGTAAGAAGTACGGTGTCAAGGTGCAATCGAAGTGGTACGACCATGTGCCGGAAAAGGTTGAAGAAACAGATCATGTCAAGATTCTCTGGGACTTCAACATCCAGACAGATCATGTTATAGAACATAGACGGCCGGATGTTGTTGTCTTGGATAAGCATACAAAGATGTGTCATCTTATTGATATAGCTGTGCTGGGTGATAGTAGAGTAGCTTCTGAAGGAGAAGGAGAAGGTACAGAAATATCAGGATTTAGCGAGAGAACTCTGCAAGCTGTGGCAAGTCAAGGTGAAGGTTATTCCTGTGGTAGTGGGGAGCACTGGGTACAATCCCGAAGGCGTTGGAGAAACATCTCAAGGAGATAGGAACATCTGTTAGAGTAGAATTACTACAGAAGGCGGCGCTCTTAGGGACAGCAAGGATTCTGCGAAAGACACTGAGATCTAAGGCTACGGGACGTAGCTTGACCTCGAGGTGTAACCGGCAGAAAGGAAAACAAGATATTTTTTCATGTTGTGCTAACGCGAAATAATAATAATAATAATAATAATAATAATAATAATAATAATAATAATAATAATAATAATACATAATAATACATAATACATAATAATAATAATAATAATAATAATAATAATAATAATAATGTGTGGACTTATATAGCGCACGTATCCACCAACTAAGTGGTGCTCAAGGCGCAATAGCCACGATGTGTCCGCAAGTACACCTTAATAATTATTCACAGTTGATTTGAGAGCTTGCATAGAACACACTGAGTAATCTGCATACTAGTGCCTACTAAGGGTGATCCTATGTACTTCATAGGAAAAAAAATACGTTTTTGAAACCCCGAGGTCATTAGTTTTGGTAACGGCTATACTAGCCACTCCATGCATATCGAAGCCAAGCGACAATACATGGAGTCCCCCGACACTTTGCCGCACCTTTTCATGGCACTTTTTATGTGTACAAATTACCCCATACTAAAAATATTAAAACATACTTTACGTTCAAAGAAAATTCTTCCCCGGTAGATCACCATCAACGGCTCTGAGATATAAAACAAGAGCAAAAACACAATGATAGCACTCGACATTATATATTGAATAGCAATAATGAAGTCGAGGACAGCAAAGAAACGCAGTCCGAGGTCTTGTCAAGTCCGAGGTCTGTCAACAGAAGATAACCATTTTGATTCTAATCACTAATGAAAAATGCTTTCAGTTTGTGAGCTGAAAGTGACTGTTGAATGTGAAAATCTTGCAATGCAATTCAACAGTCACTTTCAGCTCACAAATTGAAAGCATTATTTTTTCATTAAATGAGTGATTAGAATCAAAATGGTTTGTCTTCTGTTTGAAAACTTGACAAGACCTCGGACTTGCGTTTCTTTTGCTGTCCTCGGACTTGCGTTTCTTTTGCTGTATATCTGGGGCCGGGGGGTTAAGTGTCCTCAAAATGTGGCTGTGATTGAAAGATATGCTTTCGTTATGTCAGGTCCAGTGGGTATGGTCTCAAATTCAACTTCATTAAGAACACATTCATTAAAACTTACTCTGTCTTCGGGTGACCGGGGGATGGTGTTGCCTTTGAAGCACACAAACAACACATTAATGATATGATGATGGCTACGATGACAGAACAGGCAAAGATGCCGCCGATGATTTGAAGATTCGTTTTAACGATATAGCGTACACTATTAAACAGTATGGGGAAAGGGGAAAAATGCAAACTGTCATTATGTACGAAAATTGTAAAGTAGCCTAACGTTTTGACACTTTAACCCTAACCACTCCATGTCCTCCAAAGGGCACTTTTTGGAAAAATTCAGCACTGTTAAAAAATGGCACTTTCACCTCTTCAAATAGGACAAAATTCACCTGGCAAGAAGTACAGGCCAACCCTCATGGAGGCCACTCCGATCCACAAAATTCTGCTCTTGAGCAATCTTCAGTACATACATGTACAAGCCTGCTGTCCTTTCCAAGTAATCTTACAAAATCAACTGTGTGCCACCCAAGGACACTGTAAATGTTTGAACATATTAGTATGGCCTGCAATGTATCGACGGGAGACCACTTTACCCTGTAATCTCAGTGGTGTGACAGTGCACAGAAGGGTAACCATAGGAGGCCACTGGTAACAGCTAATGGCTTGGAGTGGCCTGAATGGGTTGTTTCAAAAATTGCACTGATTGTAGGAGGGTTGTGCTGAATATGAAGGATCAACGTAAACGCATGGTGCGTTTTGAAGATAAGGGCATGTTTCCAAAAGTGTACTGGAGGAATTTGGAGGATCCAGAAAGGTTCCTAGCCAGAATACCTAGGGTGTTAGGGATAAAGTAAAATCTGTCCCGAGGCACGATGGCTCACCAGGCCAGTGTTTATCTCCGGTTTCGTTGGCATGAAACGAGTGGAAATATTTCTATTCCCCCTGGATGGGATGCCAGTCTATCGCAGGTTACTTCCCCAGCTATACCGGTACTCCTTGGCAAGAGAAGCATCACGATCAAGGTGAGGATTCGAACCCACCCATTCTGGTGATTCGGCCACCAGCCATCAGAACCCAAGTCCGATGCACTTGACCGCGCAGCTATGGCACCCCAAGTGTTGACACCGGCCAAAAAAAGTCTCCTGTTTCTGGTCATCAGTCAGCTTCAAAATCGGTGCGGTGACGCGCATTTTTTCGGCCATCTATTTCTGCCAACAGGGAAATACGTGATACATTGTACACGGGGACCAAATTTCCCATAGGCCTATACAAAGTGTGGTGGCTAAGAGAGGCCTCACAAATCAGGCAAACATTCATACCCCTTATGTGAAAAAGTCGTTTAAAACACAGCACGGCAGAATTTTAATCGATCCAGTAATATTGGCTGCAACTGGACATCGTTTCAAAGCAAAAAAACAGAAAATTTAAAATGCCGACGCGCGGGTCTGAGGCGACGCGCGCGGAGACCGTAAACCGGGGACTTCTTTTTGGCCTATCGTAGGGTACGCATACGGTATTTATCCAAAGCAAATGTCTGCCATTATGGTGTTGATAAACATTCTGCTGCACTCTAAAATATGAAGGTTTTGAATCAACCTGCTAAAAGTTTGGTTAGTATAGCAACAAGTTGGATTTAACTTTTTGGGATTTAACATAGTGTTGAATTAACATGTATTAGGTTAGATTTTATTTTATTGCCATCATGCTGTTGCTAAAAATTCCGTTGCACTCTAACAACTGAACGTAGGCCCTTGACTCAACGTGTATGTATCGTCCGTATTTTACCGCTTTTTACTTTCTGGATATTGTTGTTTCATTGAATATTTATAATTTCATCTTAGAATGGAAAACAAATACTAGGCAATGAGATATTCACAAAATAGTTGTCATTAGCTTGGTTTCGCAGTAAAACGGTGTCAAAAATATGGCGGGACCCACCATAAAGTCATTTTGGTACATACTGTAAAACTATACTTCCAGGGTCGTAGCGAGCGTTGTGACACCCTTGTGAACCCCCCCCAATAATTTTTTTCAGTCGGTAAATAAAGCATCAATGCTACTAGAACGAGGGTTGGTCCAGAATACATTTTCAGTTGGCAAACCGAGATGTTTGTAAGCTGTGGTTTCGGGAGTCATTTCGACCATTTCAGTTAAATTAGTCAGATTATTTCGCCAATTATTTGATTGACTGGATAAAAATCTGACAGCAGATCAAAATTCCACGTTGGAGGCATAAAGTTTCATTAAAGATTAATTATTCCGTATAAAATTGTAAACAATTTCCATGTTTTTCCTTCACACATGAGGGCGCTGTTTGTGCGAACACATCAAGAACTCGGGGTGCACCCACTGATCTCTATTATACTGTATAGAGATCAGTGAGTGCGCTCCACTAAATAGTGCGAAATTCATTATATAGCGCTCAATTCCGTCACGCAGTGAAGATCATGGCGCATCAACATTATTACCCCTGTCATCGGGCGAGTTATATCATTCCTAGAACCATCTCAACTCCATGGGGAGTATGCAGCCCATGCTGCCAAATGTGTAGCGTAACGAGCTTAATAAAACAATTACCATCTCTGCTCTCAAAGGTCTCCATTTTATACTCCTGGGTGAAGAGAAGCAATTATAGTTTGCTCAGGGACACAAGCACCACGGTCGCGGTCAGGATTCGAACCCACATTCTGACGACTCGGCCATCAGAACACAAGTCTGATGCGCTAGACTGCTCGGCCGCTCGGCCATGGCATCCATTAATTCAGTAATGTTTTGTGCACAAATCAACCATGATGTGACATCACAGATTTGCTCATGAATATGCAAATTGATATTATCATATAAACCAATAATTATTGAAAGGTGGAATGTCAATATTGAAACAGAGGCGTTCATAATGTTTTCAAGTCAAACTATTCGTATTTCATATATAGTCCCTTTAAAACAAGCAACATTTGTAAGTTGCATCGTATCGCGTTGTCTCATTAACGAGAAAATAGTAAAGATATTCTGTATTCATTCTAGTAATTTAGAAAAGTTTCCTAAATTCGAACTGAATATTATTGGCAATAAATTTCCTTTTCTTAAAAAAAGGACAGCACCTTAGATCTTTCTAGGGGAGATTCTCATTCAGTAGTAATTTAGAAAAGTTTCCTAAATTCAAACTGGAAATTATTGGCAATAAATTTCCTTTTTATAAAAAAAAAGGAAATGACCAAATCCTTTTTAGGGGAGAATAGTATTTTTGTCAGCTTTATGCCCAGTAAGTTTCACCATAGAAAAATTCACATTTTGGTTATTTTTTTAGTTACCAATTTTATTGTTTTAAGGAAATGTACACCTTCGGTAATTACCCGATTGTAATATAACTGAATTATAATCTAACAACTTACTTGATGTAAAGTATGGCGATAATATACCAGACATCCTGTCATGCTGTCATTTTTTTAGAAAACGTAACTTGTATTATAAATGTAAAAATGGATCACGTCTGTGATCCGTGTTCTATTATTTCAATTCATGCGAACAAATACCTGAATGCATTTTCACCAGAGTTGCAGTACTCAAAAAGTACTGGGGTCAATTTCATAAAGCTGCAAGGCAGATAATTTTGCTAAGAAACTATTAATTTTGTATTAAGCAATAACAAAAACAGACTACCAGCCACAATTATAATGCATACGTTTTGTATAAAAGTTTGGCTGGTAACCAAAAGAAATCCGCTAAGCATTTTTTTTTCTTCTGGTAAGCAATTTTATCTGCTAAGCAACTCTATGAAATTGGCCCAAGGACTATACAAGGCTGATTTCCTCCAATTGACAAAACTCCATGCTGGTTTGTGAAGCATATCTTCATTCACACATTTACAGCAGTGGCATAGCCAGCAGCCTACTTTTAAGCAGCAGCATTTCCCAGAGTCCGGCATTCTCCTGAGGACGATCAGAGCACACTGATCGAAATTACTACTCAATTGAGAATTTCACATGGTGTCACCGCAATTAGTCTTACTTATCCTCCTCACCGTGCAAAGCTACAAGATTTACCTAGTGGCATAGCCAGTATTTTGAGAGTGGTGGGGAAAACATTTCTGGGGGAGTAAAGTTACCGACACAAAACTCAAATGAACCGACAAAATTATGTCAATCAAAAATACCAACAAGTTTGTGAATTTACCGACAGACACTATTTTGCCAACAAGTGGCGGAAGTCCCTTTCACCCCACCCCTCCCCCACCCCTCCCCCACCCCTTTCGTTACGCCACTGATTTACAGGCATAGGTCTACCATTGATCCTTAAACCTCTATGCTTAAACCATGGATTAAACATACCTATATCTGTCGTAGTAGTCTTCACGGTCACAGCAGTATTGATAAACAGTGTTGGAACCACAGCAGTAGATCAAATCAGGTGACTCCGTTGGCCTGGGACAGTTAAACGCAGCAATGTGTTTCGAACCGTCAAACACCGACGGACATTCCCAGGCCGATGCGGCAGCTTTCGAGAAAACAGACAAAATTTTATTTGGATCTCCAAGGAAAGGGGCCTGGAAAGTAAGGTGTCTCAAGTGTTCCCCTGCAAGTAATGAATCCCAAAAAAATGTAATTAAAAAAAAATAATAATAAAACAGTTACAGAACCAACCCCGGTCAGTTACGCAACTGTTCCATAAGCAGAAGAAAAAAAACTTCAGAAATATTTTTACTCACCTTGTATGAAAAAAACAGTGAAAATAAACAATGAATAGTGCACAAAATTAGTCATTTTTTGGTAGTTCATTTTGATAAGTCTGATATACTGGGTTACGACATGAAGTGGAGATATAATGTACCTCCAACAAAAATGTGTTCTATGTAAACGCAATGACATTGAACTTTAGCTTGCAAACATTTCTGTGCATTCAATCAAAATGATAACTGCTATGTAATGTAGTTAAAGGGACAATATCGACCTGGTCAACAGGGCATGGAATCAGAGTGCTAGTTTTAGATTTATCCAGTAATAATACCATTCGTGATAAGGGCATAATACCGTTGCTCCTGCACTGTAAAAACGTTGGGCAACATGGGGTTGGGTAGGGTTATTTCTCCCAGAATTGGTCAGTATTTACCACAACTGTTCACATATTTTGGCAAAAAAATTATCTAACATTGGGCAATGGTAAACCAACTGTGTAACCTGTTGATATGTTGACCAGTGTTGGGCAACATATCAACCGTGTTTGCCCAATATTTCTTACAGTGTGCATAAATGAGCCGGTAATTTTCCGTCACTGTGTTCATTTTAAACTAGGACACCGATTCCTTGTCCTGTTGATAAGAGTTTTACAAGAAACGTATTCTCGATGTACAGTTCTGTTGATGATGATATCAAACACACCCTTTCTGTTGGATGTGCTATCATTTTATTAAAAGTGGTAAAACAATTTCACAACAGAATTATTGTCCTCGAGGAATTTAGCCTAAATTAAACTATGGAATAATTCGTCCCTAATTTGCCAGAGTGACCAATCCCGAATTAAGTTGGCATAGTGACCAATGCGGTATTGGTCACTTTGCCAAATTACAAAAATAGCCAGTTAGAGCATTCGTCATTTGAATGGCATGCTCTATCTCCAAACTATAAGGAATGCATGCATGTGGATTAGATACAATGGTAGGTCTCTTCCTGAATGCACTAATGGGCGGGGAAACTTAAAATTGAAAAAAAGTCGGATTGGTCACTATGGCAAATTAGGGACGAATTAAGAAAAATATAACGCAAGGGTACTTTTAGTGGTGGTTTGGCCAACTTTACTAATAGTGTATACTGACTTTAAACAAATATCGACCTATGGTTTACTTAAAGAATATACACGTTTTCATAAATTTGTTATGGTCGAACGTATTAATAGGAAGGTGCAACATTTTTATTTGGTAATATTTTATATTTTAATAATAGTTTATCAATTAACCATCTAGTTTTCAGGAAATATATCATAAAATTCTACTGACAGTTGTATCATGCCATTCGGCAACTTTTCGTAAATTCAACATAACATTTCCTTTTTTCTCTCTAGGATGAAAACAATTCTCAGGCTAATTGATACGTGTAAGAAATGAACACTAAGTAAGTTTTTAAACAAGATTTCGTTAATTTGATGATCTGGTTATATAACCAATGTTGTACATTCTTTTTATGTTTGTCTACATTGTTGTATTTGTGGAGATAATGTATTTGCACACAAGAACTATGAACACACCCCACGATCAAATAGTGATGACATACATTTAAGTATACAAGACATCATGTGGCGGTACCAATTATTGATAATGTGCGTATACTTTAGTCATGAGTCCAAAGAGCTTGTATTAAAGCAGAACATACTATTTAGTCTGCTAAACAACATTTTATTGAGAACCTTCCAGAAGCAGTATACATTACGTGACAATTTGGCTGGTAACCTATGTTTTGCTGAGCATAGTGTTCAGCAAATTTGTGTGCTTATCATCAGCTTTATGGCATTTGTTCTTGTTTACTTTTTATTTGGATGTTAAGGACAAGGACGAGAACGGTATATTATGGCCCCACTTAGGGGCGTCACTGGGTGGTTTGGGCCGGGTACCAACATATCCCCTTTTGGTCGGATTTTAAAATCCAATTAATTTCTGTAATATTATATATTTCTTTTTTGGGGGATCATCAAAGTCTGTACAGTTTCAGAGCTTCATCGCGTCCCCACCTGTGGATTTCCCCCGAACCACATCATTAAATGCTCGCGGAACTCGAGAGAAATTTACGAAACGCGACGACCCCTCGCCCCCAAGAACAAATCCTATTCGTATGGGCACGGTCCCATAATTAGCCCATACGATTTTGCTGATTTATTTTGTTTTGTTTTGTTTATGTCTTCAACCGCGTACAAACGAAGTTCGTTCGTCCCTTATGTGCACGAGGAGTTGACTGTGCTGAAACCAGGTGTCTGCTTCGAGTATCACTAATTGTATGAATCACTTTGTACCTGGACCTGGGTAATCCAGTTTTGCGGCCATTCGACTCAAATGTATCTAGTGCAGAGTTTGAAAGTTGAGAACAAACCCCAAAATACATACCGGTATTAAATCTTAGTAACTAAAATACATAATCACATCCCCGCCCACCCAAGATATCAGCCAGTCACTCTAATGGGTGCACCCCACTAAATAAACTCCCATAGTGAACAGTACTAAATACAAAATTTTCAAAAATCATTTAAAAAATTTGTTTTAAAAGGTCGTACAGTTTTTAAAACCAAAAGAAAAATATTTATCGATATATAACCTTTTATTTTCTTCTCAATTTATTGTGGATAGTTTAGGTTTCCAGGGAGTTATTCTCATCCCAATGAAAACCACCTTCTACAGTAGTGAAAACGACCACACTGAAAAGCAGCCATTTTGGAAAAAGGCCTTACGCTTGAAATCAAATTAGGACCACTTTTCAAGTGTATCCAAAATACTCACAGTTGGAAGTCAAGGACCCCAGGTTATGATATTGGGCCATTTTTACACAAGCCATCAAATGAATGGGCCTAAAATCTTTGTTTTTCAGAAAATTTTGAGGACATACACTTTATGATAAACAGCTCGGCGCATGAATTCCTCACTATTTAGTGGGGTGCACACTATGACTAGAGTCAGATTGAGCCGGATATTATGCTCACTCGTCGCTCCATACATTTATGTTAGCGATTGAGCCCCATGCAGTCTGATACCAAGACTACGGGATTTGTGGAGTAGGCCTTCATGTCAGAACTTGAACGCGCCGCACAAGCGTAAACTATACATGAACGAGACTCAGCCAAGCTGACACCGTCGACATCACCCACTGATCTCTATAGTAACTGGATAGGAGATCGCGCCGATTGGCTGAAGCTCGTTGTTCGCCATCTTTGTTCCCCAAGAAAGAAGGCGCATGCGTGACGGCCGGACAGGGGCCGTTTTCGCGACTGTAACCAGAAACATGTTTGGGCTTTGGTCATGGTTAAGCGTTTTTGCGAGTTCAGTTGTGCTGCGATGACGTCATTGTTCTGACCAAAACGTGAACCTAAGTTTGTGATCGGTTACGCTTGGTTTCAAGATGGCGGATTGTAAAAAGTAACGAAAGTTTGGTTAATTATGTGTTGAAACATGATGAAATGATTGTTTGTATACCAGTATATCTTTCAAGTTTATTACTAGCACTCACGAGTAAGTTCTATTTTGACAAATTTTAATTACACCATATATTTTGAGAAACGTTGATGATTGAACACGTCGCAAACTGAAAACAATTTTCTGGTTACGTTCGCGTTTTCGCGTAGCTAGCTATGCCGTCTTGTTTCTGGTCAAGAATGTGACGTCAGAAACAAGTTTCTGGTTAGGGTCGCGAAAACGCGCCCCAGGTTTACTGCATGCTACCCGACCGACGACAATGCCGAGTGCTGCTGAACCAGATGTTGTTATTGTCAGTATGATAACATGACATTTTGATTCTTGATCTTTTTGGGGAACAACATGGCGGCCAGTTACTTCAACTTTTAATAGGCCAATCAGTGCCCATCTCCTATCCAGTTAGTATAGAGATCATTGGCATCACCACACCTTCCACAATAATGAGAAGCAGATCACATCGTGGTATAAAAACAAGTACCGAGTACAAATAAATTGTTATTTTTGTTCTGTTCCAGTTTGTCTTGTCTTTTGCTACGCCACTGATTGTCAACAATCCAGTATTTTTAACAAAAAAGTGGAAATTCAATCAGCCTTATCAGAATTGCCGCAGGCATGCGCATTGACTTGAAAAACAACCTCGCACCTTGTGACCTTGGAAAAATGAGTACCCTTGCGTACGAGGATATGTGAAAAGTCAATGGGGGCGATGTTTTTGGTGATAAGTTGGAAGTTTTTTACGTATTTTGACAACATTACGGAGATTTTTTCCTCGAAATTGTTAAGAACATAAACAGAATACTTAATTTATTATATCTAACAAATTTCAAATATATATTCTCCGTAATATTGTCATAATACGGAAAAAAAATCCCAACTTATCACCAAAAAATGCCCCCCCCCCTACCCCCCCAATTGACTTTTTACATTGTCTTCGTACGCAAGGGTACCATTTTCTGAGGCGCTAAGTCAGTGCGCATGGCGCGGCAAATCCGATAAGGCTTATTGGATTTGGACTTGATCAAAATAAACGGTTGCCATGGAAACCATGAACACAAGTTATCATTGATTTTTGGTCCTAAAGATTAGTTAGGGAAAATGTCATGATTACAAAATGTCGCGGGGGCACATTTCTTAGCTAGGTCTGATAGAGTTACAAGACATCATGGCAAATCATAATATTATCCGACCAGCTGATGTGGACAGCGCCCTCAAGAGCAAAGTATGGCCAGCTAGCTATGTGATTTAATTTGATTAATATTGCAAAAGTAAATGCAATGTTGACGAGTGCACATGTCTAAAAAAAAAACGGGGATTATTTTATTAAATCCTTGCAAACGCTTTGCCAAAAATAATTAGGACGGTCATAAAAAAAAGAGTGTTCCACATAATATTTGTCAAAATAATAAGTATGTGCCATGCAAAGTTTGTGCATGTCAGCTCCACCGTGTCCGTGTGATAAAATATAGGACTTGCTTGGACGACAGCGTGACACGAACGACGAAGCGAAGCAGACGAAAATGGCCACAAAAATCTTCACATTTCTTCTCGGCGGAATAATATGGTTTTCCACTGCTTCTGTCGTATATTTCTTCTACCATGAAAGCACCCTACAGCCAACAAACAGGATAGCAATTCTTATGAGGATTGACAGAGAGGGTCGGCAAGAAATCGACGGCGAACGTTCAAGAACTAAACTGGGCTCATCAAACGAGTTCGACTCGGAGTTGGGCCAACTTGGCCGAGACGTGCCGAGGTTTGGCCCCGGGGAGAACGGGCAGCCCGTGCTGTTGTACGGCGAGGCGAAGGAGAGGGCAGATGAGACCATGAGAATCCACAATTTTAATTTAGTTGTCAGCGATATGATATCGGTCGAAAGAACTTTGAAAGACACCAGACATGAACAGTAAGTGGTTTTTTTGTTTTTTGTTTTTTTTGTTCAAACTTCAACACCTAACAACAGTAACAATGTTGTTAGCCCCATTCCCAACTGGACTCACTCCGTATTATTGGCCCTATCACCACGTGCACAAAAAAGGGACGATTTTTTTTCAACTTTTGATCTGCTAATTTAGTAGTGGGATTACAATCTAAAATTTTGTGATTAGGGAAGCTTGCCCAAGCAGACACTTTTGGCATTAAAGGTCACTATTGTGAGATCAGTAATCTTAGTGAAATTTTAATTTTGTGATTTTTAAAAAAAAATTATTTCAAAAAGGTTTTATACAATTTCACGAAAGTGAGCTCTCCCAGAATAATGGATTTTTATGCCAAAAGTGTCTGTTTGGGCAATGTTACCTAATCACAAAATTTTAGATTGTAATTTATAATAAGAATATAAAAAATTTCCCTTTTTTGTACTATGTGGGGATAGGGCCAAGGATATGGAGGGACAGCGGCGTAGCCAGGACATTTTCAGTGGGGGCAACGGGGGCATTGCTTTTCAGTGGGGGGTCCCAGGGGTATGGGTTTTTCCCTTTTCTTTTTCTTTTCTTTTTTTGGGGCACTATCAGGATTTTTTGTGGGGGGGGCACCTGGGGGCACCCCCTCCCACTGCGGAGTGGATCCAGTGTATTGGCCCTAGAATGAGGCTGTACAATACCTAATTTTAAATTAATGCACCTATCAACTGAAATTCTCATTGGTACGTATAATAACTTGTATGTTTTTGTTTTTAGATTTATTATTATTTTGTTAATTTGATAATGTGGTTATAACCATAAAGTAGGGTTTTCAGGTGAAAAATTATTCCTAAACCAATATGCTCAATATTTATATCAAATTAAAGGTCTTGATGAAAGAAATACAATGGTTTTTAAATCAAGAAAATCGGACGAGTAGTTTTTGAGGAATCCTGTTTTATTTAATCAAGTATACAGCATTCGATGAAGTCCGACTGTCCATACACTGTGTACATCCCTAATGGCAACAAAACCGTTGAATCTGCCTACACACACCGTGATACACACGCACAGCGTTCGTGCTCATTTCCCTCATAAGAGCTTTGAAATGGTGTAAAAAATACACTCTCCGCTCAAAACTAAACACAATTACGGCTCAAAACTTTCACATATATGATAGAAAATAGGTGTAAAATTCATTCAGACACCGCTCTTACCTTTCAACTTGAAAATTTCACCTCGAAAAACGGTGTTTACTTTTTATCTCTTTGTAACTTCGGTTGTAGAGTAGCTGTGGAGATCGAGCAAGCATGGGTATGTAAAGGAGCCCTTTGACTCAATAGGGAAACCCGTTTTCATGTCAATCACAATGTACTTGGGTGCAGAGACAGCTCCGAAGTGGATGCCCTCAGCAGAGCGCGGCAAATTTTACGGGCCGAATCGCCCGATCTCGGGCTGCCAGCGAAAGGCTGGGCGGGACGAAAGTGGTTCATTCATAAAAAACTAGGTTTTCGCACGTACTTCCGATTGCTGTTTTATGTACATTGTTGGATAGCTGAGACTATAAGCTTTCCAATGAGCTATTACATGTAAGATTTCGACAGGTATAAGTAGTAGAATTTTTTATTTAAAATTTTGATGTTTTTTGTTGCGGGTGATGCGCTGTGCGTGTGGAGGGCTTCGGTCAAGCACGTACAAACTGAAAACCCTACATAAAGTACATACATTGCCTTTAAACTTTTTTGCCATCCATTTTTGCCATCAGTTCAAAACTTTGAAATAATCTGTATACATGTATATAATTTGTTTATTGTTTTGTTTACTTAATTTTGTTTAATAGTATTTATTGACCATGTTTTTGACGATTTCACCGTTGATAATAGTTACTGAAAATTGTGTTTTTTATAGATGAAAAATTTTTATATTTTCCTGAAAAAAAGGGAACACGGAAAGTTTAAAAGGAATATTTCAACTGAAAATTTTCAAAATACATGTATATGGATAACAAGGAATGAATTTAAGACGTAATTTTAGTTAGGGCATTAATTTATTGCTGCAAGGAAAACAGTATTTGTTTGATTAAAAACAATTTGCATGGAATCTCCAGTTAAATATAAATCCAAAAATGGGTAGATGCATTTAGCTTGGTGGCCCAATTAAATTTCTCTATAGGGGCCATGGACCAAACTGTACAGTGTAGCTCCAATATTTCAAGCAATGTTTACAGTTCTGCTGTATTTTATTGTATACACTATTTCCCTATTTCCCACAGGTGAAGTCAAAATATACTGATCAAATTCCCTACTGTAAAATACCAGTGATCAGTCATAGAAGCACTTGTACATAACCTGCTCCAATCTGGGGTCAGACAGTATTAGTGTGGTTAACTGTGTGAAGCAGTCACACTTGGCCGAGTTCCATCAATACATGACACCTGTGCATTGTTAGGGGCCTTTTATCGGTAAACCAATATCAGGCAAATAATCAGTGGTCCATTTAAACCCCTCGAGGCTCAGAGCCACTTTCGCTTTTGAGTATTGTGGGTCCCTTTGAACAGACGGGAGTCCGTGGGTTAAAACTCCAACCAGGTCTGATTTTGGTGGGTTTTCATAAGCAAAAAGGTGGAGGAAAACACAGTTTACTTGATTGCTCATTTAAGGGAAGGTACAAATTACTGACATTATCAACTAAAAGCCATGCTTTATAAGAATCAAGGTATGTTTAAAATTAAAAATCAACCAGAGTGTGAATATTTCAGTTTATTTCATCATGGCGTTTGTGTTAAAATACAGAAAATGCATTCAGATTGTTTCAGTTTGTATTCGTTCCAATGTGGAATTTCTGTAATCAAATATTTTAAATTTTTTGAGATTTCAGAAGTGTGCATACATGTAATGTCATCCCCCGACCCCTTCATTTTGTGTGCATCCCTTTTTTTTTCATACCCCAAGCTCCACCCCTGATAATTAACCCTTTTTAGTTTATTTTTTTTGCCATTTTGATTAGTATTTGTTTTTTGTTTCATTTTGGTTGTGATCATTTTTCAAATCTCTCCCCCCCCCCCCCCCCTCTCGGAGGGCTTTATTTAGTCTGGTTACTTTTGGACAAAAGCAGCAATTTGAGGAGAAATTATTTAACAATAGTCTTTAGTACAATGAATAAATTAAATATAAATTTATTAGAAGATAAGATAGAGTTAAGATAGAGTTAAGATAGAGTTAAGATAGAGTTACATGTAAGATAGAGTTAAGATAGAGTTACATGTAAGATAGAGTTACATGTAAGATAGAGTTAAGATAGAGTTAAGATAGAAAATATAAGGGAAAGTAGGGAATCTTCCCCCCCCCCCCCCCACTAAACATCTGAACACCTCGATTATGATTGTGGATGAACCAAACAAAACAGCACAGTGTATTAGCCATTCTATGAAGTCCTGTAAGGGTCAAAATCAGTCAAAATGTTGGTACAATGTACGTATACACTTAAAAGTCAAACAGCTGTCAAACCATACATACACGTACATGTACACATGTAGGTACAGTAAGTATGTAGTAAGTTATACATTTACAGGTCAAAATTTACTCAATCCACACACAATGTCCATGCATTTTTCAAACATGCATAAAATTTTGCATTTTCTCTTATACATGTACATTGTCGAGCGGTTTAGTGCATCGGATTTGTGTTCTGACGGCTGAGTCGTCAGAATGTGGGTTCGAATCCCAACCGCGACCATGGTGCTTGTGTCCTTGAGCAAGACACTTTACCATAATTGCTTCTCTCCACCCAGGGGCAAATGGGTATACCTGTGAGGGCAGAGTTGGTTGTTGTGTTTGATTAGCCCTATATGCGCTGTAATGGCAGCAATTGAGCTGTATCCCCAGGGAGCTGAGATGGTTTCAGGAATGATTTATGAGCATGATGAGCAGGGGTAATAATATAATGCGCCTTGAGCACCAGTTTGGTGGATACGTGCGCTATATAAGTCCACATTATTATCATTATTATTATTATGTATAGTGTAAATATAACAAATTTCCGAAATTATTTTGTGCTGAGTAAGGTCTGGGTATAATGCAGCTACATACTGTACATCCTGTGAAAAAACTGATGAGTGAAATATATATTATGGCATTAAGAGTGGGACCAAAACCTCAAAAATGTAATGTGAGTCACCATGGAATTGCCCATAGAGTTAAATCTGAAGAAGAGAGCTACGCAGGGATGTTGATTGTCTCTGTGGACAACTGACATGTACTTCTAAGTCCTTCTATAAAGCAGTAGTTAGAGTGAAGATGCTAATCCGTTGAGAAAATTCAACCATCGGGGTTCCATTCCTCTGTCATCTAATGCTGTGTCTGCATACATCTGAGGATGAGTCATTGTAGGAACATTCCCAGGTAACAAATTGCATTCATGAGATGATGAGCCACACTTAAATACTTGAAGAACATTTTTAAACATTAAATGTGGTTCTAGCAGTTCCAGCAGTGAACAATTTCTCTCATATCACAAAGCAAAATACATGTACTTCACAAAATTCACAAATTGTTAACCTTAACCTTCCCAAATCCTCCAAAATCCAAAAGTGAAGAATTTTAAAGGATTGAGGTTACATGCTACATGTGTATGCTCTTTGCTTTAGGGAAAGATTTTGGAGGGTTGAGGTTATTAGGCATACTTGCCTTTCCATGGTACATGTGCATCCATGTTTGTTGTAGTGATTGCAAGGTCAGTGCTTGGGTCAGTGGACACTGTTTATTGCTCCATGCGTGCAGGGAGGGTCCCTGGCCATGTACATGTATCACAGATTAGAAACACACGTGTGCATACATGTCATGTGCTTGCTTTACTACTGAAGGATTTTGGAGGATTCAGGTTATGTGTAACAGTGTAAGCAAATGGGCCTTAATTGAAATTCAAGATTAGCTGTTTAAAATTAACATAAATATGGGTCATGCCACCAGGTTGGGGAAAGCTTTGTGATACACAATGTAGGTGTCCCTATATGTACATGTAAGTGTACCAATTAATATCATTTATTATGACTCCCAATTACAGGTGTAACATTATTGTAACTTCATATTCAAGACACAGAGATTGATTTCATTCTAATTTGAAGAACAACTCATAATAAGGTTAATGAATGGTACAACAAGGACACCATGTCACAAAGCTTGCCCCAACCTTGCTTGCATAATTTTGTGCATTTTTTGAATTAACCCTCCTGTTGATTGATCAACAGTGTGGTAGATGCTAAAACTGTACATGATGCTATTGTTATCTATCTACGCAGATTAGCTAACTTTCTATGACTGCAAGGGTCAAAATCTGTCAAACTTTTGATGTACATGCCACGGTATGCATGTTATTGCACAAGTCGAACACTGTCAAACCATGTGTAGTACATATGTTAACTTGTACACATTTATAGGTTAATTAAAATTCATGCAGTCTCCAAAATGCTGCAAAAAAAAAACTGCTAAGTACACAATGCTTTTTGTATGCATGCCTCAAAATATTGCATACTGTACACAAGAATGGTACATGGATACCCCAAAATGCCCCTGGGTATGGGACAAAAACCAAACTGTTCTGACCTTCACACAGTATGTGTATACGGCAAGTTACTGCACTGGTTTATTTCAAGTTAGCCTTGCAATGAAACAAAGCAGGTGGCTGCTTCAGTTTACCTCATCTCTCTGAAGAGCCTTGGGCTATGCCATTAGTCATTAGATAAGAAAGTGTGTATGTCCCAGTTGAGACATTTTGAAGTATGGGTCCACTTTGTAAAGAACTACATGTACACTGATAATAGGAGGGTTAAAACCGTTGGTAAAAAGCATTATCTTGTATTGTTGAGGGTGGTCAAAATGACAGTCAAAACCATTCAAAAATGTCCCTGTGTGTGCAGTTGGTTCATCATCAGTAATATAGCCACCAACTTTCAGCTGCATTGTACAGTAAGAGGGTTTTTCTAGTTTTTGCTGGAAAATTGTACCAAGAGTAGGAGGGTCAGGCATTTTCTAGACAGGAGGAAAGCTGATACCAGTACTGTAATGAGCTACCACAGATCTTTATATCTACATGTAGGCTTATAATTCATACTCGGTGTTCTAAGGAGACAATATGAACCTAGCTTGTTATCTTTGAGTGGTCTACTGTTGGGCAAATATCAGCGTTTTTACTCCTTTTGGGTTACATGTGTTTATGATGTTGCTTATCATATCATGCTATTGACATATCTGTTGAAGAGATAAGAAATTTAGATTTCTGAAAATGTTTCTGGTTCAGGTTGAAGTCAAGGCATACACGCAGTACATACGTTATGGGTACATGCACACTAAATTCATCCCCAGGGCTTTAGAGCAGTTTCTATATACATTATACCTGGTACCCACTGCTCTCTCGCTCTGGAACTGTAATTTCAGTATCCAAAATCTTGGATAATGCAAATTAGGTGATACAGGCTGATACTGTAATGCTAAGAATGGCATGTGCTTCAGTGGGGAGGCCGGGACTATTTGGGCAATTCCACGCTACTGGAGACATGGGGCAAACAAATAAAATTTACATATTTGCTCAAATTTCTTTTGCTAAATTTATACAATAAATAATGATAATGATAATGATAATGATAATGATAATGATAATGATAATGATAATGATAATGATAATGATAATGATAATGGTGCTCAAGGCGCATTACAATCATTACCCCTGCTCATAAGGCTCATAAATCATTCCTGAAACCATCTCAGCTCCCTGGGGAGTATACAGCTCAATTGCTGCCATTACAGTGCATATAGGGCTAATCAACCAACTCTGCCCTCACAGGTACCCATTTAACCCCTGGGTGGAGAGAAGCAATTATGGTTAAGTGTCTTGCTCAAGGACACAAGTGTCACGGCCGAGATTCGAACCCACATTCTGCTGCTAACACCAGAACTTGAGTCCGGTAAACTAGACCGCTCGGCCACGGTTTTAGAAATGAAAAGTTTTATCCAGATTCAACTATTTCTAGGGAAAATACGTTTAGGCCAAAAAACAAGTCACCGGTTTCTGGTCATACATGTAAGTCAGCTTCAAAATTTATTTGTTTTTTTGGTAATCTGTTTATATTATTTTTTTTGCCAACCAGTGAATTTGAGTGAAATACGTTATACGCGGTTATTGGATCCAGACCAAATTTCCCATACACAAAGTACATGGTGGCTAAGAGAGGCCTCACAAATCGGGCAAACGTCCATACCACTATGTGAAAAAGTTGTTGAAAACACAGAATTCCAATCGATCCAGCAATTTTGGCTGCAATTGGACATCGTTTCATAGCACAAAAAAAAGAAAACTAAAAATGCCGGCGTGTGGAAACCAGAAACCAGAGAGATTTTTTTTTTTTTTTTTTTTTTCCCCTTTAGATTACAGTACGGTACATGTATATAAATTGTACATACACATTGTATCATCAGGAGATCAACTAGACAGTAATTTAGTTTACTTTTTGTAATCCTACAGGGGTGCTACCTTTGTTTCTGTTTCTGTTAATTTAACCCTCCTACTGATAGACCATTTGAAACCATTCAAAATTTCCACTTTCAAAAATGCCCATTGCTTGGTTTTGTACACACATGGTGATACCATTTGAACAGTGTTGGTAGCAAGCTTTACTACCATTCAAATCCATTCAAATGTATAGAGGGTCCATTGATTCACCACTTAGAAGTATTCAAACAAGGTTTTGTATTAGCTGTACTTCCATTTGGAAAGATCCAAACAAAGTTTTGTATTAGCTGACCTACAGTACCATTCAAAACCATTTGGGAAAATCAATACTGTACACAGTTATTTCACCATTCAAAACCACAAAAGCGAATGGTTTCAAATGGTGCATCAACTTGTATGAAAAAGGTACCAAAAGTAGGAGGGTTAATGTAAGTTTGTATTTTTTTGTTTTTCTATCTGTGAAATCAATAAATGAAATGAAATGAAATGAAAAATCATCAGCTTTAAATACATCATGTGCGACGGTCAACTTTTACATAACAAATTTGACGTTTGGTTATTTTTGATGTACAATCACAAGATACTACACAAAGGGAATATAGAATTTGTAATGTACATGTATACACAATATACATTTTGTACGTGTACACAAACACTTGAAATCGGATGAGTCGCTCCAGGAATTCAAAGCAATATTGACCTTTGAAGCCAGTGGGTTTCTGTTCCACTTTGAAAAAGGAAAATTGCATTCAAAATTGAACTAAGCAATTTGATACTTTCTTTGAAATACGTACTGAATTGATTGTTGTATAAAGTGCATATATCATGTACAGTAGGGCAAATGGAGTTAGAACCTTCATATAAATTAGCATTTTGTGTGTTTTTTGAGCTACTGTGTGCTGAAGACGGGCAAATTTTGTTATTTTTGAATCATAGATCTACACGTGTACACACATTAACACCCAGTTACTTTTAGTTTTACAGGACTGTAAATCTGAAAATTAATGCTTTTTGAGAATGTACAGTGCTTTTTGAGAATGTACAGTGCTTTTTGAGAATGTACAGTGCTACTGTATACACAGGTCGGTGCAGGGCAAAAATTAAATCAGTTGTTTATCACCCGACGCATGAATTTCATCAAACTATAAATATCGCGGCACCCGCTGCTATACAGGATTCTAGCCAGCCAATCGACATCGGGCAAGCTCGGTGGTCGAGAGGTTAAGATGTCTGCACTAGTAAGCAGGAGGTCGTGGGTTCGAATCCCGCCCGAGTCGCCTGTGAAGTTTTTTCCACAGACACTCGGAAAGCACTGAGTATACAGTGCGATACACACGTCGGTGTAGGGCAAAATTAAATCAATTAAGAATGTACACTGTATGTTAAAGTAGGATTTGAAGCATGGTGAACGTACAGCAGGAGTAAAGATTGTGATAGCACCATGTAAACAATCTCTTAGGAGTTGTATGTTGGTTCTGAGAAGAACCCGTGGTGAGAAACTCAACATTTCAATCAGTATACGCTGATCATCAGGATACACGTATGGGCTTGCACTGCAAACTGACTGAGGACTTATAACAAAGGGAACAATACATGTAGGTCCTCGGTTGCCGGTTCTTTGTTTTCAGAGGTCCTCAGAAGGACGTTGTGTACAAAACCAATGGAGATTGCTTCAAAAAGTCCAAACACAATGGGAACAATAGAAGGGAACAATAGGTCCTTGGTCGCTGGTTCTTTGTTTTCAGAGGTTCTCGGAAGGACGTTGTGTACAAAACCAATGGAGATTGCTTCAAACAAGTCCAAACACAATGGGAACAATAGAAGGGAACAATAGGTCCTCGGTCGCTGGTTCTTTGTTTCTTTGTTTTCAGAGGTCCTCAGAAGGACGTTGTGTACAAAACCAATGGAGATTGCTTCAAACAAGTCCAAACACAATGGGAACAATAGAAGGGAACAATAGGTCCTTGGTCGCTGGTTCTTTGTTTTCAGAGGTTCTCGGAAGGACGTTGTGTACAAAACCAATGGAGATTGCTTCAAACAAGTCCAAACACAATGGGAACAATAGAAGGGAACAATAGGTCCTCGGTCGCTGGTTCTTTGTTTCTTTGTTTTCAGAGGTCCTCAGAAGGACGTTGTGTACAAAACCAATGGAGATTGCTTCAAAAAGTCCAAACACAATGGGAACAATAGAAGGGAACAATAGGTCCTTGGTCGCTGGTTCTTTGTTTTCAGAGGTTCTCGGAAGGACGTTGTGTACAAAACCAATGGAGATTGCTTCAAAAAGTCCAAACACAATGGGAACAATAGAAGGGAACAATAGGTCCTCGGTCGCTGGTTCTTTGTTTCTTTGTTTTCAGAGGTCCTTGGAAGGACGTTGTGTACAAAACCAATGGAGATTGCTTCAAAAAGTCCAAACACAATGGGAACAATAGAAGGGAACAATAGGTCCTTGGTCGCTGGTTCTTTTCTTTGTTTTCAGAGGTCCTTGGAAGGACGCTGTGTACAAAACCAATGGAGATTGCTTCAAAAAGTCCAAACACAATGGGAACAATAGAAGGGAACAATAGGTCCTCGGTCGCTGGTTCTTTGTTTCTTTGTTTTCAGAGGTCCTTGGAAGGACGTTGTGTACAAAACCAATGGAGATTGCTTCAAAAAGTCCAAACACAATGGGAACAATAGAAGGGAACAATAGGTCCTCGGTCGCTGGTTCTTTGTTTTCAGAGGTCCTCAGAAGGACGTTGTGTACAAAACCAATGGAGATTGCTTCAAAAAGTCCAAACACAATGGGAACAATAGAAGGGAACAATAGGTCCTCGGTCGCTGGTTCTTTGTTTTCAGAGGTCCTCGGAAGGACGTTGTGTACAAAACCAATGGAGATTACTTCAAAAAATTTAAATACAATGGGAACAATAGAAAAGAACAATAGAAGTCCTCAGTTGTATTGGAAAGCATGACTGTGTGTACTGTGTGTACAGTATGTATTTTTAGAGAGCATGCAATGTTTTACCAGAAAAAGTAAAGAACACCTTCGTATGGGTCCTTACTCAGTGTTGATGTTGTCTGTCATGGAAGTTATTTTTCACTGGGGAACAACAAATGACTTAAATTTATAATGTAATTGCATCTGACATCTGAATACCCCCAGCCCGATCACAAGGAAGTTCAGCTATGCTGCTACTCATGGATTCAATTTCCAGAGGCTCCCAGATTGGTTTCTGCCTGGAAGTATTTTAATCTAGATTAAAGAACTTTTGTTTGGGAAGTCTGCCCTCGGTTTCACCCGAGTCACGTCTGGGGCTTTCATGGCGCATGTGATGTGATCTATGCATCTCTGGTAAAGGCTAAGCTTGCCTGATGGCCTGGTTTGTCATAATAAACTGCAATATTCAATCATCTCTTTATTATTTTCCCATCCATAATGCCAGCTGTATTATTGGTGTATAAAAGGTGAGATTCCCGGCATCCTGTGGGGGTTTTCAACCTTATCATCAGGTTTGTTTCGTTTCAGATGGGCTTGCAATATGTTTTGAATTAAGTTCCTTTGGTTAAAGGTCAAAGTATGCATTTCTACCATACTGCATGGGGATCAAGAATAATATACAGTATTTGTAGACCCATAGCCTGTCCTTGCTCTATGGTCGACCTTAGAGCTGCTTAGTAGAAAATAATGCTCAGCAAAATTGAGCTGAGAACCTGCCAAGAGCATTATAATGTATGCATCCATGACATGACCATTTGGTTGTAGGGCTGTGCGTTTTCGGATATTTTTTGAACCGGATACCCGAAATAAGGATACTTCGGATACCCGTTTTCATTTTTGTTGAAAACATGCCTCCGGTGGTGTACAAATACATCTACTGTAAATGATAACAAATACAGAGGATACCATAATACAGAGGATACCATACGATCGATCTTTTCTTTATTGGAGTGCAATCTTTGGAATTTAAAGATAATTGTCTGTAAAAGTGTAAACATTACATTGTTCAAGAGTCACAGATTTCTGTTCACACCGCTCAAATGTTAAGTCCGAATTTTAAAAAGTCGCTTACGGATAATGACCGTTTCGGTCGGGTGTCCGGATACCCAGATACCCAGATACCCAGATACCCGGCACTGCCCTATTTGGTTGGTTATTGGTAACCTAATTTTGCTAAGTATATAACTTTTCTGTGGTCATCAGCAAATAAGGCTTTGTGATTTCAGTTACTTCAGGAACTGGAAATCGTCATGGATACCCGGGTACTCATAAACAATTTTGTAAAAACATGTACGTACTTCTTAACCCTAACCCTGCCAGACGCAGCACAGTGCATCAGGTGGAAAAGTCTGGTGCACTTTGATGCATTCAGCTGCCAACACCAGTGCATAAGCAGCCAAGTCTGAGGCTATTGAGAGCTGGTCTCATTGAACAATGCCAGAGTTGTATCCTGCTGCTTTGGGTGACCACAGACTCTGAGGCAGTTCGGCCTTGAGATTTGTGACCAGATGGATCTTGCTGCACTCTGCAGCAAAGTCACTTTGACAAACGATGCAATCTGATGCGTCTGGCAGGGTTTCTAGCAAAAATACCCTGGAGGGTTAGGGTTAATGTATAAAATAGCCATTACGAACACAAGTTTCTCTTGTTTTATTAGTGTCACAAATAAATGTGGACTTATATAGCGCACATATCCACCAAACTGGTGCTCAAGGTGCATTATATTATTACCCCTGCTCATCATGCTCATAAATCATTCCTGAAACCATCTCAGCTCCCTGGGGAGTATACAGCTCAATTACTGCCATTACAGTGCATATAGGGCTAATCAAACACAACAACCAACTCTGCCCTCACAGGTACCCATTTACCCCTGGGTGGAGAGAAGCAATTATAGTAAAGTGCCTTGCTCAAGGACACAAGCACCACGATCGCGGTTGGGATTCGAACCCACATTCTGACGACTCGGCCATCAGAACACAAATCCAATGCACTAAACCGCTCGACCATGGCACTCCATCTCACTGTAAAGCGCTGTGATACCATTTGTGTAAGAGCGCTATATAAATGCCTTAATTGTATTGTATTGTATTTCCTGCCTCTACATGGTGTACATGTATATTAGAATGACTCATACATGTACATATAGCATCCTCATTCCCAGTGGCGTAACTATGGGGGGAAAGTGTCCCTCCCCCCAGCCGAGGTCTGGGTGCCCCCATTCAGAATTTTGAAAAAATAGGTCCCTATTTGAGACTGCAAGATTCAAGTATTGACATGCCCCCCCCCCTAGAAAAAGTGGTGCACCCCCTAGTGCCCCCCCTGAAAATTGGACCCTTGCCTTACGCCACTGCCCATTCTCCACACCCATACATGTACATGTACATGTAATTCATGTGTCCCACACTCACACTAACCCAATAACTGCGAACAACTCGTGATACCGGCATGACGACGGCAGTCAACTCAAAATAAAGATACATCAAACACAAACTGGCAAGTGTGTAAAAGGCTGTTGGCAAATGAAACTTAGAAAGCCTTTCTCCGATTCTGATCTTTTTTTTTAAATTTTAAAAAATTTTTTTTAACAAAAACAATTCTGAGTCTTCCATTTGTGTGGCTTAAATGTTCAGTTGGAATTTTAAAAGTCGTTTATGGGCAATTAGAACTGGAAAATGGAACCGGGTAATGACAGTTTTGTTCGGGTATCCCTGTACTCGGACTTGGCACAGCCTTATCATCTTAAGTAGCTTCTTAAGTAGCTTCTTAAGTAGCTTCTTAAGTAGCTTCTTAAGTAGCTTCTTAATTTATATTGTATATTAAGCTCAAACCATATTTCCTTTTATTGCATTTCCAATTAGCAAATGTGACGACCTACATGTAAATGTTAAATTGAATCCATGTGGCATGAACCAGGATGTCGGCAATGAGGGCATGGCTGCCAAAAACAACCTATTTAGAACCCTGATTAGTTACACCTGTTTTGTCTTGCCCCTTGGGCTCCCTGCGCCTGGAAGGATCTTAGGTCATCAGGTGTATGCTTCCTACTGATATCTATACACTGGAAATGTCCAACAAATTCCATTACATGTAGTTGTGCTTTTGTACATAATCTTGGCAACAGGGCTTAAAATACTCGTTGGAACTTACCGATCACGAAAATCACCGTTTCGATCGGTATGCTCTGATCGTCTTCAGGAAAATGGAAAATCGGAACATACTGATGGAAACGTTGAGGGGCAATTCCATGGTTACTCACGTTACATTTTTGAGGTATTGGCCCACTCTTAATGCCATAATTTATTTCCTGACATATATATTTCACTCATCAGTTTTTTCACAGAAGTTGCATGATACCCAGACCTTGCTCATAATAATTTCAGAAATTTCATTAACCCTAACTCCCTAGGCCCATTTGCTTACACATAACCTGAATCCTTCCTAACTCCCTAGGCCCATTTGCTTACACATAACCTGAATCCTTCCTAACTCCCTAGGACCATTTGCTTACACATAACCTGAATCCTCCCTAACTCCCTAGGCCCATTTGCTTACACATTTAACCTGAATCCTTCCTAACTCCCTAGGCCCATTTGCTTACACATAACCTGAATCCTTCCTAACTCCCTAGGCCCATTTGCTTACACATAACCTGAATCCTTCCTAACTCCCTAGGACCATTTGCTTACACATAACCTGAATCCTTCCTAACTCCCTAGGCCCATTTGCTTACACATAACCTGAATCCACCAAAATCCTTCAGTAGTAAAGCAAGCACATGACATGGCACACATGTGTTTCTAATCTGTGATACACGTACATGGCCAGGGACCCTCCCTGCATGCATGGAGCAATAAACAGTGTCCACTGACCCAAGCACTGACCTTGCAATCACTACACCAAACATAGATCTGTACATACAGTGTAAGTAAGACTAATTGCGGTGACACCATGTGGAATCTCAATTGAGTAGTAATTAGTTCTGAAAAGAACTGGTGGTACAACTCGACGTTTCGATCAGTATGCTCTGATCGTCCTCAGGAGAATAGATACATGTACCATGGAAAGGCAAGTATGCCTAATAACCTCAATCCTCCAAAATCCTTCACTTTAGCAAAGAGCATATAGCGTGCAACCTCAATCCTTCAAAATCCTTCATTTTAGCAAAGAGGATTTTGGAGGATTTGGGAAGGTTAGGGTTAAATAGTACGCTATATAACAGAAAAATGCTGGTTACTCACGTTACATTTTTAGAGCATGCATAAAAAGGCATTGCATTTTCTCTTATATAGCGTACATATAATACATTTCTGAAATTATTATTTCATGCTGAGTAAGGTCTGGGTAGAATGCAACTACTGTGAAAAAACTGATGAGTGAAATATATATTATGGCATTAAAAGTGGGCCCAAAACCTCAAAAATGTAACGTGAGTAACCATGGAATTACCCTTAGTTGAAGCCAACCAGTTCTTTTCAGAACTATTTACTAAGATAAAAAAGAGAATTTGTACATGGTGTCACCGTAAACAGCCTTTACTTATCATTTTCACCATGCAAAGCTACAAATCTTACTACATGGTGTCACCGCAAACAGCCTTTACTTATCATTTTCACCATGCAAAGCTACAAATCTTACTACATGTACATGGTGTCACCGCAAACAGTCTTTACTTATCATTTTCACCATGCAAAGCTACAAATCTTACTACATGGTGTCACCGCAAACAGTCTTTACTTATCATTTTCACCATGCAAAGCTACAAATCTTACTACATGTACATGGTGTCACCTCAAACAGTCTTTACTTATCCTTTTCACCATGCAAAGCTACAAATCTTACTACATGGTGTCACCGCAAACAGCCTTTACTTATCATTTTCACCATGCAAAGCTACAAATCTTACTACATGGTGTCACCGCAAACAGCCTTTACTTATCATTTTCACCATGCAAAGCTACAAATCTTACTACAGTGTACATGTACATGGTGTCACCGCAAACAGTCTTTACTTATCATTTTCACCATGCAAAGCTACAAATCTTACTACATGTACATGGTGTCACCGCAAACAGTCTTTACTTATCATTTTCACCATGCAAAGCTACAAATCTTACTACATGGTGTCACCGCAAACAGTCTTTACTTATCATTTTCACCATGCAAAGCTACAAATCTTACTACATGTACATGGTGTCACCTCAAACAGTCTTTACTTATCCTTTTCACCATGCAAAGCTACAAATCTTACTACATGGTGTCACCGCAAACAGCCTTTACTTATCATTTTCACCATGCAAAGCTACAAATCTTACTACATGGTGTCACCGCAAACAGCCTTTACTTATCATTTTCACCATGCAAAGCTACAAATCTTACTACAGTGTACATGTACATGGTGTCACCAAGAAACAGTCTTTACTTATCATTTTCACCATGCAAAGCTACAAATCTTACTACATGGTGTCACCAAGAAACAGCCTTTACTTATCATTTTCACCATGCAAAGCTACAAATCTTACTACATGGTGTCACCGCAAACAGCCTTTACTTATCATTTTCACCATGCAAAGCTACAAATCTTACTACAGTGTACATGTACATGGTGTCACCGCAAACAGTCTTTACTTATCCTTTTCACCATGCAAAGCTACAAATCTTACTACATGGTGTCACCGCAAACAGCCTTTACTTATCATTTTTAACATGCAAAGCTACAAATCTTACTACATGGTGTCACCGCAAACAGCCTTTACTTATCATTTTTACCATGCAAAGCTACAAATCTTACTACATGGTGTCACCACAAACAGCCTTTACTTATCATTTTTACCATGCAAAGCTACAAATCTTACAACATGGTGTCACCGCAAACAGTCTTTATCATTTTCACCATGCAAAGCTACAAATCTTACTACATGGTGTCACCACAAACAGCCTTTACTTATCATTTTTACCATGCAAAGCTACAAATCTTACAACATGGTGTCACCGCAAACAGTCTTTATCATTTTCACCATGCAAAGCTACAAATCTTACTACATGGTGTCACCGCAAACAGTCTTTACTTATCCTTTT
This sequence comes from Zoroaster sp. YZ-2022, assembly GCA_029582265.1. Lineage (NCBI taxonomy): Eukaryota > Metazoa > Echinodermata > Asteroidea > Forcipulatida > Zoroasteridae > Zoroaster > Zoroaster sp. YZ-2022. Next base: position 30,348,789 of record CM055830.1, read on the forward strand.
CACCATGCAAAGCTACAAATCTTACTACATGGTGTAACTGCAAACAGTCTTTACTTATCCTTTTCACCATGCAAAGCTACAAATCTTACTAAATGGTGTAACCACAAACAGTCTTTACTTATCATTTTCACCATGCAAAGCTACAAATCTTACTACATGGTGTAACCACAAACATTCTTTACTTATCATTTTCACCATGCAAAGCTACAAGTCTTACAAGTACATAAAAAAACTGTTGCCATTTTTTGTTCAATGTTTGTAGTCAAATGCCATCAACACAAATCTGCCATTACAATATTGTAGATGCAACCTTAATTTATAAAATACAAAACCAACATGTACACAGGTTCATGTGCGTGTGAAAGTTTCAGCTCATTTGTGTCGTTCCCTAATCCCCTGTAAGCCTTTCTGTCCATAAATAGCCTCGACCCATCAATATCCTTCAGTTACAAAGAGTTAAAAATAGTAAGTTCCTGCATTCTTTAATACCATTCGGTTTTTCCTGCTTGAAGCAACTGACGACACTGCCTGGTCCATCAAAACCCTGGCCATGTATGAAAATGTGCTGGAGGATCCTGAAGGATTGAAAGTACATGTACATTGGTAACTGTTTTTGTTATGGTGATTGATAATATCTCGTCTTCAGCACATACAGAACACAGCAGCTTGTATTGTAACTTTGTCCAGAAAGTCATGTCATATCACTCCAATCTTGAAAGAACTGCACTGGCTTCCTGTTTCACAGAGAATTGCTAATCATTCACAAATCTTTTAATAACATTGCTCCAATTTATATTTCTGAACTGCTTAAAGTCTACACTCCATCATGCAATTTGCGCTCCAGCAACATATCACTCCTAAAGGAACCAACTTCAAAACGGAACTGGGGGTGATATGTCTTTTTCTGTCGCGGCTCCGAGACTCTGGAATCATCTTCCAACTAAACTCAAATCTTGTAATAGTATAACTAGATTTAAGTCGCTGCTTAAAACTCATCTTATGTCACAATTCTTCAAAGATGATGTATATTTGTAATTGCATTGTAGGTATGTATCTCGGTACATTTTTTTTCCTTTTTTTTCTTTCTATGCTATCATTGTATATTGTTTGTATTCATGTTTTTCTTTGTTTCCGCACCTTGAGCGCCCAGTAGGGTGGATATGTGCGCGCTACAAATCTTTATTATTATTATTATTGATAAGTGATTAAGGGTATCAAAGGAGTGAGGGTACATGTACACATAGAATCCTTCAAAATCCTTCAATATCCATTGTGAATATTGAAGGATTTTGAAGGGTTAGCATTTGATAAAATAGTGAAAATGCATTCGGATTGTTTGTATTCATTTCTACATGTATGTTAGTCTTGGTTCAAGACTGTGTTTGTACGTTTTTGATACACGATCCGTCGCCGCACGCCTCACGATGGCGCTACATGAACCGAGACAATCATGAACTGCTACAATCGAATTACGAACCTCTACCACACGAACTACGATCCATTTCTCCTGAGGATGATCAGAGCATACTGATCGAAACGTCAAGTTGTAACCTCCAGCTCTATTCAGAACTACGTAATTACTACTCAATTGAGAATTTCACATGGTGTCACCGCAATTAGTCTTACTTATCATAAGAATCCATTCATTTTGGAATAAATACAATCAGATTAAATACATTTTCATTATTTCTTTTCCCAAAATGATGATATGCAATGAAATAAGCTGAAACTTTCACACGGTTTCTTTAAACATCTCTTGATTCCTACAAATTATGGATGCATTCACAGATAATTTACCAGAAGTATACACTGACTAACTAAAGCCCTTGTATAGTTCTGTCCTTCAAAGCCCTATAATAACAGATGAAGGGTTTTCAGAATGGCAAGGTTTTAAACCAGTTATGAGCACGTACTGTAGACTAAGTACTCAGTAATGTTTCCAGGCTACTCCCTAGCAGTGGCAATTAATTTAAGCCTCTGTAAACATACACCAAACCACATTCATGTTTCAGGTAGATGAGGTCATAAGGTTGAAGAGGGCTACTAGATGTAACCTACATATGCCTGTAGCAAATTGTTTACCTGCTGAATACACCTGACATTGCCTGGCAACAGAGAGCAAAAATATGGTACAAGCTACCCATTGGGCTACAGTTACTGTACATTGTATGTGGGTCAATTAAATACTCCAAAATCCATCTAGACTTAATCATAATAATAATAATAATAATAATGTGTGGACTTATATAGCGCACGTATCCACCAACTGAGTGGTGCTCAAGGCGCATATTATTACCCCTGCTCATAAGGCTCATAAATCATTCCTGAAACCATCTCAGCTCCCTGGGGAGTATACAGCTCAATTGCTGCCATTACAGCGCATATAGGGCTAATCAACCAACTCTGCCCTCACAGGTACCCATTTAACCCCTGGGTGGAGAGAAGCAATTATGGTTAAGTGTCTTGCTCAAGGACACAAGTGTCACGGCCGGGATTCGAACCCACATTCTGCTGCTAACACCAGAACTTGAGTCCGGTAAGCTAGACCGCTCGGCCACGACACTCCATACGACTACTGTACCAATTCCATCAAAGTCCAACAATTGGGGTACCTTGTGTCTGCACGTTGATAGATTTTTGAGGATTTGTGACGGTTTCTAGCAAAAATGCCTTGGGGGTTAGGGTTAATTAACTTTATATCAACTCTGACAAGGCTTAAACTACCAGTATGCACTGTTGGTATGCTGTCTGTAAATATGCGTAACCAACCTGTGAAAGTTCAACTTATTTCATTGTGTCATTAGCAAGAAAATAGTAAAAATGCATTCAGATTGTTCGTGTTCATTCCAGCATAACATTTCTGACTTGGGACGACAAAAATTCATTTTGGGAATAATTTCACAAATTTCACTAAAACAATAGTGGGGTGTGATTTGTCCAGATTTTTTTTCGGATTTTTACAAATCGCAATGTTGTAATCCTCCGGATTTTAAAGATTTAAGCAATAAAGGAAAGCAAAGCAAATGCTCAGAACTGTAGAGTTCACCCCTAGCAAAGTTTACGTGGATTTTTCAAAACTGCCCAATCACACGCCTTGATGATGCATTATTTTTTACATTCCAATGTGGAATTTTCATTTCCGGAAGTAAAAAGTAAATAATTTGAATAATTGTACCTAAATGGACAATACGGACAATAATATATCAAGGGTGGTTTGTACCATCATCAACATTTCTATCCAGTAGGAACATATTCATGTAAATCTGTGATCATTGTACATTGTACGTGTATGATTTTGGAGTTGAGTGGGGTTTGTGATGGCTACCAAACATCCTGAGAAATTTTTCATCTGACACTTTTGAGAAAAGTTTTTTTTTCAAACTTGAAGTGGATCATGGCTGCAATGCATTTTCCACTTTAGAATGAATGCGAAAATATCCGAATGCATTTTCACAGTTTTAAATTAATGGCAAAACAAAATAACCGCAAACTTTTATTTTATCTGTGTGCGTTGCCTTAGACCCGTGCATACATGTAGATGCAATCTGCATTTTTAGTTTTCTCTTTTGTGCTATGAAACAATGTACAATAGCAGCCACAATTGCTGGATGATTGGAATTCTTTGCCACCATATTTTGTGTATTGGAAATTTAGTCTAGTTCCAATAACCCTGTATTTCTCCTGAGGACGATCAGAGCTTACTGATCGAAACGTCGAGTTGTACCCCAGTTCTTTTCAGAACTAATTACTCCTCAATTGAGATTCCACATGGTGTCACCGCAATTAGTCTTACTTATCATTCTCACCATGCAAAGCTACAAGTTTTACCTAACCCTGTATACATTTAACCCTAACCCCCCAGGTATTCTGGCTAGGAACCTTCTTGAATCCTCCATAATCCATCAGTGCACTTTTGGAAACATGCCCTTATCTTCAAAATGCACCATTCATTTTTGCTGATCTTTCATACTCGGCACTTATGGCCTGTACTTCTTGGCAGGTAGTAATTTTGCCCCATTTGAAGAGGTGAAAGTACCAGTTTCCAACAGCACTGAATTCTTTTTTTTTAAAGTGCCACTTGGAGGATTTTGATGGATTTGGGGTGGTTAGGGTTTTAAAAAAAATCTAAAATCTCATCACCGCACCAATTTTGAAGCCGACCTACATGTATGACCAGAAACGGGAGACTTTTTTTGGGCCTGATTAGCTGGTTTCTACATGTTTTGTACAGTATCTTGATTCTTATAACGTATGGATGCATTTACAGACATTTTTTTACCAATAGTGTTACTATCCATTTACAAGCGGCATACTCACTGCAGCAATTTGGTTGTTACACACACAATGTTTGTGTTACAGTGTTCTGGCTCGGTTGTTATTTCTTATATATGTGCCCCGACAACTTTGCACGTTCAGTTTCCTCATGGGTGACAAGATCTTGTTATTAGAAAAAACACTAGACATTCTTGCATTCAATGGGGTATTTGAACCTGAAGGAACACACCAACACCTGGTTAATGCGCTTCCTCCAGTCATCGAGCATGGAAGTTCCCCATAAGAAACAACCTTGGTACCAAAATAAAATAACAGTGTTAGGACTAAAATCCACCATAAAAACATCCGTTTCAGCTTTTTAGACTCCAAAAAGGTCTCTGGTTTCTGGTCATAAGTGGGCTTCAAAATCAGTGCAGTGATGTTTTTGGTGGTTTTTTTGCCAATCAGTGAAATATATGTGATATACATGTATAAAGATACAATCTTCCTGTTTATATCAGACAATCTGTTTCTGTTAATGCCTTCAAGAAGGCTCTTAAAACTCACTTGTTTCCTCATTAATTTTGCATCAATTTATGTCTTATTCTATCCTGATTTGTATTTATTACATGTATGTCATATTAACTTTTGTAAGCGCCATGAGCCTCTCGGGAATGGCGCATGATAAATACTTGTTGTAATGTAATGTAATATGCAGTTATTGGAACCAGACCAAAAAGTATGGTAGCTAAGACAGGCCTCATAAATCAGGCAAATGTTCATTCCCCTATGTGAAAAGAATACCAAATAATCCAGCAATTTTGGATGCAATTGGACATCATTTCATAGCCCAAAAAAAAGAATACTAAAAATGCTGATGTGCTGGTCTAAGGCAACACACGAGGAGACCAAAAACCAGAGACTTTTTTAGGGCCTTATGGTGCAGGGAGAAAACAGTTGCTTTGATGCATGTAGGCCCTTCATGTAATTCTGTTGTTTTTTTTTGTTTTTGTTTTTGTTTTTTTTCTCAAAGGTCCAGTTAGCGAGAAAAGGATTGGTTTTGTTTTGAATTCTGTTCTTTTTTTTAAGCTGAAGTCAAGAAGTTTTACTTCCATTTTCTTTCTTTTGAAATCGTTTAGGAACATTGTAAAGCTCTGAACATAGAAATTTGGAATTGGATATGATCGTGTTAACCATGTTTTTTGTCTTGCTTTGCCTTATGTATTATAACATTGTAAATGCCTACATGTATTGATGACATTTGTTTTTGATGTATTGATTGTGATGGAATACATGTAAATGCAGAATACGTGTAGCTTGAACTGGAGAATGAAAAAAAAAAAAATTTAATTTAAAAAAAAACCTCCGATAAGGACTAATGAAGTTTGAACTTCTGAACTTCAGAGAAACATTATTATGATCACTAGCACCATGTGTCCTGTGGTTATAAACCCACAGTTGACAATAGGCTGTGTCAACCAATTCGCCAATAACCAATTAGCACAGTGTAGAAGCCGCAACTCTATGGGATATGAAAAAGTTATTACATGCTGTTATTACATGGTATACCATGCTGGGTCAAGGAACCTATGTGTAGATCTAGGGGTGGATCTAGGATGACTGAAAAAAGGGGCCAAAAAAAAATCTCCAGTTTCTGGTCATCAGTTGGCTTCAAAATCGGTGCGGTGACACGCTTTTTTTTTCTTCAGCCATCTTTTTTCTTTTTTTCCTTTTTTTTGCCAACAGGGAAATACGTGATACATGTACATTGAATATGCAGGGACAAAATGTCCCATATATACAAGGTATATGGTGGCTAAGAGAGACCTCACAAATCGGGCAAACGTTCATATCCCTATGTGAAATTTTGGCTGCAATTGGACGTCGTTTCATAGCACACAAAAAAAGAAAATTAAAAATGCTGACTCGCAGGTCTGAGGCGACCAGAAATTTTTTTTTTTGGCCTTATGTGCATGTAAATGTGTGTGCATCATGTCATTCATAATAATCAGATGAATGTAACGCTAATGTTTTACCCTTGAGCTGACAGGCCTTAAATCGAACTTTTGAAGTCAAATCCAGTCTAGAATAGAAACCTATAGATGTTTGTTGAACCAGGAAGGAAGATGAATGATAAGTTGCTGTCCCAGGATGTTAGACTATTCATAATGAATAAACCACATGTTACCCCGATAGGGTTTTGACTTGATTTGGAGAACTTCTGCCAGGGGTGGTGTCTTGACCCCGGTGTTCCTTAGTTTCATATCCTCCAGTGAGTTTTATTTGTAAACCATATTTTGTAAAAGGATGGACTGGGAGACAATTACTGTAGGTACATGTACATGTACATGTAGTGGCTTTACGTGTAACTCTAACCATGCTCAATGCAACAACATGCAACAAACATAATAACATCGCATGTCTTAACATCCTTCTTCCTGGCACATGACAAAGATAACTTGTTGCATCTTGTTGCCCTCAGCAGAGAACAAACGAACCATTGTTCTAGCTGGTGGATCTTGTTGCATTGAGCAGCCTGCACACGTTTCTGTTGTTGTATTGTGTTGCATTCAGCAGGGTGTCAGTGAAATATTTCTAGGGGATTATGGTTAAAGAGAAGGTAGGTATGCAACATTGGCACTGTTGGCAAAGCTGCATCTACAGCACATGAAATTTATACATTTAAAAATTTCAACTCAACAATGGGAGCTCAGTTCGAGCTGGATTTTTAAAAAATAATTTAAAAAATAAAAATATTCATTTTTTTTTTTTTGGTTTACTGCAAGAAAATGTTCAACTTGCAATTGTTTTTCACCCAAAATGATGTCTAAATGTAGGGTGAGGCAGTGCCCCCATATTTGCAAAATCCTGGATCCGACACTGCCTGCTTTTTGTTTCTTATTTAATTTTAACTTTTTGTCTCCATTTTATACTTTGTCCAGGTGTAAAAAGATCACCTACCGACTTTCAGCTCTTCCCTCCGTCAGTGTAATTATAGCTTTTTATAACGAGGCATGGTCAGCTCTCCTTAGAACTATCTACAGTGTTTTTAACAGGAGCCCGCCCTCCTTGCTCAAAGAGATCATTCTGGTGAATGATAGCAGTGATAATGGTAAAAATATTGGTAGTCTAGTATACAGGCCTGGAATTTCATTCTTGTAGGGGCAAGGTCACTTTTCTTGACTCTCTTAGCCCTAACCTTCCCAAATCCTCCAAAATCCTCCAAAATCCTCTTTGCTAAAAAAGTGAATGATTTTGAAGGATTGAGGTTACATGCTACATGCTCTTTGCTAAAGTGAAGGACTTTGGAGGATTGAGGTTATTAGGCATACTTGCCCCTCCATGGTACATATACATCCATGTTTGTTGTAGTGATTGCAAGGTCAGTGCTTGGGTCAGTGGACACTGTTTATTGCTCCATGCATGCAGGGAGGGTCTCTGGCCATGTACATGTATCACAGATTAGAAACACATGTGTGCATACATGTCATGTGCTTGCTTTACTACTGAAGGATTTTGGAGGATTCAGGTTATGTGTAAGCAAATGGGCCTAGGGAGTTAGGTTAAAGAAGCAGTCTTGCCAACTTTACCAAATAATACACAATGTACATGTATCTAGAAGACCCTGTGAAGTCCCCATGGTTTTCCCTAAACCACATTTCCACTTAACGATAGTTGATGAACGAGTTGCCTGATATTTGGTTCTCCCCTGAACCATAATCTCACTCGGCGACAGTTGAGATACGAGTTGTGCGATAAGGTTCGTTTCAGGACCTCTACCTGTCTTAGCGGTAGTTGAAATAAACACATGGTGTTACCGCAAACCGAAACGATATCAATACTCCACCATGCAAAGCCTTAAATCATGTATCTTTCCTTTATGAACATCACCCGTTATCTTGCAATGCCCTAAATTTCACATCGCTTTTCTCCACATCCCCAGAAGACATAGTGGAACAGCTGAAAACCATCCCCCGGCGGGTTCGTAACAAGGTCAGGCTGGTGCATACCAAGCACAGAGAGGGGGTGGCTAAAGCCCGTCTGGAAGGGGCTGCAGGAGCTCTGGGCGAGGTGCTAGTGTTTCTGGACTCCCATAGTGAGGTGAACACACACTGGTATGGTATGCTATAGTTTTGTAACATAACATGGGCGTTTATTGGATTGTCCTTGTATGAAACAATGTCATACAGGTATCTATCAATCTTGTCGATGTGATACAATTTGATCTATATTTACATGTATTTAAACAGCCTATGAAATGCAATCTTACATGTTGATGGATATATTTTACCAAATATCCATGCTTTTTTGGCAGCTTTAACAAAATTTGAAAACAAATTTAGATTTTAAAGGGACGATATAGCCACGATCAACAGGGCATGGAATCGGAGTGCTAGTTTAACTCAGTAACTGAAAATAACACCCCACATGATAGGGTCATATTAACGTTGCTGCTGCATAAATGAGCCAGTAATTTTCATTCACTGTGTTAATCTTAAACTAGGACTCTGATTCCATACCCTGTTGAAAGTCTGCTCTGATCGTGATGGTAATGTCCCTTTAAGTGAAGATTGATTGTATGTTTAACAAAAACTCCTGCTTATACATGTCCTTGACACACGAGGGTGCTGTTTCAAGCGATCACAACAGGAACTTAAATTAGTGTAACAGCGGCCTAAAAGTGCTCATAATTAAAAACCTACATGTATCCCTTTCTCAAGAAAGCAGTGGTTACCTCAAAAAGTTCCAGGCATCGTACCAAAATACTGACAACATACGCAATTAAGAAAACCGACTTGAGGAAAGACGAGGGAAAACTTTTATGCACAAACCAACCATGATGATGACCCCACTATGACATCACTGATGTGCTCATGAATATGCAAATTTTTATTAGCATAAATACAAAAAAAAAATCAAAAAACACCCACAAATTAAAAGGATAAAAAGTAATAATGTTTTCAAGTAACAAAATTCTTATTTCATAGGCCTTATTAAATGGAATGTACAACAACTGATTTAATTTTGCCCTACACCGACGTGTGTATAGCACTGTATACTCAGTGCTTTCCGAGTGTCTGTGGAAAAAACTTCACAGGCGACTCGGGCGGGATTCAAACCCACGACCTCCTGCTTACTAGTGCAGACGTCTTAACCTCTCGACCACCGAGCCTGCCCGATGTCGATTGGCTGGATAGAATCCTATATAGCAGCGGGTGCCGTGATTTATTTTAGTTTGATGAAATTCTTGCGTCGGGTGATAAACAACTGATTTAATTTTGCCCTACACTGTCATGTGTATAGCACTGTAAAACATTGGTAATTACCGTCTTTTACAGATTATTAAATAAACTTAAATTACTATCTACATGTAGGTACTTGGTTTAAAAGTTAAGTAAGACTAATTGCAGTGACAACCATGTGAAATTCTCAATTGAGTAGTAATTAGTTCTGAAAAGAACTGGAGGTACAACTCGACGTTTCGATCAGTGCCTCGTATGTAGTTTAGGCCCCCCCCCCCCCAAAAAAAGGTCTCTCTGGTCTCTGTGTGCGTCGCCTTAGACCTGCACGTCTGCATTTTTAGTTTTCTTTTTCATGCTGTAAACCAATGTCCAGTTACAGCCAAAATTGCTGGATGACTGAAATTCTAAGAGAGGCCTCACAAATAGGGTAAACGTTCATACCCCTATGTGAAAAAGTTGCTTAAAACACAGCATGGCAGAATTCCAATCATCCAGCAATTTTTGTCTGCAATTGGACATAATTTCATAGCAAAAAAGAGAAAATTAAAAATAGTGAAGGGCGGGTCTGAAGCAACAAAATGGGCTGTATTCATCACCTGATTCATGAATTATATTATGTCTTATTCCCTGAATACAAGAGGCAGACATGCCAACATTTACGATTTGGGCGTAATTTTTACGATTTATTGAGTCCAATTACGATTGTACGATCCTTGTATCAATTTTTGGCCAGCCGTGAAACCAACGATGTAAAGAACCACATGTGTTTACGGCACGCGCACCGTAGTTCATCAGCCGTTCACATGACAAAAACATTTCGTTAGGCGAATTACTCTTTTTTAATTTTGAATGTTGGCATCTCTGCAAGAGGTTGTCTACCTGTACATGTTCATTATAGTAACCTGCCTAATTTTGTCTGTTTGCAGGGGCAACCTCAATGAATTTTAAGTAAATAAATGGAAATAGCTACATGAATTAACTTTCCTTTGGCACTATCGGATCGGGGCTTCTCGCTGATGCACAGATTGTGGTTGTGAGAATTACCGCCTCAATTTCGTATTTATCGTGAATAAGGCGAATATTCCCCAGGGAGCTGAGAAAGATATAGGAATGATATTGGCCCAGTGACCAGGGGAAATAATGTAAAGCGTATTGAAACAAGAATGAAATATTATTATAAATTTATGCATTCAAATTGTTCATATTAATTACAAATGGAATTTCTGTCTTCGAATGACAAAAATTCATTTTGTAAATTTTTTTTTTTAAATGAAACAGAAGTATTAAAGGTCAACCAAGTAAATTTTATAAGTTTTGAGGCTTTGCATGGTGGAATATCGATATCGTTTCGGTTTGCGGTAACACCATGTGTTTATCTCAACTAACGTGAAGCTGAGATACAGGTTCTGAAAAGAACCGTATCGCACAACTCGTATCTCAACCTTCAGAGAAAGGTTCAAGGAGAACCAATTTCGGGCAACTCGTTTTCTCTACTGTCGCTAAGTGAGAAATATGGTTCAGGGAGAACCATGGGGACTTCACGGGTTAATATGGTTCAGGGAGAACCATAGGGACTTCACGGGTTATTCTCTACGTTTCGATTAGCCTGCTCTAATCTTCTTCAGGAGAATGAAGAGGTTTGCCGATGCAACTCCTTAAGTAGTATTTGCTGGGATTATGTGTAGAATGGGAAGTGTTCCGATTGGTGCTACTGTTGTGTGATGTGGTAAAACTCTAATTATTTATGTTTTACCAAGTAGTGTGTAATGGCTTTAAAGGTCAGCTAAGGTGATGAAGCCTAAAGTATATCAGTTGCAAAACTAAGACGGGGAAATTCAATTAACACATGTGTAAACTGTACATCCGGTTGGCATTATATGAGTTAATGCTGAAATGCATGGATCCATGGTGAATGACTGCAGGACATGATGTTCGGTCATTCTAGAGCTGTCTTCACTATGAATAGTCAGGAGTCACCAGAGTTCTCAAACCTCAAATCCAAGTCCGAGTCCTTAGTGTCAAGTCTGAGTACCGAATGTCGAGTCTGAGTACCGAATGTCGAGTCTGAGTACCGAATGTCGAGTCTGAGTACCGAATGTCGAGTCTGAGTACTGAATGTCGAGTCCAAGTCACGAGTCCTTTAACCCTTTCCTTACCATTGTCGACTTTAGTCGACCAAGCTTTCATACAAAAAAGCACTCAAGCCTGAGCACAAAGGCCATTTGTTACAAAGCTGTAGTTCTGTACATGTTCACCCTCCATACCCAAGCTTACAATGGTTGGAAAGAGCAAGATCGGATCTTTCCATTGATGGTGAAATAGAATAAGGTTGCTATTATGCAATCCCTTCAAATTGGAGTTGAAAGATCCGAAATGCCAAACGCCTACGGAGTGCCATGTGTTTGTGTACAAAAAAGTGTTTGAGTTTACAGATCACACTGAGGAAACAAAGACCAAGAACTTGGACATTTATTGACCGATCTTAATGTTTTTTGAATTTTATGAAAGGGAATTCAATAAGTAAGATATTTTTTATTATTTATTTTGCTGTAAAATGATATCTTCAAGGTGATAATAGAGTTTGTAAAATTGGTCTTTGAACACAAGCTTTCTGTTGTGTAAGAATGTATGCTTCACGCTTGAGTGGTCAAACAATTCGGTACTGAGAGGGTTAAAAGTTGAATTTTTGCAAGAAATCAAAATATTGGATCCAGATGACCAACATTTTACTTAGTGATTCTGCCCCTGTTACAATTCTATGATGTGTTTAAACTATTTTTATTACAATTATTGACTATTAAGGCATTTTTAAATTTTTTCAGGGAGAAATCTTTGCTGGGGTTTAAGAATGGATTCTGTTGAACAGGCCAATTTGCTTCCGAGTCCGAGTCCCAAACGTTCGGAGCTCAAGTCCGAGTCACAAGGGTTCAGACTGAGTCCAAGTCTGAGTCATTGTACATGGTGACTCGAGTCTTGAGTCCAAGTCACTCTGGAATTTTTTTGTTTGCCATTTTTAAGCCCAGATCAACTATTTTCATGTGGCCCTTTTTCATTTATTTATGAAATTCTTGCGAACGAATACTGACCAATTGATTTGATGCCCTTCACCAACAAATTCAGCACCACTAACTTAGTGCTTTCCAGTTGTCTTTGGATAAAAAGGAAAGAAAGACTCCAAAGGCAGTTCGGGCAGGAATCGAACCCACATAACTTTGTGGGTTCAAGTACTGCCCAAGGCACCCAAGTTTTGTTCGTATTATTATTATTATAAATTATTATTTTTAATCTGATTTAACCTCAATAAAACCAAAACAACAAATAATACAGAGCAAAGCAAACGGCTCAAAATACCAAAATAAATACTTGACTCTGCTTCTTGTACCCTGGGGCGTGTTTTGGCGAACACGAACAGAAAATTGTTTCTGACGTCAAATTCCTGACAGAAACAAAAATGGCATAGCTACGCGAAAAACGCAAACGTAACCAGCAATTTGTTTTCAGTTTGTGACGTGTTCAATCCTCAATATTTCTCAAAATATACGGTATAATTATTTTGTTGGCAAAATGGAACTTTTGTAATCCACCATTTTGAAACCAAGCGTAACCGATCACATACTTCGGTTCACGTTTGGTCAGAACAATGACGTCATCGCAGCACAACCGAACTCACAAAAACGCTTAACCAATGACCAAAGCTCAAACATGTTTCTGGTCAGGGTCGCGAAAACGCGCCCCTGTTCTTTTGTGTTCCTTTCACACCTGACTAACTTCAGCCAACTTTTGTGTTTAAGCTTGTGTGCATTTAGCCTGAAGATCTGACATCACGCTAGCGTGAATAACGCCAGATCCTGGCCGTGCATGAACATGTCTGGGTATTGCTGATTTTGCCATTGAGAAAGAACCTGCTACATGTAGGTTCGAAACGTAAGGCCAATAACTACCATTTTGCATTTATACTACAGGTCCTTTGGGTTGGTAAGCAGTTTGCAACAGCTAATTCTCTATTTAAAATAAATAGTTGTTAGTGCTGGCACGGTTAACCAGTTAACTGACTGAAACTGCAGTAACTGTTTAGAATAGAAACAGCACTGCTTCGCGTCAACAATGACATTTTATCTGCACTCGATGATGGAAATTATATAACTGCCTTAATTCTTCTTGCTCTTAGCGCTGCGTTCAATACGGTTGACCATGATATTTTACTTGCACGTTTAAAACATAATATAGGAATTAATGGCCATGCACTGGAATGGTGTCGCTCATACATGTACTTGTCTAAAAGACCTCAACATGTTTGTATTCGTGATGCCGTCTCTGAACCTTTTCTGAACGGATTCAAGTTCTGGTGTTAGCAACATAATGTGGGTTCGAATCACGGCCGTGACACTTGTGTCCTTGAGCAAGACACTTAATCATAATTGCTTCTCTCCACCCAGGGGTTAAATGGGTACCTGTGAAGGCAGAGTTGGTTTGCTCTATATGCGCTAGAAATGGCAGCAATTGAGCTGTATACTCCCCAGGGAGCTGAGATGGTTTCAGGAATGATTTTATGAGCCTTATGAGCAGGGATAATAATATAATGCGCCTTGAGCACCACTTAGTTGGTGGATACGTGCGCTATATAAATCCACACATTATTATTATTATTATTATTATTATTATTATTATTATTATTATTATTATTATTATTATTATTATTATTATTATTATTATTATTATTATTATTATTATTATTATTATTATTATTATTATTATTATTATTATTATTATTATTATTATTATTATTATTATTATTATTATTATTATTATTATTATTATTATTATTATTATTATTATTAGTACCTCAAGGATCTGTCCTCGGCCCTCAGTGGTTTCCAATTCCCAATTCGTAACATATTCATGAAATACATGTATGACCTATCTTATCACGTCTATGCAGATGACACTCAGATATATCTAGCTTTCAAACCATCACAACAACAGAGTGCCTCTATAATTAATCGCCTTGAAAACTGTATTCACGATATTTGGATGAAGGAAAATTTCTTAAAACTCAATGATGATCAAACTGAATTTGTGCTATTTGGTTCTCGTCAACAACTATCTAAGATTTCTATTCCAAATATTGTTATTGGTGACTCTAATGTGCAATCTTCTTCTCAAGCAAGGAACCTTGGAGTTATTTTTGATGCAAACATGACACTTAAACCTCATATTTCAAATGTTACTCGCACCGCAGCATTTCACCTTAGGAACATTGGAAAGTTACGCAAATATCTTAATTATGATGCAACAGAACAAATTGTTCATTCCTTCATAACATCTCATCTTGATATGGCAAATTCACTGCTTTATGGACTTCCTCAGGATCAACTACGATGACTTCAAAAGAATAAAAACACTGCTGCACGTATTGTGACTCTCTCTAAAAAATCATGTCATATCACCCCCATCCTGAAAGATCTGCATTGGCTGCCAATATCATGTCGTATTATTTATAAAATATTGCTTATCGTTTTCAAATCTTTGAATGATTGTGCACCATTATATATATCTGACTTGGTGAAATGTTATGTCCCCTCTCGCAAGTTACGTTCCAGTGCATAATTTCTGCTGGCTGAACAAAAGTCTAAACATTCTTGGGGTGACAGATCTTTTGAAGTTGTGGCTCCACTCCTTTGGAATGATTTGCCTCTGTACATTCGTGAATCTCAAACTGTTTACTCCTTCAAGAAAAACTTAAAAACTCATCTTATGTGTATTGCCTATAAGGACTACTAACATTCATTTATAATGCATTTTTTTTTCAATCTTTTGTTTAGTATTATATTGCATTTGCTATTGTATTGTTATGCTATTGTATGATTTCTTGTTTACTGTAAAACGCCTTGAGCACTTCTTGGTGGATATGTGCGCATTATAAATCTTCTGTATTATTATTATTATTAGAAATTTGCTATTATACAGGCTATCCGAAACCAATTTTTAAAGAATTGCTGCCCATTTTGTGGTCCTAGACTTTATTTTTTGCCTGTATCTGTAGGCCAAATCCTGTACGCACTGGCCAAATCCTGTACGCACTGGCCAAATCCTGTACATGGTGGCCAAATCCTGTACGTATTGGCCAAATCCTGTACGTATTGGCCAAATCCTGTACGTATTGGCCAAATCCTGTATGTGGTGGCCAAATCCCGATATCTGTTGGCCAAATCCTGGGTCCCAATCCTTGAAGTTGGTCCCCGCCACTACTTTTCCCTTGATTGTCAAATGGCCTCATTGGATTGAGTGACATGGCCAATTGGGAAGTGGTTTGTCACAGACATCCAGCAGACATATTGTAAGCATTGTAGTATAGAGAGCCTTATCTAATTACCAGACATACCCTGGGGCTGTTTATATGGTTATGTTATGCCTTGGATACAATTAATCTGCTTTGTTGGGGCTACTTGTACAGTATGTATTCACACCTTACTTAAAGAGGCACTATATGGTCAAATTCAGTTTTGTGATGCACTCATTTTCCAATAGATAGAGTCCTTATTAAAGTGTGAAAAAAATTACAAGTCTCTAACTTCACTTTAAAGTGGTGTAACATATCATTTTATTTGATACCCTTTCAGAGCAATATTTGAAACATGACGTCACTATTTTCTTACGGTAAATGAGTCTGTAACATTCCATACAGGAATTTTTTGTTTGTCAAAAAGTCAATTTCAATGCCGATTTGATCAAATATTGTGGAGATTCAGGAATGAACTGCAAATTCACCGTACAAAAATGTAGAGATCCATTTATTTGAAATGTGACGTCACTGTTGTCTTTGGATGTTAACAAATTTCACACAGGAAGGTTATCAAATAAAATGACATTTTACATCACTTTAACGTGAGGTTAGAGACTAATTGTTTTGGGTAATTTTTTCACACTTTAATAAGGACTCTAGTTATTGGAAAATCACAAAACTAAATTTGACCTTAGAGCCCCTCTTTAAAAACCCTAGGGGACATTGCATGCTTACTCACCTTAGTGCTGTAATTATTGTTGTCATTCATGCATGGTTGATTTAGAGCTGATAACCACAGGTTATCACAATAAATCGCAAATTCGTTTGCAGAGCGTGTACGTACTTCTGAAGTAGTTCGCTTTTGTTTCTCACTTCCAAAAGCTGAAAAGACTGTCCTAATTTTGTTTCCATGGAATTTCTGCTTTGACTCACAATGGCGATTTTTTTTTTTTTTAATCGTGATATATTTTTTTAATCGCGATTTGCCAATATTTCGGTAACTTAAAAAGGTTCTCGATATCATAAGCAAATAAAAAAGGTATTGCGATATTCGGTATTATCGTTGTTTTTTTGTTTTTGTTAACGCAATTCGCCCCACACAAGGCCACTCCACGGTGCGGGCTACTAAGTCATTGAGTTGTTACAACGACTCCACACTGAAGAAACCAGCCCCTTGCACCGAAACAAGACAAATTAATAATGTAACACTCGATTTGGATGGGTTACTGGAGCTGGCCGTTGATTAAAAGATGATGATGAACACATATAAGAAGACAGGCTGAGACAAAGTATCTTTGGGCTTATAACAGATTCATTTTATTGTACTGTGGCTTAACAAAGATAATTCTCATACTCAATACTGACTGTAGGGTCATAAGACTAGCAGTACAGCAGAGAGAGAGGGGTGAGTTGTCAGACAAGAGAGAGCAAGAGACGAACTGAGATTTTCTAATCTAACAACATGTATATATTAATAATGGGATCTGGTCACTTACAACTGTGGAGGTATTTTGTTTATACTATAATTTAGGGGAGGTCTAAGTGATAATTAAGTGGGGGCATTGTGTTTAGATTATAATTTAGGGGAAGTCTAAGTGATAATTAAATGGGTCTAGGGGATGTCAGTCTGGGGACGGAAATTATTTATGACCCACATGTGGTCAGTGGCTCTTAGTATACAAGATGTCAGCTTACAATAACAAGCCTCTTCACTGTGCGAATAGGACTGGGAGGGGTAACTAGTCCAGAACAAGGCAGTTGTTAAACTGCCTCTACCCCTATAAGCAATTATGGTTTAAGTGTCTTGTTTATCTCCCAAGCTTATTATCTCCCAAGTTTAGTGCGAATACCCGGACAATATTTAGCAGAAAAAAGTTATTTCAGAAATTTGTTATATGTATGCTATAGAATAGGAAAATGCTCATTACTCACGTTACATTTTTTGAACATGCATAAAATGTCACATTTTCTCTTATATAGCGTACATAAAACAAATTTCTGAAATTATTATTTTGTGCCGAGTAAGGTCTGGGTATAATGCAACTACTGTGAAAAAAACTGATGAGTGAAATATATATTATAGCATTAAGAGTGGGCCCAAAACCTCAAAAATGTAATGTGAGTAACCATGGAATTGCCCATATGAACAATCTGAATACACAAATATTATGGCATTAAGAGTGGGCTCAAAACCTCAAAAATGTAATTTCAGTAACCATGGAATTGCCCATATACTGTACACTATTGGTTTTCTCGAAAAACCTAAATGATTACAGATTTACATCAAACTTACTTGGTGTAAAATTGATGATTCAATATTTTGTACCATTTAATTATACAAATTATTTCGCATATGAATTTTTTAGGCCTGTGCCGAGTACCCGGGTTCATGGGTACCCGACCGTTGAGTTCAATGCCTGAAACCCACTTGATAAAATCTGATGTAACATTTCAGAAACCGAATGGCAGTCTTTGGTGAACACTTACACAAGAGGTTTCAGGTACATGTACATGTTTTGTTTCATAAAATTCATAAAATTAATTTGTGTGTGTGTGTTGTTATTATTTTTCTATGAACAAATGGAAACTGAATACCACTGTCTGCTGCATCAGGCCTATGCATCACGCAAGGAATTATTCAAATTAAAATCCATTTCCCCCCCCCACCCCACCCCATTTGTTAACAAGTACCCAAGAACCAGACCATTACGGTGGCTGGGTACCCAGTTCCAAAATTACCTGTGGATGCACAGCACTGGATTTTTTTTTTCCTCCACTGAGTGCATTTAAGACATGAAATTTATAGCACATTTGGTTTACATGTACAAAATGTACATAATAATAATAATAATAATAATGTGTGGATTTATATAGCGCACGTATCCACCAACTAAGTGGTGCTCAAGGCGCATTATATTATTATCCCTGCTCATAAGGCTCATAAATCATTCCTGAAACCATCTCAGCTCCCTGGGGAGTATACAGCTCAATTGCTGCCATTTCTAGCGCATATAGAGCAAACCAACTCTGCCTTCACAGGTACCCATTTAACCCCTGGGTGGAGAGAAGCAATTATGATTAAGTGTCTTGCTCAAGGACACAAGTGTCATGGCCGTGATTCGAACCCACATTCTGTTGCTAACACCAGAACTTGAATCCGGTAAGCTAGACCGCTCGGCCACGACACCCCATGTAGGTCATGGGCCAGTCGCCCTCTCCCCTCCCAGCATTTTTATGTTATATATAAATATATATATATATATATATATACTACTCAAAACCATTTAGGGAACACCGGATTTTTAACATCAAATAGGTTTGAAATGTTCCATGAACCGGGATTTTCATTTGCAACCCCCTCTCTCTTTCAGTAGTCGTGTCATGAAATGTGTAATCACTACATGCATCCTTTATCATCTGTTTCATTGTGCAGTTGTTTCTCATCAATTCTGTGAAACATTGTGTTTATCTGAAATAAATGATCTTGCTTTAACCATGGAGGAAGGAAAAGAAATCCTTCCTCCATGCTTTAACTGAGGTTATTCCGGTGTTCCTTAAATTGTTTTGAGTATATGTATATAACTAGAGAGATGACATGAACATACTTTACCAAATACAATGTTGTAACTTCCTTTTAAAGATAAGGTAGAATTTGTTATTTATAAATTTTACCCAAATGTTCAGGTTTTAGACACAATGAAAAAGCTAAATGTTCCAGAGGTTGGTTTTTATGTACACAAATGTATTTCTTGATTGTTAGGCAAAAATAAAAGTCTTTGGTTTCTGGTCATACAGGTACATGTAGGTCATCTTCAAAATCGTTGCAGTTACATATTTTTCGGTAATCTTTTTTTTTTTTTTTTTTTTTTAAACCAGTGAAATATGTGTTACATGTACGTGTGTACCAGTTATTGGAACCAGACTAAATTTCCCATGGAAATCGGCCCCCACAGACAAATATTTGACCCCCATTTCAACCCTTAGAAATGAAGGTGGATTTGCTTGTTGTGTAACTAACCTCAATCAAAATATTTTATGGGCCAAATATTTTTCTGGAGGGTACTTTTTTTTCATAAAATGTTCCCCCGCACCTCCCTTGAGAAATTAATGGATACACGCCTGCCATTAATTCCAAAAATATCACAGAGTAAAATATCTACATCTATGCAGGATTAGTGCTGGGATCTTTTGTATCAATACTGTGTTTAATAAAAAACACGTCTAGAAAAAATAATAATAACCCCCCCCCCCAAAAAAAAAACAAAACAAAACAAACAAACAAAATTAAATAAAAAATTCTCGAAAAAAACAATTTCCCTACTCTGCCTTTAACCAATATTTTTGGGTCGGTCGGGTTACCGGAAACACAACATTTTTCTTTGTTGGCCTTACCATCAGCCAGCCAATGCCTAGGGCTATTGACAACCCTCCAAAACACCTGCCCAGGATCAAGTGACCATTTAAAGGGCCCATGACATGTATGCGCACATGTGTTTCTAATCTGTGATACATGTACATGGCCAGGGACCCTCCCTGCATGCATGGAGCAATAAACAGTGTCCACTGACCCAAGCACTGACCTTGCACAATCACTACAACAAACATGGATGTACATGTACCATGGAAAGGCAAGTATGCCTAATAACCTCAATCCTCCCAAAATCCTTCACTTTAGCAAAGAGCATGTAGCATGTAACCTCAATCCTTCAAAATCCTTCACTTTAGCAAAGAGGATTTTGGAGGGTTTGGGAAGGTTAGGGTTAAGGTACTTTTTGGTCTGCATGCTAATGAGAATTTGCATATTCATGAGTAAATCAGTGAGGTCACAGCAGGATTAGATGCAACATATGAAGGCTTAGATGCCTTCATATCATCCCACTTAGATTTCTGCAATTATCTCCTATATAACCTGCCACAATTATCTCCTATATAACCTGCCACAATTATCTCCTATATAACCTGCCACAATTATCTCCTATATAACCTGCCACAATTGTCTCCTATATAACCTGCCACAATTATCTCCTATATAACCTGCCACAATTGTCTCCTATATAACCTGCCACAATTGTCTCCTATATAACCTGCCACAATTATCTCCTATATAACCTGCCACAATTATCTCCTATATAACCTGCCACAATTATCTCCTATATAACCTGCCACAATTATCTCCTATATAACCTGCCACAATTGTCTCCTATATAACCTGCCACAATTATCTCCTATATAACCTGCCACAATTATCTCCTATATAACCTGCCACAATTATCTCCTATATAACCTGCCACAATTATCTCCTATATAACCTGCCACAATTATCTCCTATATAACCTGCCACAATTATCTCCTATATAACCTGCCACAATTATCTCCTATATAACCTGCCACAATTATCTCCTATATAACCTGCCACAATTATCTCCTATATAACCTGCCACAATTATCTCCTGTATAACCTGCCACAATTATCTCCTATATAACCTGCCACAATTATCTCCTATATAACCTGCCACAATTATCTCCTATATAACCTGCCACAATTATCTCCTATATAACCTGCCACAATTATCTCCTATATAACCTGCCACAATTATCTCCTATATAACCTGCCACAATTATCTCCTATATAACCTGCCACAATTATCTCCTATATAACCTGCCACAATTATCTCCTATATAACCTGCCACAATTATCTCCTATATAACCTGCCACAATTATCTCCTATATAACCTGCCACAATTATCTCCTATATAACCTGCCACAATTATCTCCTATATAACCTGCCACAATTATCTCCTATATAACCTGCCACAATTATCTCCTATATAACCTGCCACAATTATCTCCTATATAACCTGCCACAATTATCTCCTATATAACCTGCCACAATTATCTCCTATATAACCTGCCACAATTATCTCCTATATAACCTGCCACAATTATCTCCTATATAACCTGCCACAATTATCTCCTATATAACCTGCCACAATTATCTCCTATATAACCTGCCACAATTATCTCCTATATAACCTGCCACAATTATCTCCTATATAACCTGCCACAATTATCTCCTATATAACCTGCCACAATTATCTCCTATATAACCTGCCACAATTATCTCCTATATAACCTGCCACAATTATCTCCTATATAACCTGCCACAATTATCTCCTATATAACATGCCACAATTATCTCCTATATAACCTCCCACAATTATCTCATATATAACCTGGCACTATTTTCTCCTATATAACCTGCCACAATTATCTCCTATATAACCTGCCACAATTATCTCCTATATAACCTGCCACAATTATCTCCTATATAACCTGCCACAATTATCTCCTATATAACCTGCCACAATTATCTCCTATATAACCTGCCACAATTATCTCCTATATAACCTGCCACAATTATCTCCTATATATAACCTGCCCAATTATCTCCTAGATACCCCGCCACACTTTTCTCCTATATAACCTGCCACAATTATCTCCTATATAACCTGCCACAATTATCTCCTATATAACCTGCCACAATTATCTCCTATATAACCTGCCACAATTATCTCCTATATAACCTGCCACAATTATCTCCTATATAACCTGCCACAATTATCTCCTATATAACCTGCCACAATTATCTCCTGTATAACCTGCCACAATTATCTCCTATATAACCTGCCACAATTATCTCCTGTATAACCTGCCACAATTATCTCCTGTATAACCTGCCACAATTATCTCCTGTATAACCTGCCACAATTATCTCCTATATAACCTGCCACAATTGTCTCCTATATAACCTGCTCCTGTATAACCTGCCACAATTATCTCCTGTATAACCTGCCACAATTATCTCCTGTATAACCTGCCACAATTATCTCCTATATAACCTGCCACAATTATCTCCTATATAACCTGCCACAATTATCTCCTATATAACCTGCCACAATTATCTCCTATATAACCTGCCACAATTATCTCCTATATAACCTGCCACAATTATCTCCTATATAACCTGCCACAATTATCTCCTATATAACCTGCCACAATTATCTCCTATATAACCTGCCACAATTATCTCCTATATAACCTGCCACAATTATCTCCTATATAACCTGCCACAATTATCTCCTATATAACCTGCCACAATTATCTCCTATATAACCTGCCACAATTATCTCCTATATAACCTGCCACAATTATCTCCTATATAACCTGCCACAATTATCTCCTATATAACCTGCCACAATTATCTCCTATATAACCTGCCACAATTATCTCCTATATAACCTGCCACAATTATCTCCTATATAACCTGCCACAATTATCTCCTATATAACCTGCCACAATTATCTCCTATATAACCTGCCACAATTGTCTCCTATATAACCTGCCACAATTGTCTCCTATATAACCTGCCACAATTATCTCCTATATAACCTGCCACAATTATCTCCTATATAACCTGCCACAATTATCTCCTATATAACCTGCCACAATTATCTCCTATATAACCTGCCACAATTATCTCCTATATAACCTGCCACAATTATCTCCTATATAACCTGCCACAATTATCTCCTATATAACCTGCCACAATTATCTCCTATATAACCTGCCACAATTATCTCCTATATAACCTGCCACAATTATCTCCTATATAACCTGCCACAATTATCTCCTATATAACCTGCCACAATTGTCTCCTATATAACCTGCCACAATTATCTCCTATATAACCTGCCACAATTATCTCCTATATAACCTGCCACAATTATCTCCTATATAACCTGCCACAATTATCTCCTATATAACCTGCCACAATTATCTCCTATATAACCTGCCACAATTATCTCCTATATAACCTGCCACAATTATCTCCTATATAACCTGCCACAATTGTCTACTATATAACCTGCCACAATTATCTCATATATAACCTGCCACAATTATCTCCTATATAACCTGCCACAATTATCTCCTATATAACCTGCCACAATTGTCTCCTATATAACCTGCCACAATTATCTCCTATATAACCTGCCACAATTATCTCCTATATAACCTGCCACAATTGTCTCCTATATAACCTGCCACAATTATCTCCTATATAACCTGCCACAATTATCTCCTATATAACCTGCCACAATTGTCTCCTATATAACCTGCCACAATTATCTCCTATATAACCTGCCACAATTATCTCCTATATAACCTGCCACAATACCAAATTGACAAGCTGTAACGTCTACCAAAAGGCCTCTGCTCGTCTAGTCACCTTATCTAAACTTACAACCCACATAACCCCTATACTAAAGTCTCTCCATTGGCTCCCCATCAAATAACGCATTGCCTTCAAGGTTCTCCTTGTTTTTCATTTACTTTATGGCATTTCACCCGGCTATATTCATGACATCATCACCAAGTACCAACCAGCAAGAAGTCTTTCACAACAATTTACTGTCCCCCATACACATTCCTGGGGTCACCGTTCTTTCTCAAATGCTGCTCCTCAACTTTGGAACAATCTTCCTTGTCAACTTCGCCAACACCAATCCCTGTAATCATTCAAATCATCCCTCAAAACTCATCTTTTCTGTTGTCATTTCTCTGTTTAATTTATATTTTTATTTATGCGCCATGAGCATCATGCTTGGCGGATACCGGCTCTTTACTGTGTGTGCATTATTATTATCATTATGGTTAATTTGTGCATTAAAGTTTACTGTGCATTAATTAAAGTGCATTAAAGTTTACTGAATTCTTTGTCTTTTCAAAAGACAGTTCTCTGATTTCTTTAGTTTTGTCTGTGTGTTTACTTGTTAAGGTAACCACTGCTTTTCCTGGGTATTGGTTTGGGGTTTTGATTGTGTGTTTACTTGTTAAGGTAACCACTGCTTTTCCTGGGTATTGGTTTGGGGTTTTGATTGTGTGTTTACTTGTTAAGGTAACCACTGCTTTTCCTGGGTATTGGTTTGGGGTTTTGATTGTGTGTTTACTTGTTAAGGTAACCACTGCTTTTCCTGGGTATTGGTTTGGGGTTTTGATTGTGTGTTTACTTGTTAAGGTAACCACTGCTTTTCCTGGGTATTGGTTTGGGGTTTTGTCTGTGTGTTTACTTGTTAAGGTAACCACTGCTTTTCCTGGGTATTGGTTTGGGGTTTTGTCTGTGTGTTTACTTGTTAAGGTAACCACTGCTTTTCCTGGGTTATTGGTTTGGGGTTTTGTCTGTGTGTTTACTTGTTAAGATAACCACTGCTTTTCCTGGGTATTGGTTTGGGGTTTTGTCTGTGTGTTTACTTGTTAAGGTAACCACTGCTTTTCCTGGGTATTGGTTTGGGGTTTTGATTGTGTGTATTATCAGTGCAGCTGTGATACTGAATTCCCATTTTTCTCTCACTAAACAGCTAAACAAGTGTCAAGGATTAGACTGGTCCCATGTCTTTATCCTATCAAGGATAGAGACAGGCTCTGGGCATACCATTCAAGGGATTTCATTGGATACGATGTATGGAAGATTGTCACGCGTCGACTTGGGGGGGGGCTTATGTGCTAGCTACCAACCAAGGTCAAAGTTGAATCTCTGGGGGAAAAACATGGCCGCCGTGCCCATGCAGCTGGTATCCGGCGTAATTCACAAGCCTCAAAGCATGACATGACAAGACAATTTTTACATTGTACTCAATCTTCACTAGACATCAAAAATAGACCTCCCTATATTGTTTAAACTGTGCAGAAGCATACACGTATTTCGTTGTGTGCATAGAAGAAGATCGTAAGAGGAAACAGCCCTTTTAAGGGTGAATACTGGTGTCAGTACTGGCCCTTTTAAGGGTGAATACTGGGGTCAATATTGGCCCTTAGGCCCTTAGGCTGGTTGAAGATAAGTGGGTACCCGAAGTCCGGCATCGTCAAGCACTCCCACATCAAGGACCACCGACGGGCAGGCAGCTCAACTAATCACACCCATCGACACATGGCATCCCAGACGCATCAGAGAGGCCATCGAGATCGTTAAACATGACACTGTTCCACAGGACATCGGCTTCTACATCAGTGATATTTGGCGACCACTGCTACGGACTGAAGGATCTTCTATATCCAAAGTCCACAACCCACCCCAGACTGAGGGATCTCCTACATCCTAAGTCAACCACCCTCCCACTCCCAGTGCTTGTTAACAACTGATTCAGTTCAGTGAGCACACACTCCTCTCCCCACCCCCGAGGATCCAAGTCCCATCAGTTCCTGCCTGCACGCTTCAACGCACTAATCCTCCAGCATCCAGTCATCGCGTGATCCTCCAACAGTCTACTTAAGCAGCAGCATTTCCCAGAGTCCGGCATTCTCCTGAGGACAATCAGAGCATACTGATCGAAACGTTGAGTTGTAACCTCCAGTTCTTTTCAGAACTAATTACTACTCAATTGAGAATTTAACATGATGTCACCGCAATTAGTCTTACTTATCTTCTTCACCATGCAAAGCTACAAGTTTTACCTATGGGGGAGTTTTTTAGGGGAGAAGTGAAACTCAAAAACCCAATTGAAAGAAATTTTCATTCCATTGACATTGTGTTCTCCCATGTTCAGGCCCCCCCAAAAAAGTCTCCTGTTTCTGGTCATAGGTCGGCTTTAAAATCGGTGTGGTGACACATTTTTTGTTTGTTATCATTTTAAAACACAGCATGGCAGAATTCCAATTGATCCAGCAATTTTGGCTGCAATTGGACATCGTTTCATAGCACAAAAAAAGAAAAACTAAAAATGCCGATGGGCAGGTCTGAGGTGATGCGGATGGAGACCAGAAACCAGAGATTTTGTTTTTTGGCCTAAGGTTGGTGGAAAATACATGTAGGTGGGTGTTTTTTTGAGAGAGTGGAATTCTTTTTTGGGGGGTAGGAGGAAAAGTGGAACTAAAAACAGCTCTGGAAGAAATGTTCATTCCAGTGACATTATGTTGCCCGTATTCACAACTTAATCATCAGCCAGCAACTAAGCCGTGAACTTGACCGTGAACTTGACATTTTAATTTCCCAATTCATAACGCAAGAACCGATTCAAGACCTGACAGAACGCAGCATTCATTCAATCAAAGCTGTCAGGCCTGCCACATTCAATCAACGCTGTCAGGCCTGCCACACATTAACCCCCAAAGTAGTGGGAAATCACTTAATGACTAAACAAATTAATGAATCTTTCCTGTTACTTGAAATTACGATTACGTTAGCCAGTGGGTTAAGGTCTCATCTGACCTGTGATTTTTCCTGACGGATGCATTCACTTTGTTTCATAAATCAGCAGCTCACGAACTGTTTGCTCCCCCCCCCCCCCCCGTCAACAAAATAAATATATAAATTAATTCAGTAAAGTGCTGTTATTCATCAAGTTTATACTTAAATAGAGTCATCAGTTCTAAACATCATTCCAATCGGTCCAGAAATTTTGGCTGCAATTGGACATCATTTCATAGCAACAACAAAAAAATTGAAAATGCTGACGCACGGCCAGAAACCAGAGACTTACAAAGCCACGATGCTACTGTAATCTTTACGCCTACTGTACTTTTCACCATGCAAAGCTTCAAATCCTGCTTGTTAAAAAAGATTGCTATTAGAAAATTCTGGACTAGAAAATTCTAGAAAATTTCTGTACTAGTTAGTGGAGTGTCGTGGCCGAGTGGTCTAGCTTACCGGACTCAAGTTCTGGTGTTAGCAGCAGAATGTGGGTTCGAATCCCGGCCGTGACACTTGTGTCCTTGAGCAAGACACTTAACCATAATTGCTTCTCTCCACCCAGGGGTTAAATGGGTACCTGTGAGGGCAGAGTTGGTTGATTAGCCCTATATGCGCTGTAATGGCAGCAATTGAGCTGTATACTCCCCAGGGAGCTGAGATGGTTTCAGGAATAATTTATGAGCCTTATGAGCAGGGGTAATGATATAATGCGCCTTGAGCACCACTTAGTTGGTGGATACGTGTGCTATATAAGTCCACACATTATTATTATTATTATTATTATTATTATTATTATTTACGATACGGTTCTTTTCAGAACCTGTACCTCAGCTTCACGTTAGTTGAGATAAACACATGGTGTTACCGCAAACCGAAACGATATTATTATTATTATTATTATTATTATTATTATTATTATTATTAATATGTATTTGCTTCAAAAATAGTTTTTTTTATGTTTCCCTCTTTATCCAGGCTGGAACCCCTTCTAAGTGTAATCAACACAGATCGTACAACGGTCGCTGCACCAGTCACAGATGTCATAGACCACGAGACGTTAGAGTATGTGGAGACCGGAATCTCTCGGGCTGTCTTCAGATGGGATTTAAGTATCAAGCAGTCGCCACTCTCCAAGGCTGATCTTGCAGAAAGGCGTAGCCCTGCTGAACCTCTTAAGTGAGTCTTTACTTTGAAAAGCCACAGTACAGCCAGGCCTTGATGTTAACTTTTTCATTGACATGAGCTGGTCGGGGAGGTTAAGAAAGCGTCTAATAAATCGGGAACGCCAGGAAACACTGGCTGATCCCATCAGGAACGCACACTGTTCTCACTGGGAACAGAGCAGCGTTCCAATTAGGAATGCTTTGTGTTCCCAAAAAGAACATTCCATTAATGAGTACGCACGCTGGGAATATCAGGTGTTCTCATTGGGAAGACTGAATGTTCTTTTCAGGAACACAGTGAATGGGATGTTCCAAATGGAACAGAAATGTTCAGAGATTTGAGACGCTCCTCAATCAATGGCGCCAGAAGTCTATTCCCCATATAAAGTGTGTCAGCCTGCAGTAATCCATACTATTAAAGGCATTGTACTCCAAATACACATCAAGCTTAGTTACAAGTTTTGCTCCCCCTGCCCAGCCTGCCGTGGGGCATTATGGGATAGGCACTTCCGCGCAAAACTAGTTTCGAGATGCGAGTGAACCAGCAGCTGTGGAGAGAACACGCAAACGTTGAGGTGCACGGGCAAAATACAGTACTCTCACACAATGGGTTAGCCTCCCAGACTGTACCATTTCTTTTTGAGACCTTGCGCGTCAGTCTGTGGAACAAAATGCCATGAATGGCCTAAATCCATTGTTCTTGGAGTACTATGCCATCGTCTGGGTTAGTACACGAGTGGCACACATCATGTAGGTAATAGACTTCTGATGGCGCTGGACCATTTTTGCGTTACGAGCTCACACAGTATACAGTTACCATCTGTCGTTGCAGGGACAACATCGTCACGATCAACAGGGCATTAACTCAGTCACTGAAAATAATACCCTACATGATAAGGTCATATCACCGTTTCTGCTGGCTAAATGAGCCACTGATTTTCAGTCAGTGTTCATCTTAAACTGGGACACCGATTCCATTCCATACTGCCCCATTAAAGCTTGCCACAGCAGTGTCGTCATGGTTAACTGACAAGGTGACCCTGTTTGAACTGAGCACATCAGAAAATCAATGTGACAAAATCTAAACTTGTGTGAAAGTGGACATTTGTGTTTTCACAAACTGACACTAATTCAATTCACTGTGGTTTTGCATTTTCACAAAGTAACACAAAATTTAGATAGTAAATACGTAACTATGTGTAACTTTGTGAAAACGCAAACCAGTTTTTTTTGTACATTTTCCATTTTCACAAACTAACATTATATTATTTCAGTGGTTAATTGCTTAGTAATTAAAAACATCAGAGAGTCTCAAACAACGTAATTCAAAAGTTCTATAGAGACCACAAAGTTACAACAATTCAAAAATATGAATTTTTGATGAAGAAACATGTTTCAAAAAGAGACTAACATCAAACGCTGTTTTCTTCAAATATAAATTTTGTCTAGTGGGCAAGTTTGTGTCATTTCGTGAAACCAGTGCTGAAATGACTAACGTTATTTGAAACTATACTACTCAAAACAATTTAGGGAACACCGGAATAATCTCAGTTAAAGCAAGATCATTTATTTCAGATAAACACAATGTTTCACAGAATTGATGAGAAACAACTGCACAATGAAACAGATGATAAAGGATGCATGTAGTGATTACACATTTCATGACATGACTACTGAAAGAGAGAGGGGGTTGCAAATGAAATTCCCAGTTCATGGAACATTTCAAACCTATTTATGTTAAAAATCCGGTGTTCCCTAAATTGTTTTGATTATATATTAAATTGAAACTTTTAGATCAGTTACACGTTTTGCCTTCCTTACGTGTGTCATGAATGAATCTGCAACATGTAAGTACCGGTATACGCACGCATTTCCTGTAATTGCATCCTGAACAAGCAAACTTGATAATTAATGATACATCTGATGTCAAGTCTCATCCATTAACACTCCCTCAAAAAGAGGTATTATGGCAGATCATCTATTACTCCATATATCCACATCCTCTGGTCAATTAAGCCCTATTCACATGACCATGACCATGACCACTTTTGTGAATGTTCACACGACACAAAGTAAAAAAACCAACGTTCCATATACTTATCGCTGATGAGTATACAAAAGTTTCCACACACACAAAAATCTGTGCTGCAAAATAAGGTGTGAAAAAATAATCCAATTATAACACTAAGTCTATATTATATTACAGTTAGTGTATGAACTACAAGTTATAAGGCCATTGAAAAAAAAGCTCTGATTTTTGGTCATAGGTTGGCTTTTTTTTTTTTATTTGGTAATTTTTAATTATTTTTTTTGCCAACCAGTAAAATACATTTTTTTTTAATACACGGTTGTTGGAACCATGCAGACCAAATTTCCCATTCGCAAAGTATGGTGGCTAAGAGAGGCCACAATCAAACCAACAATTGTGCAGTGGTGTAACTATGGGGGGGGCCACCACGGGGAGGCACGTGCCCCTCAGCCGAGGTCCGTACCCCCGGGTTCCCCCCCCCATTCAGAATTTTGAAAAAATATGTCCCTATTTGAGACTGCAGGATTCAAGTATTGACACGCCCCCCTAGAAAAAGTGGTGCACCCCCTAGTGTCCCCCTGAAAATTGGACCCTAGTTATGCCACTGCAATTGTGGCTGACATTGGACATCGTTTCATAGCCAAAATAAGCAACTGGACATCGTTTCATAGCAAAAATAAGCAATTGGACATCGTTTCACAGCAAAAATAAGCAATTGGACATCGTTTCACAGCAAAAATAAGCAACTGGACATCGTTTCACAGCAAAAATAAGCAACTGGACATCGTTTCACAGCAAAAATAAGCAATTGGACATTGTTTCACAGCAAAAATAAGCAATTGGACATCGTTTCATAGCAAAAATAAGCAATTGGACATCGTTTCACAGCAAAAATAAGCAATTGGACATCGTTTCACAGCAAAAATAAGCAATTGGACATCGTTTCACAGCAAAAATAAGCAATTGGACATCGTTTCATAGCAACAACCAAAAAACGAAAAATGTCGACACGCTGGTCTGAGGCGACACACACAGAGACCAGAGACCAGAAACTGGACACTTTTTGTTTTTTTACCTAAGACTTTCTAACAAGGAAAACATGAGTAAAAATGGACAACATTTGTTTGAGATACATGTACATGTATGGCAAAAACATTTACAGCAGTCATGACGGAGCGATGTTGATATTATCATTGGTCTTGCACTAATCAATATGTTCATCAAAATTACCACACTCAAATCTGGGCCGACAAAAAAGTTGTCATAGTGAAAACATATTAAATCATAACTCTATTTGTGTATTAAAAAAACTGACCTTGATATTTCAGTGTTATGAATATCGTTTAATATACATGTACTGAACAGCAAAAGAAACGCAAGTCCGAGGTCTTGTCAAGTTTTCAAACAGAAGACAAACCATTTTGATTCTAATCACTCATTTAATGAAAAATGCTTTCAATTTGTGAGCTGAAAGTGACTGTTGAAATTGCATTGCAAGATTTTCATATTCAACAGTCACTTTCAGCTCACAAATTGAAAGCATTTTTCATTAAATGAGTAATTAGAATCAAAATGGTTTGTCTTCTGTTTGAAAACTTGACAAGACCTCGGACTTGCGTTTCTTTTGCTGTTCAGTATATATCGATTGAGCAGATGAGAATTGTTTAAGATACATGTAAACATACATGTAAAGCCGTCATGATGGAGCGATGTTGTGTGCACATTGACACACGTGCATTATCCAATCTTGGCTGCCTGCTGCGCACTAGTAGCTGTCAACTGCGCAAGTAGGGTCTACACACATGCACAATATGACTGCTTTCCCACAGGACGTCGTTCAATAAACTATGAATCATTTCTCCCTGAGATCTCAATTGGTGAATAAAATTTAATTACTTTATTTCATGGGATGTTTGATTCCATTCATCAACTTTACACCAAGTAAGTTTTATATATAGGACTGTCAACATTTTTACTCTGTCAGCTGAGTCACAGTAACAGTATTAAAAAACGGATTTTTTTTCTTCTTCTTCGCTGTAAACAGAACTCCCGTTTTGGGGAGTGGCATCTTTGCAGTAGACAGGAATCATTTTGAACGGATTGGGAGTTTGGACAGCCTGATGGAAGGATGGGGCGGGGAGTCATTAGAGCTGTCCCTCAGGGTAAGAAAACACCTAATTATATCGACCCTCCATTGACCATTTCTAAAGGGAAGGTACATCATTAATATACTGAGACGCAATAAAAACTTACCACTTATTCGACCTTAAATTATCAGTAATCACAATGCACAAATGTAATATGTGCACTTATTTTGTCAACGTGACCCTCTGACGTTTCGCGGTGAAGTGGATAGAGATGGGATCGAGTACAGTGGACAAAACGTGGACATTTCCTCAATAAAATGCCAACATTTCTAATCCAAATTGTTGTGTTGTCTTATTTTGAACCATTTCAATTTTATGCTATTCCAAAACAAGTGGTAAGTTTCTATTGCGTCTCAGTATATTTACCTGATAACAAAATTACTGAATTGTTATCCGAAAGATAAACTGAACTGAATTTATTAAAAGGTAAATTGCTCATGTTAACAAAATTACTGATCCATTTTTGTATAAAGTGTAGCATCAATAGAGCTTTAACGCTAACTACCTCAAATCCATCAAAATCCACCACCTGGTTTTGCTTAATTTTGGCAGATTCTGTATTCCACAGTATATACCAGCAAATAGAGCATGTAGCCATGTGCACCAAATCTATCAAACTCCACTGGCTGCTTTTGTTGGATTCAGGACCGTGTATAGCCAAGCCATGGATGCTTTGCATTTGCTACTGTACCAATTCCATCAAACTCCACTCGCTGCTTTTGTTGGATTCAGGACAGTGTATAGCCAAGCCAGATCCATCAAACAATTGGGGTACCTTTTTACTGCATGTTGATGGATGTTGGAGGATTTGGGATGATTTCTCACAAAAATGCCTTGTGGGTTTAGAGTTAACAAAATAAAGATTGCGTTGAACCGGCAGCCATGATGCTATAGGACAGTGACATCACACTTTGGTATTCTATGTCCAGTCAATATATCGTAACATCTCATCTCTTACAGGTGTGGATGTGTGGTGGCAACATTAAGGTCATCCCATGCTCCAGAGTTGGTCACATCAATCGTGCGGAGGCACCATACGATTTCCCTGGCGGAGTTGAAGCATCGTATCTCCACAACATCGGACGAGTCGCCGAAATCTGGATGGATGACTACAAGAGAGACTTTTATGCATCGTTACCTGAAGCACAAGTATGTCGGCATTTAAAAGCACACATATAATTAATGCTAATTGATTTGATTTTTGCCCTATGCTGATTTTTGTTTGAATGTAGGAATGTTTCATGAACGTATACACGTTTGTATGGGCACTGTGTACTCAGCGCTTTGGGAGTGTCTGTGGAAAAAAATGCACAGGCGACTCGGGCGGGAATTGAACCCACGACCTCCTGCTTACTAGTGCAGACGTCTTAACCTCTCAACCACCAAGCTTGCCCGATGTCGATTGGCCGGCGAGACTCCTATACCATAATGCTGTCAGTTTTAGAGGGAAGAAAAACATAGATTCTCTGAGATTGAATGAATTTCATTGTAATGCAAATGCAATAGGAAACTAGTACTCAAATTTTCACTGTATTAGGAATATAAGGCGCCCCCCCCCCCAAAAAAAAGTGTCCGGTTTCTAGTAATCAGTCGGCTTCAAAATCGGTGCGGTGATGCGCTTTTTTTTTTCGGCCATCTTTTTTTTTTGCTAAGAGGGAAATAAGTACATTGTATACGTGGGGACCAAATTTCCCATATACAAAGTATGGAGGCTAAGAGAGGCCTCACAAATCAGGCAAACGTTCATACCCCTATGTGAAAAAGTTGTTTAAAACACAGCACGACAGAATTCCAAGCGATTCATCAATTTTGGCTGCAATTAGACATCGTTTCATAGCAAAAACAAATTTTAAAATGCAGATGCGCAGAGATCAGAAACCTTTGTTTTTTTTGTTTTTTTTGGCCTAAACAAGAGGTTTCAAATAAATGTTGTATGATCGATCCCACTTACGGCCTCTGGAAATGCTTTTTATGTCCTCAATCGATTTGGTCAGAAGCTGTGAACATTTCAGAAATGGGACATCTTATAGGGTCTGTTCTTTAAGCTGTGGCCGCCTTGCGTACTATATACATGCTCATAAGGATGTTTTACCAGCAGTTATTGTTATTTATTTGTTTGTTTGTTTTGTCAACAGAATAAATATTATGGGGACATCTCAGACAGATTAGCACTGCGACACAAACTGGCTTGCCACCCATTCCAGTGGTACCTTGAAAAGGTTTACCCTAGCCTCCAAGGGACGGCACAGGACAAGCTTGTTGCCTGGGGACGGGTAAGGAAAGGAGGTTTTTTTTCCCCCACTGGTTGTATTTTTTATGTTGTCTTTTTGGTTTGCCTACCAGCATTAACCGTCCTACAATAGCTGCACTTTAGTGGCAAGTAGCTATAGAGGTCAAAATCAGTCAACTGCCTGTTTTAACTGTTGACCCAAATGTGCACACAGGGGCATTTTTGACTGGTTTTTACTGTCATTTTGACCACACTGAACAACACCAGACAATGCTTTTACCAGTCAAAAACGGTTGACTCATTTTGACCTGTAAATGTACTTACTACACATAAGGTTTGACAGTGTTTGACTTTTAAGTGCACTAGATATACCTTGGCAAGTATATCAACATTTTGACTGATTTTGACCCTTGTAGTAGTAGGAGGGTTAATGAATTAATTTATTGCCTTGAATTTGTATTATTTTACACATTGCATTTAAATATACATACTGTACGTGTATAATTTCCTGTGTTCGCTTTGAATAACCAAAGATTTCAAGGTAACTATAATTTAATATGAGACCTGTTCTCACGAAACCGGGACAAAGTTGCCAAGAAATACTTGATGGTTTTCGAGTGTACTTTGAGTGTTTGAAGGGTTTTATCACCTAGTCCCATCCCCAGTGGGTGGTACCATTGGGTATCACCCACTGGGGATGGGACTAGGTGATAAAAACTCTTAAAAACACCCTGACAATTTATAAAAAAACATCAAGTATTTTTGGCGACTTTGTCCCAGTTTTGTGGGGACAGGTCTCATATTTTATGTAATGTGTTTTAATTGTATGTATATATGCAGGGCCTCAGTGGATATCATCTTTTAACTGTTTGGGCGTACCCTGGGTATAAATGTAATTAATAAATAAACAGAGAATTAGCTATTGCAAACTGCTTACCAACCCAAAGGACCTGTAGTATAAATGCAATAATAGTAGTTATTGGCCTTACTTTTCAAACCTAGCAGGTTCTTTCTCAATGGACGATATACACATACACACATATACATATACACAAGAGTGGGCAGAAGTGGGCATAAATAAATGAAATTGACCCCTGAGCCGAGAGCCAAGCCATCTTAACATTTAAATAATGATAATAATATTGAACAGTTCTTACATGTATATAGCACGTAATATCTTCAAATGAAAGTCTCTGCATGTACAGTGTATGTGCTTATGATTTCCCCTGGTCACTGGGCCAATAATAATAATAATAATAATGGACACTTATATTGCACCTGTATCCGCCTAGTTTGACGCTCATGGCGCATGAACATTATTACCCCTGTCATCGGGCCAGTTATATCATTCCTAGAACCATCTCAACTCCCTGGAAAGTATGCAGCCCATGCTGCCAAATGTGTAGCACAACGAGCTTAATCAAACACAATCGCCGTCTCTGCCCTCAAAGGTCCTCATTTATACTCCTGGGTGAAGAGAAGCAATTATAGTAAAGTGTCTTGCTCAAGGACACAAGCACCACGTATGCGGCCAGGATTCGAACCCACATTCTGAAGACTCAGCTATCAGAACACAAGTTCGATGCAATTAACCGCTCGGCAATGGCACCCTTTCATTCCCGTATTCTCAGCTCCCTGGGGAGTATACAGCCCATTATTTATAATGAAATATGACAGTGTCATCTAATAATTGGGATCTAAATGGGTGGAGTTCAAATGGGGAAAAGTGCCATAAGGTTTGTCTGTGTCCCTGCATTTTCAGCTAGCCTGGTTCCGCCCCTATAATCTAGTTTCTGACTCTCTTTCTCTAGTGTCATAACAAGCAGGCCAATCTGTGCTTGGACACGCTGAAATCAGGGGAGAGCAAACCGATCGGTGTCGCCAAATGTGGCAAGGGACTTCCAAACCAGGTAGGCGAGTGTCTGTGAAAAAAAAACCTCCATGGGCGACTTGGGTGGGATTTGAACCTACGACTACCTGCTTGCCAGTGTATGTATGAAGCATTGCGTGTGCACAGACACTCGGAAAGCTCTGAGTGCTTCATACATATCGTTGTGTGCCCAGAAGAAGGACGTAACGAAAGTGTGACTGCAAAAGGTTGGAAGCAATTGATGTGCAATATTGTGTTTCTAGAAAACTGAGTGTGAAAGTTTAGTTGTTTTTCTGCCATTTATAAGTCATTGTAGGAAAGTTAAATTCTGCATTGGAATGGAAAAACATGTCTTGGGAGTAATTCTAGCAACAAATATATAACAGTTAGACCCTACTTTTTTCAAAGGAGCCATTTTATTGCTTTGCGACCTTCTGCTGGGACAAAAAGTTGTACTTTGTGTGTCATAGAGCCTTATGACCTTCTTCCGGGCACACGGCGATATGTCAGTGTAAAATCAAATTAATTGTTTATCACCCGATGCAAGAATTTCACCAATCTATAAATATCGCGGAACCCACTGCTGTATAGGATTTTAGCCGGCCAATCGTCATCAGGCAAGCTCGGTGGTCGAGAGGTTAAGATATCTGCACTGGGTTCGAATCCCGCCTGAGTGACATTTGTCAGTGACAAAATCAAATTGTTTATCACCCGATGCAAGAATATCATCAATCTATAATTTGATGTGTCTTCTTGCAGGCATTTATGGTAACGCTAGATGGTGAACTAAGATGGGAAGATCTCTGCTTAGACCTGGCCGACTACAGACCTGGACACAAGCTGACACTAGAGGGCTGCCATGGGATGGGCGGCAGCCAGGAATGGAAACATAACAAAGTGAGCTCAAATGCACCCATCTAAACAGCATCAGTAATGTTGGCACAACTGCTTCTACGAGCATGCTTACTCTCAGTAAATCAAGATACACAAATTATATTCATAATAATAATAATAGTGGATTTTTATATAGTGCTAACTCCATTATGATGTGATTTGCTCAAGGTGCTTTTTATATTATTATTCCTGTCATCATGCTACTTTTTAAAATCATTCCTGGATCATTCTCAACTTCCTGGGAAGTATACAGACCCAGCAGACTGTTAGGAACTCATCAACCCTTACAATCTCTGCCCTCAGAGGTCCCCATTTATACTCCTGGTTGAAGAGAAGCAATTCATGGTTAAGCATCTTGCTCAATGATACAAGTGCCACAACCGACATGGCTAGGTATTCAAACTCACATTCTAATGACTTAGCCACCAGAACTTGAGTCCGTTGTGTTAGACCACTCGGCCGCGACACTCTGACAACCAACCTGTGAAAGTTTCAGCTTTTTACGATGCGTCATTGACAAGAAAATAACGAAAATACATTCCGGTTTTTCTTGCTTCTTCCTTAAAATTCTTGCTTCTTCCTTAAAATTCATACTTTTTCTTTTTATATTTCGACCTGGAAATTATTTCACTTATTTAAATTATTTCTAAGGAAGATTGATACCATCATCAGCTTGACACTAAGTAAATTTACAATTACAATTTGACCATTAGGTTATTTTTAAATGACAAATCATATACCTGTTAACCCCTTGCGTACGGTGCAATATTATGGACCGCTGGACGGTTCGCCGGTATTATTTTTTACCGAGTGAGGGCAGTGCGGCCAACCAAGAAACATCTGTGGGGCCGGGTCGAACCTGGCCGTGGATATAGGGTGCTGGTATAATTACACCACACTGTTCAGCCCCTTGCGTACGGCGCAATATTATGGACTGCTGGATGGTTCGCCGGTATTATTTTTTACCGAGTGAGGGCAGTGCGGCCAACCAAGAAACATCTGTGGGGCCAGGGAGTGCTGGGCCGAACCCGGCCGTGGATATAGGGTGCTGGTATAATTACACCGCTATGTTCAGTCGAGCGTATAGACCGAACAATAAGCGGGCTAGCTAAACCGGGCATACCCTATTCATCGCACGCGAAGTCCCCACATTGAAATTGAAAGGGCTTTGTTTAGAAAGCTCTCAAAAGCCCAATCTCTTATATAACACTCCCATTCATGAACAATATGGTTCCCCAAACTATCAGCCTTCTTGAAGATTTCTATTCAAGGCGAAACACCCATCAAATGCAGCTGGAAAATCAATTAATTCCGTACGTGCTTTAATGTGGCTATACACGTCCACCGGCCCAGTGGTCTCTCCGCAAGCCGCGGCTATAGCCGTACGCAAGGGGTTAATAAAATTGATAATCTAAACATCTAATATTAAGGTAAAACTTGTAGCTTTGCATGGTGAGGATGATAAGTAAGAATAATTGCGGTGACACCATGTGGAATCTCAATTGAGTAGTAATTAGTTCTGAAAAGAACTGGAGGTACAACTCGACGTTTCGATCAGTATGCTCCGATCGTCCTCAGGAGAATGGTGTCACCGCAATTATTCTTACTTATCTAATATTAAAATAACAATGTTGTTATTATCCACAGCCTGGTCACATAGTTCACAAAGAGAGCGGTATGTGTTTGGATGTCGCCGGTCTACAGACAAAAGTCCTTGTTATAAACGTTTGCCGAGAACGACCAACGGAATCCTGGGAGTTTGCTCATTACAGAAAACACAAGACAAGCTGATGAAGAAGGTCTTCTCAAGAAAGCATTGTTCTT
Source organism: Zoroaster sp. YZ-2022 (assembly GCA_029582265.1). NCBI lineage: Eukaryota > Metazoa > Echinodermata > Asteroidea > Forcipulatida > Zoroasteridae > Zoroaster > Zoroaster sp. YZ-2022. The sequence continues at coordinate 30,387,972 of CM055830.1, forward strand.
AACAGAAAAATTGTACATTATTATAAAAAGTTCACTCTGTTTGGATAGATCATTTCATGTAATGACTATTTCCAAAAACGTGACAAGCTTCAACGAGAAACATCCGATTCGTTGGTAGTCACTGACAGCACAAATTGTACTGTACCGTTTGGGTCAATAGTACGGTGTAATACCAATAAGCACGTTCTACATGTACCATGTCCATACAGGTAGTACGTAAAACCCAACTCCCAGAAACACAAACCAGATTGTATAATTTTGGGCTGCAAAAGCAAGGAAATCTGCATAAGTTACATCACAGATTATCAATTGCAATTGGAAAACCTCCAATTCAGTGGTTCCCTGTTGTGCTTTGCTATAGTTTAGGACAAATTATGGGGCCAGTGAAGATGGCCGACTAGTGATTGACAAATGGTCGATCACTGTTTGATAGTGCGCACACTCGGTACATGAACGCTCAAACGACCACAGTCGAAAAACAAACAAGTCTTCAGTGGTTCCCTGCTGTGCTTTGCTTAAAAGCTTGGACAAAGTTTGGGACCAGTGAAGCAACCACGCCCAGTAGGCCAACAATTATAAAGCTGTTTAACCCTTTCATTACCGATTTGTTTCAACAGGATGTCCCACTGGTTACTGAATTGTTTGCCCAGTCACACATTATTGCACAACAGTATGCATCCATTTACAGGCACTTTTTCTAAACTCGTTTTTTCATCATGAAGAATTTGTTGGAGAAAGATATATTCACTGAAACGATTGTTGCTTACGAAATTCCCTTTCATATGATACCAAAATCATTGGCATTGCGTATAAAATGATCGGGTTATTTATTTTACTTCCCCTGACTTTGTTTCACAAACACAGAGAGCATTTTGTACACAAGTGTATGGCGTTCCATAGCACAAATGGCCATTGAAGGAATTGACTTGTCTGATTTCTATAATATAATAGCAACATGTAGGTTGGGCTATACCATTAGAAAGATAAGGAATCAGTCTTTCCAACCATATATAGCATGGGTATGGACTGCGAAGAAGGGAAAAAATACAGCTGTTTTAAAAGCTGGTCATGATACTCCCAATTAAGTGCTGTGTGTGTGGTGACCTTGGTCGACTAAAGTCGCCAATGGTAAGCAACAGGGGGTATGTGTGTTGTCCACTAAAGTCGCCAATGGTAAGCAACACGGGGTATGTGTGTTGTGGACTAAAGTCGCCAATGGTAAGCAACACGGGGTATGTGTGTTGTGGACTAAAGTCGCCAGTGGTAAGCAACAGGGGGTATGTGTGTTGTGGACTCAAGTCGCCAGTGGTAAGCAACAGGGAGTATGTGTGTTGTGGACTAAAGTCGCCAGTGGTAAGCAACAGGGAGTATGTGTGTTGTCCACTAAAGTCGCCAATGGAAAGCAACAGGGGGGTATGTGTGTTGTCCACTAAAGTCGCCAATGGTAGTGAAAGGGTTAAACTGTCACAGATCCAGTGTTTTCAAATCTGCTCTGTGCATAAACTGTTGAGGGTGCCCTACTCACAAGCAGCATCATATCACTAGTTGGTGAGTGCAATTAACTCTTTTTATACTGGTTAATAGTTCCCAGGGATAAAGTACTTGTAGTGTACATGTTTATGAACTACATGTAGGTGGTTCTGCTCTGTACACACACAATGCCATACAATGGTCCTGCAAAGTGCCCCTGATGACTAGAAGGACTAGGTGAATTTTCACAGAGCAGATGCAGTAGGCCATTTTTCAATGAGTCTATAACAGTAGAAATAAAGTAACTGGAGTACAAAGTACAATTATCCATGACCTTCCGAGCAAGTTCGAGGGGTGATAAAATGGTTGATCACTAAAAAATGCCACGCTCAGTACATTAACCAAGAACTCCTCAGCGGTTCCCTGTTTTGGGACAATTTATGAGACCAGTGAAGCAATCATGTTCAGTAGGGCAGAAGGGGTCGTTGTCACCTAGGGTACGCCCCAATGGTACCCAGGCAATCTCAATCCTATATGTACATTAGTAATGCAGAAGGGGTCGTTGGTACCCAGGCAATCTCAATCCTATATGTACATTAGTAATGCAGAAGGAGTCGTTGTCACCCAGGGTGCTCACTTTAATGATTGTCTGAGTACCCTAGGGGACAACGACCCCTTCAGCTCCAGTAAGCTAGTTCCAGATTGTCAACTAGAGTAATCAAACTATCATCTACTAGACAGGGTTTCTGGTCAATATAATAATAATAATAATAATGTATAGATTTATATAGCGCACGTATCCACCAACTAAGTGGCGCTCAAGGCGCATTATATTATTATCCCTGCTCATAAGGCTCACAAGGCTCATAAATCATTCCTGAAACCATCTCAGCTCCCTGGGGAGTATACAGCTCAATTGCTGCCATTTCTAGCGCATAGAGAGCAAACCATCTCTGCCTTCACAGGTACCCATTTAACCCCTGGGTGGAGAGAAGCAATTATGGTTAAGTGTCTTGCTCAAGGACACAGGTGTCATGGCTGGGGCTCGAACCCACACTCTGCTGCTGGCAACACCAGAACTTGAGTTCAGTGCGCTAGACCGCTCGGCCACGACAATCCACTTTACGTGCATTATACAACACACGGGACCTACGGCTTTACGTCCCATCCGAAGGACGAAGCAATTATGGTTAAGTACCTTGCTCAAGGATACAAGTGTCACGACCGGGGCTCGAACCCACACCCTGCTGCTGGCAACACCAGAACTTGAGTTCGGTGCGCTAGACCACGACACTCCATATAGAGTTAACACCGTAGTCTTCTGGTTGTTAAAACACAAGTATGTGTACAATTGATTGATCGGGAAAACAAGGTAAATTTCCTTATTTCTTTAACTCATTTATTTGGAATAACTTTATTGTTATAAATTTTACGAAACCATCTCGCCAGCTAAACCCAATATCTCAACAAATTAGATCAGTCCATCAGATTACTTGTATTTGTATTCGAAAAACATGGCTACATATATTCAAAGGAGCATATTTGTGCTTCTTAATTTAGTTTACATTGATGCTGGAAATCCAAGTTGCTTTGTTTTGAAGCTATGTCTAATTAAAAACAATTCTACATGCGTGTTTCACGTTTTGCTTATTTTGAGTTTTTTGGCAAGGCTGTTCTGACTTGTGTAAATTTGCGTAATTGCCAAAATCAAGAAAAAATGTGAACAGCTGTGCAAATGCAGCAGTTTATTTTTTGTTTAACTAAGCTGAGACTACAAACCGAGACTTTGTTTAATTGAATTTATTTAATTTTTTGTGGTGGGAGTGTTTTTTGCCTAAAAATTACTTGATTTTTTTTTTTTTAATTGTTTTAATCAAAGCCATATATATTGTCTGGTGCTATTCTTTTAACTTCTTAAAATACTATTTTACTTGTTATGTGCTTTTTAATCACTACTCGGTAGACTTGCAGTACTAAAGTATTTTAAACACCATTATCTGTAAATAAGTGTTTTCTAGTGCAAAATGCACAATGTAAAAGGAAGAATATATAATTCAGAAATGCTGTATGCCCATTAAATGGGGTTTTATATTTTTCTTACATAAGTCTATATACAGTAAGGATGATAAATGCGATACTTAAGTAATTGTACAGTGATCAGTGGCGCTATAATAAATATGACGATGTGGTTGATGATTCTATGATTTAGCAGCTGTCATTGATTCCAAGAAGACATGATAAAGATCAGTTTGACAGAAGGATTGCACCCCATAATTTTGTTAATCCTGTTTTGGTGCCTACTGGTTTCCTTATTGTGCGCTGGGGGATCCAGGTGCAATGTGCCTACCCCTTTTTTTTCACTGTAGTGCATTTTCAAATTTGTGACCCGCTCTGGCAAAACCCGAAACTTCTCGGCATTTACCATAATGTGTAAAAGCCACGAAAGGTCAAAAACTGACCAGTTTTCATGTCGCCATATAGAGCATTTTCATGGAAAAAGAAAAATTTTGGAACATTGTTAATTTTCATGATAAATTTGGGAGGTCACTTTTGAAAATTGGGTCCAAGTTTAGGGTTTTGCCAGAGCCAGTCACATTTACCATACATTTGAGACCCTAGATCCGTCATTGTGGGGTTGTGGTTTAAATCGGGATAGTATAATTAACATCAACCCAGTGAGCAATCAGTAGGTGGTATCGAGTTTTGTACATTACATTTTGAATCAATGGAATCATGATTCTTGTTTGGAGTCTGTATGGGCTTTGGGGTACTTTCTATATTGTAACTGTAGACTTAATTTGAATCTTTAACACTAAGATACAATTTTAAAGATTTAATTGCACATCTTTATTTACATCATACATGAGGTCAAAGGTTACACATTAAAATGTGACGCAGAAAAAAAGTAATGTATACTCACGGAATTTAAAAACGCATCATCCCAATATTTCACATTTTTCAACAGCAGATTATTGCAGTGAGAAATAAGAACATGTTATGAGCGCAAATTTTCACATCATACTGACACAATAAAAGTACAATTATGGCTTCAATATATAAGTTATACATATTTATTGAGAAATATAAGTTGATACGTTTTTAAATTCCGTGAGTGTATTTACAAACTACTTATATGGTTGCTTCCAATCTTGAAATCACAACTTGAAGTTACATATGACCTGTCTCAGTCATTTCACAATACAAGAGGTAATGTACATTGCCAAAGTCCACAACAAACAGGTAATGTAAGATTGAAGGCTTTGTATGGTGGAGATAGATATCGTTTCGGTTTGCGGTAACACCATGTATTTATCTCAACTGTCGCTAAGTGAAGTACAGGTTCTGAAAAGAACCTTATCGCTCAACTGTAAAGAAATTCTCCCGACGATGATTAGAACACGCTAATCGAAATGTTGAGAAGACCCTGTGAAGTCCCCATGAACCATAATCTCACTTAGCGATAGTTGAGAAACACATGGTGTTACTGAACTGATAATGGTCAGAGAAACCCAATATGTTACTATTCAGTGTAAAATTTTCTGCACAGACATATGTCAGTGTTATCTATATACAAACAACAGGTTTTTCAAAGGTGTTCAATATGAGGGTCCCTGTGATATTCTATCAGTCAACGTGCATTCATTCTTTGCATAGACTACAGCCCCCTGTTCTCTCACATTGAAATAACGTGATGTCTTTCACTTAGGCAGAGTTTAAAACAAAGTGTCTCGGCCATCTTTCCAATGGGTTTTTAGAACAATAAGTCTGTCTGGCTAACAGAATAATGTTAGAATGGAGGATAATTGCCACTGCAATGACTTGGGTGCCTGAAAGTTGGTCGTCCGAAAACAACATGGAGACGTACTGTAGAGAAAGAGTTGGGATGGAAGTCATGGAATGTGGCCAGTAACAGAGCTCAGTGGAGAGAGTGCACTGCAGCCTTATGGGCCACTTGGCCCGAAGAGGATAGGTAAGGTAACAGAATAATAACTATGCCCAGTTTGGTTAACGGGGGACGATGCCAACCTTAATATCCCGATTTGGAAGATACTTTTATCCTGATTGAAATCTTATTCTCCCAATGAGGATATCAATGGGCTCTAATGACACCTTTTGGCCCCAGTTTGTAAATATCTTCATATACTACTTTTAAAAAGATTGTTCCAACATTCCATCTTGTGTTGTGAAACTGAACTTTAACATTATATCACCCAAGGTAGCCCAACAAAGTGTACCTTCAAAGACTTTAAAATTACAACATTTCTGCAAACTGTAATTCAGTAACTTCATATAATGGGCAAGTCCATGGTTACTCAATGTTACATTTTTGAGGTTTTGGGCCCACTCTTAACCGCTTCGGATGCTGTGTATACACACAATTTTTTTTTGTACAGCGGATCGGAGAGCGTCTAAACACGCATTCCGATTTTTGTGTGTATCACCAGGAGACTTGTTGCGTGCCGTCATGCAATCGTTTCTCGGGGTCACGGTTCGATGGCCCCAGACAAAATGCACTGCAAATACTGAACGAGTTCACTCTTTGCCTAATCCCTTTATCCAAGACCTAAGACGGATTTATATCCATTGTATTCGATCTTTCGACTGGTCGCTAATGAGCTTGCCAACGGTCTAATTGTGCTGAACAACCGTAATTAAAAAACTAGCCATTTAATTCTCAAAATGTCAATGAGTAAAGGTGTTTATTTGGTTGTCCGAACTTAGTTTCATTGACAAAAAAAAATTATTAATGGCTAGAAATTTTTTCAGATTTTTCACTGAAAATAAACCCGCAAGGGGGACCGGAAAAAAATAAATATTTCCGACGTCAACTGGTTAATGCCATAATACATGTATATATTTTACTCGTCAGTTTCATTATACCCAGACCTTACTCAGCAATTTGTTATATGTACACTATATAACATTTTATGCATGTAACGTGAGTAACCAGCATTTTTATCTTACATAGCATACATATAACAAATTTCTGAAATTATTTTGTGCCGAGTACGGTCCAAACTTAATGCAACTTCTGTGAAAAAAAAACTGATGAGTGAAATATATGTAAGGAAATTATGACATTAGGAGTGAGCCCAATACCTCAAAAATGTAACGTGAGTAACCATGGAATTGCGCTAATCAATGTTTTCCCTCAGTGAGCAAATAGCACTTGTTACAAAATACATCATTGACAATGACGTAATGCTGGAGAAAGTGTACGTAATTGGTGCATGCAATTTAAACACTTGCATACTGGTTTGCAAACACCAGTGTAAAAAAAAAAAAAAATATTTGAAACCCAATAAAGAACATGTGTTAGAATGTTATTTCAATCTCACAGCGTTTTTAAAATAGTAATCATTATGTGTGCTATTACAATTGATTCTGACATGTTTTGCAAGCTCTGGACTTGGATTGATTCCAACATCTGACTCATACATGATAATGTAGGAGATCAATACACATGATCACCAACTGACATGTTATTGCCACTAGAGGGCGCTTATGTGCACTGGAGTGTTTAATCAACCCCAATATTTTAACAATAAGTATTCCATGTAACTGCTAGATAAATAAATAATAGAGTATTGTTCTCAACAGCTTGAAAACAATGATATAATTAGTCAATGATTAAAAACAAATACACTGTCAATATTACTATGGATTTTCCTATTTTAACTTAAAATTACTTTTTTTTTGGCAATTTCCTTTTGAAGAATATAAGCAACCAAGCTGAAATTTTGTAAATATCATTTTGAATTTGTTCGAGTTGAAAATAACGGAGCGTTGTTTCATCCCCAATTTACATAAACCATGTAAATTTTACAAAGCGATTCAACTTAAGAATTCATATTTCAAAACGCTTGTGCATGTAACAGTTTTTAAAAAAATTAAAAATCAAGAAATAAAATACAGGGAAATAAAATTAAATTCAATAAATTACAGTTTTTACTTACATGTAGTAACTGATCTATACACTGTACAAACATGAAAACTTATAGTAATTTATTGTGCAATTATAAGAGCTGGCCAAATATGTGGGTCACTTTTTTCAGTCTTTTTCAATATATCAACTCCAAGTTGCCCAAACCAACAAAATTGTTTGCCAAAAACTATCAACAAAAATATTTGGATAAGAAGAAACACATAATTATACCCCTTTCAAATGGCAGTATTTACTTACATGTAATTAAATGCATGTTACCTTTAAGGGCGAAACAAGTAAGACCTCAAGAGAGGGGTTTGAAATAAACATAAATTTTGTTTAAAATTTGCTACACTGCACATTTAAAAATAATGTACATCTTGTTATGGAAGCCCAATGTGAAAAGATGAATATCGAAATATAAGAACTTTTGACTGACCAACACCATGTTTAATTTTCTATAAACCACTATGGTGCATTGGGTATTTGTCTGCAGTAAACAGCAATCATCTTGCATTCATTGGTACACGGACCAGTAAATTTCACCATAAAATTTGAATGGTCTTTTCGTTTACAGATCTAGCAAAATATAAACCTATCACAGCTTGGGGTGTTTTTAAAGACACGACCCACCATCATCCCAGTAAAAATTAGACCGATTATCAGGCACATTAAAAGACCACTGGAAACGAAAATGCAATGAAAAGTCTAACAAGGAAGTCAAAGACGATTGCCATCTAAGATTTTGAGGTGGAAGAGGTGCTGTAACACATCATAAATAATGTGTGTCACAGTCTCAGGCCTTGAATTTCATGACCACTGCTTCTATTGCCCTGGCCTTGGTACCCATTTTAAATGTTCCCATTGACATTTTAAATTTTTAATAGAAGTGGCCTTCATGATGTTATCCACTTGAATCATAGACTACTTCAGAAATGCTAGCACACCATTTGCATTTCCCTGTAAATAATTGTGTAGTTTGCATTCAAACACTTTATATGTACTTTACGTTATAAAACTGAATTCCCCCACCAAAAAAATGTAAACATTTTTTCTTTTTAAACTTCAGTGTTGCTATAACATTGACAATATCTGGAGAGGTTGGGTCAATATTTTAATCATTAGCTAGACCCGCATATGCATATATTATGCAAATTGATTAGTGCGTGCATACTGTGGTATTGTGAAGAAGTCTATGTAGTTGATCCACTATCTTCACTTCCCATTGACAACATAAGCGACATTAATCCCACACATTTGCACCCTCAGGAGGCGCCCCCCCAAAAAAATAATAATAATAATCCATTAACCCTCCTACTACAAGGGTCAAAATCAGTCAAAATGTTGATATACTTGCCAAGGTATATCTAGTGCACTTAAAAAGTCAAACACTGCCAAATCTTACATGTAGTAAGTACATTTACAGGTTAAAATGAGTCGACCGTTTTTGACTGGTAAAAGCATTGTCTAGTGTTGTTGAGGGTGGTCAAAATGACAGTAAAAACCAGTCAAAAATGCCCCTGTGTGCACATTTGGGTCAACAGTTAAAACAGGCAAGTAAGACTAATTGCGGTGACACCATGTGGAATCTCAATTGAGTAGTAATTAGTTCTGAACTGGAGGTACAACTGTTCTCCTGAGGACGATCAGAGAACGTCGAGTTGTACCTCCAGTTCTTTTCAGAACTAATTACTACTCAATTGAGATTCCACATGGTGTCACCGCAATTAGTCTTACTTATCCTCACCATGCAAAGCTACAAGTTTTAGTTAAAACAGGCAGTTGAATGGTTTTGACCTCTACAGCTACTTGCCACTAAAGTGCAGCTATAGTAGGAGGGTTAAGATCACTCCCTCCCGTGAGCTGAATTCAATACACAGTATCTTGGGACCATTAACCACGTGGAACCAATAGGTAGTCTTTTTCGATCAAATTTCCATATTTTTGAGGTAACCAATAACATTTCATCAGTTTGTCAAATCCTTGAAAGGTCAAACCTATGCACATCTCAGAAGCAGTTATTTCCCATGCAAAGGTCATGGCAAGAAGTAATTGACCCATCGTTGTGTCAGACTTGGCCATGCCCCTAAGACAACCATGTGGAATTAAGTGCAGCATTTGAGAAAAAAAAGGTTAATTTCTTAGTTTATAGTGCATTGCGTGTTTGAGTATAAGCGATTGGATTGGATATTATTTCATTTTGCCACGTTCATGCATTTTTTCCCGCAAAAGGTCAATATCGTATCTCTTTTAGATGACCTCTTTCATCCAAGGGTCATTACCTTGTCAGGATATATGTCATATGAAACAAAATGGGCAAGTGAAGGTTTCCATTTGTGTTACATCCAAATTGATGGTGTCTGTGATGCGTTTTCATGTGGGCAAGGATGCCGTTGCACGTTTTGTGCCGTGCTGATAAGAGGTAATTTCCTTGGAGGTCACACCCAGATGGATGATAATCAGACACTCAATAGGTCATAACCTGAGGGGTCACGTTTTCTGAAAGGTCACATACATACTTAATGTACATAACATTCGAGCAGTCAGGTCGGACTATTTCAATTACATCGCAAAGTAATGACCTCTGGTGAAACTCTTCTCGTTCCAGACGCATTCAAGTCTTGACATTGCATTTATCTTTGGCATGCAATAAAGGCAATGGCATACACACCCAATATCCATCATCAGGTTGCTATTCAATGTTGTTCTCAATCCAACCTTTGGTTAAGTGTTAGTATTTGCAAAGCTTACCACATGTTCACACTAGAGGCAAACCAACGCCAGGATTTTCACTTCCCTGTATTACTTTGCACAAAACGACAATAGCTGTATCACCGACGTTTGAAAAGAGTTGTCGAGTAACTGAAGATGAGAGTTATCAACGTGGCAAACGTGATGCAGCCAACGGGGTCCAGAAGAGAAACAAGATAATTAAATTTCTTTTCTTTTTTTCTATTAAACTTGTCTACATCGATGACAGGTGGGGTGTTCACATTTTGTGTTGTTTTTCCATTTCATACTGTGGTGCACAAAAAGGAAAAAAAAGAAAAACAAAATGTGTAAAAAGAACGGTCTTTCGATCAGACAGTGTTTTTTCAATTAGCCACTCAACAGCTTGCTATCAAAATCCCAAACTGACCAATCAGATTCCCTTAACAGCTGCATTTTATCCAACTTCTTACACAGCAATGGTTGAAGTACCAGAGTGACCAGACCACATAAACAAAACGAATGAAATGCATTCACCACTAGAGGGCTACGCAGTGCACAAAGCAGACAGCGGTTGGATAATCAGAGTCTTACTTACCACTGCCAGTTGGCGACCGATGTTGCCCATGGTAACACCGCCAGAGAAGAACACACACGGTATCCAGGAGCGTACGTACAAAAAATCAGGCTCTGTGTAACTGGGGACAGAAAGTTCAAGAAATAAGGTTAGAAGATGGTTGGCATACATGGTAGACTATGATCATACATAGCAGCCATTGTTGTCCATGAAAACAATGTTAACAATCATGGCACTAATTTTCAATACACAGAGGGAACCAGCCTATTTTCATGCACGCCTCGGTTCAGTTACATACACTTGTATGGAAAATATGCAGATGGCTACCATACGCTGCACATGACACACCCCCCCACCACCCCCTCCCCCTCTCCCTATGGAATGCCATGGTCGAGCAGTTCAGTGCATCGGATTTGTGTTCTCATGGCTGAGTCGTCAGAATGTGGGTTCGAATCCCAGCCGTGTCCTTGAGCAAGACACTTTACCATAATAGCTTCTCTCCACCCAGGGGTAAATGGATACCTGTGAGGGCAGAGTTGGTTGTTGTGTTTGATTAGCCCTATATGCGCTGTAATGGCAGCAATTGAGCTGTATACTCCCCAGGGAGCCGAGATGGTTTCAGGAATGATTTATGCGCCTGATGAGCAGGGGTAATAATGTAATGCGCCTTGAGCACCAGTTTGGTGGATACGTGTGCTATATAAGTCATCACCACCATCACCACACAATATTGCAAGTGGGGGTTGTTAAACCTCGGGCCCCCCCCAAATAATTTTTCTCCGTCAGTATTTACAGCCTCAGTCGGCAAATGAAGCATCAAAGGTACTAGAGCAAAGGTTGGTCCAGAATAAATTTTCAGTTGACAAACCTAGAGCTATGGGTTTGCCGACTGCATATGTATCGTGTTTCTAAGCACTGAAGATTTGCCCAGTTGTTTGTTATCAGTTGTTTCTTACTTTGTAATATTTTACTCACAGAAAGAGCAGTAAATATGTTCCAAAATGAATTTAGGGTCGGTCTTGTCATGACTTCAATGGGGCACTTTTTACTGTTAAAGTAAACTGTTTTTGTGAAATATCTCATTCAAAGTATGTTTTCCTTTTGAAAAGAAAATTAAGACTGTTTCAATGAAAACAAAACATTCTAGAAATTAAATTTAAAATAAAGGGAAATAAAAAGGGTAATACATCTTGAAACTGAGAATTAATCCTACTACTACAAGGGTCAAAATCAGTCAAAATGTTGATATACTTGCCAAGGTATATCTAATGCACTTCAAAAGTCAAACACTGTCAAACCTTCCGTGTCAAAATGAGTCAACCATTTTTGACTGGTAAAAGCATTGTCTGGTATTGTTCAGGGTGGTCAAAATGACAGTAAAAACCAGTCAAAAATGCCCCTGTGTGCACATTTGGGTCAACAGGCAGTTGACTGGTTTTGACCTCTGTAGCAACTTGCCACTGAAGTGCAGCTATAGTAATAGAGGGTTAATGGTCTTTCTTCACAGAAGGTTTTCATTGAAATAAGTAACATGCACTAAAAGGAAGTTAACCAGTTAACTGACCGAAACTGCTCTAACCGTTTACAAAATTTGCTAACCAGCTAACCAAAACAAATATTTATAAAAAAATATTTAAAAAAAAATCAACCAACAATTTTGGAAGAATTTGTCACCCATTCTGTTGTTCTAGACTATTTTTTGCCGCATTGGTTATTAAACAATCACTTCAGGAACTTTATTGTGGGGTGCCATGGTCGAGCGGTTTAGTGCATCGGATTTGTGTTCTGATGGCTGAGTCGCGAGAGTGCGTGGGTTCGAAGCCTTGCTGAGACCATGGTGCTTGTTGAGCAAGACACTTTACCATAATTGCTGCGAGGGCCGAATTGAACCCAGCCACTGGGGATGTACAAGCCAGTGCATGCTTACAGTGCCGGTCCCAAGCCCGGATAAATGGGAGGGTTGCGTCAGGAAGGGCATCCGGCATAAAAACCTATGCCAAATCAAATATGCGGATCATGATCCGCTGTGGCGACCCCTAACGGGAGCAGCCGAAAGAGGACAACAACTTCAGGAAGTTTATTGATTCTTCTTGATTGAAAATGTATACATTGTGCCATTTGCAGACTATCTAGTTTGAGTGGCCATCAGGTACCAACTTTCAGTAAACCAGTTAACCAACTGTGAAAGATTCAGTTAAATAGTCAGTGAACTGAAAGGGTGCCCCTTCTATTAAAAAATAATCTCAAAGAAAACATGACTTACTCAAGAATCTTTTTGTCTACACTTACCTATAAAATCCTTTGTACACCAGCAGTTGTGTAACCACTGTAGCAAGAAAGGAAACGATTAGAGCGAGCCCAAAGCCGGTCCTTGATCTGTCAAACAGCCACCACAGACCGATGGACATCGCAGCAAGCGTCAGGGAAAACTGAAGGTTGTTAGCGAAATCGATTTTCTGCAGAATTGTTTGCTCGGGTCAAGGAAACGTAAGTGATGTTGATAATCTGATGTGTTTATGAAATTCTTAAATATTTACTTGACTGTATCTATGGAAATCCATTTGACCAATCACAGCTAGGGCTGAAACGACTTCATTAGAAAGCTATTTGACCAATCACAGCCAGAGCTGAAAATTAAACCTTAATGTACGTTTGTCGATCTTTTGACCAATCAAACCCTAAACTGGAGTAATTATAACACTGCAGGTGATCAATATATATAAGTTGTTTGTAGCTCTGACTAACGTTATCATAAATCCATGGGATCATAGGAATCAAAATAAACAGGTATGATTTCACAAAAGTAAAAAATCCTGAAAAATGGGTAGCGGGACTGGGTCTCCCTTTGGTCTATAGGACAAAGCCCCCTGAACCTCCTGGATGTTTCATTTTGGAGGATTTACATACTCTCCACAATGAGAAACTAGAGGTTTGGACACAATACAGGCTACTTCTTTCAAGAATATTTGGAGGCAAAGGGAGATTTGTAAAAAAAAAAAAAAAAAAATCCTGAAATCAGGACAAATCCCAAGAAATCACACGCCTGAATAAATTAGCAGTTAGGATAAAGAGGGATTTTTTTAAATTCTTTTTAATCAATTATTTCAGGGATTCCTCCAGGTCTAAGCCTTTCCAGGCCTTTAAATACCTCCATGCCCCAGCATTGCCCCCGACCCTTGCTTCGATCTTCTCACATATATGCCCCTTATATACTATGGAGATGGCGATGTTTTGCCTCTGTACTGTAAATGCACATGCTGAGAAATATTTATTTCCACTTCCAGGCCCCTCCACCCCCCCCCCCCCCGACCCATCAACACTCTTATAATTATGCAAGCATATTTCCTTCTTCCCTATAAAAGCTGAAATTTCAAATGGATACAGCAGAGGCATGGTTGATCCCCACAAAGACAGCTAGACACCGCATCACATTGGACCACTCTACTTTGTAGCGTGGGAACTTCCCAAGACGTCTGTCGATACAGGGGTACAGTAGACCGACAATCACTGAAACGGAAACAAAATAATAATAATTGCACAAATTTTGAATGCAAGTATTTGTGGATTGATGACATAATAGCAATACTTCATGTAGTTTGAATAGGACAGGATCCGTCATGTTACATGCAGTACGCATGAATGTATGTGAACAATGAAGCACCCGAGACAGAAATACGTGATACAATCATCAACGTTACACCAAGTTTCATGTTTTTTGAGAATACCATTAGTGTATACTATAGGGGCTTCAAATTAAGTACAGTTCTTGCACACACAGGCCGATCTAATAAGGTTGTGCGTTTTTGGTTATTTCGGGAACCGGATACCCGAAATTGGACATCTTCAGATACCTGGGTACCCGTAAATAAATTTGTAAAAAACACATAAATACTCCCGAATGTATAAAATAACCAATATTTTCTCAAGTTTCTCTTGTTTTATTGAAGTCATAATGTGGACTTAATGTAATAATTTCCCGCCTCTATATTAAAAATGACTCATAGCATCCCCATTCCCTAAACAAAAAATGTTAAGAAAACAAACAAACAAACAAACAAACAAACAAACAAACAAACAAACAAAAATTAGAGATTTCCATTTGTGTGGCTTAAATGTTCAGTCAAAATTCTCAAGTCATTTACGGGTAATTAGAACCGAAAAATGGAACCAGGTAATGACGTGAAGCACAGCCTTACGATCTACCACAATATTTTTGAGACTTGCACATCAGTCTGTGGAACAATGTCATGAATAGCTCAAATCCACTGTTCTTGGAATCAAATGCAGTGGAGTAATTTAGTTATTTGTTTTTGAGAAAGACTCCGGTCCAGTCGAAACATAAGGCCACCAACTATCATTTTTTGTGACTTAGTTATTTCACAAAATGTCACACCTCATGTGGGTAATAGACTTCTGATATAATGGCTATTTTAAGTTAACTTACCCGCAGCCGCTCCGCATACCGGCGGCACCCACCAGTCAGACTTCATGAGGCTCCCTATCACCTCCACGGGGAACAGCGTAACATTGCGCTGGATCTGAAGCAAGTGTAGTACAAGCGCTAGGCAGACGCCGATGAGATAAAGGACCACCGAGCGGCGGACTGTGCTGATAATGCCGTTTGACATCTTGGCATACATGACAGCCAATAAAATATATTGAATTCTAGTCCCAAGAAGTTTCTGGACAAAGGATAACGTATACTCACGCTGATCCTTTGCAGAAATGGAAATGTTTTTTATATATGTCGAGACTTGTTGATTATTTCCCTACTTATCAAGTACTGAATTGAAACTATTCCCTAGATACAAGTTTCAATTAAAACACTTCATCACAGACAGTATCATAGACTTTTAGCTGGATATGTTTGGTTATGGCAGGGAGACTTCATTGTACTTGTATGTTCAAGCATGTGGTGTGTGTATAGTACTGTACATTTATGATCAATAAATGCTGCCCAATTGTGGATGACGCAGCATATGTTGCTGGTATGTGAAGTGGTTACTCTCTTCTCTCCAAAAGTGCTTCGGTTGTCTTCAATCCTGCCAAAAAATATATTAAAAAATAGAAAATGCTATTATTATTTTTTTTTAAATAGAAATTGCAATTAAACAGTAATAAGGTCTAAATGTAAAATTTACCAAAACACTAGGGGGTAGGAATGTCTACCAGATATTGATACCAGCACGAAAAATGGCAAATAGTTTTTAATAATGCGATAAATAATGTGATGCATAATTTTTGCTGCATATATGTGCACAGTATGTAGCAGGCCTGGTATTTCACCGAGGCCACAGACGTCATAGCCTCAGTTGCCCTGGTCTTGGCCATGGTGCCCCTTAAAAATGTTCTCACAGACATTCCGATATTCTATTGAAAGTGCCCTTTACTCAGGACAAGTGGCCTTTTCCCTACCATAATGAAATTACAGACCTGATATGTGTATGTAGTATGTTGATGTAGTATGTTGATGTCGATGTTTATGTCTCCCCACACTACAATTATCGGCATCTAGGTGATAAACATCAAAGGTCCATGGAACAGCCTATCAAATTCTAACTTGGTAAGCAGCATCAACGCCCTGACAAAGGGACAATTCATCCAAAGATGTTGCACTATTTTTATCTGTGTTCCACCTCATCATATGTCATTTTATGTTTGTCTACCTGTACAATAGTATGTACATGGCTGGGAAACATATGGCCAGACATCATATATTTCATAAGTGAACCCAGATTTAAGGTCATTCATTTTTGCAAGGAATGCAGAAATCATATTTCTCATGCCACTGGTTTAGTAACCATAATGTAATAAGGCAATACACAGGCTTTAAGGGTATTACCCATGGTACAACATTGGTTGTTTTATCAAGATACGACCTCCATAGTATATATCAAGGGTCAAATGAAGCAGGCATTTGTGTAGATTACAAGTACACATGTAAACACTACGCTGTACTATGAAAACTAGTCAAAACATACATTGCCAGTACATGGCCATTTGCCAAGTTCATCATAACGCTCAGTTGAGACTTTGTCTTCAAAGGACCAAAAACTATTAAGAGATTGCCCCGTTTTTGAATCGAGATAAGATATCTCCACTTTTTTGTGATAAGACTTGATAAGACTCTGTTACTGCTCAGAGTTCATGTTTTTGTTGTCTCCTCTGGTGTTATTGTTTAACAGTTTTACGAAATTGAAACTCCCAACATATGCGTCATATGCAGACAAAAAAAATTGTATTCACAATCCCCAAAAATACTATTTTTAACACAAAAATCGTATTCTTAATCAAAACAATGCCGATGTTGATGAAAAAACAAAAAACCCTTGCACCTCGCACAACGAAAATCACCTCACGGAGGTCGCCATGTTGATCACATACGCTGCATGCATAGCCAGTACAGTACACACTCACGTACTTAACACAACACTCAGTACACATGCAGGCCTCGAAATTGCCGTCGGTCTACGTCTGTGCCATTGCTGCGATGCCCCCAAAATCACTGACATTTCACGGCAATAAATTGCCGTGCCCTTCATTATATCTTGCATAACAAATGCCACCATTAGACGAGAAAAAAAACGATCTTTTTGCTGTTATAAATGCAAACAAATGTTAAAAAGCTATTCCAGTAGACGTGAAAATACGGCAAAATTGGCTTATCGCTGGTGCCCATAAAACCAAAACGTGTAGCAAACACGTGTATCATATCAATTGGTACCCAAGCAGTACTGGGAAACCCACATTAAAATCGCCTGCGTGCATGGTAATTAGGTTCGAAGGCAGACAGCCAATATGAAAATTTGTTACGCGGCGTATGTACTACATTTAATTTGTTTATTGGCTGAATTCCTACATAATGTCGGAATTCAGCCAATAGGAAAATTCGTTAGGTTGCCAAGTAGGAATTCAGTCAGTACTTTGTTTCATCAACAGTGGGTGCGATCGGTAACGACTACAAGAAACTTAACTTGCGCCTTTCTCCGGCTTTTGGAGCTTAATTGTTTTCTCCTGCAGAAAAATACCATAAGGTTTGTGCGCGCGGACGGAAAGAAGTAGTAACCAGGGCAATATAATTTTTTAGTTGGTATTTTTTTTAAGAAATCGTATTTTTTACATGTATTTCGTAGTGTCGTATTTTAATCGTTTTATCGTACGAAATACGACAAAAATCGTACTGATTGGCAGCTCTGCATATTACAATGTTGAAAGGCTTGTAACGTTTATATGGGTCACTCCATGAACCTGGGACACACGGGTACATTGCTACATGTACCTTGTAGTTATTTAACCATGTTTAAGTTGTTGGTGTTAAATGTTTCAAGGTAATTATTTTTTTTATAATGAAAGCTGGTATAGAAAAGTAGCTTTTGAGGAAAAGGGAGATTTTTTTTTTTAATTTTTTTTTTTTATATGACCGAAAATTTGTCCGTGTCCAGTGCCATTTTTTTTTTTTTAATTGTGACATACAAAGTGTTCCAATTTTATCTTCGTATTTTCAAAGAAAATCTACTGCGAACCCACACAAACCATGCTTATCCGTTTTTTTACTTTTCAAATAGCATCTAAATAATAAAATATTAGTTTAAAAATTTTCAGATTTTCAACACCATATCGGCGAATTCACGCGTACCGACGCTACATGGGGTGTCCGCGTAAAATAAACACGTAGCATCGGTATTCCCCACTGCTCACGACTCGAAAGATATACATGTACTTTCATTGGGGGAATCTTGTTTCACGGCTTTCAAAACATCCATAAATCACAATGAGAAGTAAAAACTTGAAGTGTGATTGCAAATTTCCATGCGATTGGGAAATATACGATCGGTTGTTATTTGGGTGTCCGCGAGTGAAATGTAGCGTCGGTAACGAAAACGCTTCCGCATAAATAAAACACCACCCATTTTGAAATGGTACCGGCCATAGGTTGACCTCGGGAGGTCATGGCATTCGTTCGAACCAATACCTGTGGCAAAACCCCTTACATCAGCACAGTACGATTGACTGTGTGGGGTGTCCGCAATGTAGCGTCGGTGTCCCGGAACTACCACGACACTTAAAAGGTAGGATTGTTCCGTTCCCGTATCACTATTTACGGCATTCGGGAATGTCGAACGTAGTCCCGCTGGTTACCTGCTTTCTGCACAACGTACATGTAATCACTACAACGGCAACCAACGAAACGATGACTCATCGCCTGCCACGCGTAACGAATTTTCCTATTGGCTCCTTCCATAGACTACGATATAACAAATTTTCCCATTGGCTCTCTGGTACACGCATGGCATTAGGCCATAATACGTGGGTCATTTTTGTGTTCGTTCGTGCAACACAGAAGGGGATTACTTACTTTTTTCACTATAAAGAAAATGCTATAGTAATGTCAAATTCACTTATCCCCAGATGTATTTCGTGCACATGGTCGAGAAAATGACGAAAAAATTAACGTAATTCATTGCAAAATCATGATAATACCCAATCCAAAATCTGTCCCAACTTCAAATCCAGTACGCACAATCTGTATATACTAATTTCAAGTTGGGCCGTTATTCTGAGTTGGGCCACATTCCACATGTTGTCAACAAACAAGATGGCGGCACTCCCAACGTGTGACGATGTGGGGAGTAAAAGTCAACGTTTTTCAGACTTTTTGTGTGTGATGCACATAGTACCATCAACAAAAAGTAGGTTAATTGAATTTAGCAAGGATTCGTGGAGTAAATTTGTAAGTTTTGGAACCAAATGGACAAAATTTGACTGCAGAGAAGGAGAAATTGCACGTTCTGCTATCAATCTCGGTATTGATTTTCAAGATGAGCAAGAATGTTTGAATGCACAACCCTACTACTCGGACCATGTTGGGTACCACTATGAGTGCTACAAATGTTTCTGTGACATCAGTAAGGTCCGGAGAAAGGAGGAAACGGCCCAGAAGTTGAAAGAAGTGAACACAGGTTAGATTTTGGTTTGTGATAATTTTTGGGAGGTGGGGTGGGAGTATTTAGGCCTTTTCAAAAAAATGAAAATGGAGCGAAGGGAAACAGGTTAATGAAATCAACTTGGCCCTGCACCTACTCATATTTCAGCAATCCTTTTTAAATTTTATGTTGAACAGGCTGGCTGGCTGTGACTGCAACCTGCTGAATGATGATAACGGATATGCGTGTACTATTCGCGAATACTACAATGCGTACCACTGCCTAGACAAAACGGTGTAATTGGCAGTGTTACTCACGAATAGTAGTCGCGAATAGTTAGCAGACAGTTCGCGAACGCAATTTTTATGCAGTCCAAATGCAATACATTATTGCAGGTAACAGTCACAGCCATCCAGCCTGCCCTGTCGCTTCCTCAAAGGCATTACATTATTGCAGGTAACGGTCACTGCAGTCACAGCCATCCAGCCTGCCCTGTCGGCTTCCTCAAAGGCATCGCGAGTACTATTCGCGAATATTACAATGTGTACAACTACCAGCAGTGCCTAGACAGAACAGCGCAATTGGCAGCATTACTCGCGAATAGTATTCGCGAATAGTTCGCGAACAGTTCACGACCGCAATTTTAATGCCGTGTAAAGGCAATACATTATTGCAGGTAACAGCCATGTCGGCTTCCTCAAAGGCATTACTATTTGCAAACACAACAAGTACAAAGCTTACCATCATGACTTGACAAAACGGTGTAATTGCCAGCTTAATATGATTACTTGTGAATAGTAGTCGTGAATAGTAAGCAAACACTTCACGGCCGCAAGTTATGAATGGTTCAAAGGCAATTGATCATTATTTGCGAATAGTTGCAGGTATTCGCGCCTGCGCGATTAATCGAATAATTCAAAAACTGCGAATACGAGTACGATTAGCAACAACTATTCGAATAATCTAATTATTCGCATAGGCCTATCCCTGACCAAGTTAAGAACACTTTATAAGTCTCATGACCCCACGCCGTTGTACATTGCTCTCGCCTGATTCAGCAAAATGTTTTTCTCACATTTCGGCTTGCAGCCAATATAATACATTGCTAGAATAACATTTAAATAATAAAACAATAATGTGTCGCTCTATAACCCTCCTATGGTTTGACCTTTCAAAACCTTTCAAAATCTGTTTACGGGCCAAAATGGCTATCAATAATTATGAACCCTTTAAAACCCTCCAGAATTTGTTGCTACTGAACAACCACATCTTTCAATACCCTTTGAAAGGTATTGAAACATTTCAACACCAGTTTGTTCATAGGTCCCTTTTGTCAGACAGTTTTCTCACCTTTCAAAACCCTTCAGTACAGCAAAATTGAAAGGTTTTGAAAGGTCTGACAATTCTATGGCAAACTGCACTGTATATAGGAGGGTTAATGTCCCCAAACCAATTCACCATAACCAAATGCAATAAAGACACCCATAAAAAAATGTGTTTGACAGCTGCGGTGATATATTACCGAAAATACAAATTTTAACAAAAGATAATTTCGACAATCCGACATGTCAGACCTAATTTTGAATTGAGGAAATTCGAATATTCATATCTCATCCTCACTTCCAAAGAAAGTCGTCATAGTTTATTAGGTTTTGTTGTGGTTGAAAATACAGTCTAAATGTTGCTTTGGCTTCGTCTACAGGAACATATGGGAAACATATTACTATTACATCCGCACTAAGAAATTGTTTCCAAAATGGACTCCATAAAATCATTTTATATGCTGAAATAGCTCACAAATGCCCACACTAGGCTTGGGCGGTTCCACAATTTCTGGAGACGGTTCAGTTCCAAAAGAACAATCGGTTCCGAGTCGGAACCAGTTCCAAGAGATTAAAGAAAATAATAAAACATACGGTCTATTCAAACTTTGTTGCGCCCTGATGCGAAGGAGTTTCAACCGCAAAAGCAGTGATGATAATGTTGTTTAACCCTTCTACTACTACAAGGGTCAAAATCAGTCAAAATTTCAAAGTTCATGCCAGTGTATATCTACAGCACTTACAGGTCAAATACTGTCAAACCTAATGTGTAGCAAGTACATCAATCAGTCAAAAACAGTCGACTGTTTTTGACTCGTAGTGGTAAAAGCATTATCATGCAATGTTGAAGGTGGTCAAAATGAGTTGACCACTTTCGACTGGTAAAGGCACTTTGGTCAAAATGAGGTGACTGTTTTTAATTGGTACATGTAATGTGGATGGTGGTCAAAATGAGTCAGCGTTTTGGACTGATATGGTCAAAATAAATTAATTTATCAGTCAAAACAAGTCATTGACTCTTAGCCTAATTGGCCCTGCACTGATTTATCAGTCAAAAACTGGCAGCCTTCAGCACCCCTATCATTGTTTGTTCAGTCAAAACAAGTCAGTGATCCCCCTGAAGCTGATAATGATCTTATCAGTCACCAGCAGTCATAGCACAGTGTGTGGCAGCTACCCAAATGGTCAAAACAAGTCACCAGTGCCCATGTGTGCACAGTTGATTCAACAGTCAAAAACGGTCAATTGACTGGTTTTGACCACTACAGCAACTTCCCACTAAAGTGCACCTAGAGTAGGAGGGTTAATTTAAAATATGTTTCAGAAACTTTAAGGAAACTTTATGGAAACGTTAAGCATCAGTTTAAGTTAGAGATTTGTTTCCATTATCCTACCGTTAGCATGCAACTTTGTTTTCCCACTGCCCAAAAGGTTTCACTTTCACTGCAATGACTGGAAATCCAGAAGCTTTGCACATGCTTCAGGGTTTGGAGCAATTAAGTAATTGTACCGTACTACCGTCCATGTCTAATAAAAGTACATTAACCCTCCTACTACTACAAGGGTCAAAATCAGTCAAAATGTTGATATACTTGCCAAGGTATATCTAGTGCACTTAAAAATCAAACACTGTCAAACCTTAGGTGTAATAAGTACATTTACAGGTCAAAATGAGTCGACCATTTTTGACTGGTAAAAACATTGTCTGGTATTGTTCCGAGTGGTCAAAACGACAGTCGAACTTGACACCAAACACCATGAACATTGAGAGACCAGTGTTTGGGACAGTGTAATAAGTCTGGTACCCATCACTATCGTGCTTTTATTCCCACGATGTTACATGCTGAATCCTGGGTATATAATTCATTATAATCGATGTCTGGAAGATGCACTTTGTTTTCATGTGGTCGCTGCACCTGTAAGCGATTCCGATCGCATTACTACAAACAGAGAACGGACACAATAGGCTCTGCTTTAACAGAATAGGATGCACGGTATCAATTTTATGAAACTGTTCGTATTGTTTAAATTAAGTAACAAGACTTAAACACTAGGCCTATGTTGCAAGAACATTCTCTATTTTGTCAATGTTTTAAAATAGTGAATATTGTGCATTTTGCCATCGAGTCCGCATCACAAACATCAAGATCGAATCACAAGTCTGAGTCTGAAGGGTCCGAGTCCGAGTCATTGTACATGGTGACTGGAGTCAGAGTCACGAGTCATACAAGTCTGGTAGTAATAACGTTAGTTAACAAGTAAATTCATGAAAGTATCATTATTTAACAACTTACACAAGTTCTTACAATTACGTTACTTAACGTTAACGTTAAGTCTTAATAATTTGTTAGGCATAATGTTACACGAAACAGTGAGTTACAATGCAGTTCATCGGAAGCCTGGCAGAACTTGGTCACGGATCACTAAGGCCAAGAGAATGAAAGTCATAGATTTGCGTCCGGGAAATTTCGAAAACACATGAGGCTTTTTTTCATTATTCATTATTCATTATTTCCATTGATCATTTAATAACAGCGCAATCACAAGATGTTTTTCTAATCTGTGTACGTACGTGCATCGTTATATGTGCGGGCCGGCCGCACACACAGGCATAAGATACAAAGGCTCAACAGCGAACGTGTTCTGCATGTGAAGGCGGTACAGTTGCAGGTACGGATCGGACGGAGTTTACCATACAGTTTTAGCGCGATGCGACCTTTTTTGTGAACGATGTACGCGGGACTAAAATAAAAGAATATGTGCTAATGATTATATTTATACTAGTGCACATACTGGTGGAAATTTGGTAAAAACTTCGTTTTACTGATGTTAGGCAGTTTCATGAAAATTTGAAGTTGCTTCAATTCTTTTAAATGTCATATCACTGGATAGAGCAAAAAATTAGAAAGAAAATGAGGGGTCAATGGTCATGATAGGTTAACCCTGTGCAAAGTTACGAATTTTTGTTGATTTAAATATTTGGTCATTTTGAAGGCCAGTTTCATTTGAAAAGTTGTGACCGCATTTGCCTGCAACGTATCCTTAGTACTAACAAAGTGTCTATATAGCATGTACCCCTTTTATAACAAAAAAATCTCATTGAATACCAAAATCCACCCGTGCGTGACACCCCGATTCAGCGTGCGTGACACCCCGATTCACCGAGTCAAATCGCCGATAGCGGTGATTTTTTTTTGAATTTGCTGTCGGATCATTTTCCGCGAGTTGCACTGTTTTTCCGCCAACGTTACAGTTGGCATCGACTGACCAATTAAGATAACCACGATACGGTGTATCCTTTTTTCGTGGTTTCAAGTTTCGTGAAGACCATCCAATACCTCTAAATTGATGATGAATTTCCGTCATGCACAATGATGAAAAACGGGTCGTAAACACGGCGATATTTCTAACGTCCGAGTTCGGATATTTTGCATTGAAACGAAGCAAAATTTATGAATGAATCTAAGATGGCGTCTACAGCATGCAGGACCGAATCACTGTTTAAAAAATAACGATTAATCCGCACAGCGACAACGCGAGCTACGGACAGCCAGGGGGAACGTTTTCGCGAGAACCCGGATGTGAGTGAGTCAGTCACAATCGCGATGTCTAAAATTAGCTTTTGAAGTGCGCCGCCAGCAGCGGCTTGCGTGAATCTGCCTACTGATGTGGATGATTTGGAACTAAATTTGTTTGGTGGAAATACTTTTTTTGTGCAAATAGGCCTATTAAATAATGATTTTTTTGGCAAATAATGAAAAATTTAGGAGGTAGCTTTCGGGACATGCGGGCGGTGGACGCAAATCTATGACTATGACTTTCATTCTCATGGCCTAATGGAAAATAATATACACAGTCTGTCCTTACCCGGCCATTTTACTCATTTACTGAAAATAAATTGTCACATTGACAATGACATTGTCAGTGGACAGTGACAGTAACGTTAGTAATCACTCACCGTCACTGAATAATACGATTTTGCTGCACTTGTATTTTGCAAACGTACGGTAAACACGTTAATGGCATAGGGCCTACCAAATCTCACCTTTTTACACCCTAACCATTTCTACTACCGTAGTCTGTTCTACGTACCTCATATCCAGCTACCTTGATCGAGACTTTGAACCTAGGGATCACTTGGCAAACAGCGGACTACTGAGTACTGAAATTATGAGAACCTTTCCTGGCCTGTTCGATCGTGTGGTACTGGTGAAGATACGGTATACATAACATCACTTCCACGTAGCTAGGTATGTACATGTGTACGTACGATGCATGGTCATGTAAAAAGGTCACATTTACAAGGTCATAATTGGACTGCGCATGCGTATATTATGAGGCCACGACTTTCTGCCAATCAACGAGGGCCACTCGATATCACATGATCGCGCCACGATTATCTCACGCGCGATCGAATGACCTGTTTATGTTT
Source organism: Zoroaster sp. YZ-2022 (assembly GCA_029582265.1). Lineage (NCBI taxonomy): Eukaryota > Metazoa > Echinodermata > Asteroidea > Forcipulatida > Zoroasteridae > Zoroaster > Zoroaster sp. YZ-2022. The sequence goes on from CM055830.1 coordinate 30,413,332, forward strand.
ACGTTCTTCATTGTATTATCATCATGCGTATATGTATCCGGATGTAGTTGGAATTCCCCGTCTGTATATCGCAGGGTAATGACCGTCACCTGACAAATGGAAAAACTAGAAAGCACTCTTAGCGTTAGAGCGCATACCTCCACCAAGTAGAGCTTTTTCAGAGAAAAAATCCTAGAAGTCGTCAATTACCTATTTGATTATGCTGTACACGTAAATAAATTTTGTAAAAAAAAGAAATTAAAAATCACCATGATTTGGACCAGGGTGTACGATGTGACAGCCGTACGTCTAACCCGCTGAGCCTGCAAGACTAGCTCTTGAAACGTGATGAAAACATTAAGATAAACAGGGTTAATTATAACGAAACAGGTCATTAGTGCGCCCCCATCGGTTCTACTTATCAGGTCACTGATCTGTGATAACGTTTAAAAAAATGTTAGATACGGTACTAAAAATACGCTTTCCTGAAATCGGATCTTCATCAAAATCTAATCGATTGGGTCCGTGTAGCAAACCCAACATATTCAGCAAATTTCATCCGAATCCGTGGAAAACGTTTTGAGATATATCTTGTACAGACGTACAGAAGTACGTCCACAACCCCCCCCCCCCCCCCCCCCCACACACACACACACGGCCGGGTGAAAACATTACCTCCGCCACGACTTACGTCGGCGGAGGTAATAATAATTTCTTCACGACAGGACAAATTTGTTTGGTGCAAAAAAAAACAGACATACTTAATAGCCTCGAACCTTTGACAGAAATTCTTAGAATGATTGTCCAAATTTGAGGCTATTTACTGTTCAATTCACTAAGCTAGAGAAAATAATTATTTTTGATCATTTGTATGATTTTTGCACTTGTGTTCATGCACTTTTTGTATAATTATTAAAATGTTTTATTAATTTTAATTTGTATTTATTAATGTAATTTAATTTACCATGTATTGATTTTTATTGATTATTTATTTATTTATTTTTGGTGGGGAGAGGGGATAGTGTCTGAATACTATTTTACCATGTAATATTTATGTGAGGGAACGTATAGATGACGTGACACTGAAATTAGATATTTTATAGTTTACCAATCCAGTTGGTCATAATCCCCACCCACCTGGAAATCTCGGTCACGCAGCCGCTTAAAAGCAAAGCGCGTGACCGACAAAGTAACAGTTAAATGCATAGTCATGAAAGGCGCGACCCTGGCCGGACCGCAGCCGAAGGAGGGTGTGAGGTATGACACGCCCCTACCCTTATATCGATTTTTTCAGTTTGAAAATGGAGCCTCATTCGGCAAATGAAACATCAAATTAAGCCATCGAGGCGGACTTGTAGTTTGTGCCTGAGGTCATTTAATTTCGAGGTGAAATTTCTGTAACACCTATCCCCCCCTTCAAAACTTCACACGCCTACACTGTAAAAATGGTGATTAGACACATGTTTAAACACATTTCTAAATACTTAGTTTGTACTCACTTTTATCACATGTTTAGCCTAAAACATGTTTAGATTGTGCTTTTCTGTGATGTGTGTTTGAATGCTAAAAACCATATGAACAGGTGTCAAAAAGCTAAGCACGTTTAGCTTTGTGACATGTACAGAGGATGGCCGTTTAGCATTTACACGCATTCCTAAACGCGTTTATTTTGCGTGTGTTTAAATTCTAAACATCATTTTTACAGTGTATCCCCCCCAACAGATATTAATGCCTAACCCCACCCCCACACATACACACACACCTCGTCCAGTTATTTTTAAGGCGTTAAATTGTTTACAGTTGCAGAAATCAGTTGGCAAACTGGCTTCCAACCACTGATCTCTATTAAACTGACAGTATAATAGAGATCGGTGCTTCCAACCCCTCTAGGCTCCCCCAAAGATTATGCATTTGGTACAACCCATCAGCCTATTGTGTGTTGTTTGATTGACAGGACGGATAGGTGTACCTCTTGATTCTTAAAGCCATCCTGTTAGTAATTAAAAAGTATGGATGCATTGACAGACATTTTACTTACAGGGACAGTATCGTCACGATCAACAGGGCATGGAATCGGAGTGCTAGTTTTAGATTAACTCATTGACTGAAATTAATACCCCACATGATAAGGTCATAATTACTGTTATTGCTGCTGCATACATGAGCGAGTAATTTTCAGCCACTGTGTTCATCTTCAACTTTCACTTAAACTTTATGGGTCCATTAATATGAAATTTAAATTAGATATATATTAGTATGCATATGAGAATTCTTCTGAAAACTGCAAACAAACATACAACTCTTATTTTGCGCATCATTTGACACATGAAGGTGCTGTTTTGCGAGATCGTTTGCGAACGCACGTACCCTCTGCTGGAAAAAAAAATAATTCTGCTACATTAGGCCGACAAAATTTCTACAAAGACGTTATTTTATTACCATTCCATCTCCCAAAAAAGTTCCACTTTCTCTGACAGAACCCCTCCATTTCAAACCAGCATTATGGGCACGTTTAAGATGTATCTCCTGTGTAGGTCCTACTTCGTTATTTAAAAATCAATTTAAAATATCAAATTTCACCCAAAAGTAGTGAGAAGTATGTTTTAACAGCCAATTTTAAATAAATACTGTATAATTAGACTCATCAATTTTTTTAAATTTTTATTATCATAAATGTGCAATTGAGTGAATACAAAAATGTCAAATTACAATGACTACCCTAAAGTTCACTCAATCCTAACCCCTAGCCCTTGTCGAGTACCTATTTGTGGAGTTGGAAACATTGAATAGCGGCCCTTGAATAGGCCTACATTTTGAGAAAACAATATTAACATTATTGGGGGAATTGTGTAAAAATTATTATTATTATTACTATTATACTACTCAAAACAATTTAGGGAACACCGCATTTTTAACATCAAATAGGTTTGAAATGTTCCATGAACTGGGATTTTCATTTACAACCCCCTCTCTCTTTCAGTAGTCATGTCATGAAATGTGTAATCACTACATGAATCCTTTATCTTCTGTTTCATTGTGCAGTTGTTTCTCATCAATTCTGTAAAACACTGTGTTTATCTGAAATAAATGATCTTACTTTAACTGAGATTATTCCGGTGTTCCCTAAATTGGTTTGAGTAGTATATTATTTTAAATTTGTAAGTATGTTTGGGGAATTTTCGTATAAAATGAGAAGTTTTATTTTGTTTAATTGTTTTTATGTGCCCAATAAGTGGTGGATAATCCAGTGGACCACCACCCCCCACCCCCCAACAAAGTGTTTGTATATAATACCCCGGAATTTACACCAATGAAAACGTAAAACTTTATTTTCAAATCATGCATACTATGATGTTCGAGGTCCGAAAAAAAGAATAGCGCCCTCTCGCAATATCCAAGACGTATCCATAGAGTTTATTACCACTAATTGAGCAGAGCGCCCTCATTGTAGTTTACAATTTTTCTCTTTTTTCTTCGAAGTAGATACTATTTTTTCAATGATTTATATATTCGATGACCGTTACTTGCTGACTTCAAATACTTTTCTTTATACGAGACGTTCATAAAGGTCAAACCCAGATGAAATTTAAAACTATTTCGCTGTTGATGTCTCCTTACACTTACAGGTCCCCGTAGTTTAATGGTTCAACACATTTCACTGGTTCGCAACTTCAAGCCAATAGCTAGATCGGATTGCGCTGTATTTAACTGGGGAAACCAGCGACTTAAACCCAAGTATTTTCCGATCCACACTACAGCTAGCATCAAACGTACACACATGTCAAATCGGTGCTAGTCGAATGAGAAGGGATTTATTATTATTGCTGTTTGACTTTTCGTCGAAAGATTCCGTTGAATAAATTGGATATAAAGTATTGTTGGCTACAGCTCCAAGACAGGTACGTATTTATTCAACTTGTTGGTCAAGTGATGTGGGTATTTTGCCTGGCGTAGGCGAAGTCAAGTTAACAACTCTCTAGTCCTAGTGCACGTTTCTATTTGCTATTCATTTTGTGCACAAACTGTAGTACAGGAGATGTGTACGTTCCTTCCTTCATGCTGTTGTAATTCAGCGGATGCAACCAGTGTCAAGTATTATTTTCAACTTGTTGCGCAGGGGGTAGAATGTCGTATCCGGCCGCCACTTTTTAAGGGCTTTTTTGGATTTTTTTTCCAACCACTAACCAGTTAAAAAAATCATTCTATTATTTCTATCGATTTTTGGTGGTACAGAAAGCGAAAACTATCTTTAAAATCCACTTTTATGATGGTTTTCGGACTTGATTTCCCTTCTAAAAAAATCCTCCCCTTAGAAAATAGAAGGATCCTATTATAGTTGCCACTACGCATGTACAATGACCGTGTTGGTCACTAATTGTGGAGTTTACATACAAGATCAGACTGACATGACTGAGGAAGTCATCGTAGGCCTATACCAAAAATGCCTGATTTTTCATGAAATAAATATCCTGGAATAATTTGAAGTATATTAGGTGTCCATCATCAATATGTTCTCCACCTTACCAGGTAGGTAAGATTACATTATTGGTTATATTTAATGAAAAATGGTGGCGGCCAGATATGACATTCTACCCGCTTTCTGTACCACCAAAAATCGATAGAATAATTTTTTAACTGGTTAATGGTTGCAAACAAATTCCAAAAAAGCCCTTAAAAAGTGGCAGTCGGATACGACATTCTTTCCGTTGCTTAGAAAATTGATTGGAAGCAGAAATGATCTTAACTCACTTCTCTCTTTTAACCCTCCTACTATTGTTGCACTTTAGTGGGAAGTTGCTGTAGAGGTCAAAACCACTCAACTGCCCTTTTTTGACTGTTGACCCAAATGTGCACACAGGGGCATTTTTGACTGGTTTTGACTGTCATTTTGATGACCCTGAACAATACCAGACAATGCTTTTACCAGTCAAAAATGGTCGACTCATTTTGACCTGTAGCTAGGATGACCCTATCATTATGTTTCCACATAAGCGCTAGGATAAAGAATGTACAAAAAAACGTAGATGCATGTTTATGTGCATGTTTTATGAAGAAATAAACACATTGCACTGTAATACCTTAAATCTATGAATCTACTATGAATCTATACTGTATTGTTATTTTGTGTATGCCTTTGATCATATAAAATATTGTAACTTACACTGTGTTTTGACCAATTCTTGCCTTGTTTTGATCTTCTCTGCGGTTCGATTCTGTACGCACGATGTGATAACACGGCGTACACCTACTGTTCCATTCGTTTTCACGGTCATAGGTGCAATTACCGGCGCCGAGCAGAGCCGTATATTGGGCTGGCTCTGGAACGGAGCGGCAAACAGCGCCCCCGACCGACTCAATGTGTGCGTGTTGAAAACTTGTGCAATACAAACTCACGGCTGTTTCAGTTTTATTCAATATGTTCAATGGCAGAAATGCGCTATTCAATAGATGGAATTTAGATTTCCATTGGAACCATTATCATTTGTCTTTCCACATGGTCCTTTGCATTGTCATGTATAATTATCAGAGATTTCCTTCACAATTTCATTGAAAAGTTTTCAACACGCATTAACAGTGCAATGTGTTTATTTCTTCGTAAAACATGCACGTAAACATGCATCTACGTTTTTTTGTACATTCTTTATCCTAGTGCTTATGTGGAAACATAACGATAGGATCATCCTAGCTATTTGACCTGTAAATGTAATTAGTACACATAAGGTTTGACAGTGTTCGACTTTTAAGTGCATCTATATACCTTGGGAAGTATATCAAAATTTTGACTGATTTTAGGAGGGTTAATCAACAATTGAAAAACAAGGATTTCAAAAATGGCAGATCTAGGCCTATAATTTTTCTTATTACAACATTTAATTTAATGTTAAGTTTTCTAAATATTTTATTTTAAAACTAATGTTAGATGTTGAAAGCTTGATGAAGGGCACTAAAAAAAAAAAAAATTGTGTATTATTATTGGTGTCCATGGGAACATTTCAATGACAGAGGGGCACTAAAGGACTAGGTCAAGACCAGGTCAACTGACACAGTGGCCTCTGTGAAATTCAAGGACTGCTAATCTAATGTTTGCCACATAAAACTAATAACTTTAACCCTAACCCTGCCAGACGCAGCACAGTGCATCAGGTGGAAAAGTCTGGTGCACTTTGATGCATTCAGCTGTCAACACCAGTGCATAAGCAGCTAAGTCTGTTTCTATTGAGAGCTGGTCCCATTGAACAATGCCAGAGTTGTATCCTGCTGCGTTTGGTGACCACAGACTCTGAGGCAGTTCGGCCTTGAGATTTGTGACCTGATGGATTTTGTTGCACTGGGCAGTCAAGTCACTTTGACAAACGATGCAATCTGTTGCGTCTGGCAGGGTTTCTAGCCAAAATACCCTGGAGGGTTAGGGTTAATGTTGTCACTGTGATTTCTCAGGATTTTTCCTGATCGGATTTTTTACAAATCTCCCTTTGCCTCAAAATGTATATTGAAAGAAGAGAAGTAGCCACCAAGGAAAGAAAGAAGTAGCCTGTGTTGTGTCCAAACCTCTAGTTTCTTATTTGTGGGGATGTGGAGAGTCTGTAAATCCTCCAAAATTAAACATCCAGGAGGTTCAGGGGGCTTTGTTCTCTAGACCAAAGGGAGACCCAGGCCCGCTACCCATTTTTCAGGATTTTTTAGATTTGTCAAATCACATCCCTGTATTATGAAAGAGAAGTGGGTTTGAACCCCAATGTTTCTGGTTCACCTAGTAGGAGTCTAATGTAGGTAGGTTGAAGGTATGCACCATGCAAGTACTTCATATCCAGTATGCAGAAACTACATGTGGTGGCAGTGCACAAAATAATCACAACTGGAAAGAATATCGTATCCGACTGCCACTTTTTAAATTTTTGGGAGAAATTTGTTTGCAACCACTATTCAGTTAAAAACTATTCTATCGATTTTTAGGGGGTACAGAAAGCGGTACAGAACACTAAATAATAACAGGCTAACCCAAATTCTGATTGAAATACAAGAAATATACGATATCTAAAGTACATATACTTCTTCAAAAATGCTGTGTTCATGGACTGAACGTGTAAGCTTATTTGCATAATGCATGCTGGTCTTGCATGAATCGCCTGTGTTTTACCGGTAATTTCCTGAATCGGAACATCAATGATTTCATTATAGAAAGGAAAGAAAATTCTTTGAAAAGTAAATACAACTATGTCTTATAAGCTAGGCTTAACAGTAGCGCCTACATGTAAATGACTGGGACATTATTTACTGTAAAACCATGCTTCTTATTTTGAAAAATGTGTAACAGGATCCGATGAAAAAGAAAATGTTGGGAAAATGCCGTCAAAATAACAACACTATTTGGCCTATGCGTTAGACATAATAATAATAATAATAATAATAATAATAATAATAATAATAATAATGTGGGCTTATATAGCGCACGTATCCACCAAACTGGTGCTCAAGGCGCATTATATTATTACCCCTGCTCATCAGGCTCATAAATCATTCCTGAAACCATCTCAGCTCCCTGGGGAGTATACAGCTCAATTGCTGCCATTACAGCGCATATAGGGCTAATCGAACACAACAACCAACTCTGCCCTCACATGTACCCATTGACCCCTGGGTGGAGAGAAGCAATTATGGTAAAGTGTCTTGCTCAAGGGCACAAGCACCTTTGAGTTGAGTTGTCACAAGGGTCGAGTCGACTCATACATTAGGTCGAGTTGTCACAAGGGTCGAGTTGTTACGAGGGTCGAGTTGTCTTGTGGCTCGAGTTTATTGTTGGTTGAGTATTTGTGGGTCCAGTTGTTCCTGTCAAGTTCACAAAGGTCGAGATGTCTTATGATCATACATGCTATTAAGCCCTCAACATACATGTACACTGTTAACACCCTTGCATACACTTGAAAGGCACTAGAATTACACCCTCTGCAGGCAGGGTATACCAGCATGAACAGTGGGCCCTGTGTTCCCAAATGGACCAGTGTGTTGACATAGTATTCAATTCACCCTGTAGGGCAAGGCTCACCAATGGCACCCATACCACACAACAGTACCCTGTGTTAAGCCCATTGTAGACCCTCCCTGTACACCACTTCAATACACATTGCTGGGATGACCTGAGACCAGACCACACATTGAGTACACCTGACCCTTGTGGAAGTGACTGTCAGTGTCATATCACACTCAAAAATTTCCGGTTCTGTTTTCCCAATTTTTGTGTGTGTGTGTGTTAAAGCCATTACATACACTTGGTATTCTCATAAATAATAACAACTTACTGTATTTGGTGTAAAGTTGAAGAAGGTATCCAAGAGACTTGTAGATGAGTACTTTTTCATGAATATGACAGGGGTGTGATTTGTCCGGATTTTTCCGGATTTCCGGATTTTTACAAATCGCAATGTTGTGATCCTCCGGATTTTAAAGATTTAAGCAATAAAGGAAAGCAAAGCAAATGCTCAGAACTATAGATTTCACCCCAGCGCTGTTCACAATCGGAGGCCCCAATACCCCTAGCAAAATTTCTGTAGATTTTTCAAAACTGCCCAATCACATCCCTGGTATGAGTACACAAAAATGTACTTAAGTAAAAATGTACTGCTGTCATTTTAGTCGAACAGGGATGCCAGTTTTCTGGCTTTTTCATATTTTTCCCAAAGAAATCCGGAAAGGTACAATGTTTCAGCTCAATGTGAGTCAAGTCTCTGAGAAAATGATGAAAAATTATGTACGATCCATTAAAACCCTCCTACTACTACAAGGGTCAAAATCAGTCAAAATATTGATATACATACATGTATACTTGCCAAGGTATATCTAGTGCACTTATAAGTCAAACACTGTCGAACCTTACGCACGTACTAAATACATTTACAGGTCAAAATGAGTCGACCGTTTTTGACTGACCAAAAGCATTGTCTGGTATTGTTCAGTGTGGTCAAAAATGACAATAAAAACCAGTAAAAAATGCCCCTGTGTGCATTTGGGTCAACAGTCAAAAAAGGCAGTTGACTGGTTTTGACCTCTATAGCAACTTCCCACTAAAGTGCAGCTATAGTAGGAGGGTTAATAACCGCCTTGGTACTCTGGCTAGGAGCATTCCTGAATCCTCCAAAATCCATCAGTGCACTTTTGGAAACATGCCCTTATCTTCAAAATGCACCATGCATTTTCGTTGATCTTTCATTTTTAGCACTTATGGACTGTACGTCTTGCCAGGTAGTAATTTTGTCCCACTTGAATATAGGTAAAAGTACGTACCAGTTTCCAACAGTGCTGAATTTTTCCCCCGTGGAGTATTTTGCAGGATTTGAGGTACATGTAGTTAGGGTTAATACCATAATTTCAAATTACATTATTGATGCTTATCCAATCTATCGTGCGCTAATGGAGCAGTAGGCCTGTCAGAGATGGTCACGACTAACCAAGAATGGCTGTCCAGCAGTCACTTAGCATTATGCAAACCATCATCTTAACCCTCCTACTCATAGAGGCCACTGTAAACCACTAAATGTCCAATGTGTTGTGCACACATTGTTTGTGCATATAAGCCACACTGCCCCTTTGAAGTTATCTCCAATGTACATACATGCATACAAAGATACCACAGTTGACCTTATTTTCAGCAGGTTATACTGTAAACAAACTCCCAATAATAAATCACCATCAGCCACTGAGACCAATAAACCATACCAAGCCTCCATCATCCATTGGGATTTTCAGCAGTTATTTTGTAAACACAGACTCTCCATAGTAACCTACCACCAGCCACTGAGTCTGAAACAAAGTAATATGCCCTGCAATATGTCAATCACAAACCACTAAAACCAACAGACATATGAGGCATTATGTTACTATGCAATATAGCTATGAGGAGCCACTGCCTACCATAGCAATGGCTTGGAGTGGCCTGAATGGGTTGTTTCAAAAATTTCACTGATTGTAGGAGGGTTAATAAATAAGAGAAGAGCTGCAAATTGCTCTCCTTAAAGGGACAATATTGTCACGATCAACATGGAATCGAAGTGCTAGTTGTACATGTAGATTAAGTCAGTGACTGAAAATAATACTCTACATGATAAGGTCATATTACTGTTGCTGCTGCATAAATGAGGCAGTAAGTTTCAGTTCATGTTAATCTAGGACACCGATTCCATGCCCTGTTGAAAGTCTGCTCTGATTGTGATGATACTGTCCCTTTAAATTACCAAGGAGAGTAATAACAATAACAATGGTTGAAATTGATGGATTTTTATATTATTTTATTTTATCTTAACCCTCCTACTTTTGGTACCTTTTTCATACAAGTTGATGCACCATTTGAAACCATTCGCTTTTGTGGTTTTGAATGGTGAAATAACTGTGTACAGTATTGATTTCCCCAAATGGTTTTGAATGGTAGGTCAGCTAATACAAAACCTTGTTTGGATCTTTCCAAATGGTAGTACTTAATACAAAACCTTGTTTGGATACTTCTAAGTGGTGAATCAATGGACCCTCTATGCATTTGAATGGATTTGAATGGTAGTAAAGCTTGCTACCAACACTGTTCAAATGGTATCACCATGTGTGTACAAAACCAATGGGCATTTTTGAAAGTGGAAATTTTGAATGGTTTCAAATGGTCTATCAGTAGGAGGGTTAATGATGTGTAGAACCTTGAGCTTACGTAGTTTATTTACTGGGGTACCTGTATAAGTGGCCCATTGTCTGGTTCCATTTTCCTAGCTCCATTATCCATCGGCCATTTTGTCCAGATTTAAACATTTTAACCCTCCTACTGTAGCTGAACTTTTGTGGCATGTAGCTATAGCAGTCAAAATCAGTCGGTTGTCTTGTTTTTCACTGTTGAACCAACTGCGCACACATATTTTTTGACTGGTTTTGGCATTCTAACCACCCTCCACAATACAAGATAATGCTACCAGTCAAAAATGGTCAACTCATTTTGACCTGTACAATGTATTTACTATTACACATTTGGTTTGACAGTGTTTGACTTTTAAGTGCACTAGGGCCCTCCTATGACTGCAAGGGTCAAAATCAGTCAAAATGTTGATGATATAAATGTACAAGTACTTGCCAAGGTACATCTGATATGATATTCAGTGGATAAATGACAAGTATTCGAGCTACATGTAAACAAAATTGCTAACAATCCAGCAATACTTTACGTCCCCCAGACTGTTCCATGCAACAGATTTTGAGTTGAATATTCCTCAAGAAAAACAAACTCCATCAAGTACAGTGTATCACATTACACCTATTGACATGCAATGTACGTTACTTAGAAATGATCATATCAGCAAATATTCCCAAAGAAAACGAAGGCCTCAATCGAGTACATTGTACATTATGCCCAATGACGTACCACAGGAAAATGAAAACGACATGACACACATGCAGCCAGTCACTGAAATGTCTTAAAGACCATACTTCCTGTTATTGAATCTTGTATTTGATAAGTGGATCCCATGATTCATTTCCCACTCCCCACCCCCCCCCCCTGATTTTTACCTGGTTAATATTCACTGGCAGGAATAAATGTCACTAATCCCTCTTGTGGTCGAAATGCATCCAGTCAGCAATTCCAGGACTTTGAACATGCATTAACGAAACCCAATAGCCATTTGAAAAACAGGCTTTCCAAAAGTTTTAACTTCCATGTACATTAGTTCTGAAAAGAACTGGAGGTACAACTCTCAACATTTGTACTCTTACTTTTTCATATGAATAAAATAGGGTGTTCATTAAAAAAATGCTGTGACTGTAAGTGCAAGGGTCAAAATCAGTCAAAATGTTGATATACTTGCAAAGGTACACAAATGTATCTAGTGCACTTAAAAGTCAAACACTGTCAAACCTTACGTGTAGTAAATTTGTACATTTACAGGTCAAAATGAGTTGACCATTTTGGACTGGTAAAAGCATCTTGTATTGTTGAGGGTGGTCTAAACCAGTCAAAAATGCCCCAGTGTGCACAGTTGGTTCAACAGTCAAAAACAGTCATATTTGACTGATTTTGACCACTTGAGCTACATGTACTTGCCACAACAGTTCAGCTGAACTGGCTAGACACCCTGCTCAATGCAACAACATCCATCAGTTGTCCAAGTATAAAGCTGCCCTAACCCCCTTCAATAACTGGCTAGACACCCTGCTCAATGCAACAACATCCATCAGTTGTCCAAGTGTGAAGCTGCCCTAACCACCTTCAATAACTGGCCAGACACCCTGCTCAATGCAACAACATCCATCAGTTGTCCAAGTATAAAGCTGCCCTAACCTCCTTCAATAACTGGCCAGACACCCTGCTCAATGCAACAACATCCATCAGTTGTCCAAGTATAAAGCTGCCCTAACCCCCTTCAATAACTGGCCAGACACCCTGCTCAATGCAACAACATCCATCAGTTGTCCAAGTGTGAAGCTGCCCTAACCCCCTTCAATAACTGGCTAGACACCCTGCTCAATGCAACAACATCCATCAGTTGTCCAAGTGTGTAGCTGCCCAGTTGTCCAAGTGTGAAGCTGCCCTAACCCCTTTCAATAACGGGCTAGACACCCTGCTCAATGGAACAACATCCATCAGTTGTCCAAGTGTGAAGCTACCCAGTTATTCAAGTGTGAAGCTGCCCTAACCCCCTTCAATAACGGGCTAGACACCCTGCTCAATGTAACAACATCCATCAGTTGTCCAAGTGTGAAGCTGCCCTAACCCCCTTCAATGACTGGCTAGACACCCTGCTCAATGCAACAACATCCATCAGTTGTCAAAGTGTGAAGCCTGTCCAGTGCAACAAGATCCATCAGCAAGAACAAAAGTCCATCACTTCAACAAGATCCTTCAGAATTATACATTGTACAGTACATAAATATGTACAATGTATGTTGTGTTCCAAAAGGTATTGCTGGCAATACAATCTAAATTTAATAACAATTATAAATTTCAGGCCCGTTTACAATTTTCCCTTTGCCTCAAAATTTTCTTGAAAGAATAGAAGTAGCCACCAAGGAAAGAAAGAAGTAGCCAGTATTGTGTTCAAACCTCTTGTTTGTGGAAATGTGGAGAGTCTCATTCTGTAAGTCCTCCAAAATGAAACATCCAGGAGGTTCAGGGGGCATTGTCCTCTAGACCAAAGGGAGGCCCCCTACCATTTTTGTAGAATTTTTAAATTTTGTCAAATCACATCCCTGAAATTAGCAAACTCCTGTAGATTTTCTAGTGGAGATGTGTGTGCCCTTGGTCACTTGCCTCGGTCACTTGCCTCGGTCACTTGCCTTGGTCACTTGCCACGGCAACTTGCCACGGCAACGAAGTACATGCAATGTAATATACATGTACAAGGGGATTGGGGGAGGTACGGCCCCATCAATAAATTTGCTTTCCTTTTACCTTCCCTATCTCCTACCCTGTTCCTTTTGCCTTGTATTGGTGAACCTCTGTCAGGCCAGTAATCAAGAGGATTTACCCTACAATCTTGTGATGCAAGTGTTTCACTTCCCTGTCGCTCAATTTTTTTCCCCCCTCGGATTACCAGCCCTGAAGCCCAAAACCTGGACCTTAAATGTATGTGATGATTACGTCGTTTTTTCTTTCATCATTTTTTTTTTTTTTTTTCTTCGTCCCCCTGTGGCTCTCAGAGTCATCGCATCAGGTCCGAGATGGCATACTAATTTAATCTCAACCTTGGATGTTTTCCTAGCCTGAATTTGATCGTCCATGATTTTTTGAGCGAGCGAGCGTGCGAGGGAAAGTGGAGGGGGGGGGGAGGCAGGAAGTTGGCTGTGAAGAGACGCAGTAATTGCATTTGATGAACAGACAAGTTGGCATTTGAATTGCTGGGCCAAGCATGAAGTGAATATAGACCACCGGGTTAATACATTTGCTCTACTGATATATCGGAGGAGGGAAATACATAACAAAAAGGCAGAGGTAAAACTTGTAGCTTTGCATGGTGAGGATGATAAGTAAGACTAATTGCGGTGACACCATGTGGAATCTCAATTGAGTAGTAATTAGTTCTGAAAAGAACTGGAGGTACAACTCGACGTTTCGATCAGTGCCTCGTATGTAGTTTAGGCCCCCCCCCCCCCAAAAAAAAGTCTCCAGATTCTGGTCTCTGTGTGTGTCGCCTTAGACCTGCACGTCTGCATTTTTAGTTTTCTTTTTCATGCTGTAAACCAATGTCCAGTTACAGCCAAAATTGCTGGATGACTGGAATTCTGCCGTGCTGTGGTTTAACCCCAACTCCCAAAGCCCATTTGCTTACACATAACCTGAATCCTCCACTTGAGAGGTAAATGTTGATCTGTAGCATGTCATACATTACATGCATCGTGTACACAAGGTAAGTACGTACATGTACATGTACAATGTAGGTTTTTAAATCTTTGTCCATTTTTATCTGTTGGCACTGCCCGTCGCGCTTCCCACAGTTGTTGTACACTAGTTTTTCTGTGTGTTTAAGTTGGGTAGCCCTATCAGACCGTTTTTTTTATTAACCCTAACTCCCTAGGCCCATTTGCTTACACATGTAACCTGAATCCTCCAAAATCCTTCAGTAGTAAAGCAAGCACATGACATGTATGCACACATGTGTTTCTAATCTGTGATACATGTACATGTACATGGCCAGGGACCCTCCCTGCATGCATGGAGCAATAAACAGTGTCCACTGACCCAAGCACTGACCTTGCAATCACTACAACAAACATGGATGTACATGTACCATGGAAAGACAAGTATGCCTAATAACCTCAATCCTCCAAAATCCTTCACTTTAGCAAAGAGCATGTAGCATGTAACCTCAATCCTTCAAAATCCTTCACTTTAGCAAAGAGCATGTAGCATGTAACCTCAATCCTTCAAAATCCTTCACTTTAGCAAAGAGCACGTACAAATGTAGCATGTAACCTCAATCCTTCAAAATCCTTCACTTTAGCAAAGAGGATTTTGGAGGATTTGGGAAGGTTAGGGTTAAATGACTTTTTCACATACATTGTAGGGGCATGAACATTTGCCCAATTTGTGTGGCCTGTCTTAGCCACCATGCTTTGTGTATGGGAAATTTGGTCTGGTTCCAATACCCATGTATACATGTGTCATGTCCACATATTTCACTGGTTGGCCAAAAAAAAGAAGAAGAAAAAAAAGCATGTCACCAGACTGATTTTGACGCTCACCTATGACCAGAAACCACAGCCTTTTTCAAATAGGGGTATGAACATTTGCCTGATTTGTGCGGCCTCTCTAAGCCACCATACTTTTTGTTTGGGAAATGTGGTCTACATGTAAATGACTTTCCAATAACTGTGTATCACGTACACGTATGTATTTCACTGGTTGGCAAAAAAAGATTACTAAAGAAAAACAAAAAAAATAACATGCCACCGCAGTGAATTTGAAGCTGACCTATGACCAGAAACACTTTTTTTTTTTTTTGGCCTTAATGTCATTGTGGCTTTAAATATGTTTTTTGGGCTATGTTTCCCTTAACCCTAACCTTCCCAAATCCTCCAAAATCCTCTTTGCTGAAGTGAAGGATTTTGAAGGATTGAGGTTGCATGCTACATGCCCTTTGCTAAAGCGAAGGATTTTGGAGGATTGAGGTTATTAGGCATACTTGCTTTTCCATGGTACATGTACATCCATGTTTGTTGTAGTGATTGCAAGGTCAGTGCTTGAGTCAGTGGACACTGTTTATTGCTCCATGCATGCAGGGAGGGGTCCCTGGCCATGTACGTGTATCACAGATTAGAAACACGTGTGCATACATGTCATGTGCTTGCTTTACTACTGAAGGATTTTGGAGGATTCAGGTTACAATGTATGTACATAAGCAAATGGGCCTAGGGAGTTAGGGTTAAAACAAAATTAGGAAAGTTAATGTAACTCCCCCCCCCCAAAAAATATATATATATATATATACATGTATATATATACAAATATATATATATATATATAAATATAAATAAATAAAAATATATATGGCCGTTTGTTTTTTATTACTTGGATTACGGATTTGTAAGCTACAAAAAATGAGCGGGGATCGGGGAAAAAAAAAAAAAAAAAAAAAAAAATGACCGGGATTAAGGAATTTTGAGCTCACGAAATCGGCGGGCGAAAAAAAAAATTTAAAAAAAATACCGAAGGCACGCAGGCGGCTTCTAAAACACGTACATTATACACAATTTATGTAGACAAAAGCAGAAAGTCACTGAATGAATGTCGCGAGTGTTTAGGCTTAACAAAATGTTCTGTTTACGGTTTCTGACCGACCCTAACTTTACGCCGCGACCCTAAACTTTTTACATTATTCGCTTGAAAAAAAGCAGCAAGATGCACCAAGTCTCGGCAGCGGCCGCCATTGTAAACAGCAGATGCACACACGCTGATGCTCTGCCCAAATTCGCACACACAGACCATTTGTTGACAGCAATCGATTGCATGAGTTTGGGCCGTGAGGTCAAGTCGCGCGATGCACGTACGTACATGTAGTTGTTACTAAATGGCCAATGTATGCACTTGGGCAAATAGTATAGTCTATAAACGGACTCGCACTTTTGTACGTGAATGCATAACATTGGTCTGGTTTCCATCATACATCGGCCGCGATTTTTTTCTCCGTTCACTGGCTCACGGTACGTGTACACATTTACTGTACATGTATTGTAGGGATCTTGTTGTATTTGAAGAAAATGTGATCTAAAAGTATTGTTTTGTACACGATGGTGTTTTGTACGCGATCGGTGGCACTGTTGTAAGTGTTGTGGATTTTTTTTTTTTTTTTTTTTTTCAGAAACGCGATTTTTTCGAGCGGCGATTCCGTAATCCAAGTTATTAAAAAAACATGGCCTATACATAAATAAAAAAAAAATGTAGAATAGAAAGTGAAGCTAAATACCACCTGCTTTTGCATGTACATGTATGTATTATCCTATCAATCGTATCATTATGCTTTTTACATGAACCTCAAGTCAAAGTACAATGTACTTTACAGATTGTAAAGCCTGTACGTGCACAGTGTACAGTATTCTATAAAACATGTATGTTTGTAAATTCTGAAACCGTAAAGTACAATTTTTTTTCCTTCAAATTACCAATAAAAAAAATACATGTACCATATCTTGAATTTTAGGTAAAAGTATTCAGGTAAAAACAATTACTTATGTACAGATGTACATGTACTTCATATAAATTCTCAGTCAGACGACACGTATATATGTAGTTTAATTAAATTCAAGTGCACTTATAAATTGGAACAATGAAGATGACGAATAATTGTTCATTAATTCAACAGTTACAGTACAAGTGTAACTCTCAGTGGAATATTTAGTGTACATGTATACCGTATCAGTATAATGTACTAGTCCAGTGCATGCAATACCAAGTACTGTACACTGTACACATATATATTCCAGTCTCTACACTGCTTGTCATGTCCCATTGATCCCACATTGACAAGGACATTGGAGAAGGCTGAGCGTTCAAGTGCACATGTCTGGATGTAACCTCACACTGCCATGATCCCTATTGTCCATGTCATGGCTGATTACATAGGAGATGATGTCACCGTTTAGGAATTCTATTGACACCAAAGCCATTGAGCATGCTCCAGTGTTTGCTGTGTGCACAAAAGGCCTTCTCATTGGTGGAGGGCCAGAGATAATGTACATTGAATTATTAAGGAATTTGTTCATTTAGATTTATGTGCATCATTTTCTAACTGATAAAGGCAGGCATTTTTATGTCTTTGTGTTTTACTGGGATATCCGGTTCTTAAGTTAAGTATTTTTCCCTCAGACATAAAATAAAATATAAAAATAAAATATGTTTCTGGTTTTATTATTATTGGTTGATTATTAATATCAGATGATTATTGTTATTATTTAATGATTTTCAAGGGAAGGTACAACATTGGTTATTCTAGATTATTTGTATCAAATAAATGAATTATTAACCCTAACTCCCTAGACAACAAAAGCAATTGTAGGATTTTGAAGGATTTTTATTGATTAGTAACAATGCTTAGGGAGTTAGGGTTAATAGACAGTATGTAAATCTAACTTGTAAAATTACCGTCTTTAAAAATTATTCTATCTGGTTTTTGTTGTATTTCCCCTTGGGCATAATAAAATGAAAATAAAATCTCATGTTTCTGGTTTTATAATTATTTTATATTATAATTAAGTGTACGCACAACGCTCAATTGACGCCAAAGTGGCTATCATCAAAACACTGTATGGGTGCAAATTCACGGCTAGAGGGCTACGATGTGCACTGAGCAGATAGGTCTCTGCCAATACTTTTATGATTTTTTTTGTTCAAATTTTCAGTTGTTTACGTTTATCATTTCTTTCATAGATTTGGTATATTTTTCATGTTTTTTGGTTAATTCTTGAGCGTAAAATTTTGATGGATTTTGGCGCTATACAAAACTTTGTTAAATTATAATTTTTTATAATGTGTACAGTAAGGCCCCCCCCCCCCCCAATTTTTTAAATTTTTTTTTTTTTTTTTACAAATCTCTCTTTTTTGCCTCAAATATTTCTTGAAAGAAGAGAAGTAGCCACCAGGGAAAGAAAGAAGTAGCCTGTGTTGTGTCCAAATCTCTAGTTTCTTATTTGTTTGGATGTGGAGAGTCTGTAAATCCTCCAAAATTAAACATCCAGGAGGTTCAGGGGGGCTTTGTCCTCTAGACCAAAGCAAGACCCAGGCCTGCTACCCATTTTTCAGGATTATTTACTTTTGTCAAATCACACTCCTGATACATGTAGTAACATGTACATGTAGGTATGTGTACCTTCCTCCCTCTCCCAAAATATTGTCAAGAAATGTTACAATCACACTGAACAACAATTAGCCATGCTTTTCTGTTCAGTTAAAAAAAAAAAAAAATTTAAACGTATTTTATTGTTCAATTATGAACTACATACAGTGGAGTTGTAATGTCCAGTTCTTTTCAGAAGTAAATACTACTCAATAGAGAATTTCACATGGTGTCACCGCAATTGGTCTTACTTATCCTCTTCACCATAAGTTTTACCTACATGCAGTACAAGGAAATGTGAACACTGAAACGTGAATGGTCTCGCCAGCTACACAAACTGTACATGTAGACCGAGGTGCAATGCGCATGTATACGGTACACATACATGTACACGTACAGTACACATGTATGTACTGCACATGATATGATATAAATTTTGTACAATGGGGAGTATGCACGCACATTTTAATATGGTTACACGTGCTAAGCATTAGGGCTGTGCGTTTTCGGATATTTTTGGAACCGGATACCCGAAATCAGGAAACTTCGGATACCCGGATACCCGTTTTCATTTTTGTTGAAAACATGCCTCCAGTGGTGTACAAATACATGTACTGTAAATGGTAACAAATTGACTTTTATAATACAGAGGATACCATACTATCGATCTTTTCTTTATTGGAGTGTAATCTCTTGAATTTAAAGATAATTGTCTGCACAAGTGCATTGTTCAAGAGTCACAGATTTCTGTTTGCACCGCTCAAATGTTAAGTCCGAATATTAAACAGTCGTTTACGGGTAATTGGAACCGAAAAATGAAACCGGGTAATGACCGTTTCGGTCGGATATCTGGATACCCGGCACAGCCCTACTAAGCATGTTCTGTACTGCACGCACACTATGTACCATAATGTGTGCAGTGCATGCACATTGTGATGTCAGACCTATTTTAAATTGATGGCAGACAGAGCTTTCAGTCTGCACATCAAAGCCAAGTACTCTGCTGAGTCTGTAAAACATTTGACACACTGACGCTGATGCCTCTATGTCGCCATAATCTAGATGCTGCAATTTTAAGATTTGCAGTTACTAACTTTAGATATATGCTGGAATTACATACACATAATAGGCTAAATATGTAGTTTGCCAGTGGATGAAATTTTCATCAATACATGTACCGTAATTTCCGGAATATAAGCCGCGGCTTATGCGTTGATTTTGACACGGTAAAAGTTGCCTGCGGCTTATACGCGGTGCAGCTTATACGCCGAGGTATGAATCTTGAAGAACAAAACACAATGCACAATTAAGCAAAAATCGTTGGTAAACAGACAGAAACAGAAACATAAAAACCTTTATTGTTCGTAGCGAAAATGGTCTGATCATTGTCAGTTTTAGTGAGCGGACCTCGATACACACAGATTTATTCAAAACTTCTGAAAAAAACGTTGCAACGTTTAGTGCCAGCGACATCAGAATCCACGACGTAGATCGTAGTCTATGCCATGCGTGTACCAGAGAGCCAATGGGAAAATTTGTTATATCGTAGTCTATGGAAGGAGCCAATAGGAAAATTCGTTACGCGTGGCAGGCGATGAGTGATCGTTTCGTTGGTTGCCGTTGTAGTGATTACATGTACGTTGTGTAGAAAGCAGGCAACCAGCGGGACTACGTTCGACATTCCCGAATGCCGTAAATAGTGATACGGGAACGGAACAGCAAAATAAAAGTGTCACAGAAAGCTGCGGTGCAGAAATTTCGAGATAAATACTCAGAAAGCTACCCAGTTATTGCTGCCTCCAAACTTGGGGAACTTCACGCATTTTGTAAAATATGCAGCACGGATTTCTGCATTAGCCATGGTGGCCTTAACGATGTCAAGAAACACGTGGAGTCGAAGAAACATCGATCCCACAAGCAGTGCCGTTGATTCCTGTACATGCACATGTATTTCGGACATGCGTAAAATGTGCCAAACTTTACTATTAGTATTACGAATTTTCACTTGTCAAGGTTGGCAGGTATGCTATTGTGTCTCTTTCAATACATTTTGACTCGAACGCAACACAATGACCCCCTTTGTGGCGATGTACCGACAGTGAGTGGCGTCCGGCGGGCCTCTGTGTGTGCGGCTTATACGTGGCGCGGCTTATATGTTGACGCGTGAATCTTGTTTTGGTGATTTTGGGGTAGTGCGGCTTATATTCTGGAAATTACGGTACATCACTGAGTTAGTGTATTGCATTACATTGTACATGTAGGGAACAATCTAGTATTACCAATGTTACATGGACATACCGGGGTCGAAATTAACACTTTTGAGTCTGCTAGTCCGAGGCTAGTGGTTTTAGCAGCGGGACTACTACATGTACATGTAGCTGTTGGGGTTTGGGTAGTCCGATGGACTAGTGAAAAAAATAAAATAAAAATATGCAAAAAAACATTCAATATAATCTCAGCATGGTCTCGGAAAGAACATGTTGCTCACCCGGGCCCAATTTCACAGAGCTGCTAAACAGCCAATTTTTTTGGCTTACTGTACGGTATTCATTTCATAGCGCTGCTAACCGTTAAGCATAGAGAAAGGCACGCTTGCTTCCTGGCCGTTATTGCTGGCAAAGAAGTGACGCAATAATACAAATCCATCCTGAACATGCACATGCCGCTGTCAATTTTCTTGCTAACCTGTGAAATACGCTTTAATGCTTTTTCCTGCTATAGTTAGCATGAAAATTTGCTTACTAGTAAGCAGCATTATGAAATTGGTCTCGGCTCACGATTCATTTCTTTTTCTTGTGTTTATATTCACGTTTTTTTCTGGACTACTAAAAAATGTGATGCGATCTGGGAAATCCCGTCAGATGTCGGCGAACTTGTTTTGAAGATAATGGCAAAATAGTCCCCCCAATTTTGTTGTTGTTGACAATTTGAGTTTTTGTTACCATTTTAATTGTTAATATCTGAATGATCATTCTTGAAAATATTAAATAAAAATTCCATCGTTTTATATGTAAAAATGTATGATGACAGATAATTAAAAAGCCGTTTTTGTTTTTCGTTTCTGCCACTGTTTTTTAAGGACAGCGGCGGTTATAACTTCCCGAGAGCATAACTCAAGTTATAGACAACCTAGAATCATGAATAAAACAGTTTTGAAAACGGCACAGTGTCCTCGTTAATTTGATGTATATAACACAAAAATGACAAATTTCACCATGTGAAGGGTTTCCCAGATCACATCACAAATGAGGACAAGTAAAATTTTGACATAACTAGTCTTGTGGGCTACCATAAAATTAAGTTAATTTCGACCCCTGACATACATACACATCAGTCACATGTACTTGAACAGTCAGTCTATGAAGGAATATTTCCCTTTCTCAGTGTTCAATCGTGGGAACTGTTGGACATTGTCTGGCTGTATCAACAAGTTTCAAGATTTATCCAACAAATAAATGAACCGGGTTTTCATTCATTTCCACTCTTTATTTACTTCTCGGTATTAAAACATCATTGAGAAAAGCTCAACTGTAATCACCCCTCAAAAAAATAACCCTGACATTTTTTTTTTATGGTTCAGTCAAGTCATGCACGTAATCCGTTCATTCAAACCCGAGTATTCCCAAGTCGCATTGCACTTGCACTTTCCTCTCCAGAGCGTTAGCCCACGCAAAAAGAAAAGAAAAAAAAGAAACTTTAAATTCCTGTTTCATAAAACTCTCATATCCCACCCTCCAGCTAAGATTTGGAATTAGCGTGTAGCTGCCCCACAAGTTGCGTGTTCTTACAGGATTTTTCAAGCAACAGGGAAAATGAATGGCAGCTGTGTTTGCAAATGGATTTCTACTTGCACAAAATCATTATTTGCCAAAAACCTCAAGTACACAGTCACTTGAACTTGGATTACAAGGTACATTACATGCAGTGCTAAGGGAAAACACCTTCTCTTCATCCTGTCCACTGCTCCACCCCCATCAAATTATTAATTTGGTTTTTCAAAATGATTTGCATCATTTACATAAAATCTTTTACAGAAACCTTGTACAAAATCACTTAAAGGGACAGTATCGTCATGAGCAACAGGGCATGGAATCGGTGCTACCCAGTTTTAGATTATAACTCACTGACTGAAAATAATACCCCTACATGATAAGGTTATATTAATATTGTTGCATAAATGAGCCAGTAATTTCAGTCACTGTGTTCATCTTAAGCCGTGTTCGCACTGGACTTTTTTTTGGGAAGGTTTTACCGAGACGATGGTAAAATGAAAAATGGTCAAATATGACCTCTGTCCGCACTTGGACTTTCGACACGGGAAAATTTTACCGAGACCGTGGTAGAAGTAACCGAGCTGTCAATATAATGACTCATGAGGGCGCTTTGCGTGACCTTTCTACGTTGACGTTGACAGCTATTTTTAGCCGATACATCCATTGTCGTGCTTTTTTTCGTCGTAAGACACGGCCTTGACGTCCTTCATTATCATCTGGAAATGATGCACTGGTAGCACCAATCAAACTTCCGACTGTATCAATGATATCTGCCATGATTGCGACCAAAAGAGGAACAACAACAACGCACAGAAAACTTGCTACACATGCACATGCATTAAATGTGCCCGCCCCCCTCCCCTCCCCAACCCCCCCCCCCCCCCACCGCACGGTGAAACAATGCAAAGCGCATGCGTGGTGTCCCTGTGTAGCACGACCTTGCGCTCGGGCCGGATACTATGTACGCTTTCCTGAGCCGCTTTTACCGACTCACACTGTCCGCACTGGACTTATCGTCTCGGGAAAAGTTACCTGGTCAGTTTTCCTGGGCAGCAGTTGGCCAGTAGAAGTAACCGCTGGACTCAGGAAAAGTAACTGAGAGGAAAATGTCCCAGGCTGTCCGCACTGGACTTAAAATGGGAAAGTACCCATCGTCTCGGTAAGTTTTACCAAAATAAGTCCAGTGCGAACACGGCTGTAAACTAAAACATTGATTCCATGTCAATGTTGAAAGTCTGCTCTGATCGTGACTACTGTACATGTGTACATGTACCTTTAAACTTGGATTTCAAGGTGCAATGTACAATACATACATGTTCTCCCCCTGCCCCCTGTCCTGCTGCCCCCCCCTGTCCTGCTGCCCCCCCCAAAAAAAAAAAATTACTTTTACAATTTTGTACAATGAATAACAAAACATACACGTAAAGTATAGGTAGTTGGTATTTACAGTCATTTTATAAGAAGTGTATACAGGTTGTGTGAAATGGAAGTAAAGGTTGAACCGAACCTTTAACTGAACCAGGAACTGATGTCATTTAGTTTCAAATGAAATCAGATGATGATGATGTGTGGACTTATATAGCGCACGTATCCACCAACTGAGTGGTGCTCAAGGCGCATATTATTACCCCTGCTCATAAGGCTCATAAATCATTCCTGAAACCATCTCAGCACCCTGGGGAGTATACAGCTCAATTGCTGCCATTACAGCGCATATAGGGCTAATCAACCAACTCTGCCCTCACAGGTACCCGTTTAACCCCTGGGTGGAGAGAAGCAATTATGGTTAAGTGTCTTGCTCAAGGACACAAGTGTCACGGCCGGGATTCGAACCCACATTCTGTTGCTAACACCAGAACTTGTGTCCGGTAAGCTAGACCGCTCGGCCACGACACTCAGATGGACAGACCACAAGCAAACATGGCTTGTAAACTGCTTGCCCTACCCTACACGCATGTGTATATGTACCCCTGTCAACCAGCACTGAAGCCAAGTTCAACCAACCAAAAAAAAACACCAAAAGGAGATGTCCCAATACAAGTTGAGCCAACACCACCGATACCACCCCTGGCAGTCTGATGAAGGATCTGAAGACTAAATAGACCAGTGTTTACATTGCGCTGTGGCCCAAACACACCATAACAGAGCATTGGGTTCCCTGGTTTCCTGTTGTGGATTTCCTTGCTTGGCTGACCCCACTGACCTATTTTGTCACAGGGGCACGAACTTTATTTCCGGCCTCCCTGCTGGGGCGTGTATACTCTTCAGGTGCGGTGAGGAATTGCTAGCTTAAAACCACTACAGTGTTATAGTACACACACACACACACACACACACAGTCTTTTTCCGTAATTGTGGGGACATACACTCGCTATTAGACACAGTTGTGGGGACCGAAAATGCTATGGGGACATGAAAATGTCCCCACAGATACGGCGTTCTTGCCTTCCCTTTTGTTGTAAGCCCCCACAACCTTGCCGAGGCCTACCCACACATACATGTACACACACAAAGTACATACAGGGAATAAATTGTTCAAAACGTTTGCAGGAAATACTTTTGTGGGTATGAAATGCTAATTTTGAAAAGCAAACAATGAATTTTAAGTAGTAAATTGTGAAATGTTTGTGTTGTTTTGCTATGCGATTATACACACAATTTTTTACTGTAATAATCACAGTGAACACTTAGCCATTGTACACTTTGGTTAAATTAACCCTCCTACTGTTTGATCATTTGAAACCATTCAAAATGTCCACTTACCAAAATGCCCATTGGTTTTGTACGGCACATGGTGATACCATTTGAACAGTGTTGGTAGCAAGCTTTACTACCATTCAAATCCATTCAAATGCATAGAGGGTCCATTGATTCAACACTTTAGAAGTATCCAAACAAGGTTTTGTATTAGCTGTACTACCATTTGGAAAGATCCAAACAAGTTTTGTATTAGCTGACCTACCATTCAAAACCATTTGGGGGAATCAATACTGTATACAGTTATTTCACCATTCAAAACCACAAAAGCGAATGGTTTCAAATGGTGGGTCAACTTGTTTGAAAAAGGTACCAGAAGTAGGAGGGTTAATAAACATTTACTACATTAGAAGTGAAATTGTTCCACAGCCTTGTTGAAGTTTTCCAAAATACCAACGACTCTCCACCATGTTTTTTTATGATTGTCTGACTGAGTGGGTGAATGAGACAGCAGATGTTGTCAGGGGGGATAATGCCAGATGGAATGCTGCGTTATTGACAGCTGGAGATGTCGTTCAGTGATTGGTTGATGAGTGATTTGAAGATGAACAGGAAGAATTTCAAAATTGATGGGTTTATGTGTACCGGAAGTCACGCTCTATAGGAGTGGAATGGTATGACAATTGACAGCGTGTAGGAAGGGTAAGAAAAGTCTGTCTACCCATGTACCCACTAAGTACTGTCTAACCCTGTGACAAGACGATTTTGAATATGCAAATTAGCTGATAGTCTGGAACCATTGCTACATGTATGAATAGCGTGTGCTGCGGTGGGGAGGCTGGGACTAGGCCATTCAATTTATTTCACCATAAATTCAGTAATAAGCACTCACCTTTTCACGTGTTTTTACACTGTATATATGTACTACAGGTAATACCCCAGTCACAATTAGCTTGCGATGGGTTTGTGAGTAGTTTGCGACGGATTTCTAGGCATTTTCGGCTGGGGCCCCACGGGACTCCTTGCGGCTGCCGGGTCATTTTTGGGCATCGGGCGGGCATCGAGTTACTTTTAACTCGGACTTAAAACCTGGTGCGGCGTTCGCCATAAACTGATCGCCAATAAATCGGCCTATGCCTGGCCGATGTCCGGCAGGGCATCGCACACATCGGCGGGCGCCGGGCCAAATTTTGGACAACCCAGACAATCCATATATCGGCCATGCGCCGGCGGGCGCCGCCCAGATGCCGCTCAGGCGCCGGCGGGACCCGCCCGGCGTCCGGCCGACTTGGCGGCACCGGCGGATACCGCAGGGGTATCGCGGGGACATAGGCAGAACATCGGACGGTGCCTGCGGACACCGGCCGATAAGCGGGCCAAGAATTCGACCCCATTTCCAGGAAAGTCGGCCGATCGCGGGCGGCGACCCCTGGCCCCGTTATGGCAGTGTACGGGGCACTTTTAATTGTGACTGTGACCGCCCTATCGCGCGATCTTTCGCCGACCTCTACACGCCGGTCGATGCCTAGAAATCGCACACGCCGCCCGGGCTCCGCTTTAATTGTGACTTAGGTATAACATGCCCATGTAGACAAGTATGAAGAACAAAAAAGATTCAATATTTTATTTCCTCCAAATAAAATTAGCACTGTGCTCATTGAATACATGAAGACATACATGTAATGTACATACCTGTAATGTGTACATGTACATTTAATTGTAACATTGTACACTGCATGCATACTGTACAATTATGTGTGTTAATGATTGTAAAAGTGCATAGCACATGTGTGACCTGCTCTGTGAAAATGAGTCAAGTCGCAAATTTGAAAAATTGAGAGTTCTATGTGGCTTTAATATTTTATTGATTGAAATTGATGTCAATTTCAATCAATAAAATATTAAAATCAATGATTTTTTTGTGAGAGTAGGTTGTGTCATTTCTGTCACTTGTTTTCCTTTCGAATGCTTGTTTTCCTTTCGAATGCTTGTTTTCCCTAAGAATTCAATTGTGTTAATTATGCAAATTATTGATTATTAAAATTGGCATATCTCTATAATGCAATATGTCACACACCTCTAACATATATACCAAATTCGTCGGGTCAGAGCAGAAAGGACTTATAAGATCTATACATGCAATGTGTGAGCAGAAAGGACTTATAAAGCCTATAAATTATGTGCAATTCCATTATGCTTTGAAAATTTAATTATTTGGATTTATGTTTTATTTAACAATGGGAGTACTCACAATTTATATTTAGCATTCAAGACCCATTATCTTGTACGTAATTAGGTAATTACACTTAAATAATCTTATAAGACCTTTTGTCATTTAACAGATAAAATTGTCATCAAGTGCATATTTAAGTCCTTACTGCTCTGAGCAGACGAATTAAAGCTGAGGATGTACTCTTTCCAGCCACACAGAAACCTCAATTTTTCAAATTTGCGACTTGTGACTCATTTTCACAGAGCGGGTCACATTCACAGTACACAGTACACTTTATGTATTGTACATTTACACAGTGATGGTTTGTGGAATCTCATGATTGAGATACTAACAGTAACTAACATGTACTGTATTTTAACAGACGTACTTTGGCTAAAAGGCTTCAGTTGGCTAAAAAGGCTTTAAATGTGTGTTAACCCTAACTCCCTAGGCCCATTTGCTTACATTTTTATATAACCTGAATCCTCCAAAATCCTTCAGTAGTAAAGCAAGCACATGACATGTATGCACACATGTGTTTCTAATTTGTGACACATATACATGGCCAGGGACCCTCCCTGCATGCATGGAGCAATAAACAGTGTCCACTGACCCAAGCACTGACCTTGCAATCATTACAACAAACATGGATGTACATGTACCATGGAAAGGCAAGTATGCCTAATAACCTCAATCCTCCAAAATCCTTCACTTTAGCAAAGAGCATGTAGCATGTAGCATGTAACCTCAATCCTTCAAAATCCTTCACTTTAGCAAAGAGCACGTAGCATGTAACCTCAATCCTTCAAAATCCTTCACTTTGGCAAAGAGGATTTTGGAGGATTTGGGAAGGTTAGGGTTAATTGGCAAACGTTGAATTACATGTATATGGAGTGCCATGGTCGAGCGGTTTAGTGCATCGGATTTGTGTTCTGAGTCGTCAGAATGTGGGTTCGAATCCCAACCGCGACCATGGTGCATGTGTCCTTGAGCAAGACACTTTACCATAATTGCTTCTCTCCACCCAGGGGGTAAATGGGTACCTGTGAGGGCAGAGTTGGTTGTTGTGTTTGATTAGCCCCTACATGTACATGTATGCGCTGTAATGGCAGCAATTGAGCTGTATACTCCCTAGGGAGCTGAGATGGTTTCAGGAATGATTTATGAGCCTGATGAGCAGGGGTAATAATATAATGCGCCTTGAACACCAGTTTGGTGGATACATGCGCCATATAAGTCCACATTATTATTATTATTATTATTAAACATTGTACACTGTATGTCTATACATATACATGGACATCCCATAAGAGACGTATGTAGTAATAAAATTCCCTACTGTTTCGAATAGTTTATTATTAGTTTATTATTTTGTGGTTTTCTTGTTTTCACCATTACATCATGTTTGTGAATGATTTCTGTGAAACATTGCTGTGGCATTAATCACATCTTCCTGGAAATGGGAAAGTCTGCATTACACAGTGTTGTATGAGATTGAGGTTTAGTGGTTAGGAGGGGCAATGCCTGTAAAATGTACATTACACTGTACATATACACATGTATGTAGACTTTGAAATAACACTATAGTAAGTTTTTTGGGTTGGAAGTGTGTTTTTCTTGTGTTTTTTAAGCCTATTTATACACTTTTGGGGAAAAGTTTATGTAAATTGTATCCATAACTAAAAATGTTTTTTCAGCATTTTTTATGACTTATTTATATTATAAGAATATTTTGTAAGCTTGGGCGATAACGTTTTTTTTTCATCCACGATATATCGGCAAACATATACAGCAAAAGAAACGTCACGCCTAAAAATATTTATTATTTTCATTTTATAATTAATATAATTTGTTTAATGAAGAATATTATGAGTATGGAGTGTAACACGAACACAATGTGGCAAATTTGGTTGACCTCAAAATTCGTCATGCATGACGTCTGAGGACACATAAGCTAAACATGTTCTCATACTTATCAAAATTTAGGCGGTGACGTTTCTTTTGCTGTTATGTATATAGATATTTTCGATAATATTGCTATTATTTTTTCATTCATACATGATTGCTTTAGAGCCGATAACCACAGGTGTACCCCTCTGTAAGCAATAAATCGCAAATTTGTTTGCAGAGCGTGTATGTACTTCTGAAGTACATGTACATGTAGTTCGCTTTTGTTTCTCACTTCCAAAAGCTGAATAGACTGTTCCAATTTTGTTTCCATAGAATTTCGGACTTGACTCACAATGACGATTTTTTTTTAATCGCGATTTACCGATATCTCGATAACTTAAAAAGGTTCTCGATATCGTAATCGAGTAAAAAAAGTTATCACGTTATTCGATATTATTGTGTTAATGCCCAAGCTTAATATTTTGTACTATTTTAAGTATTTCCATGACCCTCTCAAATTTCTCTCAAAATTGACAAATAAATATCCCGTACATACATGGCAACCCTCATACTGTAGCTGAACTTTTGTGGCAAGTACCGGTAGCCAGGGTTGTCACCAGACCAAATTGAGTGCCGGCTAAT
Organism: Zoroaster sp. YZ-2022; assembly: GCA_029582265.1. Taxonomy (NCBI): domain Eukaryota; kingdom Metazoa; phylum Echinodermata; class Asteroidea; order Forcipulatida; family Zoroasteridae; genus Zoroaster; species Zoroaster sp. YZ-2022. Next base: position 30,443,316 of record CM055830.1, read on the forward strand.
TTTGTCAATTGCGAGCGGAGCGAACGGAGCGCAGCTCCTCGTGGCCGGGGGTCCAGGGGCCCGCTTAAGGGCCCCTGGTGGGGTCCAGGGGCAACGCCTCGGTGGGGGTCGAGGGGGCGAAGCAGCCCGAAGCTCCTGGGTTTTAGCTTTTAAGAATAGATTTAGAGGGCTCACCTTTCACATAATTTGTTGTATAATAGTATGATATTTTCATAGTATTATACAAGAATTTATGATGTGAAGGAGTGCCCTCCAATGCAATTGACAACAATGTTGGCTCAGAAAAACTGAAACTTCTGTATGGCCTACCAGGTGTCCACTTTTCGCTATTAAACTTAGATGCCTGCTTCTGTTTTTTGATGAGGTAACACTTGAGCAACCGGGGCCGTCAGGCATAGCAGCTCCGAGTTTTTGACCTAAATCCACAGTGGCCGAAGACTCGGTAGCGTGATCAGTTCCCGGGTCAGTTGTACTCGAACACGAAGATGTGGTCGCAGAAGAATGTCTCGAATTTGCCGGCTTCTCGCTTGACCCGGATGCCGTGTCTGTCACTGCCGGCCCCTTGCGTTTAGTGGCCGAAGAGAAAAAGCTAGTGATACTTTTCTGCGAGTGCGACATAATTATTTTGATCAAAACACTTCCAAAAAACGTTCACAAAACTTTTCATGAATGGGCGGAGGGGCGCGTGAATAATTTTCCTTTGCTGAGCACATCGCGGGGAAAGCTATCGTTCTGATCACGCTTAACCAACCTGAAATTTACGTACATCGACATTACGAAGCACGTCGCATCATTTACACGCGGTAGAGACTAGTGGCATTAGCTCATCGTGCAGGCGCAAACAACCAATCATAATGGGGATTCCCAGGTCTTTTCCCTGACGTCATAAATAAATGCTAATTAGTGTATTTATTTGTACCGCTACAAACTGAGATTTATTTTATAATATCGTACGATGTTTTAATTGATCTATAGACTAAAGTCCTCAAAATAGTGGCAAATAACTCAAAGAAATGAAGAATACATGAAAAAAAAATTACATTTATTACTGTTTAATGAAATATTCACACAATTTTTGTGCCGGTCGGTAAGACATCAATTTGCGTTTGGTGCCGGTCGGCCAGCGGGAGTGCCGGTTAGACCCGACCGGCGCCGACCGGCGTAGCTACAACCCTGCCGGTAGCTACACGTACATACATGTATATATACATGTACATGAAATGGTCAAAATCAGTCAATTCTCACTGTTTATGACTGTTGAACCAAATGTGCACACATACAGTACTGGCTGGAAGTAATTACAAATCCCTGCGGGTAACCCGCAGGGGCTTCAATGCGTGCGGGGATCCCGCAAAATACCAGCGGTGTGCGGGAGCCACGAAGAAAGAAAGTACCGTGCGGGGAAGAAGACTTGCGGCGGCCCACGCAAATGCCCCGCACAATCTGCGCGTTGCCGTGGGCTGTTCACGGGGGCTTTGTTGTCAATCATTGAAATAAACTGGCTTGTTGAGTTTTAAAATGCTTAAAATTACAGTATGTAGTGTGCATAGGTAAAGGTGTTTTTTCAGGCTTTACTGTCGTTTGGTTCATAATTATGAATGTCCAAATTTTACCAGAAATAATAATTTTTAGTGTCTGAAATTGAGCCACAGGTGGTAAAAAAACTCACGTGTAACTGTTATTTACGCCAAATTGCAGTCATTCATGAAGATTAGTCCGTCCATTTTCTTGTTTTGTTTACATTATTATCGATCCCACTAAAACAGAGCAATATCAAAACAAATTACCGACTGCGACATGTTAGTGCTTTTCAAAAGTGAATTTACCGCCGAGTGTAGCGTTACTTTGTGGTATGATCAAGCTTGATTTTGATTATTAAAAATTAAATCAGGAAAATGAGTGGTTAACCAATCATATTGTGTGCCGAAATGATTCTAAATCTCACCACTACATATATAAATGAATGCACATTTTGTTAATTTTCAAAACTTTTTTGTTATAAAAGCGAAGTTCTGATAGCGTTCTAGAGTTTGTTGAATACGGCCGTGGTGATGATCGTATGGCGCACATGTCAACTGAACACGGGTACTATTAGGGGTGGCTCAGTTGCTCAATGTTTCCAACCCCAAACTCAGGAGAAGACAAAATAAACACGTCTTGAGAAGCTAAAAACAAAACTAGGCGGTTGTTGCGTGTTTTTCCATTTAGAATTTCGCTCGTGGTTAATTAATCAGCAGAAAAATATATGCATGCACATAGAATTTTAGGCATTGCGGAAAAAAAACCTTCTGGATTGCTGGAAAATAAAGTTGTGTTTACTGTTGCATCAACACCGTCGCGTCGGTATGAAGTCATCGTTGAACACGAATGCGTGCGTCGTCTGGACACGTGAAACAAACCCAATCCGGGGACGGATAGCTTGATATTTTTGGTCGGAAATATACATATAGCGTTATTTGGAAAGGTTTGTGAATATGATTTCAAAATGTTTATAAATCTGTCGAAATTTGCTTATAAAATCTGCGATGCATTGTTTAAATTCCGCCATAGATTGCCCAAATTACGCCGCGTATTTGCGATGCGATACAGAAATTGTTCACGTTTTAAAATTTAGAAAGATGGTCTGCGGACTCCGCTGAGTCAGTGAACCCGCAAAGGGCTCAATGAAATAAGGAGCGATAATTTTCAGCTCCGCAAGGACGACTAGATGATCAGGCAATTGTTATTTTCCCCTATGGTTGAAATCCATGATATTGCCATGACGGCAATGTTACCAGGGTTGCACCAAAACAATAAGTGCCTCGTTAGATAAGTTAACGATGCCGACCGAGTATTTGAAGAATTTTAATATATTTATCGGGCTCATACATCACCCAATGAGAAAAATGTCCAATCAGTTAACAAGATAGTAGATGGGCGAGTACATATGTATCTGTAAATACATGTATGATTGGTTGTTCCATGAGTCAAAGTCCTCATAATACGCCCACTTTTTTCAGGTGTCCAAATTTTCCCAGTTTTTTTGTCCCAGGTGCGGTGCCGACATTTCCAGAAATCAGAACATCCAGGTCTTTGGAACACTGCCAAGAAGAGTTGACACTACTGAAACTCATTGACTATTTACTGCTGTACACATTTTATATGGAAATGGAAACCCTGGGTACTGGTCACCCCGAAAATAATAAATACATGTACATGTACATGTACTAGTGTCCTCAATTTGTGTGTATGTACAACAGCGGCGTAGCCAGGACTTTTTCAGTGGGGGCACAGGGGCATTGCTTTTTTCAGTGGGGGGCCTAGGGGGTATGGGTTTTTTCCCTTTTCTTGTTTCTGTTTTTTGGGGCACTATGAGGATTTTTCGTGGGGGGCACCTGGGGGGGGCACTGGAAATTTGTGGGGGGCACCTCAGTCATTTATTTAGTACATTCACATCATGTCCTTAAGTTTTAATATTTAGTTTATTAAACCAACAATTTATTTTTATTCAGTAAAATATGTTGTAGATATTTTTGTTAAATTATATTTTGATTGTTAGCCACTATAATTTCCATTGTGTAAACGCTTCAATATGCCTAAACCTTCAATATGCCTGGAGAATAAATAAGTTCATTCCAAGGAGAATGATTGACAGTTCTACTGATAGTACATTAACTTTCGCCTAGTTCATAAACCATCAAAAGGATTCTTGCTGAAAACCGCCAGAATTGTTGATGAAAATAATGTGATAACGACACTGAAGATATCTGTGGACAGAACTTAAATAGAAAAACAGTTTAATACAGAAATAGAGGACAACACAGTTCATTAGCGGTTTAGCATCGTCAATGTAAGTTGTGCTAGCGAACTTAAGTAATGGCGGTCCGTGATCTAAAACAAACACAGACTCAATTTGGGGAAAATGTGGAATGCGGGCAAGCAAGCAGCTGCCAATGTCGTCGCGAGTTAATTCCCTAAAGTTAATTCCAGCCACCGTGATCGGCGAAAAATCAGGCGCAGTGGGTCATGGCGGGAAGTTGCATTTTCAGGCGAACCGGGACGTTTGAAGTCTCAAAGAGCACCGATAATCACGAAATGAAAAAGGTTGGATTTGTTAAAGTTCGGTATTACCAAAGGTATAAATGGCGTCGAATGCCGCGAAAATAATACAGGAAGTTGATCAAGCGTTTTGCGGGCACGCTCAAAGAAAACCTCAACAAAAGCATGAGCAAGTCTGCCGTTCTTTTACTCGGGATCGCCAGGTGATCATAGAAGGTATTCATGTTCACGAGCGTAAAGGATTGTCTTGGTTCTGTTGCGGGGGCCGTGGGGCCCGCAAAGCTTATCCGCGACACGTGTAGCGTGCGAGGCCTCGCTGTCACGCCATAAAATCCCGCGGGGATGGCGTGGGGCCCCGTACCCATCACGCGCAGTTTACTCGCGGGGCCCCGTTTCGTACTCGCAGGGATTTGGAATTACTTGCAGCCGGTACTGTAGAGGCATTTTTTTACTGGTTTTGACCGTCATTTTGACCGTCATTTTGACCGTCATTTTGACCGTCATTTTGACCACCATTTTGACCACTCTGAACCACAAGATAATTATGCTTTTACCAGTCAAAAACGGTCAACTCATTTTGACCTGTAAATGTACTTTCAGGTACAATGTGTACTCCAGATTAGGTTTGACAGTGTTTGACGTTTAAGTGCACCAGAAATAATTGGCATGTACAGTACATGGACACGTGCATAGCAATTTGCAGTCATTGAAAGGTTTTAAACAAATCAAATTCTCTAGCATCGTTTTGATGCCTCGAGTGGTTGCTATTCAAAGATTTGACATTTCAGAATTGACATTTTAGTTAGAAAGACAACAGGTCTAAGGTTTACAATCACAATGCTGTTCAAAAATAGAAGTTTTATAATTTAGTATAAAAAATCAAAAACACTGCCTGGGGATTGCTTCAAAAGAAAAAAATTATTAATATTTATTATTGCTCTCACCCCCTCTAAAAATTTTTTATTATAATAAAAAATAATACTAATTCATTTATAAATAAATACATACTATCCCCCACCCCACCCCCCAAAAAAAATGTTTTTAAATTATTATAAAGTCAAATATGAAACATACAAAACACAAAAATTAAAAATTAAATCTTCTAGGAAATATTCAGGGAATGATTTTGTGTAAATAATTTTCATAGCTAATATTTTAGGCAGAAATGTGTGTATATTGTACGCACATGTACAGTAATGCTAATTATGAATGTAGCAAGGCTTGCATTTTGTGAAGCAATGATGCTTTCAAATCCCAGTTCGATTTTTACACGTAGATATTCACTGTGCATACAATGTAATGTAAATACCTTGTACAATATGTCATTACACTGTACATGTACATATATTGTACATGTACACGTGTACGTATAGCAGCGACCATATAAAGATGACTGTATTCATTTATTGATAAATTGATTTTGTAGGGCAACACACTTCATCTATCACCCGTGGTTAGGCCGGTCTGGTATTAAGGCACTCTAGCGTAATAACCCGCTTAAATTGAGTCGGCACAGTCTAGCGAGGGACTTCATTTTAGAGTTTTGACATGCTTGGCTTGGTCCGATGATCTTGATTGAAATTGGTGAAATCATAGCCTAGTTATTACCGTATAATGTACGTGTAGACTGTATTATGTAAATTAAATCGGGAGGGTGGCCTTAATAGCTTTCGATCCAAACCGGACCTTCATCAGAGGCATAGACAAAGTACAAACATAAAAACACATCCATTTATAGGGAAAAGGGAAAGCAAAGGATCATGGGGAGGGATCCAAAAAAGCTGGAAATTAGTCGCCAATTAAAAATAGGCACCAATCTAGCAAAGCCAATAGGAGTAATAATAAATAATGATAATAATAAAGATTTGTAGCGCGCACATATCCACCCTGCTAGGCGCTCAAGGCACGGAAACAAAGAAAAAACATGAATACAAACAATATACAATGATAGCATAGGGAAAAAATTATGTACTGAGATACATGTACATGTACCTGCAATGCAATTACAAATATACATCATCTTTGAAGAGTTGTGACATAAGATGAGTTTTAAGCATCGACTTAAATCTAGTTATACTATGACAAGATTTGAGTTTAGTTGGAAGATGATTCCAGAGTCTCGGAGCCACGACAGAAAAAGACCTATCACCCCAGTTCCGTTTTGAAGTTGGTTCCTTTAGGAGTGACATGTTGCTGGAGCGCAAATTGCGTGATGGTGTGTAGACTTTAAGCAGTTCAGAAATATAAATTGGAGCAATGTTATTAAAAGATTTGTGAACAATTAGCAAAAGTTTAAAAACAGTTCTCTGTGAATGTGGGATGTTAACAAAGGAATGATTAATGGAGGATTATGTACACATGTACACAGTACAGTATTGTCTACATGTATCTGTTGGTGTACAGTACGTATACCATACACAGGCCTCGACCTTAAAGAGGGGCTCTAAGGTCAAATTTAGTTTTGTGATGCACTCATTTTCCAAGAGTCCTTATTAAAGTGTGAAAAAATTTCAAAAAAAATTTGTCTCTAACCTCATGTTAAAGTGATGTAAAATGTCATTTTATTTGATAACCTTCCTGTGTGAAATTTGTTAACATCCAAAGACAACAGTGACATCACATTTCAAATAAATGGGTCTCTACATTTTTGTACGGTGAATTTGCAGTTCATTCCTGAATCTCCACAATATTTGATCAAATCGGCATTGAAATTGACTTTTTGACAAACAAAAAATTCCTGTATGGAATGTTAGACTCATTTACCGTAAGAAAACAGTGACGTCATGTTTCAAATATCGCTCTGAAAGGGTATCAAATAAAATGATATGTTACACCACATTAAAGTGAAGTTAGAGACTTGTAATTTTTTCACACTTTAATGAGGACTCTATCTATTGGAAAATGAGTGCATCACAAAACTGAATTTGACCTTAGAGCCCCTCTTTAAGGATTCAGAGGGCATGGCCACTTTGGCCTTGGCTGCATCAAAATTTCAAGGCAAACCAAAGGGGGCATTATGGCCAACTCGGCAATGGCCATGGTTAAGATTAAACTTGGGCAATAACACGATAATATCGAATATCGTGATACCTTTTTTTTAATTATTTGATTACGATATCGAGAACTTTTTTAAGTTATCGAGATATCGGAAAATCGCGATTAACAAAATATATCACGATTAAAAAAATCGCCATTGTGAGTCATGTCAGAAATTCCATGGAAACAAAATTAGAACAGTCTTTTCAGCTTTTGAAAGTGAGAAACGAAAGCGAACTACTTCAGAAGTACATACATGCTCTGCAAATTTGGGATTTATTGTGACGCTTGTAGAGGGGTACATACCTGTGGTTATCGGCTCTAAAGCAATCATGCATGAATGAAAAAAAATAATCGCGATACTATCGAAAATCGCGATATATGTTTGCCGATATATCGTGGGTGAAAAAAATCAATATCGCCCAAGCTTAGTTAAGATTGAGGCCTGCATACATGTACCAATGAAATAAGGTTTGCGGGTAACACCATGTGAAATAATCTCTTTTATGAAGAAGTATGGTTCCGAGAAGAACTACATTGTAGGGTGAACCACACTTCTTCATGTATTTCATGTGGTGTTACCCACAAACCACAATCCTTATTTCATTCTTATCCACTCCACCATACATGTACATACATGTACATGTAGCTTCAAGTCATTTGAGCACATGTGAACACTTGAGAGGTAAATGTTGATCTGTAGCGTATACATACATTACATGCATCGTGTACACACGGTAAGTACATGTACAATGTAGGTTTTTAAATCTTTGTCCATTTTTATCTGTTGGCACTGCCCGTCGCGCTTCCCACAGTTGTTGTACACTAGTTTTTCTGTGTGTTTAAGTTGGGTAGCCCTATCAGACCGTTTTTTTATTAACCCTAACTCCCTAGGCCCATTTGCTTACACATGTAACCTGAATCCTCCAAAATCCTTCAGTAGTTTTAAAGCAAGCACATGACATGTATGCACACATGTGTTTCTAATCTGTGATACATGTACATGTACATGGCCAGGGACCCTCCCTGCATGCATGGAGCAATAAACAGTGTCCACTGACCCAAGCACTGACCTTGCAATCGCTACAACAAACATGGATGTACATGTACCATGGAAAGGCAAGTATGCCTAATAACCTCAATCCTCCAAAATCCTTCACTTTAGCAAAGAGCATGTAACCTCAATCCTTCAAAATCCTTCACTATAACAAAGAGGATTTTGGAGGATTTGGGAAGGTTAGGGTTAACTTAGATTGTACATACATACGTACGTATCTAGACTATGACAACAAAATCAATGATTGAGGGCGCTGTAATAGGAGAGCATCCTCATTCGGTGGAGGTGTTTTGGGGTTTCCCCCCTTCGTGAGAAAAAAGTCTGTAATCCAAGTAATTAAAAAAAAAAAATGGGTTTAGTTATGTAAACTTAAACTGTACATACACCGTACATGTGTATGAGCAAACTGGATACAATTTCATTTTTAGATAGAAATATTTGTGTGTCTACATGTATGCTTACAGAACATCCCTCAGTTATGAAGAAGTATGGTTCCGAGAAGAATTACATGTATTTCACGTGGTGTTACCCACAAACCGCAATCCTTATATCATTCTTATCCACTCCACCTTACAGAACATCCCTCAGTTATGAAGAAGTATGGTTCCGAGAAGAACTCTGGTGAATCACACTTCTTCAGAGAAGAGTTACATGTATTTCATGTGATGTTACCTACGAACTGCAATCCTTATTTCATTCTTATCCACTCCACCTTACAGAACATCCCTCAGTTATGAAGAAGTATGGTTCCGAGAAGAACTCGGGTGAATCACACTTCTTCAGAGAAGAGTTACATGTATTTCATGTGATGTTACCTACGAACTGCAATCCTTATTTCATTCTTATCCACTCCACCTTACAGAACATCCCTCAGTTATGAAGAAGTATTGTACAGTGTAGTTTTTGTGTGTGTTTAAGTGTACATGTGTATACTTTGATAACAGATATATTTAATCTGTTGATTTTAAAGATCAACAGATATTTTACTGTACTGTACATTGTGAATGTCACACAGTGAACAGATTTGCTTGTACATGTATCTCAACTAGCATCATGCAACACAAAATGAACACTTTACATACATGTACATCAAAATTGTACAAGTACTATACATGAGTACAGTGTACTTTAGCTAACCCTCTTACAATCAGTGTAATTTTTGAAACGACCCATTCAGGCCACTCCATTAGCCATTATTTTCCCTTTTTATTGGACTTTTTGAACTCCATTGGATTTGTACAAGACGTGCTTCTGAGGAACACTGAAAACTAATAACTGGCAAACAAGAACCTATCGTTCTTATAAATGTATACAAGTTCCTTGAGCGATATACATGTATGGCCATTTTTTAAAACCCTCCTACAATCAGTGCAATTTTTGAAACAACCCATTCAGCCACTCCAAGCCATTAGCTGTTGCCAGTGGCCTCCTATGGTTACCCTTCTGTGCACTGTCGCACCACTGAGATTGCAGGGTAAGGTGGTCTCCCATTGATACATTGCAGGCCATACTAATATGTTCAAACATTTACAGTGGCCTTGGGTGGCACATAGTTGATTTTGTAAGATTACTTGGAAAGGACAGCAGGCTTGTATGTACTAAAGGTTGGTGAAAAACATATTGAAAATTTAATGGATCGGAGTGGCCTCCATGTGTAGGAGGGCTCTTACAGTAGTGACGTTTGAATGTAAAAACTACATGCTACATGTACATTGGTTTTGTACACAGATGTACATATACATATGGGTACACATACATGTATACACCTACATGTATATGATCAGTGCATGGGTGTGAATGTGGAACACTTATTAACCCATATTGTTACTGCATCTGTACGTGGTTGTACATGCCAATGCCACACGTGGATCATTACTAACTTGATAAATTGTTGCAGACAGGTGTTGCTAATAATTCTATTAAAAGCCACCATGGAGATTACCCTGGGAAGCGCCCAGGGAAGCACAGCATGTGCATAGTATAGATGCATTCTCTTTGAATCTGTACTTTTTCTTTCATTTTTTGTTAAAATTTATACACTACTCTGTTAGGATTGGACGATATAGATTTTTTTCATCCACAACATAGTGGGGCATTAGCCCTCCTATGGTTTGACCTTTCAAAACCTTTCAAAATCTGCTTACGGGCCAAAATGGCTATCAATAATTATGAACCCTTTAAAACCCTCCAGAATTTGTTGCTACTGAACAACCACACCTTTCAATACCCTTTGAAAGGTATTGAAACATTTCAACACCAGTTTGTTCAGAGAGTTGTTACACCTTTCGAAACCTTTCATACAGTGTAGGTCCCTTTTGTCAGACAGTTTTCTCACCTTTCAAAACCCTTCAGTACAGCAAACTTGAAAGGTTTTGAAAGGTCTGACAATTCTATGGCAACTGCACTGTACATAGGAGGGTTAGGGGAACATTGGGCCAAAATTAGATTTTCTTAAAATGCTTTAAAACTGCTTTTATTAGATAGGGAAGACTCTGGGGGTCATTTTGCTCTTTAGATCACCTCTCTAGCTCTTCAGGAACCATTTTTATTGCATTTTAAAGATCAGAAAAACAAGACGTCGGGAAATAAGGCGAAATAAAAAAATAAACATGTTTAGCGTCCTGCCTTTTTGAAAAAAGGAAGGAGGAGGGCCTTTTTTTTTCTTTTTTTTTCTTTTTTTTTAAAATGGCCGCCCGACACATTTTTAAAGACAACCGGCCGGGCTATTTTTCAAGATGGCTGCCAGCTTTTTTCAAAATGGCCGCCACTTAGACTCAGGAAATGACATATTGGCTTCTTATGGGCAAGATGCAACAGAAAATGAGACCAAAATAATGCCACTATGCAGAACCGAACATCTCTTCTGCGCAATTACACGCGTATGATAATCGACAACTTTATACACGGTGTGCTAAAGTAAAAAAAAATACGATCTTTGAATATTTATTTTAAAATTAATTTTTTTCGTCTGAGATCGTTAAAATGTATCCTTTTTTTTCGTAAACAAAAAAAAACAAAAAAAAACAAAAAAAAAAGGAGGCGGCCTCTAAAAAGGAAGCGGGCGGGGACGCTAAACATGTTTATTTTTTTACTTGGCCTAAATAGTCAAATATCTAAATATTTTGAAATTATTTACAATAGATTTAAAAAATTGAAATTAAAATTCTCAAAACAAGCTGCATATCTTTTGATGGTTTCTACTTATCCTTGAGGCATCTATTGGTCATAATATATCAAATTTAACATAATTTCAGGTCAGAAGTACATAATATTTTGGATTTTTTGAAGATCTTTATGAAAATTCACCCAAAATTCAATCGATTTTTAAGGTCGACCGGATAAAAAGTGACAATACTTTTTTGCCACACTCCGCCACAGTTGTGGATACTTTTAAAATGATTATTGATGTGTTTTGAACTAAATATCAAATAATTGTTTTGGGCTACCTTGCAGTTTTGAGAATTTTTTTTAAAAAGTTGTCCCCCATGGCCGGATTTTGCCAAGAATTGGGGCTGAAAATCGTCAAATCTGGAAAATTTAAAAACATAGCAATGTCCTTTGACTCTTTTTCTAATTGCTAAAAAAGAAATTTCATTGTGTTGTGCCTACATGTAATTGACTTTTTTTGAAAAGTAAAATAGAATGAACCAATCACGAATACGCGGTTTAATAATAAAATAGAAAAAAAATCAACCATGAATACACATATTTTTTCTCCAAAATGAGCAGTCTGATCTCTAAACATGTTTAAAACAACTCCTGGGGCAAATTATCCCTGGGGGCTATCTTAGGCCTAAAATTGAAAATTAGTCTCACGTCCCCCTTTACCCCCTAAACGCGCCACTGTGCACAATATATCGTCAAACATTGCGATTTTCAATAGTATCGTGATTTTTTTTTTTTTTCATTCACGCATGATTGCTTAAGAGCTGATAACCACAGATATGTACATTGCACATGTACCCCATCAACAATAAAACACCAGTGCTTAGCTGAGAAACAACTGCAATCATGTGTGCACCATGGACAGCTGGCAAATTGGTTTGCATAGTGGACAATGTACATGTATGTACATCTGTAGGCCTCTGTATGGTGGCTCCTTTGAGATCCGACATTTGGCTATAAACCACTGATTAGTAGTTCGCTTTTGTTTTTCACTTCCGAAAGCTGAAAAGACTGGCCTAATTTTATTTCCATGGAATTTCTGACTCGACTCAGAATTGCGATTTTTGTTTTTCAATTGCGATTTGCCGATATCTCGATTATAACTTGAAAAGGTTCTCGATATCATAATCAAATAAAAAGGTATTGCGATATTCGATATTATCGTGTTATCGACCAAGTTTATGCTCTATAGCCAGGGTTGGAAAGAAATATAAAGGTGTATAGCCGGTGTTTCACCAGCAATTTTCAGAAAATTTTCATTGGAACATTGATAATTGCCTTTTAGAAAGGAAAACAATTTTTTTTTTAAACGAACAATTTCACAAAAAGTTGTCAGAATCTTGGTTTTAAAGTAAAAAAAAAAAAGTGGCAAAATGAATTTATTATGTTACCGAACAATTAATTCATTATTTTTAGTATGCCATATATAAGCAATCATTTTCCTTTCCTTAAGTTAAATAGCAATGTTGTGATGGACAAATGAAATCACCCTGGTCCAGGACACCAATACAACATGTAATGTCAGGGCTGGAATTTCACAGAGGCCAAGGATGCTGTGGCCTTCATTCATCAGGGTACCCAAATACTATGAGTGGACGATATCACAATAATATCGTAATGATACGATATTCAAAAAATGACCGGCTAAATCGGTTATGGTTTATTGACGATATTCCAAAAATGACCGGCTAAATCGGTTATGGTTTATTGACGATATTCCAAAAATATCGCCGATATGCCAAAAATATAGCTGATATCAAATTTATATCGCTCTTTTTAGTTAAAATATCGTCGGAGTGATAAATTGTCTCCAAATTTCATGTCATTATACGGTGATATCAACGAAATTACGGTACCGTGAAGAGCTAAAAAACCGTTAGAAATCAGGACGCGGCGCCGCTCGGGTTCCCAGGACCGTACCATTAAGAAAATGGGGAAACAATGAACATGGGGTACATTATGAGAGGGTCAATCAAAAGTTGACCGAGAATTGCAGACATAGCCCTAACAAGTAAATTTTAACATCATATTCAGCCAAGAACTCGGCTCATTTTTGATAATTTTTGAACTGTTTATTACCTACATGTACGCACCTTCCCTGTTGAACTTGCATTTAAAAGTAGTTCATATTCCGGTGTCCAATTTCGTTAATGTATGATACATACATTTTTTCATGTATTTAAAATAATCTGTGTATTGAGACAATATCGTATATTGCCGATATCATGGCCGTCGATAATCAACTATCAAAAAAATTCAATATCGTCACCCCTACCAGATACCCAACCAAAACTGTCATTACCCAGTTCCAATTTTTCGGTTCTAATTACCCATATTAAAATGACTTTTTAAAATTCCGACATTTAAGCCACACCAATGAAAGTCTCCGTTTTTTTGTAAAACAAATTGAAGAAAACTCTGATAAAGGCTTCAGAAGTAACATTTTGCCGGCAGCCTTTTACATACTTGCCGGCTTTTGTAAGATGTTTTGAGTTGACTGCCGTTGTGCCCGTATCATGAGTTGGTATTTGTGCCTATTGTTCACAGTTATTGGATTAGTACGATTGTGGGAAACATAAATATTTTTGTATACAGTGTGTGCAAATGGGGAAGCTAGTTGTTTTTAATATAGAGGCAGGAAATTATTACAGTATGTCCACATTTATTGTGACTCTAATAAAACAATACAAGCTTGTGTTCGTAATTGGTTATTTTATACATTCGGGAGTATATATTTTTACAGAATTGGTTACGGGTATCCAAAGATTTACAACTTCGGGTATCCGATACCCGAAATAACCGAAAATGCACAGCCTTACGTGTAGATCACACAATCCATTCCATGCTTCAATTGCATCATATTCATAGACTGTGCTACAGGTAGTAGTATCAGGCTCTGTCTGTCTCTGACCACCCCCCCCCCCTCTCGTGGCTGTTACCATAGACCAGAGGCTCTGTACGCAACAGACTAGTCAGTTCCTTGCTTCTGGACCTCTCAATCAACAGGACTTCCCTTACAGCTCATGGTCTGACAGCCAGCTCAATTGTGCTTCAGTCCACAATCAATAACTCATGACGTTGACAACTTGGGATGCTAGAAAAAAATTCCTTGATTTAAAAAAAAAAAAAATTTGTTTCGGTGCATTTGTATGGACATTATATGTACACTCACTGGCCAAAAGTATTGCAACATGCTTAAAATTAGCACTTTACAGTAACAGGTGAGATGATCATTTAATCCGATTTCATCGATCGTGTATTACATAATTTCCGAGCAAGAACAGTAAAAAAGAACATTGACTTCAAAACACAGGCACTGTCAAGAAGTCTTAAGTAGTGTAAATAAAATTAAAAAAATTATTGTAACACAGTTCTCCAAACTGAACTTTGGTGTGAATTTCAATGTTGCAATACTTATGGCCAGTGAGTGTACGTGTGCATGTATAATTGTATTCATGTTACAAACATACGTTCTCTTTAAAGCCAGTTTATTCACTTTTAGTAAAAATGTCTGTAGATACGTCCATACATGTACATGTACTTCATCAAAATCAGTGTGTCGTCATCTGGAGAAAATAGTAAAAATGCATTCGAATTGTTTGTATTCATTCCAAAATGCAGAACACTTGTACATGAAGACAAAAATTAATTTTAATTATGTAAATTATTTCACTGATTTTACTAATAAAGGAATGCTCTCCTTTATGGTCTCCCGCAGAATCAAATATCTCGTCTTCAGCACATACAAAACACAGCAGCTCATGTTGTGACTTTGTCCAGAAAGTCATGTCATATCGCGCCAATCTTGAAAGAACTGCACTGGCTTCCTGTTTCACAGAGAATTGTTTTTAAACTTATGCTAATTGTTCACAAATCTTTTAATAACATTGCTCCAATTTATATTTCTGAACTGCTTAAAGTCTACACTCCATCACGCAATTTGCACTCCAGCAACATGTCACTCCTAAAGGAACCAACTTCAAAACGGAACTGGGGTGATAGGTCGTTTTCTGTCGCAGCTCCGAGAATCTGGAATCATCTTCCAACTAAACTCAAATCTTGTCATAGTATAACCAGATTTAAGTCAATGCTTAAAACTCATCTTATGTCACAACTCTTCAAAGATGATGTATATTTGTAAAATTTGCATTGTAGGTGCATGTATCTCGATACATAATTTTTTTCCCCCTATGCTATCATTGTATATTGTTTGTATTCATGTTTTTCTGTGTTTCCGCGCCTTGAGCGCCCAGCAGGGTGGATATGTGCACGCTAAAAAAAATCTTTATTAATTATTATTATTATTATTATTATAAGCTTGGGCGGTAACACGATAATATCGAATATCGCGATACCTTTTTTTATTCTATTACGATATCGAGAACTTTTCAAGTTATCGAGATACACATATCGGCAAATCACGATTTAAAAAAAAATTGCCATTGTGAGTCAAGTCAGGACAAGATTAGGACAGTCTTTTCAGCTTTCAAAAGTGACAAACGAAAGCAAACTCAGAGAATGGATCATCTGTCACATGGTGACATTTTGTGACAAAATTTCATTGACCAAAAATCTGTGACATTCTGTGACATTTTGAAAATTTTGTGACAAAATGTGACAAAAGGAACATAAACAGAAGTATTAAAAATTGTCTGACATTTTGTGACATGCTTTACCCCTTCACTTGCACTCATTGACACTAGGCCATGTCTTTTATGACCATGCTGTATTCTTTTACATTGTAAAATGAAAAATTTCCTTGAAAACCTCAGAAATTTGGACAAAGAACTTTGCTAGGTGATAGCCTTACTATTGGTCCATTCACTATCCTGAGGCTAGTGGGCAATGCAACATCTTTAGTTTGATTATACTTCAGAGGCACTTTGGGCAATCTTTCACTTTTTCCTGATTTTTCTTTTGTACTTTCGAGTCTTCAGTGTAGATTTACACAGAGTGTAATCTGATGTTGCATTTTAGTGGTGGTTCCATTTTTCATGAAACAGACATGAGTATCACCGGTCAACTGGTCATGATGTTTTAATCTACATGTATGCCAATCAAATGCGACAAAGGCAAAACTGATGTGACATTCTGTGCAAAAGGTGACAAAAATTCTGTGACATTTGAGACATTTATGTAACAAATTTTGTGACGTGACATTTTGTGACAAGCCATCAATCATCAATCCATTCACTGCAAACTACTTCAGAAGTACATTACATACATGCTCTGCAAATGAATTTGGGATTTATTGTGATGCTTGTAGAGGGGTACATACCTGTGGTTATCGGCTCTAAAGCAGTCATGCATGAATGAAAAACAAATAGACACGATATTATCGAAAATCACGATATACGTTTGCCGATATATCGTGGATGAAAAAATTGATATCTCCCGAGCTTAATACATACATGTACTGTGTATGGTAACACCAGAGACATTTGATATAATCATCAACTTTATACCAAGTACGTTTTATGTAAAACTGATCATTTATGTGTATGTTTTTTGATGTTACGAAGCAGGTGACTTCTTTGACTGTTTTTTGATGAACTTAAACATTGTGTCCATAGGGTGTTTTAAGTATGTACACTACAAGGTAGATTGCCTGCGTGGGTTGTGTGTGACATTTTTTGAAATTTATGGATATGACATAAAACACAATAAAGGGGGCCACTTTCCTACCGTCACCTTATCAGTTTTTCTAATGGTTGTAATTTTTTTTTTAAATATCTGAAACCATCCAAAAAGAATTTCAACATTTGAATAGACATGCATGCTTATCCTAAAGATAATTTGAGTTGATTATTACTATTATTTTTTTAATTACCCTAAAATTTCCATCAACAAATGGACGGAAAAGTGAGGTAACTTTTTCCGTCCAATTTTTATGGAAATTTGAGGGTGAAAAAATAAATTTAAAAAGAAAAAAAATAAATAAATCAACTCAAATTAGTTCTAGTATAAGCCCACATGTCCATTCACATGTTGAAACACGTTTTGGTTGGTTTCAGGTACTTAAAAATAAATAACAACCATTGGAAAAACTGCTAATGTGTCGGATGCAAAGTGGCCCCCTTTATTGTGTTTTATGTCATATGTTCCTGCATAATAGACAGCAGATCTATAGTGTATAAATGTATAATGTGCAAATGTTGACATTTCACATACATACAAATCAGTTCATATACATTGTATGTTCTGTATACAGTAAAGTACGTGTACATGTACAGCTTAGGCCATTTTATTTTATTTACTTGGATTACAGTTTTTTCTCCCAAAGTTGGGCAGGTAACAGAAAAAACTTTACCAAAAAAAAAAAAATGACCTCCACCAAATGAGGATGCTCTTCCTATTAGAGCACCCTCAGTCGTAGACTGGTCCCCTGTCTATATCCTGTCAAGGATGTGTAGACAGGCTCTAGACGTACCACTCAAAGGACTTCATTGGATACGTTAACGCGTTGTGCTGAAGATCTGACATCACGCTTCGAGGCTCGCTCGCTAGCCACCAACCAAGGTCAAAGTTGAGCATCAGGGAAAGTATGGCGGCTGCACGGCCAGGACATGGCGTAATTGACGTGCCTCTAGCTCAAAGCATGTCAGATCTTCAGGCTACATGTACCTCAGTCAATAACCCTCCTACAATCAGTGAAATTTTTGAAACAACACATTCAGGCCACTCTAAGACATTGCTATGGTAGGCAGTGGCTCCTCATAGCTATATTACATGGTTTTAGTGGTTTGTGATTGACTTATTGCAAGGCGTATTACTTTGTTCCAGACTCAGTGGCTGGTGGTAGGTTACTATGGAGAGTCTGTGTTTACAAAATAACTGCTGAAAATCCCAATGGATGATGGAGGCTTGGTATGGTTTATTGGTCTCAGTGGCTGATGGTGATTTATTATTGGGAGTTTGTTTACAGTATAACCTGCTGAAAATAAGGTCAACTGTGGTATACATGTGTCTTTGTATGCATGTACATGTACAGTATGTACATTGGAGATTACTTCAAAGGGGCAGTGTGGCTTATACTGTATGCACAAACAATGTGTGTACAACACATTGGACATTTAGTGGTTTACAGTGGCCTCTGTGTGTAGGAGGGTTAATTTTTGGCTCATTGAGTAGCAACCAGACATTTTTTTGTTTGTTTTCCCCACCACCTTGCATGAAAATTTGCAGGTAAGCAGGGCCAGGGAAGCGAGTTACTGGTGGTGCAGCGAGGTACTTGGAAATGAAATACATACTGTACGTGCAAGCATGTTTTTTAAACCTTTGGGAACTGTGATTTTTGGGCGGCGATTTTTATAATTTTTTCTCCAAAATCTGAATCTGACATTTATTTTTGAAAAATGGCATTACATGTGTAAAAAATAAGATGTGTGCCTGTACATTGTAAATTACATTGTATTTTCCAACCTACAATATATTCTTAATAATAATAATAATAATAATAATGTGGACTTATATAGCGCACGTATCCACCAAACTGGTGCTCAAGGCGCATTATATTATTACCCCTGCTCATCAGGCTCATAAATCATTCCTGAAACCATCTCAGCTCCCTGGGGAGTATAGAGCTCAATTGCTGCCATTACAGCGCATATACATGTAGGGCTAATCAAACACAACAACCAACTCTGCCCTCACAGGTACCCATTTACCCCTGGGTGGAGAGAAGCAAATATGGTAAAGTGTCTTGCTCAAGGACACAAGCACCATGGTCGCGGTTGGGATTCGAACCCACATTCTGACGACTCAGCCATCAGAACCCAAATCCGATGCACTAAACCGCACGACCATGGCACTTACGAAATGTCACACATGTTGCACATGTATGGTATGTTAACAGCATCAAGTCACATATTGTTATGTAAGTAAAGACTATTTGCGGTGACACCATGTGAAATTCTCAATTGAGTAGTAATTAGTTCTGAAAAGTTACAAGTCTTGTTACATGTATGTGTTGTACTTGATGCATCAAGGCTTCAAAAGTCAAAATTTAGCAAGTTTTATGGATGATTTTTTTAAACTTTTAAAGATGAATTTCCATGATTTATTGCATGTGTACATGTACGTATCATCTCAAAGTGTAAGATAGTGTTGGAAAACTCTTCAGAATTTGACATAAAAAATTCCAATTTTGAAAAATGTTAACCTCACTTTCATTTTTATAAGAGCAGGTCATTTATGTACAAATGATGTTTTTGTAAACATTCAAAGAAACACCCTATTTGGATTCTCTGCAGATTGGGCACCAAAGTAGATTGAATTGACATGCTATATGTATAATGACTGAAGCCGTGTGATCGTACACCGACGTGACGGCAACCAGGCAGCGTGGCCATGTCGCGACGCCTGCGAGCATCCAGCGGCTCCTACAATGTCCGAGCCAATGAAATCGCTCGGGAGAAACAGGAGAGAAAGATGCGGTGTTTGATCGGTTTCCTTGACGACACTGAGGAGATTTTTGAAGTGGAGGTGAGTGGCAGTGCGTTGTGCTTTCTTTAAAATAATTTTGTGTTTTTTTGTTGTTGTTTTTTTTTTGTCAAAGAACTTGAATAGCATTTCAATAGAGTGGATTCATTGTGATTTGCCATATTGCAAAATGTCTTTATTGTACGGATCTGTCCCTTCCCTGCTGTGTCCCTTCCCTGCTCTGTCCCTTCCCTGCTCTGTCCCTTCCCTGCTGTGTCCCTTCCCTGCTGTGTCCCTTCCCTGCTGTGTCCCTTCCCTGCTCTGTCCCTTCCCTGCTGTGTCCCTTCCCTGCTCTGTCCCTTCCCTGCTCTGTCCCTTCCCTGCTCTGTCCCTTCCCTGCTCTGTCCCTTCCCTACTCTACCAAAAAAAATCAATTACCTCACAGTCAGTGTATAAGCCAGGGTTTGAAAATAGGGCGTCTAAAATTTGTTATTTGTTGAAAAGCAGGGTGTCCAAATGTTTAACTACCAATTAAAACGGGGTGTCCATTTAGCAAACGGGGTGTCCAAAAGACACCCTTGGAAGGGTTATTGCTGGTTAATACTACATGTATGCTCACAGTGAATGATTTGCATGGTTTTTTTTCACAGCAAAATGCTCCACAAAATTCACGATTTGTTGATCAATACAAATTCAATATTGTCAAGCTCGGCATTACACGGGTACACTATGCACTCGGAGGTTTCTGCATGTTTTGCCATGCAAAATTTGTTTCCCTGGCCGCACCAGCTGGGGGCACGCTGCTCGTTATAAATGTTAATATTGCTGTTAACGAAGCTGCAGCGATGAAGCTGTTCTTGGCAGGGTCCTGAGTTGGTAACAACTCTTGTCAGTCATCTGGACGGTGTTGACATTTGTAATAATGGTGCCTGCTGTTGAGAAGAGACAGGCCCCGGACTCATCTTGGTGTACATGTAACTCCGAATCTCAGGCGAGGGGATTGGTGTATGGACACATCTACAATTTATTGATTTTTTGGGGCCATACATTGAAACCTGAAACTGTATATTTTGAGTGATACATGTGGGAATGTTGGGGGATGGGTAAATTGTGCTGGAATAGAATGGGAAACTCTGAAAGCAGAAGCCTTTGTAATTTGAGTCAACGTTAATTTTTTTGTTTTTCTTTAAATTTCAGAATAGGACATACATACATGGAGACTACATGTAAATTTACTTGAAATAATATCCAAAATGAATTTCTGTCATCCGAAGACAGTATGTAGAAAAACAATCTGAAATGTTTTTTTTTTTTTCACAATATTTTCATTAACCTTGCTCCACATGGGGGCCACTTCCAACTACTGAATGTCCAATATATTGTACACATATCATTTGTGCATATAAGCCACATTAACCCTTTTAAGTAATCTTGTATATAAAACTCCGAGGCCACTGGAGACCACTTTAAAAAAAAAAAAAAAAACTATCATTGGGATTTTCAGCAGTTATTTTGTAAACACAGACTCTCAAGAGTAAGCCACCACCAGCCACTGAGACTGGAACATAATAGTATGCCCCTGCAATACATCAATCACAAACCACTAAAACCAACAGACATATGAGGTATTATGTTGCTATGCAGTATAGCCATTAGGAGCCACTGCCTTCCATAGCAATGGCTTGGAGTGCCCTCAATGGTTTGTTCATAAATTCACGCTGGTAGTAGGAGGGTTAAAACAAAGGTATGTCTAGTGCACTTAAAAAGTCAATCACTGTCAAACCTTACGTGTAGCAAGTACATTTACACGTCAAAATGTAGTCAACTGTTTTTGATTGGTTAAAAAAGCATTGTCTTGTATTGGTGAGCCTGATGAGCAGGGGTAATAATATAATGCGCCTTGAGCACCAGTTTGGTGGATACGTGCGCTATATACATGTAAGTCCACATTATTATTATTATTATTATTATTATTATTAACCGATAATCAAACTAACGGTAACTCCCAGTACTAATGTACATGTATGTACTGTACCTGCTAGACATTTTACCAAAAGGGTATACTGCTTTAACCGTCCTACTTTAGCTGACCTTTAGTGGCAAGTAGCTATAGTGGTCAAAATCAGTCAACTGCCTGTTTTGACTGTTGACCCAAATGTGCACACAGGGGCATTTTTGACTGGTTTTTACTGTCATTTTGACCACCCTGAACAATACCAGACAATGCTTTTACCAGTCAAAAATGGTCGACTCATTTTGACCTGTAAATATACTACACGTAATGCTTGACAGTGTTTGACTTTTTAAGTGCACTAGATATACATGTACCTTGGCAAGTACATGTACATGTATATCAACATTCTGACTGATTTTGGCCCTTGTAGTCACAGAAGGGTTTTAAATTACAGTACAAATGGTGGATAGAGGCCGTGCATTTAATGTCAGTGCAAAACACAAATTTGAAAGGTGAAAATGTAAACATGAAAATGTATGCAAACCATGTACAGTACATTGTCATTGAGGTATGACTGTATGCATACACCAGTATGGGTAGTACTTGTTGTAGCATGATTTGCATTATTTGGAGTACCCTGGGATCCCACTAAATTCAGAACATCAAAGTTATTCTTAGTCAAGTGAGTCACTTCCACAGTCGTGACTGTACATGCAACGTAAATGTGTGTTATCTCGGTACATATCGGTAGCTATGTACACAGTGAAAACCTGTACATTTTGAGATCTATTCTCAGAAGCCTGGGCCGTCATGATTATCATATTCACTGCTGGATTACATTTCCGGATATGTCATGAAGAGCACTGTTTGTTAGCAAGCATCATTTGAATTGTACAATATACATACATGTACATGTATGTAAAACCTACGAGTGGACACTGAAGAGGAAATTGAAAATCTTAAATGTCAATTCTGGAGAACAGAGAGGATATTTCAAGACCCCTTATTTTTTATATTGGAGGGTCTGTGATTTCTTGGGATTTTTCCTGATTTCAGGATTTCTTTTTACAAATTTCCCTTTGCCTCAAAATTTTCTTGAAAGAAGAGAAGTATCCACCAAGGAAAGAAAGAAAGTTCAACAAGTATTGTGTCCAAACCTCTAGTTTCTTGTTTGTGGGGAGTATGTAAATCCTTCAAAATTAAACATCCGGGAGATTCAGTGGGATTTGTCCTCTAGACCAAAGGGAGACCCAGGCCTGCTACCCATTTTTCAAGTTTTTTTGCTTTTGTCAAAATAATACCACTGTATCGGTGATATTCTTAGAAAATTGTCAGTGCATGTATCTCAAAAAATTTAATTGACTTGTATTGATGATATTCTTGGAAAATCATCAGTGCGGCAAGATACTGTTATGTATCTCCCAAAATTTAATTGACTTTTTTGGTGATAATTTATTGAATATCGCAGTAAAGTTTGCGGTAACACCATGTTAACAATCTCGTAGGAGTTGGTTCCTAGTTCTGAGAAGAACCAGTGGTGAGATAACTCGATGATTCAATCAGTGTACACGTAATTGTCAACATCTCGATGTGGTACAAAGGAACTGAAGAGACTGCAACCTTGAAAGGGTGTGTGTGGTGTGTGTGTGTGCTCACTGACCTGTGTCAGTAAGAGAAATCACATGATGGGAATGGGTGGGTAGGATAGTGGCTTACTGAGGAGTAGAAGACCCAAGCCTAGGGGTGGGTGTGGCAAGTGGGGATATAGAGGGTCCATTGGTCGGGAGTAGTGGGTGGGTAGGTTAGTGGCTTACTGAGGAGTAGAAGACCCAAGCCTAGGGCTGGGTGTGGCAAGTGGAGATATAGAGGGTCCATTGGTCGGAGTAGTGGGTGGGTAGGTTAGTGGCTTACTGAGGAGTACATGTAGAAGACCCAAGCCTAGGGTTGGGTGTGGTGACTGCCGATATAGAGGGTCCGTTGGTTGGGAGTAGTGGGTGGGTAGGATAGTGGCTTACTGAGGAGTAGAAGACCCAAGCCCTAGGTGGGTGTGGCGACTGGGAATATAGAGGGTCCATTGGTCGGGAGTAGTGGTGTATCATATTGTGTTGATGTATTATCATGATATCGTCCAGGCCTACAATGTACATGTACTTTGTCTTGCCTCTTCATACTCTTTCTCGGTATTCCAAATTGCAGGTTAAAAAAAATCTACAAAACAAAAGATTCGGCAATGAAAAACAAAATTATGGCAGAATGTGTTTTGTTTAATGTGAAATCAGGTGTTTAACCCTCCTATATACAGTGCAGTTGCCATAGAATTGTCAGACCTTTCAAAACCTTTCAAGTTTGCTGTACTGAAGGGTTTTGAAAGGTGAGAAAACTGTCTGACAAAAGGGACCTATGAAAGGTTTCGAAAGGTGTAACAACTCTCTGAACAAACTGGTGTTGAAATGTTTCAATACCTTTCAAAGGGTATTGAAAGGTGTGGTTGTTCAGTAGCAACAAATTCTGGAGGGTTTTAAAGGGTTCATAATAATTGATAGCCATTTTGGCCCGTAAGCAGATTTTGAAAGGTTTTGAAAGGTCAAACCATAGGAGGGTTAAAGGCTGAACAAATTTTGACGTCATAAATTTACGGCGATTCACACAAGTTTTAATGCGTTTAAACTGGACTGGGAATCGTTCACTGTGAATCTCAGTTTTGGGCGGCATTTTTGCAAGAAACGGGCCATAATGGGTGTGTCTGTGATCATTAGATCTGGTTACAATGCATGTGTCTCATGCTCTTCTTGTAAAGGGAAGGTACAACATTGCTAATTACACATGTACCTGTTTACAAATTAACAAATAATTATCCGAAAACAATCTTTAACCCAAATCCTCCAAAATCCTCTTACCTAAAGTGAAGGATTTTAAAGGATTGAGGTTACATGCTACATGCTCTTTGTTAAAGTGAAGGATTTTGGAGGATTGAGGTTATTAGGCATACTTGCCTTTCCATGGTACATGTACATGTTTGTTGTAGTGATTGCAAGGTCAGTGCTTGGGTCAGTGGACACTGTTTATTGCTCCATGCATGCAGGGAGGGTCCCTGGCCATGTACATGTACGTGTATCACAGATTAGAAACACATGTGTGCATACATGTCATGTGCTTGCTTTACGACTGAAGGATTTTGGAGGATTCAGGTTATGTGTCAAGCAAATCGGCCTTGGGAGTTAGGGTTAATGTGTGAATACCTACAGTAACAATTATCCTGAAATTTTGATTTTGTCTGACGTGATTTCGTTAGCAATAGAGAAAACAATTATCAAATGCCATGCACATTTGCAAAAAGGTACAAGACATCAGCTTTTGGCTCTAATTCTGTCAGAAGTTAGAATGCGTTTCCATACTTTTCTCACGACTCTGCCACCGCATTGAGCTGAAACCATTTCACAGTTTGGTTGGTTAATCTTGATTCAAAGAAGTAAGCATACTTGTAAAAAGCAGTTTTGCCAACATTACCAATGATGTACATTGTACAGCCAACCTTCCCTTTAAAGATGGAATTCCATTCACATCTGATACCGAGTACACCTTCATCTGTTTTGACAACTGTACAAAGAATTTTTTTTTCCACCACCAGATCAATGAGAGGTATGAATACCACACAAATGATTGTATAATTGTACGTGTACATCTATGATAGGGTTGAACTTGTCAGATACCACACATTCCACACTTCTCCTATCTGTGGCATCTGTCCAACTAAGCATGCCTTATTGATATGACAGAAGATATGTACACTGTTAACACTCACCCAGCAAAAATGTGCCCCCTACCCCCCTTCATTAGATGTCACAAAATATTTAGGAATTGAATATATACTGGACATCTAGATCTGCATCTTCATTCATCAACATTTATAATGTATACAATAATTTTGTAAACCAATAAGGAAATATGGTTTGGAGTCATGGCCCTAAAATTTAATTACACAGATAAAGGTGACGACAGAACAAGAAACGTGAAAGAGGAACAACAACAAACCATACATGTAAGAATAGAGATTGCAGAAATGTGAAGTACAATGTACATGTACAGTTTATGTTACATGGGCTTGTACTTTAATTAATAGGCCATTTTTAAAAATTAACCGAACCTTCCAAAATCCTCCAAAATCCTCTTTGCTAAAGTGAAGGATTTTGAAGGATTGAGGTTACATGCTACATGCTCTTTGCTATTAAAGTGAATGATTTTGGACGATTGAGGTTATTAGGCATACTTGCCTTTCCATGGTACATGTACATACATGTTTGTTGTAGTGATTGCAAGGTCAGTGCTTGGGTCAGTGGACACTGTTTATTGCTCCATGCATGCAGGGAGGGTCCTTGGCCATGTACATGTACATGTATCACAGATTAGAAACACATGTGTGCATACATGTCATGTGCTTGCTTTACTACTGAAGGATTTTGGAGGATAATAATAATAATGTGTGGACTTATATAGCGCACGTATCCACCAACTAAGTGGTGCTCAAGGCACATTATATTATTACCCCTGCTCATAAGGCTCATAAGGCTCATAAATCATTCCTGAAACCATCTCGGCTCCCTGGGGAGTATACAACTCAATTGCTGCCATTACAGCGCATATAGGGCTAATCAACCAACTCTGCCCTCACAGGTACCCATTTAACCCCTGGGTGGAGAGAAGCAATTATGGTTAAGTGTCTTGCTCAAGGACACAAGTGTCACGGTCGGGATTCGAACCCACATTCTGCTGCTCACACCAGAACTTGAGTCCGGTAGCTAGACCGCTCGGTCACGACACTCCACTTGTTTACTTTCAGGTTATGTGTAAGCAAATGGGCCTAGGGAGTTAGGGTTAATTGTATTACTGATTTTTTTTTTCTCCCGAAGTTGGGTAGGTACCAAAAATTAATAAATCCACTGGTCGCTTTCCTATTAAGCGTTGAATTTTTTCATAGTCTGTACACGGACTACAAGTTGCACTACAAGCATTTATTTATTAACATTCAGGAATTGTGATGTTTGGGTGATGATTTTTTAAATTTTAATTCCCTCCAAAATCTGAGATTTGTGGATGACGATTTCCTTTATAAAAGTTAACCCTACTTCACATAGAGGCCACTCTGATCCACTAAATTTACAATATGTTCTTCACCAACCTGTAAAGCATACAAGCCACTGTTGTCCTTTCCAAGTAAACTTACAAAATCAACCTAGTGCCACCCAAGGCCACTGTAAATAAGACCATCTCCGATGGCATATTCAACACACTGAAGGCCATTACAAACCACAGTCTTTAGTGGTTTTGTATCTAGGTGTGTTTACAGTCAAAATACATGGTTGGGTTACAGCTGGTTGTAGCTGGTTGTTTGAATACATATATATGTATACAGTATGGCCTGCAATGTATCAATGGGAGACCACTTTACCCTGCAATCTCAGTGGTGTGACAGTGCACAAAAGGGTAACCATAGGAGGCCACTGGCAACAGCTAATGGCTTGGAGTGGCCTGAATGGGTTGTTTCAAAAATTGCACTGATTGTAGCCAGAGGGTTTTAAAAAATGTCCATACATGTATATTAGGCTTGGGCGATATTGATTTTTTTCATTCACGATACATCGTCAAACATATATCGCGATTTTTTATAATATCGCGATTATTTTTTTTCACGCATGAGTAATTTAGAGCCGATAATAACAGGAATGTACCCATATCTACGCGTCACAATAAATTGCTAGTGCTTACCTGAGAGACACGTGGAATCGCACCGTTCACGAATGCACAATGGCCATTGGCAAATTCGTTTGCGTTATAATTATGTTTGGCGGTTACTGCGTCGTGCGTCCCAATCAAATCATCAGCCCGAGTTCACGTGACTTGCGTTCCACATGACTATGTCATAGTATAAACACGTGACTAGGTTTATTCCTTCATAGTCTAGTACCGTGGAGAATAAAACCATTTTTACTCACACTATTTTAAATAAACGTCACGTGGTTTATCAAGAGTAGTGTATGTGTTTTGTCACGAGACAAGAATCCCAGTATGGTATAATAGAATAGTGTCCTAATCCCCCCAACTTTGATCAAGCTGCTGTCGACCCATGCTTTGATTTATTTCATGACTAATGTGAGCACAGAGCACCTGCAATTACTGCAAATGTTATGTTGTCGATTTTTAAGGTAACGCCCATATTCTGCATATATTTAAATATGCATGATATAATGTACTCGCACGTGGTGCGCCAGCCAGAGTCACAGACCACCATGGATAGAGAGTGAGACATAAACATTGTCTACACATTGTTGGATCAAATGCCCCGTTCAATCCCCAACGCTTAATCCGTCTGAATAGATTTCTTGGAGTGGCGGTGGATTTTAAACAACGCCCTGTCTGGCGGCTCCTTTGTGATACGACAGTCGGCTTACAGAAGTAGTTCGATTTTGTTTCTCACTTCCGAAAGCTGAAAAGACTTCCTTAAGTTTTTTCCCATGGAATTTCTGACCTGACTGACAATCGAGGATTTTTTTTTAATCGCAATATATTTTTTTCATCGCAATATATTTTTTTCATCGCGATTTGCCGATATCTCGATAATTTGAAAAGTTCTCGATATCATAATCGAATAAAAATAAATATCGCGATATTCGATATTATCGTGTCATCGCCCAAGCCTAATGTATATCACCCAAGGAACTTGTATACATTTATAAGGACAATAGGTTCTTGTTTGCCAGTTATTAGTTTTCAGTCTTCCTCAGAAGCACAGTCTTGTACAAATCCAATGGAGTTAAAAAAGTCCAATAAAAAGGAAAAATAGTGTGCCTCGGTGATGCTGTGATTCATGAATGTGTGACATGCTTGTACAAAACTTGTGCAGAAATATTTGTTAGAGAAAGGCCCTTTTTAAAAGTATTCTTGTTGCCTAAATTTATTCGGATTCCTTTCAGATTTTGTTCAGGCATGTGCTGATGCATACACGTGTTTCCATTTGCCTTTATGTACAGCGTATTGACAGGGTACATGTATTATTAATAACATTTTTTTAGGTTCATAGTGGTGCATCAATTCTCATTCCATCTTCAGTCATTGTTCCCAGTCAAATCAAAAACATCCAGTCCCCCTTAACCTCAAAGCCAACTCTCTCCGTCCACTACTCTCCCATCGCTCTTCTAAAGATGGCATCTTAACATTCCCCCTGCTGCTCTCGAGTGTAATTAAACCTTGATTCGATCTAATCATCGTCAGCTGATCAAATGCACATCGGAGCAGAGCTTCTTCCGGTGTGTGCTCTCATGCGTTAAATAAGAATCTGGGAATTTGTAGACGGTGGTTTAGTGAGATGCTAATCAAGTTAACCATTGGTAAACACTGGTAGTTTGTCATAAAACTTGGTATGAAGTTGACTATGATATTCACCACTCCTTGGATTGCTTTTTTGTCTCTGGCGCTCTCATTTTAGTAAAAATTTGTGGAATAACATAAATTCTACATTGGAGTGAATATGATGTGTGCTCTCATGCGTTAAAGATATTTTAAATATAAGAATCTGGGGTTTTATAGATCTATGGGAGTTCTGGTGAGATTGTGTGATTTTAGAGAAAATATACCATTGGTAAACATGGGTAATTTTACTTAACCAGTTCGCGTCGGGAATAACAAAAAAAAAATTCTGGGCCCCTGTGCGGGTTTCTTTTTCCCACACAAACACGTTTTTGTTTGCGTGAATTTTTTTGGTTACGTCAATGAAACTAAGACGGGACACCCACATGTAGCTTACTAGCATATAAATTGGCGAGTTTCCCTTGGGAATTATAGCCAGGAGGGCGTATTTTGTGTTACGTCTTTAGAAGTCCACCAAGCCCTCTAAAGAATTCTTCATCGTATTTACACGTCATCAGAGCAGGAAGCATGATCCGAGTGGTAATGAGTAACAATGGGACAATGGTGCATGGAAATTGGTCTATAGAAATCTTGATTCGCCAGCAGTCTGCCAGGTAATTGGTCTATAGAAATCTTAGTATACCACAGCTTTACAGATTTCAATGGAGACAAAGGTGTGGAACAGGTTTACGAGTGCCCCCCCCCCCTCCAACCACCCATGCGAGCGTGTTTACATGGCCCCCGCTATTGTGCCTAACAATTGCTGCGCAATAACACGTCAACCGAAGCACGAGCACTGCCAAAATGGCGTGGTTTTACGTCACCCGAAAGGACAATGGAAGCTTCCACAGCGTGTGGCCACGTCTTCCGAGCATGTCACTTTACGCGCGTGGCTCGTTGTCACGTCAACCGAGCATGCATACAAATATTCCCGAGTTTCCTATGGCGTGTTTAGACACTCTCCGATCCGCGGTGCAAAAAAAAATTGCGTGTATACCTGCCTCCGACGCGAACTGGTTAAAATGTACTTGATGTAAATTTGAGGATGGTATCGATTGAACATCCCTTGAAATGTTTGTCTTTGGTGGTATCATTTTCATAAAATTAGTGAAATATCAAGTATGGATGCATTTACAGACATTTTATCAACTTGAATACAAGAATTCTGAATGCATTTTCATTGTTTTCTCATTAACCCTCCTACAATCAGTGCAATTTCTGAAACGACCCATTCAGGCCACTCCAAGCCATTGCTATGGTAGGCAGTGGCTCCTCATAGCTATACTGCATAGTAACATAATGCCTCATATGTCTGTTGGTTTTAGTGGTTTGTGATTGACATATTGCAGGGCATATTACTTTGTTCCAGACTCAGTGGCTGGTGGTACATGTAGGTTACTATGGAGAGTCTGTGTTTACAAAATAACTGCTGAAAATCCCAATGGATGATGGAGGCTTGGTATGGTTTATTGGTCTCAGTGGCTGATGGTGATTTATTATTGGGAGTTTGTTTACAGTATAACCTGCTGAAAATAAGGTCAACTGTGGTATACATGTGTCTTTGTATGCATGTATGTACATTGGAGATTACTTCAAAGGGGCAGTGTGGCTTATATGCACAAACAATGTGTGTACAACACATTGGCCATTTAGTGGTTTACAGTGGCCTCTATGTGTAGGAGGGTTAAAGTCACAAAATAGGCTGAACCTTCACCTGTTTAATAATTTTTTTAAATAATTTTTTCTGTACATCACTTGATTATATTATAAAGTGTGGATGCAACTGTTTCAATGAATACGAAGAATGCATTTTCTCTTAAAGGCACAACATTTAAACCCTAACCCCCTAGGTATTCTGGCTAGGAACCTTTCTGAACCCTAACACCCTATGGGTATTCTGGCTAGGAACCTTCTTTAACCCTAACCCCCTAGGTATTCTGGCTAGGAGCGTTCCTGAATCCTCCAAAATCCTCCCGTGCACTTTTGGAAACATGCGTTTTCGTTGGTCTTTCATATTCAGCAATTATGGCCTGTACTTCTTGCCAGGTAGTAATTTTGCCCCATTTGAAGAGGTGAAAGTACCAGTTTCCAATAGTGCTTAATTTTTCCAAAAAAGTGCCCCTTGGAGGATTTTGGAGGATTTGGGGTAGTTATGGTTATAGACAAAACAAGATACATATTGTACATATTTGTACACATGTAGGCTTTAACTTTCAGGTTCTTAATTTTATTTATTATTTTTTTGTACATTATTAACCTTCCTAATTCTGGTACTTTTTTCATACAAGTTGATCCACCATTTGAAACCATTCGCTTTTGTGGTTTTGAATGGTGAAATAACTGTGTACAGTATTGATTCCCCCAAATGGTTTTGAATGGTACATGTACATGTAGGTCAGCTAATACAAAACCTTGTTTGGATACTTCTAAGTGGTGAATCAATGGACCCTCTATGCATTTGAATGGATTTGAATGGTAGTAAAGCTTGCTACCAACACTGTTCAAATGGTATCACCATGTGTGTACAAAACCAATGGGCATTTTGGTAAGTGGAAATTTTGAATGGTTTCAAATGGTCAAACAGTAGGAGGGTTAATTTATTATTAATCTTGTATATACTTTTGTACATTTTAAATACATGTAGTGTTGAATACAATAATGTTTTAATCTGGACCTCTTGGGAGACCAGTACTTTGTATTGAAAGAGATATCCAGAATAAAGATAGAATAAACAAACAAACAAACAATAATTGATTGTTATAAAGTATGGATGCATTTAAAGACATTTGACAACAAGTTGGAATGAATACAAACAATCTGAATTCAATTTTCTTTTACGTTTTATTTTTGTATGAATATTTTTACATCACTTGATTGCTACATTACCGTAATTTCCTGCGTATAAGACGCTCGGTGTATAAGGCGCATTACCCCAGAATCGGGGGAATGTGATTAAAGTGTCAACGTACAAGGCGCACCGCCGTATAAGGCGCACCATGACCGCTCAATATATAGTGCAGTGCATGCCAGAAGCGCTATAGCACGACCATGCCGCCACCACCACGCGTCGTACTAGGAAAGTAGTCTGGTTGCGGCCCAAGTGATCCCGCGGTGTTGTGCGTAATACACTGTGATTAATAATCGGTGAAAAACAGACACGGCAAAGTTGACAACCTTGCACACATCGCATAGAGACTTAGTCATTAGAAAGCGTTGTAGATAAAAATGCGCGATCGTGTACGATGTTGGGCATGCTATTTTTAGAAACAGGGGATTTCTGCTTTTGGTACGACACACACGAGTGAGGTCTTTCGTGAGTATTATTTACGGTGAATGAATGCATGAAAATCTTGCGCTAACGACCTTCATTGGAAAACACGGCCGCTTTGTTAGGTTGAGGTCCACCGAAAGTTACACAAGCGGTAATCATCACTTTGATCTCAAGCGACACCAGATAAGGCGCACCGTTAGATAAGACGCAGTGACGTTTTCGTACCTTTGAAAGTCAGATAAGCCGCGTCTTATACGCAGGAAATTACGGTATATAAAGGTATGGATGCATTTACAGACATTTTATCCAAAGTTTGTCCCAGTGCTTGCACATTGCATCTCTCCAGTGATGAAAATTATAGGGTAGTTTATACATGGTATTAGTAATGCGCAAGAATATGTATACAATTCATGTGTACAACAAGCTCTCTGGAAATAAGAAATAACAATGTATGCCCTCAACAGCTCACGCACGGAATGGCTGGCTTTAAGCTGAACACAATTGGTTTAATTTAATTTACATAAAATGTAACACTAACTGGATGAAACGGCAGACAATTCTAATTCTTTGTCACCTTGTTAAGGGCCCCTTCATGGAGTGTTATAAGGGTACACACCTCGACAATACAAGTGTGTGTATGAGTCATCATTCTCTTAAAGGCGGGACTGGAGAAGATTAAAAACCAATGAACACCTTTTGGTAAATGGATTTCATCATATGATCTGTACATGAACTTGTGCTGGGCGAGTAGCGTGATTACTCGAGTACTCGCGAGTAGTAATGGCTAATCGTACTCGTACTACTCGATCAACCGTCCTGCTGCGATTACCTCAAAAGTGTTTGCGAGTAGTAACACATTCACGAGTATCGACTGATTCACTGAAAAATATGTTTGAAGTTTAGTATATTTTATTTGAAATATGTAAATAATCAATGATCTAGTCATAGGTACATGTAATGCATACAATAACCCTTCTCCTGAAACCATTCAAAATTCCTACTTAACAAAATGCCCATTGGTTTTGTACACACATGGTGATACCATTTGAACAGTGTTGGTAGCAAGCTTTACTACCATTCAAATCCATTCAAATGCATAGAGGGTCCATTGATTCACCACTTAGAAGTATCCAAACAAGGTTTTGTATTAGCTGTACTACCATTTGGAAAGATCCAAACAAGGTTTTGTATTAGCTGACCTACCATTCAAAACCATTTGGGGGAATCAATACTGTACATAGTTATTTCACCATTCAAAACCACAAAAGCGAATGGTTTCAAATGGTGAATCAACTTGTATGAAAAAGGTACCAGAAGTACATTAGGAGGGATAAAGGGTAAAAAAAGTAATGTTAAAAATGCAGTCATTTACTCGCAATTAATCGAGTACTCGCAAGTAATTGCTGTGTGATTGCTCGAGTAGTGAATTTGAGTAATCACCCGGCACTAACATGTACACTGTACTTAATCTTCTCTTGTAAGACTTATTGGTCATTTGGAGGTCTCTTATGGTTGCGCGGAGGAGGCTGGGAATGAATATCAACTCATTTTCTTTCTTTGTTGTCTTCCACGTACATATGTACATCCTTTCTCTGAAAATGCATAGGGACCTCACGGTGATACATGACATGTACACGTATGCACTATGATATAAGAATTGTTTTATTACTGTTGTTCAGGTCTGTGATTTTTCAGGATGTCAGGATTTTTTTTTTTACAAATCTCACTTTCCCCTCAAAAATGTCTTGAAAGAAGAGAAGTACATGTATATACCATGCTCGATATGCGGCAGAGTGCCACTCCCCAGTGTGTCCCCCCTATACACTAACACACTGTTGTTCTATTGTTAACGGACCTCTCCCCGGAAATCCTCTGAAGAATTCCTAAGATTCCTGGAACACAATGAAGACACAATGGGAAGGGGGGGGGGGTGCACTCTGCCACATATCGAGCATCATATGGAGAAGTAGCCACCAAGGAAAGAAAGAAGTAGCCTGTATTGTGTCCAAACCTCTAGTTTCTTGTTTGTGGGGATGTGGAGAGTTTGTAAATCGTCCACAATTAAACATCCAGGAGGTTCAGGGGGCTTTGTCCTCTAGACCAAAGGGAGACCCAGGCCCGCTACCCATTTTTCAGGATTTTTTACTTTTGTCAAATCACACTCCTGAGAAAGGCATTCTAGGCCTGACATGTATGTAGGTTTGTATAGAAGAATAAGAGGGAAGTATGCTGACATAAAAAGTCATTGTTAACAATGTGTTTGAATTGTCTCGTCATCTTTTTTTTCCCCTTCTTCCTTCTCATTACAGAGACGAGCAAAGGGACAGACGTTACTGGAGCTTGTCTTCAACCATCTGGATTTAATCGAATGCGACTACTTCGGACTGCGCTACTCGGACAGTCTGACCAATGCGGATGCTAAGCGATGGTTGGACCCCATGAAATCAATACGAAAACAGGTCAAAGGTTAGAATCTTACAATTGCTTTCTTGAAATACATGTAGAAGTAGATTACTTTCTTGAAATAGAAGTAGATTACTTTCTTGAAGTAAAATTGTTGTGGTCTTTCAGTGCTTCTGTGGCACTGAGTTCCCGTTGTGTTCTCACAAAACAGTGCCCTCCTGTGTCCAGTATAAGCATGAACATTTCTACAAATTGTGTGGTTGTCCGAACTGGGCATTTTTGTCTGCGGCTAGTTGACTGTTGATTTGATCTGTGACGGCAGAATCGCATGAACACAGCGAATGCTGATGGCAGTTTTTTGCTCAAAATATTTCCTGTAAAAAATTGTGAATGCTTTTTTCATACTTTTCTCATGACTTAGACTCTGCATTGAGCTGAAACCTTTCACAGGTTGGGTGTTCAATGCACAATACATCTCTATATTCAGTGGCGGATTTAGGGGGGTGCGCAACGGGCGCGCGCCCCCCTTATTTTTGCCGAGTCAAAAAAAATAAAATAATAATAAATAATATAAATGAACAAAAAATACAAAAAAGATGCAGACGGTTGTTACTTGTAAAATTGTGACATTGAAAATACTCACAAACAAAAAATAAAAACAGAAAACGGAAAAGAAATCACGTCTACTGAGCGGCTGATGGTCAGTTTACAGTCGGTCGCGCGATGGTTGCGCAACTGTAAAAGCGCGCAATCAATTTTTACACAATTTGTAAACCATCTAAAATTGATTGCGCGTTATTTTCACTTTCGCGCAATCATGACGTTTTGGAGCCGGAAGTGCAATGCAGACAAATGGTATAGCCAACATGCTTTTTTTACACTGCACTTCTGGCTCCATACGTCAGACTTACGTATAGGGCCTCGCGCTACACTCGCATTTTTCAACTTTGAAATTAGCCCTCAAAGTTTGCGCCCCCCTTTCTTAAAATCCTGGATCCGCCCCTGATATTCAACTATAACATTAGCAATTTTGCCAACATTACTAGTGTACCTTTCCTTCATTAAGTCATGAACGTATGTGTTGACCTTCAGATCCATACATGATTTACAGAATCTCAGCAATACAGTACTCGTTCAGTAAAAAGGTTGTGACATGTTTTTCAATCATCTGATTCTCTGTCAACAGTGGATTGAAGTTGCTGGGTTGTTGTAAACCCATCGTTGTCGCTAACACAACTTGATGTAACCCCCAACCTTACCTGTATAACTTGTCAGGGCTAGATGCTGAAAGATTCTGTCATCAGGGTTCTCAGAAGTTAAATTTGATATACTTAACCAAATTATTCCTGGCAAGAGTTTAGCCCTCCTACTATTGATGCACTTTAGTGGAATGTTGCTGTAGAGGTCAGAACCAGTCAACTGCCTGTTTTGACTGTTGACCCAAATGTGCACACAGGGGCATTTTTTGACTGGTTTTTACTGTCATTTTGACCACCCTGAACAATACCAGACAATGCTTTTACCAGTCAAAAACAGTCAACCCATTTTGACCTGTAAATGTACTTACTACACGTAAGGTTTGACAGTGTTTGACTTTTAAGTGCACTAGATATACCTTGGGAAATACAATGTATTTGACTGATTTTGACCCTTGTAGTAGTAGGAGGGTTTATAAATGTATGTGAACACTGTTTGGGTTCTATGTGTGTTTTTTTTCACAGGTAGCTGTGCATTGCATGTATATTTGTGGTACAGTCATACCACAGTGGCCACCCGATGGACCTGTGAAAAGTGGCCATGATGGACAGGTGGCCATGCTGGACAGGTGGCCATGCTGGACAGGTGGCCATGCTGGACAGGTGGCCATGCTGGACAGGTGGCCGCAGTGTTCAGGTTTTATTTATATTGTGTTGGGCCTGTCAATGGCTGGCCACATTGGGCAGGTGGTCTCTTGATCTGAGTGGCTCCTCGGCAGGTTTGATTGTCACATCGTTTGGCTCTGAGATGAACCGGTGCTGTTAATTTAACGGTTTGGTTTAAGCTAGCTTGCCCAGATTAATAATAATAATAATAATGTGTGGACTTATATAGCGCACGATTAGAGAGATTATTACATGGCGTTACCGCAAACCTACTCTAATTATCACTTTCCACCATGCAAACCTTTAAGTCTGATCTTACGCAGATTGTCTTCAGGATAAACCTTTGTAATGTGACCACCTCGGAGATTGATTTTAAGAAGCAATGGTCGAGTGGCCACACTGTCCAGGTTTTCGTGTAATTTTGAAAGGACCATCAAAGGCTGGCGGCTATAACCCTAACTCCCTAGACAACAAAGGCAGTTGGAGGATTTTGAAGGATTTTTATTGTACACTAACAATGCTTAGGGAGTTAGGGTTAATCTAGGTTGTGAAAGGAACAGGTTTGACCTTGACCTTATTTCCTCTTTCTTTTGTCTTTCATCCCAGGACCGATGTATTTGACTTTTAACGTCAAGTTTTTCGTCTCTGATCCAAGCAAACTGCAGGAGGAGTACACCCGATACCAATACGTCTTGCAGCTGAGGAAAGACCTGTTGGAGGGAAGGTGAGAATTGTCAGGTCGACCAATTCCTCTCCCCACCCCTATACCCAGCCCATTCCCTCCAACTCCTCTCCCCACCCCTATACCCAGCCCATTCCCTCCAACTCCCTCTCCCCCACCCCTATACCCAGCCCATTCCCTCCAACTCCCTCTCTCCCACCCCTATACCCAGCCCATTCCTCCAACTCCTCTCCCCACCCCTATACCCAGCCCATTCCTCCAACTCCTCTCCCCACCCCTATACCCAGCCCATTCCTCCAACTCCTCTCCCCACCCCTATACCCAGCCCATTCCCTCCAACTCCTCTCCCCACCCCTATACCCAGCCCATTCCTCCAACTCCTCTCCCCACCCCTATACCCAGCCCATTCCCAACTCCATTCCCAACTCCATTCCCAACTCCATTCCCAATTCCATTCCCAATTCCATTCCCAACTCCATTCCCAACTCCATTCCCAACTCCATTCCCTTCCTATCCCTGACCTCATATTAACATTTCACTCCCAACTATTTGAGTAGAATTGAATCCCAGAGACTTCACTTCCTTTTGGGGGAAGAGGTAATTTTTGTATAAAATATGCTTCCTTTTTATTTCATTTTATTTATGTATTTTGTTGTTGTCGTTTTGGTTTTTCCGGGGGGGTGGGGGCGGGGGGGGGGTTTTGAGGAAAGAAACTTGTTTTCGCTCAGTAGGCTTGCTGAGGCAAACATTTAGGCAAAAATATTTGTATACATACAGTACATGTATGTATGGATATTTGTAATTCTTATTTTGAATTATGATTTTGCTATTTGACCTGCAAAATTATTCACTGCAGTTCCTCATCCCACAACTTCTGCTTTGATCTGTTCAAATATCTGTCAATTATTGGTACACTTTAAGGAACTGCCTTTCATGTTTGGGGGAGACACTGTCATCCAGTCATGCCTCCATCCATGATGTAGCTTCTTGAAATCTTGAAATCTTAGCTTGAACTAAAAGGACCTGTCCTCTGAAGATAAAGAGGTTCCAATTTACCAGGCAGCCATCTGTCGCCGCAAATGATCTCATACGAAGCCCTGTATCATGAATCATGACGCACATCCTTAGGATTTCCCCCGATCGCGATAATAAAATCAGCTCATATGACCAAAATAAATCCTCTTTGGCTCCGACGAAAACAAAACAAAAAAAATTGCTGCAGTTCATTAGGACTCCTGTCGGATTATGACTGTGTACCATTGGGGCCCCCCCTCCCTCTTGAGCATTCAAGCATCCTTTTCTGAGCTTTTTTGTGATCCTAACAGCTTATAAATCCATCACGACATGGCACAAATGTTACCAGCAGACAAATGAGCTGTCAAATTAGTCAGATTGTGGTTTTAAAGGGGACTTGTATGGTGAAGAAGTTATGGCGTGGCTACCCGGTGACTTAACATTCCGGCGGCGACAAATTCCTCCGAGCGTGGCGTGTGAAATCTCGACTGAATCCTTTTAGTGAGATGGAACCATACTCTCTTTGCCTTCCCTATGGG
The DNA here is from genome assembly GCA_029582265.1 of Zoroaster sp. YZ-2022. Lineage (NCBI taxonomy): Eukaryota > Metazoa > Echinodermata > Asteroidea > Forcipulatida > Zoroasteridae > Zoroaster > Zoroaster sp. YZ-2022. The sequence continues at coordinate 30,482,159 of CM055830.1, forward strand.
GGAGATGGAAATTGGGGATGTGTATCACTGTGGTTGATGAGCTCTTTTTTATGTGTGGAGCATTACTACCGGGAGTGTATTTCATGCGCACGTACTGCTACAGGGCAGAGATGGTTTTATGGGAGTGATTTACAGGCACTGCCTGAATTATCGTGGGATGATAATTACTGCCAAGTACACCGAGTGTAACGTCAGCGGGAAGACTGGCATAAGACCTCACCATTTAATGATTATTTTGATTTTTGTTTTGGTAAATGTCCAAATGGCCCTCCAGATGTATGTGTATGTAAATTGGTTCAGAGAGATAAGGAAGAGGGTCGCATTAGGGAGTTTGGAGTTTGGTTGGTTGGTTTTGGTTATGGTTTCCTTATGGTTTTACCTTTACATTTTTGTGATTTTTTTTTATTTTTTATTTATTTATTTATTTTTTTTATTTTACTTTTTTATTTTTTTACATCAGTTTTTGTCCTACATGTTGTTTTGGTTGTTAATTTTGGCAGGTCTGTGATTTCTGAGTTTTTTTTTTTTTTACAAATCTCCCTTTGCCTCAAAATTAAAAGTAGCCACCAAGGAAAGAAAGAGGTAGCCTGTATTGTGTCTGTGGAGAGTCTGGGAAATTAAACATCCAGGAGGTTCAGGGGGCTTTGTCCTCGAGACCAAAGGCTACCCATTTTTCAGGATATTTTTTACTTCTGTCAAATAACACCCATGTTTTGGTTTTGCTTTGAATTTGGTTTTGACTTTTGATTTGGTTTTGACTTTTGATTTGGTATTGCTAAGGTTTTGACTTTTGTGTATTTTTTTTTAGGTGTTCAGGATTATTCCTGAATGCCTCTTTGAAATTGTCAGTTTTGGGGGGGGGGTTTATTTATTTATTTTTTGTTCTAGTTTTGGTTGTTAATTTTTGACTTGGTGTGTGTTTTTTGTTTGGTTGTGTTTTTTGTTTAAATGGTTTGTTTGATTTGGGGTTATTTGGACAAATACTGTACAGAGGACCAAACAGCACTTTGCCATAATAAGACCTGCTTTACATCATCAAAGCCACAATGTACGCAGCAGATTACAGAATCATGTTTGAACTATCCGGTTGTTTACAGAGCTAGGTAAATCCAGGAAGTCTGATATTATCAGGAATGATCTAATCGTGGTTCCAGGGCTAGTCATTGACCGAGCGTTACCATCTTGGGCATCTGGGCATGATTTGAACTTGCTGTCCAGATGAGGAAGGTTGGCGAAGAAGAGGGCCCCGAGGAGGAAACTCCTGTTGTGGTCACCTGGATAATAGGGCTGTCTAGCGATTGAGGCAAGGAATTTACAGTTATGGGGAATCACTGTCTTGTAGTTGCACTTTGCATTGAAAAGCTTGGATTGGGTTGTCATGCGAATATTGTGGTCGTCTGAATACCTGGACGTTTTGGCTCCCTAATTATCGTGGTTACCTGTACATTGTGGTTGCTTGATTAACCCTAACCACCCTAAATCCATCAAAATCCTCCAAGGGGCACTTTTTTGGGGAAAATTCTGCACTTTCAGAAACTGGTACTTTTACTTCTTCAAATGGGACAAAATTACTACCTGGCAAGAAGTACAGGCCAAAAGTGCTGAATATGAAAGATCAACGAAAATGCATGGTGCATTTTGAAGATTTGACCATTGTGACTGCTAGGCTACCAGCCCATTATCATGCGTGAGATTCTTCCTACTTTTGTAGGAAATCCTACCTTTTGAATTTGAAAATCCTACCATGAAACCGGGTTCCGGCTGACTTCAGACCATGGAAACTTATCGAGACAAAAAAACAGTTTCCTTGCTATACATGGCTATGGAGGTAAACCGCCATAGGCTAGTATATGCCTAATGATAATGGCAAACATTTCCCCCCCACCTTTTCATTTTCTCACAATATCATCCCTGCATTGTGGCCCACCTGTAGCCACCTGACCATTTTGGCCACCTGACCATTTTGGCCCTCATGACTGTTGTTGCCCAGCTGACTATTGTGACTACTTGGTTTCCAGTCCATTGTGGCCCACCTGTGGCCACCAGATCCCATGTGGCCACCAGATCCCTGGCCCACCTGTGGCCACCAGATCCCATGTGGCCACCAGATGGGATCTGGTGGCCAATGGGATCTGGTGGCCACAGGTGGGCCACAATGATCCCATGTGGCCACCAGATCCCACCTGACCACCAGATCCCACCTGATCACCGGATCCCACCTGACCACCGGATCCCACCTGACCACCGGATCCCACCTGACCACCGGATCCCACCTGACCATGGTCACCCTCTTGTCTGTAATATGCCTATTATTATTAACAATGTGTAAACTTTTTCATGAGTCCCTTGCGAGGCAGCTGCACATGACATAGTGAGAAAGGTTGACAGCATTGTAAGGTTTATTTTGATCAGCACTATTTTGATTAACTTTCCAGACAGTTTCAATACATACTTGTATAAATCAATTGATAATATCCATAACAGATGTACTGTCCTTGAGAGGTATATTTAACTTTGAAGGTCGCAAACTTGGCATACATTGTTGGATAGAAGGTATTTTACATGTATGTACAACATTGGTAAGGTTGGCAAAACTGTTTAGAACTACAGATATATTATATGCAATGTACAATATGTACGTGTATTCTTTGAATATCAAGATGTACACCTACGCATGTGTACATGTACTGTACACATTAAAAGCCATTATTCTGTTTGTAGGTCATTACGTAATGCGCGCTTGCCAGCACATGGGCATGGTTTACACATGTATGTTGGAATTACGTCACATTTACCAACAGGATGTACCATGGTGTACGTTTTATACCAAAAGATTGGAATCTTACTCATGGCTACCATTTCTAATAGAATCCTGTTGAAATCATGGGGAAACGTGAAATAAAGGTCAGAGCTGTGATTTCTCAGGATTTTTCCTGATTTCAGGATTTATTTTTATTTTTTTACAAATCTCCCATTGCCTCAAAATATTCTTGAAAGAAGAGAAGTAGCCACCAAGGAAAGAAAGAAGTAGCCTGTATTGTGTCCACACAAGTTTCTTGTTTGTTTGTGTGGATGTGGAGAGTCTGTAAATCCTCTAAAATTAAACATCTAGGAGGTTCAGGGGGCTTTGTCCTCGAGACCAAATGGAGACCCAGCCCTGCTATCCATTTTTTAGGATTTTTTACTTTTATCAACAGGGGTGTGATTTGTCTGGATTTTTCCAGATTTTTGGATTTTAACAAATCTCATTGTTGTGATCCTCTGGATTTTAAAGATTTAAGCAATAAAGGAAAGCAAAGCAAATGCTCGGAACTACAGATTTCACCCCAGCGCTGTTTGCAACAGCGGCCCCGATACCCCTAGCAAAATTTAGGTGGATTTTTTCAAAACTGCCCAATCACATCACTGTGTCAAATCAAACCCCTGAAGGTTTTCAGCTGATGTAATTACACAGAGAATCATACATGAGTGCTTGTGCTGTCAGTACAGGATAGTGGGCCACTCAGGAAGGTGTGAAACTACCTTGTTTACTTCAATGGCAGGACACCATAGGAAGTCCAACATTATCAGTAATGATATTTTTTCCTGGCTCTGACCGTAGTCGCTGACCTCTCTATTCAGATATTTGAGCTGATCAAGAGGCTTGGTTCACAAGACAAGCTTACTTTTCTCATAGACCACCGCTCCTTAATCCTCCTACTACTACAAGGGTCAAAATCAGTCAAAATTTGGATATGCATGTACTTGCCAAGGTATATCTCGTGCACTTAAAAGTCAAACACTGTCGAACCTTATGTGTAATAAGTACATTTACAGGTCAAAATAAGTACCGTTTTTGAGCGTTGTCGGGTATTGTTCAGGGTGGTCAAAATGACAGTAAAAACCAGTCAAAAGTGGTCTCCCATCGATACATTGCAGGCCATACTAATACATGTATGTTCAAACATTTACAGTGGCCTTGGGTGGCACACAATTGATTTTGTAAGATTACTTGGAAAGGACAGTTCAGGCTTGTATGTTTTAAAGGTTGGTGAAGAACATATTGAAAATTTAGTGGATCGGAGTGGCCTCCATGTGTACATGTAGTAGGGTTAATGTACATGTAATGTACATGTACATACAGTACCCTGCCGTTTCACACTTTATCCAGTTCCAGGATATTTGGCTGATATCAGTCACCAATCAGTTCTGGTTTCTGACCTATTTTTAAAGCTGGACAGATCACACCCTGTACTTTGCACTGTCAACAGAGCTCAAGTGTTGTGCCAATATAAACATCCCACCAATGAAATACAATATTGTGTATTCTGTTATGATGTGATTTCATTGTTTACATGCAAAATCTGTTTAGTATATTCAGTGATTTACACCACAGACAGCTCTGTGATTTCAGGATTTTTAACAAATCTCCCTTTGCCTCAAAATTTTCTTGAAAGAAGAGAAGTAGCCACCAAGGAAAGAAAGAAGTAGCCTGTATTATCTCCAAACCTCTAGTTTCTTGTTTCTTGTTTGTGGGGATGTGGAGAGTCTATAAATCCTCCAAAATTAAACATCTAGGAGGTTCAGGGGACTTTGTCCTCTAGACCAAAGGGAGAGACAGGCCCGCTACCCATTTTTCAGGATGTTTTACTTTAGTCAAACAAAGTATGATTTGTTTTCATATTGATTCTTAATGGATAGTCTGGGAACAAGACAAATAAGGAAGCATATACATGTAAATTAGGGTCTGTACACGATTCCATATTTATTTTTCACAAGAAAAGAATGTTGGTTCAGTTTCACAGAACAGAAGTTTATTTCTTTACTCGGATCATAACTTGCAGCAACACAGCTGTATTATTTTTCATAGGCACGTTGACAGAAACCAAAACCGAAATTATTTGGACGACGTGGGAATTTTGTCTAAGCGTCCCGATCAAGAGGAATTACTGGAAACTGGGCTGGGCAGGAACTCTACACGTTTCCTGGCAAAAGCATTGATTTTGTGTGTCACAGTTTGTTGGTCTTCATGTGAGGTCACTCACGATTTATATGAAAATTCTATGTAGTTTGAAGACCCCCCCCCTCCTCCCCCCCCACCAAAAAAATGTCTCTGGTTTCTGGACATAGGTCAGCTTCAAAATCAGTGCGGTGATGCACTTTTTTATTTTCTTTTTTAAATTTTTTGTTTGTTTGTTTGTTTTGTTTTTGTTGCCACCCAGTCAAAGATGTGATACATGTATACACGGTTATTAGAACTAGACCAAATTTCCCATACACAAATTATGGTGGCTAAATATCGCCAAATTGACAATATTCCAAAACGGGGGTGTGATTTGTTCGGATTTTTCCAGATTTCTGGATTTTTACAAATCGCAATGTTGTGATCCTCCGGATTGTAAAAATTTAAGCAATAAAGGAAAGCAAAGCAAACACTCAGAACTATAGATTTCACTGCCCAAAAATGCCCAATCACACCCCTATCCAAAAATATCACCAATATTTCAAAAATATAGCCGGTATCAAATATCTGTATCACTCTTTTTAATTAAAATATTGCCGGAGTTTAAGGCAATTGTTATGCGATCAATTGTCTTAGTATTTCATGTCATTACACAGTAATATTAACCCTAACGATCCCCATCCAGCCAAACTCCAACACCAGGGATTGTTGGAGTTTGATGGGTTGAGTACTGTGTACTTCTGATATGGCATGTGTAAAGTGTTGGAATATGGCTGGATGAGTACTGTATGTGTGCAGTAACAGTGTTGGATTTTGATTGAGTGAGGACGGTGGTTCTACTAGCATGCAACATTGTTAGACTTTGAGTGGAGAGAGTGTGTGTATGCAACCTGCTGTAATAAACAACTGATAAAGGCAAATATTGTACTTAGGTATGCTTGGCATTGTGTCTAACATCATACAACTAGAACCTACCATTTATTCCATAGGGTGTTTTAGTTTTTGTATAGTTAAGTTTTTTTAGCATGAAAACAATTGTTGGATTATGATGGGTTGAGTACTGTGTGACTTCAGTGTTCAAACTTTACTTTGGGCCATGTGTCCCCACTCAATCAAAATCCAACAGCTAATGCTATGGTCCCACAGGAATATTTCGATCTTTCTGTCGAAATATATTTCGATTCTTGTTTTTTTTTGTTATTTTTAATAATTTCGTCAAAATCGCGTATACATGTAAATATCCACAAAATATCTGTTTTCCGTGAGAAAATTTATATTTTTGTATTTTCTCGACAATTTCGATTCATTTTCGATTTTATTTTGACGACTTTCGACTGTTTAGATCATTTCGACTGGCATTTTGACAAAATTAGACTGTTTAGATTGATTTCGATTTTTTTTCGATTAATTTTCCATTGTTTTAAAAAATTTGGACAAATGTTCCGATTTATTTCGACTGTAACGATTGTTTAGACTATTTAGAGAGTTTAGATTTATTTCGACTGGTTTTCGAACTTTTAGACTGTTAAGACTATTTCGATTTCATTTTCGACAGTTTCGATAAAATGTCGACAGAATGTCGATAAATTTGATCGAAACTTTATCGAAAAATATTGGTCAGGTTTAATAATTTTCGATTAATGATTTTTTTTTTCAACAAATCTCGACAAATATCGACAGTTTCGATTTTTTTAGACTCTTTAGACTATTTCGACTTTTCTCGAAAAAAATTTGTAAAAAATCTAAAATCTTGATGAAACACGATCTAGAGAGTCGAAATCTCTGTGGGACCATAGCATAAGGGCCTGTTGGAGTTTGACGGGTTGAGTACTGTTATGGCAAGTGGACTATTGGAGTTTGATGGGTTGAGTACTGTTATGGCAAGTGGACTGTTGGAGTTTGACGGGTTGAGTACTGTTATGGCAAGTGGACTATTGGAGTTTGATGGGTTGAGTACTGTAAACCAGCAACAGTCAACCATGGTGTTGGGATTTGATAGGTTGAGGAAGGTTTCTAGTAAAAATGCTTAGGGAGTTAGGGTTAACGAAGTTAAAATTCAATATCGTCACCCCTAGACTGTAAACTTGCCATGGTTATTTGTTGACGAAGTTTTGTCAACATGACCATTGTTGTACCTTCCCTTTAAACGCATCTAAAAGTTGGCAGATGTGCATCAGTGTATTAGGTGAATCATCGTATTCTGCCTCTTGCTAAATTTAAACGGCAACCGCAGGAATAAACTAATCAAATCCATCCATGTGTTTTCAAAACGTGATAGAAGAAGAACACCGGTACGTCGTATTAGCTTGGTAATCTGCAGTCAGTGACTAACTCTCCCAATAAAGATACATAAAGTTGGATGGGTTGGGAATCTGGACACGTAAACATGGTCTGCTGTCCTAGATAATTGGCTCAGTAGACGACTTTGCAAATACACGTGCGCGTTGCATCTCGTGATCACCGTTCACATTTCCCTGTACGCAGTACAGGCCTGTGATTTCTCAGGATTTTTCCTGATTTCAGGATTTTTTACAAATCTCCCTTTGCCTACAAATTTTCTTGAAAGAAGTGAAGTAGCCACCAAGGAAAGAAAGAAGTAGCCTGTGTTGTGTCCAAACCTCTAGTTTCTTGTTTGTGGGGATGTAGAGAGTCTGTAAATCTTCCAAAATTAAACATCCGGGAGGTTCAGGGGGCTTTGTCCTCTAGACCAAAGGGAGACCCAGGCCTGCTACCCATTTTTCAGGATTATTTACTTTTGTCAAATCAGACCCCTGAAGTTTACAAATCAAAAAGTTTACATAGTTGCACTATTAACCCTAACCACCCCACATTCTGCAAAATCCTCCAAGGGGCACTTTTTTGGGGAAAATTCAGCCCTGTTGGAAACGGGTACTTTCACCTCTTCAAATGGGGCAAAATTACTACATGTATCTGGCAAGAAGTACAGGCCATAAGTTCGGAATATGAAAGATCAACGAAAATGCATGGTGCATTTTGAAGATAAGGGCATGTTTCCAAAAGTGCAATGGAGGATTTTGGAGGATTCAGGAAGGTTCCTAGCCAGAATACCTAGGGGGTTAGGGTTAAACACAAAACAATCACAGAAAAGTATGGCTAACTGTTAAGTGTGGTTGTAACATTGATAGGCAATATCTGGGTAGGTAAGGTTACTTTTGCAGTATTTTGTCTAAAAGCTATGCATTACGCAAAAGAGGTCTAAGAAGGAGCTAGCTGGTGGCTTGTTGAGCGATGTTAAAGTATACGTTATGTACCAGACTCTGGGTGCGTTCCGAATGAGCAACTTCCTGATCCAATCGATAATCCTTGACGTCATTCATGTTCTGGGAACCCGGATATTCCCCACCTTCCCCCTTAAGTTTGAAGTGGGGTTGTCGAGTTTAATCCAAGTTAGTGACGTCAATCTGAAAACTTTATAAATGATCGTCATCTGATTCTGTGATTTTGAGTATGGATAGTTCTCGGTGTATAAGCCAGGATTTAGAAATAGGGCGTCCAAATTTGTCATTCTTTGAAAAACAGGGTGTCCAAATATTAAACATACAATACTCTTGCATGTTTATTACAGTTAAAACAGGGTGTCCATTAATCACCCCCTAGATATTCTGGCTAGGAACCTTCCTTAACCCTAACCCCCTATAGGTATTCTGGCTAGGAACCTTCCTTAACCCTAACCCCCTATAGGTATTCTGGCTAGGAACCTTCCTTAACCCTAACCCCCTATAGGTATTCTGGCTAGGAACCTTCCTTAACCCTAACCCCCTATAGGTATTCTGGCTAGGAACCTTCCTTAACCCTAACCCCCTATAGGTATTCTGGCTAGGAACCTTCCTTAACCCTAACCCCGTATAGGTATTCTGGCTAGGAACCTTCCTTAACCCTAACCCCCTATAGGTATTCTGGCTAGGAACCTTCCTTAACCCTAACCCCCTAGGTATTCTGGTTAGGAACCTTCCTAAATCCTCCAAAATCCATCACTGCACGTTTGGAAACATGCCCTTATCTTCAAAATGCACCATGCATTTCCGTTGATCTTTCATATTCAGCACTTATGGCCTGTACTTCTTGCCAGGTAGTAATTTTTCCCCATTTGAAGAGGTGAAAGTACCAGTTTCCAACAGTGCTGAATTTTTCCAAAAAAGTGCCCCTTGGAGGATTTTGATGGGTTTGGGGTGGTTAGGGTTAACACCAAATGTATTGCTGCCCAACACTATTGTTGTTCTTGAAGATTGATATCAAATTAAGAACAACGGTTAACACGATAACGAGTTGCTCTTTTTACCCTGAAAATTCTTTTTTTTTTGAGCATCCATCTTTTGCAAAGCTGCTGTGTCTCTCCTGATGATGATCAGAGTATACCGATAGAAATGTTGAGTTGTAGTCCTTTTCAGAAATTATAACTACTAAAATGGTGTCACCGCAAACAGTCTTTACTCATCCTTTTCACCGTGCAAAGCTACAAATCTTACTAAATGGTGTCATGCAAACAGTCTTTACTCATCTTTTTCACCGTGCAAAGCTACAAATCTTACTAAATGGTGTCACCGCAAACAGTCTTTACTCATCCTTTTCACCGTGCAAAGCTACAAATCTTACTAAATGGTGTCATGCAAACAGTCTTTACTTATCCTTTTCACCATGCAAAGCTACAAATCTTACTACATGGTGTCACTGCAAACAGTCTTTACTCATCTTTTTCACCGTGCAAAGCTACAAATCTTACTAAATGGTGTCACCGCAAACAGTCTTTACTCATCCTTTTCACCGTGCAAAGCTACAAATCTTACTACATGGTGTCACCGCAAACAGTCTTTACTTATCCTTTTCACCATGCAAAGCTACAAATCTTACTACATGGTGTCACCACAAACAGTCTTTACTTATCCTTTTCACCATGCAAAGCTACAAATCTTACTACATGGTGTCACTGCAAACGGTCTTTACTTATCCTTTTCACCATGCAAAGCTACAAATCTTACTACATGGTGTCACCGCAAACAGTCTTTACTCATCCTTTTCACCGTGCAAAGCTACAAATCTTACTAAATGGTGTCACCGCAAACAGTCTTTAGGGCATGTTTCCAAAAGTGCACTGATGGATTTTAGAGGGTTCAGGAAGGTTCCTAGCCAGAATACCTAGGGGGTTAGGGTTAATTAAGGTTCCTAGCCAGAATACCTATAGTGGGTTAGGGTTCAGGAAGGTTCCTAGCCAGAATACCCATAGGGTTAGTGTTAAAGGGCCAATGAAAAGACACCCAGAGGTAGAGTTTCACTGCTCATTCTCATACTCGTGTACATTTTACTCGTACACATACTCATGAAAAAATACTCTACTACAATTCTAGAGTTGTCATACTCGTACTTGAGTACATTTTTCTGTACTCAGGCTCATACTGATGAAAAAGAACTCAACTATCGAGTTGTCATACTCGTACTTGAGTACATTTTTCTGTACTCATACTGATGAAAAAGAACTCAACTATCGAGTTGTCATACTCGTACTTGAGTACATTTTTCTGTACTCATACTCTTTATTGTACTCGTACACATACTCTTAAAAAAATACATGACTACAGCTATAGAGTTGTCATACTCGAGTACATTTTTCTGTACTAATGAAAAAACTCAACTATAGAGTTCTCATAGTCGAGTGCATTTTTCTGTACGCATACTCGTACTCATGAGAAGTACTCGGCTACAACTACAGAGTTGGTGTACTCATAGTCGAGTGCATATTTCTGTACGCATACTCGTACTCATGAAGAAGTACTCGGCTACAACTACAGAGTTGGTGTACTCATAGTCGAGTGCATATTTCTGTACGCATACTCGTACTCATGAGAAGTACTCGGCTACAACTACAGAGTTGGTGTACTCATAGTCAAGTGCATATTTCTGTACGCATACTCGTACTCATGAAGAAGTACTCGGCTACAACTACAGAGTTGGTGTACTCATAGTCGAGTGCATATTTCTGTACGCATACTCGTACTCATGAGAAGTACTCGGCTACAACTACAGAGTTGGTGTACTCATAGTCAAGTGCATATTTCTGTACGCATACTCGTACTCATGAAGAAGTACTCGGCTACAACTACAGAGTTGGTGTACTCATAGTCGAGTGCATATTTCTGTACGCATACTCGTACTCATGAGAAGTACTCGGCTACAACTACAGAGTTGGTGTACTCATAGTCAAGTGCATATTTCTGTACGCATACTCGTACTCATGAAGAAGTACTCGGCTACAACTACAGAGTTGGTGTACTCATAGTCGAGTGCATATTTCTGTACGCATACTCGTACTCATGAGAAGTACTGCCACAACCACAGAGTTGGTGTACTCATAGTCAAGTGCATATTTCTGTCGCACACTGCACTCATGAAGAAGTACTCGGCTACAACTACAGAGTTGGTGTACTCATAGTCAAGTGCATATTTCTGTACGCATACTGCACTCATGAGAAGTACTGCCACAACTACAGAGTTGGTGTACTCATAGTCAAGTGCATATTTCTGTACGCATACTCGTACTCATGAAGAAGCACTGACCACAACTACAGAGTTGGTGTACTCATAGTCGAGTGCATATTTCTGTACGCACACTGCACTCATGAGAAGTACTGCCACAACCACAGAGTTGGTGTACCTCATAGTCAAGTGCATATTTCTGCACGCATACTCGTACTCATGAAGAAGCACTGGCACAACTACAGAGTTGGTGTACTCATAGTCGAGTGCATATTTCTGCACGACTCTACTCATGAGAAGTACTCGGCTACAACTACAGAGTTGGTGTACTCATAGTCAAGTGCATATTTCTGTACGCATACTCATACTCATGAAGAAGTACTCGGCTACAACTACAGAGTTGGTGTACTCATAGTCGAGTGCATATTTCTGTACGCATACTCGTACTCATGAAGAAGTACTCGGCTACAACTACAGAGTTGGTGTACTCATAGTCGAGTGCATATTTCTGTACGCATACTCGTACTCATGAAGAAGTACTCGGCTACAACTACAGAGTTGGTGTACTCATAGTCGAGTGCATATTTCTGTACGCATACTCGTACTCATGAGAAGTACTCGGCTACAACTACAGAGTTGGTGTACTCATAGTCAAGTGCATATTTCTGTACGCATACTCATACTCATGAAGAAGTACTCGGCTACAACTACAGAGTTGGTGTACTCATAGTCGAGTGCATATTTCTGTACGCATACTCGTACTCATGAGAAGTACTCGGCTACAACTACAGAGTTGGTGTACTCATAGTCGAGTGCATATTTCTGTACGCATACTCGTACTCATGAGAAGTACTCGGCTACAACTACAGAGTTGGTGTACTCATAGTCGAGTGCATATTTCTGTACGCATACCGTACTCATGAGAAGTGCTCGGCCTACAACTACAGAGTTGGTGTACTCATAGTCGAGTGCATATTTCGCACGCATACCGCACTCATGAAGAAGCACTGGCTACAACCTACAGAGTTGGTGTACTCATAGTCGAGTGCATATTTCTGCACGCATACTGCACTCATGAGAAGTACTCGCCTACAACTACAGAGTTGGTGTACTCATAGTCGAAAGTGCATATTTCTGCACGCATACTGCACTCATGAGAAGTACTGCCACAACCACAGAGTTGGTGTACTCATAGTCGAGTGCATATTTCTGCACGCATACTGCACTCATGAGAAGTACTCGGCCAACCACAGAGTTGGTGTACTCATAGTCAAGTGCATATTTCTGTACACACTCGTACTCATGAAGAAGTACTCGGCTACAACCACAGAGTTGGTGTACTCATAGTCAAGTGCATATTTCTGCACAGCACACTGCACTCATGAAGAAGTACTCGGCTACAACTACAGAGTTGGTGTACTCATAGTCGAGTGCATATTTCTGTACGCATACTCATACTCATGAGAAGTACTCGGCTACAACTACAGAGTTGGTGTACTCATAGTCAAGTGCATAATTCTGAACGCATACTGTACTCATGAAGAAGCACTGCCACAACTACAGAGTTGGTGTACTCATAGTCGGTGCATATTTCTGTGCACGCATACTCACTCATGAGAAGTACTGCCACAACTACAGAGTTGGTGTACTCATAGTCGAGTGCATATTTCTGTACGCATACTCATACTCATGAGAAGTACTCGGCTACAACTACAGAGTTGGTGTACTCATAGTCAAGTGCATATTTCTGTACGCATACTCGTACTCATGAAGAAGTACTCGGCTACAACTACAGAGTTGGTGTACTCATAGTCGAGTGCATATTTCTGTACGCATACTCATACTCATGAGAAGTACTCGGCTACAACTACAGAGTTGGTGTACTCATAGTCAAGTGCATATTTCTGTACGCATACTCGTACTCATGAAGAAGTACTCGGCTATAAGTCTGCCCAGAGGTAATGCTGGCTAGTACTACATATACATGTAGTACATATACATGGCTACTAATATGAATATGGTTTACTGACTGAAAGATTCGGTTATAAAACGGTTAGTGAACTAACTCCCAGCACTACATTACAGCAATTTTGTTTACTTCAATACAAATACATGTGACCAAACTGAGGCTGGAAGGGAAAACAGTCTGGTCCCTTGTATGCATCGATAGTTAAGTGCTATAATCGTAATTGTGTATACCGGGAACCCAACAAAGATGGCCACAGCATAGTAATGGTCTGTTGTCGGATGTTAGTACAAGGTGTGTGGTATTAAAGCACCATTCTTCTTCTCATGTATATTGTATCTGTTTGAGGTTTTTTCTCGAAACGAATATTGCATTAATCATTTCCTGTATGTTCCATATCTGTTTCCCTTTCAGATTGACGTGTTCTTTCAATATGGGTGCCCTTCTGGCTTCGTACATCATACAAGGTTAGTAGGTTTATAAGGAAAGGAATATATAGGTCAAAGAAGATTTGTTTCATTAAATGTGCTACAGAATAATAATAATAATGTATAGATTTATATAGCGCACGTATCCACCAACTAAGTGGCGCTCAAGGCGCATTATATTATTATCCCTGCTCGTAAGGCTCATAAGGCTCATAAATCATTCCTGAAACCATCTCAGCTCCCTGGGGAGTATACAGCTCAATTGCTGCCATTTCTAGCGCATATAGAGCAAACCATCTCTGCCTTCACAGGTACCCATTTAACCCCTGGGTGGAGAGAAGCAATTATGGTTAAGTGTCTTGCTCAAGGACACAGGTGTCACGGCCGGGGCTCGAACCCACACTCTGCTGCTGGCAACACCAGAACTTGAGTTCAGTGCGCTAGACCGCACAACAATCCACTTTACGTGCATTATACAACACACGGGACCTACGGCTTTACGTCCCATCCGAAGGACGAAGCAATTATGGTTAAATACCTTGCTCAAGGACACAAGTGTCACGACCGGGGCTCGAACCCACACCCTGCTGCTGGCAACACCAGAACTTGAGTTCGGTGCGCTAGACCGCTCGGCCACGACACAACAGAAGACAGTTGATTTACCATGCCTGTATACCATATGTCTGTACCTGTATACCAGGGGTGGGCAACCTTTTTGAATGAATGGGCCAGATATAAGGAGTGAAAAATTGACTGGGCCGCACCTAACCAACGACCAAGCAGCTAGCTCGTTTTTTGTGATGATGTAAAATAGATTGATTTTTTTTCTTTTTCTTGAGACATCTCGCGGGCCGCAAAAAAATCACTGGCGGGCCGCATGTGGCCCGCGGGCCGTAGGTTGCCCACCCCTGCTGTATACCATATGTCTGTACCTTTATATATGAATCCATACCTCATAAGAATCAGGAGATACGAATTGAAACCAACCTTTGAAAGTTTCAGCTTATTTCATTGTGTCGTTTCTCCTTTGAAAGACACAACAAAATAAGGCACAAGTTTTGAGGCTTTGCATGGTGGAATATCGATATCATTTCGGTTTGCGGTAACACCATGTGTTTATCTCAACTAACGTGAAGCTGAGGTACAGGTTCTAAAAAGAACCGTATCGCACAACTCGTATCTCAACCTTCATTAAGTGAGAAAGGTTCAAGGGAGAACCAATTTCGGGCAATTCGTTTTTCTCTACTGTCGCTAAGTGAGAAATATGGTTCAGGGAGAACCATGGGGATTTCACGGGTTAATATGGTTCAGGGAGAACCATGGGGACTTAACGGGTTATTCTCAACGTTTCGATTAGCCTGCTCTAATCTTCGTCAGGAGAATGAAGAGGTTTGCCGATGCAACTCCTTAAGTAGTATTTGCTGGGATTATGTGTAGAATGGGAAGTGTTCCGATTGGTGCCACTGTTGTGTGATGTGTTGTGATTGGTTGCCACCGTGGCATTGTTCTTGTTGTGTGTGTTTCCTGCTGTGTGTGAGTTGCCTGCTCGCTGAGGCGTGTCAGTTGACAGTGGGGTGTGGGTGTTGGTGGATGGTAGGATTGAATGCCAAATGTTGCTGATGAAAAAGCCGATGTCCTAGGGGACAGTGTCATGTTTATGAATCTCAATAGCCTCTCTGATACGACGGGTGTACCAGTGCTTTTCCGTGGCTATGATCTTTGCATTCTGCCAGTCAATGAAGTGGTCCAAATCGGTGGAGTGTTTGATGATCGCAGATTTGTCACATTCCCATCTGCGGCCGTGGGCCTTGTGCTCAATGAACACACGGCCCACGGCCATATTTCTCACTTAGCGACAGTAGAGAAAAACGAGTTGTCCGAAATTGGTTCTCCCTTGAACCTTTCTCACTTAACGAAGGTTGAGATACGAGTTGTGCGATACGGTTCTTTTCAGAACCTGTACCTCAGCTTCACGTTAGTTGAGATAAACACATGGTGTTACCGCAAACCGAAACGATAAAATAAGGCACAACTTTGACATGTATTGTTGGTTTCTTGAAAAGTACCAATGCATTCACAATCATTTTAACAACGGAGTACACTGCCTGTAACCTGACCAAATCCATGCAACATTCCCACAAGTCGATCATCAATTCACCCCTCAGTCTAGGCCCCCATCCTGCCACACCATCGCCCATCCCCCACACAGCCCTTCATCCACCCCTCCACCAACCATTCCAAAACACTTCCAAAACACTTCCACCCACCCCTCTACCTACCCTTCACCCACAAATTCACTCCTCCACCCACCCATTCCTCCACCCACCCATTCCTCCACCCACCCATTCCTCCACCCACCCATTCCTCCACAAACCCATTCCTCCACAAACCCATTCCTCCACAAACCCATCCATCCAACCCTTCACCCAACCCTTCACCCAACCTTTCACCCAACCTTTCACCCAACCTTTCACCCAACCTTTCACCCAACCTTTCACCCAACCTTTCACCCAACCCTTCACCCAACCCTTCACCCAACCCTTCACCCAACCTTCCACCTGCCCCTCCACCTGCCCCTCCACCTGCCCCTCCACCTGCCCCTCCACCTGCCCCTCCACCTGCCCCTCCACCTGCCCCTCCACCTGCCCCTCCACTCATTGTCAGCTTTACACCAATAAGTTTCACATTACATTTTGATAACTTTGTTATTTTTGAATTACCAGTTCTATATCTCTGTTCCAAATGATCTCAGTAATGTTATGACCTTTAACTTTACAGCCGAACTGGGCGACTACGACCCCGAGGAGCACCCACCAGGCTACCTCAGGAACTTCCACCTGGTACCCGAACAGACAGAGGAATTCACCAAAGAGGTGGAGCACCTCCACAAGGCAAACTTGTAAGTCAAATGCTATTCCAACTTCTTGATCCATGTAGGAACCGACAAAACTCCCTTTGGGGTATTCACTCCGTGCACTTTGTAGCCCTCTAGTGGTAGGAATGCACTTAGTCTCTGAGTTCAGGGCATTTCTCAGAGCCATTTGATATTCCGTATACTCTATAAATGTTTACAGTTCTCATTATTATTATTATTATCTTTTTGATAATGGGTGTGATTTGAGTAGTTTCCCTGAGGTAACCCAAGTAAGTCACATGGGTGAGCCCTGAGCATGAGTTACTCAAACAATTTATTATTATTCCAGGATAAAAAATGAACAAGTGATCGTATTCTCAGGTTGGTATAAACTGAAACGTCTCTGCTCATTAATTCAAAATGTATGTCAAACATCACGAAATTGTCACACCAAAAAAAAAATGGCAGCAATTCAGAATGTTTTTAAAGTGATGTCATGTCACTTAACCGGGTCAGCCTCAAGTAACCTGCTTCACCTGCAGAATACTTGAGGCTGACCTGGGTGAGCCCTGAGTTACTAGAATGCACTCGAGTCAGACCCGAGTCGACCCGGGGAAGCTACTCGAACATACCTACTGGAACCATGGATTCCTCAAAAGTGACTATAGCAATGTAGCTTTTAAGCATGAAGAAACCTGTGAAGAAAAGACGATGAAGTAATGTTCTGTTTTAGATTTGAGAGGACAACCCCAGAAAGATATTCTTGGGAATCCTACGATATCGGGTAGAAACTGAAAAAAAACATTCCACATGCCAGCTCAGGTTTGAGTGGGATTTGAGTCTGCATAATGACCATGGATTGGGTTGGGGGATGGTAGAGACATGTCCCTTCGACTTTTTAGAGTGGGGGACTATTTGATGGCCCATAAATAACACGGTATGTCTGTAATTGTTCCCTCGTCGTCAAACAGTCACCAAAAATGATGTCTAAAAGCAGTGAGGCTGTACCACCCAGGGTGCGCCCCCATCTTTGCGTAATCTTGGATTTGACATTGCCTGCGTGTCCCCCTACACGTCCATGGTATTGACTATGAAGAAAATCAATGAGTGCGCCTTCTATCACGGTTTTTGTTTTTGTTTTCTGTTACCGTTACCCACCCAACTTCGGGAGCTTAAATTTCTGTAATTCAAGTAATGGCCTAAGGTTGTGATTGTCCTCTTAACCTTATGACAGATATATTTTCCGTCTCTTTCCTTACCCCTTGCCTTCTTTTGGTTCCTTGACCTTTAGTGGCCAGCTGCCGGTGGATGCTGAGTTTAATTTCCTGCAGAAGGTGAAGAACCTGGAGAAGTACGGAGTAGACTTCCACAATGCAAGGGTAAATATAAAAAAATGGCTAGTCATTTTCTAGAAGATGTGACCCCCGTCAATGGGGCTGTCACTTGACCCCGTTTAAAATGACCGAGAATTGGGTCTAAAAGTGGCACACTATGCAAACAGTAATAATTGACCTTTCCCATGTTTTGTGAGAGGAATTTACTGGAGGTCTAAACAAAATGTTTCATTATCCAAACTCACAGTTAAATCAGGCCTGTGATTTCTCAGGATTTTTTAAGTAGCCTGTATTGCGTCCAATCCTCTAGTTTCTTGTTTGTGCGGATGTGGAGAGTCTGTAAATCCTTCAAAATTAAACATCCAAGAGGTTCAGGGGGGCTTTGTCCTCTTGACCAAAGGGAGACCCAGACCAGCTACCCACAGGAGGTTCTGGGGGCTTTGTCCTCTAGACCAAAGGGAGACCCAGACCAGCTACCCACAGGAGGTTCTGGGGGCATTGTCCTCTAGACCAAAGGGAGACCCAGGCCCGCTACCCATTTTTCAGGATTTTTTTAATTTTGTCAAATCAGCCCCTGTAAAATACTGTAAAAAGTCACTTTTTCCAAACCGCTTTCGTCTCAAATTCAGAAAGTCCTGACGTCCACTTGGGGAAAACAAATTGTACGTTTATATCACCCTCCTTTATATCACCCTCCCTTCAGTGGCCAAAATCACCCAAGTATTGGCAAAATAATTGATCATCCAAGTATTGGCCAAACAATTGATCACCCAAGTATTGGCAAAACAATTGATCACCCAAGTATTGGCAAAACAATTGATCACTCAAAAATTGGCCAAACAATTGATCACTCAAATATTGGCCAAACAATGGATCACTCAAATATTGGCCAAACAATGGATCACCTACGTATTGGCAAAACAGACTTTGTTGAAAATATTGGTACTTTTGCACCTTAGGCTTTTCTGAAGACAAGAGGTTTGGAGAAAATTACTTTTTACAATATTTTACATGGGGTTGAGATAATTAAATTTGTTTAGTTTCCTTATGACATAACCTCTCTAAAATGGGAATGTCAATTGTTGATGTTTGACAAAATTCATTATATTGCCTTGTAAAATGCGAATGAATACCGTGGACTATGGGTATGAACTTTTCTGTTGGCGCTGATGGACCCAAGATTAAAAAATAAACCACCTG
Organism: Zoroaster sp. YZ-2022; assembly: GCA_029582265.1. Lineage (NCBI taxonomy): Eukaryota > Metazoa > Echinodermata > Asteroidea > Forcipulatida > Zoroasteridae > Zoroaster > Zoroaster sp. YZ-2022. The sequence continues at coordinate 30,501,372 of CM055830.1, forward strand.
TTGTTTTAACACCTGTCAAGTTAATTGCATTGAAGCATTTGATATCTTGCAGTCAGTGAAGCGGCACTATCAATCAGAAAGCTGTTAATATAATTGAAATGTTATCGCTACAGACATGGGAATATGGTCTACTGAAGGGCATGGCTGGTTTGTCAATTAGATATCAGCCAACTGCAGTAGTTGGGTATCTGCAATTAGGGTGTGTTTGGGACGTTATCATATCTTCAGGTGTGCAATGGCTTATTGCCAGTCATTGAATTAGAGATTCTCATTAACCCTAACTCCCTAGACAACAAAGCCAGTTGGAGGATTTTGAAGGATTTTTATTGTTTTAATACAATGCCTAGGGAGTTAGGGTTAATGATGTATCGCCGGCGTTTTACTGTTTTTGTGCTAATTTGCCAAAACAAATATTTAGAACATTGCAATTTTACTTGAGGAAAGGATAACTTATGTTTTAAAATTACACATTTCTCTAATTAAGCATCAAAAGCGTGATTTTACAGTAAATATGTCCCAAAATTCATATATGTGACCCGCTCTATCGTAATGAGGAATGTCCCCCAAATATGAAAAATGGAGATATGCATACCATCTAACGAACATTTAATGGGCTTTCCAATGAAGCCAAACATAAATGTGTCCCTTTTTCCGTTCCGAAGTTATTAAACAAAGAAGTTGAGATACTGCTGCGATTGTTACAGAAACATTTTACGAGAAAAATGGCTTTGAAAAAAGTACGCGCTGCGAACAAAAAAAAATGTTTGAACTTCACGCGCTGTGTGTACTACGTGTGGGGGCGCGCTGTACATAGTATCTGAACTTGAATGAAATAACTTACCGTGGCAACGGTAATCTTCCGGAAAGGCTAGAATCACAAAATTTATCAGGCGTATGGACCATGTCTTTAAGAATACTCTGTGAAAGTTTAACGTCAATGCTCAAATTACTTTAGAAGTTCTGGGTCTCTGAATGTTTGATAAACAAACACTGTCAAACAACGATCATGCGCCGTGAAGAACGTGACCTATACTACTATACAATGCATGACCTCGTCGCTCCCGGTGCCCAGTGATGCGCCGTGCACATGTACATGTATGTCTGCTGCATTATTCAGTATTCAGACAGTGATGTCATTGATAAAATTACAGAGGTCACATCATGACCTTTCTAACAGTACCAAACATGCATGCTAAATGATAATGGCGCGGCTCAAAACGGCGCTTACAAAAGGAGTTCAAACTCGTCTTTTTGGAGCTAACGAGGACGATTTGCAACAAAAATGGACACAGACACGCTTGAGAAAAGGTCTTTATTTTCTACTTTATTGATATTTTTCTCAAAAAGAAAAATAACACACACAAACTTTGATATTTAAGGTACCTAAATACACAAAAACCTCAAAATCGATTTCAATGCGATTTTTTTTTTTTTTTTTAACGTTATGTGAACTTCAGAGCTTGTTTACGCGAAACGGTCCCTTGGGGGACATTCCTCATTACGATAGAGCGGGTCACATATGCTTGGTCCCGTCATACATTTTTTTACTGTTATAAATATTTTTCAAATTAAGCATGAGAAGTATGATTTTATAGTAAATATGTGACCTGTCACCACAAAAAGAGCTTAAAGTCAGAAATTTAAACAATTGAGTTATTGGTATTTCTGGATTCAGTAGAACAAGAACTTTCCAATGATATATAACACTTGGGGTTACAGCGATTTCCCCCAGACCACCAGAGGGGGATTTGCGGCTTTGTTTTCATCTTTGTTTCAAGTTGTTTGTTAGAATGCCATAAAAGCTACCAACAGAATTGGCCTGAAATTGAGGTTTTTAATTATCTGGTCGAACTGAAAATTTGGAATTCGATATAAGGAGATTTACAAATTGCAAATATAATAACCAAAAAATTAGACCTCCTCTCTGATTTTTCACTTTTCCCACTATACTGAGAAATGGTATAGTGCGACTTTATATGCTCATTTCGTTGTAACAGGTCACATATGTCTCAGAATTCATTTATGGTTGGTCCCGCCATCAATTATTAAGTCAGAAACACTAAGTTTCGGACTATAAAGAGATTATTGATGTTCTGATGAAAACAAAACCTTCAGAAAAGTGCTTGTTAAATCAGCAGAAAGACATGGGTGGTACATCTTTAAGATTTCTTCTGTTGAATCTTTATAATCAGTATGCTAAGCTTGAAGAATTTGCGTTGAAAGATATCACAAGGATCTTTAAACAAGTCCTGTGATTTTCTCAGGATTATTTACACATCTCCCGTTACCCGAAAAATTTCTTGAAAGAAGGGAAGTAGTTTGCCACCAAGGAGTAGCCTATATTGTGTCCAAACCTCTAGTTTCTTGTTTGTGGGGATGTAGAGGGTCTGTAAATCCTCCAAAAATTTGGGGCTTTGTCCCCTAGACCAAAGCGACACCCAGGCCCACTACCCATTTTTCAGGAATTTTTACTTTTGTCAAATCATATCCCTGCTTAACTCTTTTTGGATGGCGCGCCCTTTTAGAAGCCCATATGCGCGTCGTAATCGGACGGCGCACCCTTTTAGAAGCCCATATGCGCGTCGTAATCGGACGGCGCGCCCTTTTAGAAGCCCATATGCGCGTCGTAATCGGACGGCGCGCCCTTTTAGAAGCCCATATGCGCGTCGTAATCGGACGGCGCGCCCTTTTAGAAGCCCATATGCGCGTCGTAATCGGACGGCGCACCCTTTTAGAAGCCCATATGCGCGTCGTAATCGGACGGCGCGCCCTTTTAGAAGCCCATATGCGCGTCGTAATCGGACGGCGCGCCCTTTTAGAAGCCCATATGCGCGTCGTAATCGGACGGCGCGCCCTTTTAGAAGCCCATATGCGCGTCGTAATCGGACGGCGCACCCTTTTAGAAGCCCATATGCGCGTCGTAATCGGACGGCGCGCCCTTTTAGAAGCCCATATGCGCGTCGTAATCGGACGGCGCGCCCTTTTAGAAGCCCATATGCGCATCGTAATCGGACGGCGCGCCCTTTTAGAAGCCCATATGCACGTCGTAATCGGATGGCGCACCCTTTTAGAAGCCCAACGCGCACACGACATAGGCCCGACGTCATCACCTGACAACATCGTTGTGTTTTGACTTGTTTTGACAACAGAATATGCAACTAACCAATAAGAATTCGAGGTCATGTACCTTCAATGCAAATTAGCTAATAAATATTGATTATTGATGATGTTTATGACTACGAGAACTGACGAAACACGAACTGACGAATTAAAAATGGCGGCCTCCATGGAACTCACAACAAGATGCGAAACACACAATATTTTCATGGAATTATGAAGTGGGAAGTGCTGATGAAGGTGATTATGCTGACGATGTTGACTTTGAACACCCTGACAGTGATGGAAGTTTTGATTTTTAGGGAAAAAACGACCGTAAAAGCTGTTAATCTGAGGTCATATGTACCAAGTACAATAGCGATATAGCGATACGGTATGTTGTATCAATGTTGTAAATTATGATTTTTGTTACATAAACAGTGGGTTTCAAACCATTATGGGTAATATTATTATGCCCTGACATATTCTAACATAAACAAACACCTTTGTTTATCATACAATGCATATTTCCAATGCCTTGTAGATTTATTGATATTTATTCTGCGGAACGATAAACATAAGTTTATATTTGGATGGCTGCAATGCATTATGGGTATTCCCAACATGACCCCCATCTCAATATTCACACTCAGTAAGTCATAACCTTTATTTTGATACCTTACTCTCTTCAATTGGCAAAAGATAAAACATATTATTAATAATTTCCACACATGACCATGATGTTTAGAGTATCAAATTACAGTATCAAATTACAGTATCAAATTACACTAATTACATTAATTCCGTCTGCACATGTAAAATAACTCCGGCTAGAAAGAGTTAAAGCCCTCATGCACAACTGGTATTCTAAAAAATAAATTAAAAATAAAACATAAAAATGGATCACAGATTTGCATACAATTGATTTGGCGTAAAGCCAGTGCATCCACATTAGTTTTTCTTTGAAAAACAGGGTGCCCAAAAGTGTAACTTACAATACATGTACTTTTGCATGTTTGCACGTAAAATGTGCTATCCATTTACATGTAACATCCAAAGATATTGCTGACTAATGCTGTGCTTCGAAGTTGATGATGGTTTCAAGTATCCCGTCTTGGTCTGATGAGGTGCTATCATTTTTAGTCAAATTATTTCACTGGTCTACAGCCAAAATGCTTCCGAAACAAATGGTCAAACTTGACTAATTATGGGTCACTGAGAATGGAAATGATGCTTAAAATTGTTGATTGGCTCTAGTTTTCAAGATCTATATGTACATGTGTACACGTATGGGAATAGCGTATGATAATTCATGATTAAAAATCTGCTATGTACACCATATACATAGTACGTAAAATGTAAAAACTTAAATATCTTGGAAACAGTAGCCAATTAGCAATTTTAATAGTCATATTTGAATTCAGCACATCAAAATCCATAATAAATAGCACATTTTATCTCCGAAGCAGACAACTTTAAAAAAATTGTTGACCAGTGTTTCCCAATTATATTTTTATTTTGAAAAGACAAAAATTCCATGTATTAAAAATACATGAATGAATATGAAAAAATCTGACTGCCTTTTCACTACTTTTACATTGAAGAAAATGAAATAAGCTGAAACGTTCACAGGTTGTTTTCTGTACATATCTCTTGTTCACCAATCTATATCGCGGAACCCGCTGCTATTATAGGATTCTAGCCGGCCAATCGTCATCGGGCAAGCTCGGTGGTCGAAAGGTAAGACGTCTGCACTAGTAAGCAGGAGGTCGTGGGTTCAAATCCCGCCCGAGTCGCCTGTGTAGTTTTTTCACAGACACTCGGAAAGCACTGAGCATACAGTGCTATACACACGTCGGTGTAGGGCAAAAATTTAATCAATTATCTCTTGTTTCTTACGAAATATGGATGAATTAAAGATGTGTCGCCATTTTCCACTATTTTAATGGCAACTTCCACTTTTTTTTCATCGGAACATTGGTATATTACTTGAAGAAGTGAATAAAAATGCTTCAAAATGACACATTTCTTAAAATAATCGTGAAGAACCACATTTCATGGTAAATATATTCTAAATGAATTTATGGTGGGTCGTGGAATAAATTAATTTTGGCACTTTTCATCTGTGTTAAACCAACCTTTTGACAACTATTTTGTGAAATATCGCATTTCTTTTTAATAGGAAATTATCAATTTTACTGAAAAACCTTTTGGAAATTGTTGGTAACACACAGGCGATACATCTTTAACCAGTTGACGTCGGGAATATTTATTTTTTTCCGGTCCCCCGTGCGGGTTTATTTTCAGTGAAAAAATCTGAAAAAATTTCTAGCCATTAATATTTTTTTTTATCAATGAAACTAAGTTCGGACACCCAAATAAACACCTTTACTCATTGACATTTCGAGAATTAAATAGCTAGTTTTTTAATTACGGTTGTGTTTGTTCAGCACAATTAGACCGTTGGCAAGCTCCGATGCAACGGCCTATTAGCGACCAGCGCCCGGTCGAAAAGACGGCATACCCGGAGAGAGATCAAAAGCCTCGTAAACAATGGATATAAATCCATCTTTACAAATTCTTGGCTGGTACGTCAAAGGAACAAGTCTTGGATAAAGGGATTACGCAAAAATCAACAAAAACAGTGAACTCATTCAGTGTTTGCAGTGCATTTTGTCCGGGGCCACCGAACCGTGACCCCATGGACTCCGAGAAACGATTGCGTGTATACAAGTCAGCCGCCACGACGGCACACCACGTGTGGCGTGTTGACAAGTCTCCCGGTAACACACACAAAAATCGGAATGCGTGTTTAGACGCTCTCCGATCCGCTGTACAAAAATTTTTTTTGTGTATACACGGCCTCCGAAGCGAACTGGTTAACAGAGATTTTACCAAAGATTGGATATTGGCTGTAATACAATTAATGATTATGTTTATCCTCAGGACCAGGCAGGGACGGAGATCTTTATAGGCATCACGTCGCTAGGCGTCGTCGTCTTCCAGAACAACATCCGCATCAATACCTTTTCCTGGGCCAAGATTGTCAAGATATCCTTCAAGAGGAGACAGTTCTTCATCTGCCAAAGACGAGAACTGGTAAAAGAAGAAAACACATTTATGGCAGGCCTAGAATTTCATTCTTGTAAGGGCAAGGCCACTTTTCCTGAGTAAAGGGCACTTCCAATAGAATATCAGAATGACTGTTGAAATTTTTTAAGAGGCACATGGCAAAGACCAGGGCAACAGAGGCAGTGGCCTCTTTGGCCTCTTTGGCCTCTTTGGCCTCTGGCCGCCGTGGAATTCCGGGCCTGTTACATCTTAAGTGACGGTAGCAGTATTGCAAGAGAAAGTTTATTTGATTATCTCTAATGAGTTGTAACAGTATGTGGTTCTGAGAAGAACTGATGGTTTGAATCAACATACTCTGATCGTATTCAGAAGCACCACCTACTGAAAATCCAAATTTACCCCCTACAAAATTATTGTGCCTCCCTCTCCCCGCCCGCCTCCCTCTCCCCGCCCGCCTCCCTCTCCCCGCCCTCCCCCCTAAAAGATCAGGCCTGTGATTTCTCAGGATTTTTCCTGATTTCAGGATTTTTTTACAAATCTATCTTGAAAAAAGAGAAGTAGCCATAAAGGAGAGAAAGAAGTAGTGTGTCCAAACATTAAGTTTCTTGTTTGTAAATCCTCCAAACTTAAAGAGGTTCAGAGGACTTTGCCTGGATACCCAGGCCTGCTACCCATTTTACACCCCAAATCACACCCCTGGAATATAGAGACAGTACACCCTATAACATCTGTAATGAAGCCAGTGTGATTGTAGGTCAAACATGTATAAAAATACATTAATCAAACTTGTCAGACTTAACCCTAACTCCCTAGACCCATTTGCTTACACATAACCTGAATCCTTCCTAACTCCCTAGACCCATTTGCTTACACATAACCTGAATCCTCCAAAATCCTTCAGTAGTAAAGCAAGCACATGACATGTATGCACACATGTGTTTCTAATCTGTGATACATGTACATGGCCAGGGACCCTCCCTGCATGCATGGAGCAATAAACGGTGTCCAATGACCGAAGCACTGACTTTGCAATCACTACAACAAACATGGATGTACATGTACCATGGAAAGGCAAGTATGCCTAATAACCTCAATCCTCCAATATCCTTCACTTTAGCAAACAGCATGTAGCCTCGATCCGTCAAAATCCTTCACTTTAGCAAAGAGGATTTTTGAGGATTTGGGAAGGTTAGGGTTAATGGCAATTGTTGGTCTATAGACCTTATGCATTGATTGCAGGGCTCTCACGCTCAGGCAAAAGATGGTCACTCATTGGTTCATTTGTACGGGCACTCACAGGAACAGCACATTTACCAACAGTGACCTTCATTTGCACCCGAGCGAGGGTGACCCTCAGATTATGACATCATAAGCGTAACGTCTATATGGGATTTTGATTAAAAGCTGTCAACTGACTATAAATTGAGCTGAGATTTTTACCAATTTGCTTGTAATGCATATTCCTAAAAGTATGAATGTACAGCCATGACAAGAAAAGTGACATGTACTGTAGGTTTAGGGTAACACCATTTACTTTTATAATCTCTTCTTCAGGATTTACTACCCGTTTCATTACCGGTTCTTTTCAGAACCACAAAACTTATTCCAAAAAAAATTACAATACATACATGTAGGGTTACAAACATACATAGTGTTATATGCCTTACAAACCAAAAATAAAATAATAATACATTGTTCCTGGTGTAGATAACACTGTTTTGTTCTCTCACCCCCCCCCCCTTTTCTCTTTTAGAATGAAACTAGAGACACAGTTATAGGCTTCAACATGGCAAGCTACAGACACTGTAAGAACCTATGGAAGTCTTGCGTGGAGCATCACACGTTCTTTAGGCTGGTGGAGCCTCAACCCCAGCCCAAGAAACGGGTCTTCTTCCAGCTTGGCTCCAAGTTCAGATATAGGTGAGGAAATAACACCATGAACAATTTTTTTTTTTAATTTAAAAAAAGAAAAGAAAAAAACAACAAAAAAAACCATTTCGTGATCTTCCCTGGAACACCGGATTGTTATTGAGGAAATAAGACCATTTAAACAGAAAAAACAAACATTTTGTGATCATCCTTTCAAAAACCGGAGGACTGGAAAAGTTCAGTTAAAGGTCAGGAAATAAGGCCATGTTGAAAAAGAATTACATTTGGTTCAGATAAAGGAAATGGAGAGGGAGGTTTTATTATCCTTTTCCCATTACAAGAACATTTAAGTTGTGTTGCTTGTGATCAGTTGCTGAAAAAGTTGCAGTCCAGTCACAGACAAGGTCACAGTGACAGTCTCGGTCCTAGGGGTGCCATGGCCGAGCGGTTAAGTGCATTAGACTCAAATTCTGATGGCTGTGTCATCAGAATGTGGGTTCGAAACCTGGCGGCTACCGTGGTACTTGTGTCCTTGAGCAAGACACTTTACTGTAATTGCTTCTCTTCACCCAGGTGTATAAATGGGTACCTGTGAGGGTAGAGATGGTTATTGTGTTTGATTAGCCGTGTAGCGCCAAAAGGTTGCACATTGGCTGTATACTCCCCAGGGAGCTGAGAAAGATTATACAGAGATGCCAACATACACGATTTGGGCGTAGCAAATACGATTTTGAGCCGTGAATACGACTCTACGATAATACTTCATTGAAATACGCTAAACAAGCCGCCCCAGTATAATTGTATATAGTTACAATACAAACAAACAATGAATGAACTATTAAGTCGAAATAAAAATGATGAAAAATAATTTTAAAAATGAAAAAACAAAACAACAACCTTTTAAATGTAAACCGCAGTGGTGGTAAAAAGCGACAATAGCCGGGATTAGCGGCGAATTCACACGATTATGTACATATCACACACAAGCGCGAGCGCGCTGGATTCGACTGCCTACCTACCACATGTACCCTGTACATTATCTGTACATTATCTGCAAGATCGTACCCATTGATCTCTATTACATAATGGGGAATAATGAGCATACCCGTGGGGAATGAGGTTGTCTGTGAGGTAGCTTGTGTGACGTGTACACGTGTACATGCGCGCATAATTAATTGTGCTCGCGCACGTGCATTACCTTTTAATTTCTCAAGCTTCTTTGCAAGTGCGACTTCAGTGTCAGCATGCAGGCACTGCTTACTGCGAATTCTGTGCTTATACGGCGACAGAATCACACGCTTTTTATGGCGCCCGTGGCGCAGAATTCTGTGGTAAGCAGCGCCATGAAATTGGGCCCAGGTGAGCTAGGGCTAGGCCTAGCTAAGGCTATCAATTTGTTATTTGCCTTCGAGACTCCAAGAAAGAGAACAGTTAGTATTAATAATCAAAATTTCTAACGTGATTGATGCATGGATTACTAATTCGGAAGATCATTATTGTGAGCTTTTTAAGATAACATACGTCTAGCATTGTTATAATTTCATAATTTTTTCATTGAGTATTGTCCTCCAATTTACTCTGCCCCTGGTCCCACTATACCGCCAGCGGGGTTCACACCGAGTGCGGCGCTGACATTGCCCAAAATCCGGACATGCATTTTTTAGCGTTAGATTGTTGCGATTTTTTTTTTCAATAGATGCTACTCTTTTTTGGAATTCAATGTTGGCATCTCTGGATTATAGGAATGATATTGCCCAGTGACCAGGGGTAATAATGTAAAGCGCATTGGGACATTATGTGAAATGCGCTATATAAGAATGGAACATTATTATTATTTATTATTATTAGTCTCAGTTCCAGTCTCAGTCCCAGACTCGGTCCCAGTCTTGGTCCCGGTCTCGGTCTCAGTCCCAGTCTCGGTCCCAGTCTCGGTCCCAGTCTCGGTCCCAGTCTCGGTCCCAGTCTCGGTCTCAGTCTCAGTCTCAGTCTCAGTCTCAGTCTCAGTCTCAGTCTCAGTCCTAGTCCTAGTCTAACTACAGTCCGTTCGTAGTTAGAATTGTAAGTTGTGAGGTGGCAGTTGCACATTTGCACTAGTTAGTACATGTAGGTCATGAGTTGGATGAAAATAATGTTTTATTTGTTGTTGTTTTTCAGCGGGAGAACAGAATATCAAACTGTAGAAGATGCCAAGAGGCGACTAGCAACCAAAGACAGGAACTTTGAAAGGTAATGAAAGTAATGTCTTTAGGGAGCCAACATCTTGGTTTCCTTGTACACAAATCTATGGCAATCAAAGTGAGGCTAAAATAGACTGGTGCCTTTCAAGAATGAGAATTTTGTAATTGTGATCTTGTATTGGTGGTCAGGGAACTAATTGAAAACAAAAAAAGAGAAACCTTTGCAAGTGGAATTCATTCATTTAATCTTACCCTATTCCACATGGCACTTGTATCCAGAATTCCGTAACACCGTCTTATAAGACATTAATTAATGGGTGCCCCATATACATGTAATGTTTTCTAAATCTGTTAATAAACGTACATTTTAGCAATGACTCTACCTTCCAAAGTAGAGATATATATATAAAGAGAATTGGAATAATAGATTTTTTAGATTTAAAAATCTGGACTCAAAATGGGTGGTTAAAGGGACAATAGTGTCACGATCAACAGGGCATGGAATCGGAGTGCTAGTTTTAGATTTCCATAATACCCCACATGATAATGCCATATTACCGTTGCTGCTGCATTCATGAGCCAGTAATTTTTATTGACTGTGTTCATCTTGAATGAGGACACCGATTCCATGCCCTGTTGAAAGTCTGCTCTGATTGTGACGACACTGTCCCTTTAACACTCAAATTCACATGGAAAATGTGCACTTATTGGCCACATTCACTGAATTGGCAATTGTTTTAGGTCCAAATTTCTGAGTTGTCGCAACGCACTCGGCTCTGCTCCAAAGGATATAAGAGGGCACTTACTTGGTGATCAGAACACCAACCACCGTTGGCACACCACTAACCAACTCTGCGTTTGTTTGTCTCCCAGTAAAACCCTGCCCCACTCCCCGCCCTTCACCCACAACTCCTTCTCCACCTTGCCCACCCCGGTCCGCACCCCCTTTGTACCCAGGAGCCCCTGCCTATCCCGAAGCCCCCAGCTGCTGAGTATAACCCGGCTGCCCAGCGCCCCTTGCCTGATCACAGACATACATGTACATGTACCCTGTTTGGTCATGGGCAGCCCCCGGTGTAGCACGGCCAAGACGGCGAAGTACACCCAGAGGAAATGCAGCGCCGCGCACTTTCCCGTAGAATGGTAAAAACAGAAAGCAAGGCCTGTTGTTGCATGATTGTTGCATGATATTGACATCCAGCTGCTGATGGCACGGGTAATGCTACCTGATTGCCTGAAACACTTTGGTTCTAAAAAAGGAATGCACACCATTGGTAAACACCCGAAAAAGAAACAAAGATAATTTATCTGTTAACCCTAACCATTCCAAATCCTGCAAAAATCCTCCAAGGGGCACTTTTTGGACAAAATTCAGCACTGTTGGAAACTGGTACTTTCACCTCTTCATATGGGGCAAAATTACTAACAAAGATAATTTATCTGTTAACCCTAACCATTCCAAATCCTGCAAACATCCTCCAAGCGGCACTTTTTGGACAAAATTCAGCACTGTTGGAAACTGGTACTTTCACCTCTTCAAATGGGGCAAAATTACTACCTGGCAAGAAGTACAGGCTATAAGTGCTGAATACGAAAGATCAACGAAATGCATGGTGCATTTTGAAGATAAGGGCATGTTTCCAAAAGTGCACTGTTGGATTTTGGTTCAGGAAGGTTCGTAGCCTGAATACCTAGGGGGTTAGGGTTAAAGAAGGTTCCTAGCCAGAATACCTATAGGGGGGTTAGGGTTAAAGAAGGTTCCTAGCCAGAATACCTATAGGAGGTTAGGGTTAAAGAAGGTTCCTAGCCAGAATACCTATAGGGGGGTTAGGGTTAAAGAAGGTTCCTAGCCAGAATACCTATAGGGGGTTAGGGTTATACACACAGTGTGCTATACACACATCGGTGTAGGTCAAAATTAAAAATGAATTTCACCAACCTGTTATGAAGGACACAGCCAAACTTTCACATGTTAGTTTCTTGAATACATACACATAGCTCTCAGCCAAACTGTTGTACTTGTACTTTTACTAGGGTATATATTTCTGTACTCGTACTTGTATTCATGAAAAAGTAAATAGAGAATTAGCTGTTGCCAACTGCTTACCAACCTAAAGGACCTGTAGTATAAATGCAGAATAGAAAATAGAAAAAGTACTCGACTACAACTATAGAGTTGGAGTACTCATACTCGTTTACATTTTTCTGTACTTGTACTTGTACTCATGAAAAAGTACTAGTCCGACTCTTAGTTCTTATAAAATATGGATACACTCGTAGACATTTTTTACCAATGGTGCAACACTGCCTTTGAGTAGTGTGTCAACAAAATGCCTGCTGAGTTTCTGTTGAGGGTAGCTCCTTGATCCTGCGATAAAGAAACGTTTATGGCAACCCCCCTTGTCCATAGACTGACGGCCTTAAAACTGATCCAGATTTGGCCCTGGGTCCTGCCCCTCTTCAGCAATGCTGGGAGCTGTTGGTCACGCCACCTGTGCTGCCACGAACGTTGCAAAGAGCTTGACCAACATAGCAACAGTAGTCGTGGAAAGGCGTGACCCTATGGGTCAATCCTTGCTGCTTGATTGACAGGTCCATTGAGGGAACCGTCTGTCTGATAGACCACTGCCGGTAATTCCACAGACTGTACAGCACAATATCACTGTAATGTACGTCATCAGAAGTCTATTACCTACATGAAGTGTGCCACTCGTGTATTAACCTAGACCACAGCATAGTACTCCAAGAACAGTGGATTTGGCCCATTCGTGACGTGCTTCAAAAAGCAGTGCAGTCTGGGAGACTTACCCGGCGTGTGAGAGAACTGCATCTCACGTTCTCCCCACAGCCGATGGTTTGTCTGCGTTTCATTTAAGATTGCATCTAGTTCTCTAGGAACTAGGTTCATGTGGAAACACCTGTCACATGATGTCCCACGGCAGGCCGGGCAGGGGGAACAAAACCCGTAACCAAGCTCATTGTGCATGCGCGCATTTGGTGTACAATAATAATAATAATAATAATAATAATGTAGACTTATATAGCGCACGTATCCACCAAACTGGTGCTCAAGGCGCATTATATTATTACCCCTGCTCATCAGGCTCATAAATCATTCCTGAAACCATCTCGGCTCCCTGGGGAGTATACAGCTCAATTGCTGCCATTTCAGCACATATGGGCTAATCAAACACAACAACCAACTCTGCCCTCACAGGTACCCATTTTACCCCTGGGTGAAGAGAAGCAATTATGGTAAAGTGTCTTGCTCAAGGACACAAGTACCCCGGTCGCGGTTGGGATTCGAACCCACATTCTGATGACTCGGCCATCAGAACACAAATCCGATGCACTAAACTGCTCGACCATGGCACTACAATGCTGTGGTATGGATTACAGCAGGCTGACACACATGTAGGTAATAGACTTCTGACGTCATGGGTGGAGCCCACATAAAGTATTGACTGTAACAACAGCTAACAACAGTGATTCATGGCTGGAAGGCCAATGTAAGAAATATGACTCAAGGTTCATTATAATCAATTGTTCCGTTCGAAGGAGTTCATAATATCAGCAGTGTGACGTTTGACCAGATCCTATTTTAAGACAAGAACAACTTAATTAGTAACCAATACAAAAATTGCTGTTGACTTATTGGAATGCCAATATGACTGAGTAATGTGTTGGTAATGCTACCGATGATTAATCTCATTACCAGTGAAATCTACACCTAATTGCTGTCATTGACACCTGCATTGCCACAAACTAGGCATCATTAACACTTTATAAAGTAAACACATATCAACTGGTATCATTGACGCTAAGGGCAACACAAAGAGGTGGCTGTCAGAGTGAAGGAAATTGCCATTTGGGAATCAATGACTTTAATCAATGACACAAATTGGCATTCCGTTGGTTTGACGGTGACAGTGACAGTATTTGGGTGACAAAGCAGTGGCACGGACTGAAACGCAGTGGATGACAGAATGAAGAAAAATGCCATTCGGGAATTAAGGGCTTTAACAATGACACTATTTGGTATCACTGGATATTGGACAGTGACACTATCAGTGACACTGTTTGGGAAACAATCCCCCCTGACTGAACACACCCAGTCATTATTTATGTATAAAACAAGGACCTCCATTGTTATTGTTCTTGTTCCTATTGTTCTCGTTCCTATTGTTCTCATTGTTGTTTTAAACATGCCCCGTAGGATTTGTACACAGAGGGCAATTGAATATACTTGAAAACAATGACCCAGCAACCAAGCACCTGTTGTTCTCTTTTGATTAATACTATAAATCAATAGAGAATTAGCTGCTGCAAACTGCTTACCAACCTGAATGCAAAATAGTACTTAACCCTAACCTTCCCAAATCCTCCAAAATCCTCTTTGCTAAAGTGAAGGATTTTGAAGGATTAATAATAATAATAATAATGTGTGGATTTATATAGCGCACGTATCCACCAACTAAGTGGTGCTCAAGGCGCATTATATTATTATCCCTGCTCATAAGGCTCATAAATCATTCCTGAAACCATCTCAGCTCCCTGGGGAGTATACAGCTCAATTGCTGCCATTTCTAGCGCATATAGAGCAAACCAACTCTGCTTTCACAGGTACCCATTTTAACCCCTGGGTGGAGAGAAGCAATTATGATTAAGTGTCTTGCTCAAGGACACAAGTGTCACGGCCGTGATTCGAACCCACATTATGTTGCTAACACCAGAACTTGAATCCGGTAAGCTAGACCGCTCGGCCACGACACCCCATTGAGGTTACATGCTACATGCTCTTTGCTAAAGTCAAGGATTTTTCAGGATTGAGGTTATTAGGCATACTTGCCTTTCCATGGTACATGTACATCCATGTTTGTTGTAGTGATTGCAAGGTCAGTGCTTGGGTCAGTGGACACTGTTTATTGCTCCATGAGTGCAGGGAGGGTCCCTGGCCATGTACATGTATCACAGATTAGAAACACATGTGTGCATACATGTCATGTGCTTGCTTTACTACTGAAGGATTTTGGAGGATTCAGGTTATGTGTAAGCAAATGGGCCTATGGAGTTAGGATTAATGACCTTACGTTTCAAACTTAGCAGGTTCTTTCTCAAAGGCAAAATGGACGATAAACATACAAGCACACATACATAAACACAAGTATAAATCATGTACATTTCAACTTGCGTGAATCATTCACTGTGAATTGAGGACCTAAAAATTAGTTTCGCATCCGCGTGGGTTTGGCCAGGATTTAAGTGGGCATCAATAACGTTGTCTGTGATGGTAAGTTAAAGAGATATTCTAAGCCACTATTTAGTTAGGACTTTACCCACTTTTATGACTTAAAGGGACAGTATCGTCACGATCAGAGCAGACTTTCAACAGGGCATGGAATCAGTGTCCTAGTTTAAAAGGAACACATTGACTGAAAATTACTAGCTCATTTATGCAGCAGCAACGGTAATATGACCCTATCATGTGGGGTATTAATTTCAGTCACTGAGTTTAATAATCTTAAACTAGCAATCCAATTCCATGCCCTGTTGATCGTGATGATGTTGTCCCATTATAGACGTCTGTGATACCGATTAAAATATCATTTGACTCTAAAAACATGTTTTTAGTTGTAAAACAAAACATCTGAAAAATGCACCAGTCCACAAAGCCAATTTAAATAGACACACTTTGGCAATAATTATGGTCTATGGCTGTCTGCTAAACAACTGAATTTATATCTTAATATAAAGCAGAATTCCCCAAAATAAATAATAAAACTATCGTTGAAAAAACTATTTTGCTGCTGGACGACTGACTATACGAAAACACGTACAGTGCTTTATGCTGCTACTCATGCAGTATTTATTGAACCTCCAGTGACGTGTCTCATGTGATTTGCAAAAATAAACGGCCATTATTATTTTTGTTGTTGTGCAAATTGGCTGAATGAGCCCAGTGGCGGATTTAGGGGGGTGCGCAACGGGCGCATGCCCCCCCTTATTTTTGCCGAGTCAAAAAAACCCATTAATAAATACCTTGTATAGGGCCTCGCACTACGCACTCGCATTTTTCAACTTTGAAATTAGCCCTCAAAGTTTGCACCCCCCCTTTCTTAAAATCCTGGATCCGCCCCTGGAGCCATATTTTGAGACGTTCATTTTATAACTAAAACATGTTTTTAGAGTTAAATGTTGTTTTAACAGTCAGTATCATTCATTGATGTTTAATAAGTCAGAGAAGTGAATCAAGTGCTAGATAAATAGTGGCCTAGAACAGTGGCATAGCCACAGGGCCTGACATTTGGGCCTGCCGATTTTGATTTTTTATATAAAAAAAAAGAAGGAAAATGGAATATAAAGTGTTGTATAAGTTGTTGTTTGTTTTTTTTGGAGGGATGGGAGAATTTCCCCACCCGGACATATACAAGAGTTCAGCTCACATATAATTTGCACATCTACCCCCCCCCCCCCCATGAAATATCTTGGCTACTCCCATGGCTTAGAATATCTCTTTAAGTGTCAGAAACACCACCATCAAATTGGGTATCTATGGCAGTGACTCATTGATATCTGATAACATTGTCTTGATAAGCCACCCTTTCCTTTCTGCATGGTGTGAGTGTACATGAAGGTCAAACGTCTGTAGAAAACACAGCTTCACAAACAATACATTGTCTGCAAGTTGTTGTTTTCTGTGGAACCTGATAACACTTAATAACATCGAATGCGCAAGTTAAGCGACTTGTGACGTCAGAAACTGAGATTCACAGAAGTTGAATAAATTTCAACTTACGCAAGGCATTCGCAGATACACAGTTCACTTCACGTTCTTTGCATGAGGTATTAGCCGGGCTTGTTGCAGAACAAAAAATAAGTTATTACATCACCAGAAGTCATTATGAACGCTGATAGGGCAACAACAAAAAAAGTATCTGGTTTCTGGTCATAGGTCAGCTTCAAAATTGGTGTGCTTTTTTTTTTTTTTTTTAATCGTTTTTTAGCCAACCAGTGCAATACGTGATACATGCATACGCGGTTATTGGAACCAGACCAAATTTCCCAGACACAAAGCATAGTGGCTAAGAAAGGCCTCACAAATCGTGCAAACATTCGTACCCCTATGTGAAAAAGTCATTTGAAACACAGCATGGCAGAATTCCAATTGATCCAGCAATTTTGGCTGCAAATTGAGCATCGTTTCATAGCAAAAAAAATTGAAAACTAAAAATGCCGACGCACAGGTCTGAAGGGACTTGTACGGAGACTAGAAACTGAAGACTTTTTTGTTTTGGCCTTCAACACGTATGTATATCGCATGGCTGTTGCATGAACGAATGGCTGTACATGATGTCCCCAAATAAATTTTGCTTGTGTTTTGATGTTAATTAAAAGTTGTGCATGTTGCATTGGCTAACTTTAACCTTCCTGTTGATTTATCATTCAATATCATTCCAATGGTTTTGAATGATAAAGGTACTATGCCAGCATGTGTAATGCTTGCCAAATGGTACTGTGTGGTGAATGCATCTACACTGTACATGGTGCTGTTATCTGCACAGCTAATACACCATTCATAAACAGACAGTTGTCAAATGGTACTGTGTGGTGAATGCATCTACACTGTACATGGTGCTGTTATCTGCACAGCTAATCCACCATTCATAAACAGACAGTTGTCAAATGGTACTGTGTGGTGAATGCATCTGAACTGTACACGGTACTGTTATCTGCACAGCTAGTCCACCATTCATAAACAGACAGTTGTCAAATGGTACTGTGTGGTGAATGCATCTAAACTGTACATTGTACTGTTATCTACACAGCTCATCCAGTTGTCACTGGAAAATTGTACAGAGAGTAGGAGGGTAAAATTCTTTGACTTTTTTGGGAAAATGAAACGATTAAAATTATATGAAGTCCGGAAAAGTTGAAAATTTTTGAATGATACTTCGTTCTATTTTTTTTGTGAAATTGATTTACTGCATTTTTTTTATAAGGAAATAAAAGTGTCCCAATATAAAGCATTGCTGGCATGGTGAGATAACAAAACACTATTGTGTGGAAATGACATAATGACAAAGGAAACATGATGTTTATGTTTCGGAATAATGCGTGCTCCGGTTTCATTGTAAAACAAAAGTGGGAATCACGGTTGGATATCCTCAACTGCATTTTTATAGAACCCTTAACCCTCCTACTATAGCTGCACTTTTGTGGCAAGTAGCTATAGAGGTCAAAACCAGTCAACTGCCTGTTTTGACTGTTGGCCCACATGTCAAACAGGGGCATTTTTGACTGGTTGTTACTGTCATTTTGACCACCTTCTACAATACAAGACAATGCTTTTTTTACCAGTCAAAAACAGTTGACTCATTTTGACATGTAAATGTACTTGCTACACGTAAGGTTTGACAGTGTTTGACTTTTAAGTGCAAGTATATCAACATTTTGACTGATTTTGACCCTTGCAGTCACAGGAGGGTTAAACAGCCTATGAAATAGGAATTGTTAAACTTGAAAACATTATGAACAACTCTGTATCCATTTCCAGTATGTGGGTCAGACCTGTGATTTCTCAGGATTTTTCTTGTTTTCCGGATTTAAAAAAAAAATTCTTTTTACAAATCTCCCTGTGCCTCAGAATTATCTTGAAAGAAGAGAAGTAGCCACCAAGGAAATAAAGAAGTAGCCTGTAGTATGGCCAAACCTCTAGTTTCTTGTTTGTGGGGATGTGGAGAGTCTGTAAATCCTCCAAAATTAAACATCCAGGAGGTTCAGGGGGCTTTGTTCTCTAGACCAAAGGGAGACCCAGACCAGCTACCCACAGGAGGTTCTGGGGACTTTGTCCTCTTGACCAAAGGGAGACCCAGGCCAGCTACCCATTTTTTAGGTTTTTTACTTTTGTCAAATCACACCCATGGTGTCCTGACACCTTTTTTAGGATTTTTGTTGGTCTTTGTGTTCATGAGAATTTACATATTCATGAGCACATCAGTGATGTCACAGTGAGATCAGATGCAACGTCGTGGTTGATTTGTGCATAAAAGTTGACTGAATTTCTCATCTTAAAGACAATTCTCTTAATTGTTTGTGTGGTCTTGTTAACTGAGTATTTAAGTTACCTGTCGGTAAACATTTTGAGGTAACCACTGACTTCTTTGGCAAGGTTTTGGGACTTGGTTTTGTGCAATTTCAGTGATTCTGTGACACTGATTTCCTATTGTGCTCTCACAAAACAGCGCCCTCTATGTGCCAAGGTTAATCATGAACATTAGTTCAGCATACTCAATCTTCACTTAACATTAAAAATAGACTTCCCATTCTGTGTAAACCGTCCAGAAGCACTGATGTTTTGCTAAATATGTATTGCATGTCATAGGCACTTTAAGTTACTGTAACACCCAAAATCGCCCTATCTGTTACTCACTGTACCACCCCAAACTGGCCTGGATTCTCGCTGCATCTTGAGTCGTACAAATGGCAGCATGTACATGTACATCTATCTATGAACAGCTGTGGATAGCACGCGATTGCAAAATGTTCATGGTCTACATATCTAAAAAAAATAGCACATGGTTTAAACCATTTGGAGAAATGTTGTCATCAACTTCTCAAGGTTTTAAAGGTTGAAAGTTGTTTAAACACTGCGTTATTGTGCACAGTCTGTGTTCACTGTGATGTGTGGTTCAACCATACACACACACACACACACAACACTGTCACAAGAGGGTGATATTTTTACTTACCTGATATGTCATCACAGTAGAATTTCGACGCCCCGGAACGGAATGTAAACTGGATGTAAATTATATGCAAACTTTTCGGGGACATAGGTCACTCCTCGAATAACATTTCAGCGGGATATTTTTTTTTATTCATGTGAATTGTGCTGGGAGACAGTCGCGCTTTCCAAGATGACAGAGGACCTCTCCAAGATGACAGAGGACCTCTATTGTTCCCTTCTATTGTTCCCACTGTGTTTGGACTTTAACTTTTTTGAAGCGATCTCCATTGGTTTTGTACACGACGTCCTTCAACATGGACCTCCTATTGTTTTCCTCTCTTGTAGTCAGTACCCCTCAAGTCGCTCCCAGAAGAACAACTGGACAGATAGGGTTTGTGGGTAGTCCTATTATCCCTTTGCTTTAAAATTTCTCTATTAAGAGAAACTTGGGGGTACCATTGTCCCCATTGTAGTCAGTACCCCTCAAGTCTTTCCCTAAAAGAGCAACTGCAGTACTATGGCATCATGTTATCATGGTACAATGGTGGCCGGTCCTGCGCATTCTTTGTTTCGCATTTTTGTTCTATGACGCAACACTTAAGAAGTGGTTTGGTGATTTTCTTTATATGATATCATTACTTTGGCTCTTCATACACACAATGTACAGCAGTGGCAGCTTAGTTATGTTATGCAAGTTGTTTATCTGTTTTTTTGTGCAAAATTAGAACATTTGAGAGGTATTGACAAAGAGTTATAGTAATGTAAATGCTATCATTTACATTACTACATGTCAATTATATAGACATTATGGAATAATTTTGAAAGTACATGTATTTTTCTGTTTTGAACATTTGTTACGGTAAACATAACAAAAGGATTGCTGTCATTGTGTGCACTGTATGTGTCAATGCATTGCAAGGTTAATTTTTCTTTGGTTTTACCAGCGCTTTGTCAAATGAAAAAGCTGGGAAAAAAAACCTTTGTGATGGCAAATAAAGAAACTGTGTTTTATAACCATCAGAAAGGAATTGTTATTGTCTTCAAAGCTTGACATGGAAGAAAGTAATAGTTTTGAGAGCCTGTGTCAGTTTTATGATTCATTCCAGCACTTTTCATTGAGTAAATGACAATGTTGAATATGTGTGTATGTGCTTCAAAAGCCCTTTTCACACGACAAAAAAAAAAAAAAACATTCCTTGAGAGATTTTCTCAATGTTTGAGAAATATTACAAAATGAGCTTCGTGTGAAAAGACACCAATGTTTGAGATGTCCTCCATTCCTTGAGAAATTTTCTCAAACATTGAGATATTTTGTCGGAGGTCCCGGCCTCCGACCAAGTTCAACATTGGTAATCAGATTATGAAATTAACAAATGATTATCTCAAAACTGAATGGGCGAAAAAAAGCACGTAGCCAGAAATCGGTCATGGGAAGGGTGATGAACATTTTGTTGAAAAAAAAGTAAACCCTGTAAAATTTGCCTGGAAAATATTTTGATTGCGATCACAGAATAACTATCCCCATGGGTGTAAAGTTTGTATAAGTTTCAATCATCCTGAGACAAAAATGGAAAGTTCAGAAAGTGGCCAGATGGCAACTTTTTGGAAAATCAAAAAATACTTGTAAAAGACTTGTTTTCTCAAAAACTTGAAAACCTGTTCTGATGAAACTTTCGTAGGTTAATTTTATGATGTTTCTTAAAAATTAGAGGGTTGAATAGAATGTACATTTCCAAGTACCAATGTTGTACATGTACTGGAGTCATTACAGCACTACTTGAAGGATTGTAGGCGGGTTCCATTATGTATGTATTCAGAATGCTTTGATCACCACCGTTGCATCAGGGCATCAGACAAAGATGGCCGCCGTATATTGATTTTAGGATTTCCTAATCCTGTAGAGGGCGCTTTCCATCTTGCAGAACACAGATACGAAAAAGCTTGTCGTTGCTGACTTTTTAAAACCCTAACTCGATATTTAAATTTTTCCTTTATCTTTTCTTTTTTGCTGATTTCTGACTGATCCCCAGGTCACCAAGTAAGAGATTATTCAGACGGACGATAAGTGGCACAACGTCGGAAATCATCCGGACTGAAACGAGGAGTCTACCGTCGAGAACCAGCAATCATAAACCACTCCTCGATAACCAGTAAGTTGAGTGGTAGTCAGCTCTTGTTAGTTAGTCTGGTAAACCCGTGTTAGTTTTTCAAACCGGGTTTACACCATGCAACTTAAACCATAGTTATGTCATACACTATGATCCATTAAACCCATGAACCATTTGTTTTACATGTGTATTTTTAAACCAAGTTATTGAATTTAATCCTGTTTATGCTTCAACAAATCGGTCAAACACAAATTCTACATCTTCATATTGCCAACTTCAAATAAGCCTTTTGCAGTTTTCATTTGAATAATGTCTGGTACACTGACTCGCATCAGTGGCAAGTACATATTCCAATTTGAAATTCCCAGACTTAACACACTATTGCTATACCATATGATTCATGCATAGGTAACCGTAGAGAAGTCCAACACCCATACACATTTTACAATGAATGTGTATGGCATAAAGGGACCAGACTTTACCGAGCTGGCTAGTGCATAGTATATAATTACTTAGAGAAGTCCAACACCCATACACAGTTTACAATGAATGTGTATGGCATAAAGGTACCAGACTTTACCGAGCTGGCTAGTGCATAGTATATAATTACTTAGAGAAGTCCAACACCCATACGCAGTTTACAATAAATGCGTATAGCATAAAGGGACCAGACTTTACCGAGCTGGCTAGTGCATAGTATATAATTACTTAGAGAAGTCCAACACCCATACACAGTTTACAATGAATGCGCATGGCATAAAGGTACCAGACTTTCCTGAGCTTGAGATTAATATGCCCTGAATCATATTGTCATAGCAACAGTGTCTTCAGTCTGAGAAATTCAAACCTAAATTTGCACAAACTTGTGACATGAGTCAGTGTACATGTACCAGACATGATTCTTTTGAAACTCGCAAAAGGCTTTTTCCACAGCACTGTACATGTAGTTTTAACAAAACTAACATTCTTGCACCAGCCTAGCTTGTCGGACACACATTCACCACTAAACAGAAATCACATAGACGATGTCTTTGCTACAATTCCCAAGCTTTCTTTTATACATAATAATAGGGATATTAATGTGTTTTCCATGTTACATTAACAGCCCTATGACTTGGACGTCTGTCAGCCAGATTGTCTAAATACAAATCACTAGTAATCAATGAACTGGCATTCTGGCACCAGTCTAGTCTGCCATTTCTCCATTCCCCTGGGAATCTTCACTTAACCCTCACCCCCAGAGGGATTTCACAGGCACCCTGCTCAACAGAACAGTGTGCAGCCTGCTCAATGCAACATGATCCACCAGGTACAACAATGGTTATTTTGTTCTCTGCTGATGAGGCAAACAAGATGCTACAACTGTCTACCTTTAACTCTCCTACTACAAGGGTCAAAATCAGTCAAAATGTTGATATACTTGCCAAGGTATATCTAGTGCACTTAAAAAGTCAAACACTGTCAAACCTTACGTGTTGCAATAATAATAATAATAATAATAATAATAATAATAATAATAATAATAATAATAATAATAATAATAATAATAATAATAATAATAATAATAATAATAATAATAATAATAATAATAATAATAATAATAATAATAATAATAATAATAATAATAATAATAATAATAATAATAATAATAATAATAATAATAATAATAATAATAATAATAATAATAATAATAATAATAATAATAATAATAATAATAATAATAATAATAATAATAATAATAATAATAATAATAATAATAATAATAATAATAATAATAATAATAATAATAATAATAATAATAATAATAATGTGGACTTATATAGCACACGTATCCACCAAACTGGTGCTCAAGGCGCATTATATTATTACCCCTGTTCATCAGGCTCATAAATCATTCCTGAAACCATCTCAGCTCCCTGGGGAGTATACAGCTCAATTGCTGCCATTTTGGCGCATACAGGGCTAATCAAACACAACAACCAACTCTGCCCTCACAGGTACCCATTTACCCCTGGGTGGAGAGAAGCAATTATGGTAAAGTGTCTTTCTCAAGGACACAAACACCCCGGTCGCGGCTGGGATTCGAACCCACATTCTGACGACTCAGCCATCAGAACACAGATCCGATGCACTAAACCGCTCGGCCATGGCACTCCAGTACATTTACACGTCAAAATGAGTCGACCGTTTTTGACTGGTAAAAGCGTTGTCTTGTATTGTTCAGGGTGGTCAAAATGACAGTAAAAACCAGTCAAAAATGCCCCTGTGTGCACATTTGGGTCAACAGTCAAAACAGGCAGTTGACTGATTTTGACCGCTATAGCTACTTGCCACTAAAGTGCAGCTAGAGCAGGAGGGTTAAATGCATCTAGTTGCATTGAGCATGGTAAGGGTTAATGATACATGTATGTATGGGTTTCCTGGCTACAACTCCCACGGTTTCTGCAGTGTATGCACAGTGTATGCACAGTGTATGCACAGTGTATGCACAGTGTATGCACAGTGTATGCACAGTGTATGCCTTTAAAGTGTTTTCCATGTTACATTAACAGCCCAATGACGTGTAGTCTACCAACGAGATCGTCCAAATACAAATCACTAGGAATCAACTAGTAAGTTAACCCTGGTTGAAGAACATCACCTGGTTACTTTAACTGGCTGTATACTCAATAACCAGCATGCCTTGCAGGTTGCTTGAGGGCGTTGATGTTCTCGCAAAGCGTAAATCTTTTGTCAGTGTTGTGTCCGGCTTTTCTTTTTTTTTTTTGTTGTTGTAAGCATGTAGCTGGTGTGCGTGTTGTCTACCCTTTATAAACATAGCCTTTCAGGGTACCAACCATTTGACCCAGGTTCAAAGTTGTCAACCTGGACTCAATAGATTCTGGCCCAATTTCTTAGTGCCACTAAGCAGTCGATTTTGTGCTTACTGAACGTTTTCCATTTCATAGCGCTGCTAACCGTAAAGCATAGAGAAAGGCACGCTAACTTGCCGGCCGTTATTTGCTTGCAAATGAGTGACGCAACAATACAAATCCATGGTGAACACTTAAGCAAATATATTATACGAAAATTTGCTTACCAGTAAACAGCATTATGAAATGGGCCCTGGGGCTAAGCAGAGAATTTTGCTAAGCAATATAAAACGAGTACCAGCCAAAATGCATGCATTTTGTATAACATTTTGGCTGCTAACCAAAGAAATTTACTAAGCAGATTTCTCTGGTAAGCAATTTGCAATTTTTATCTGAGATTGGGCCCTGGTTGCTGGCTGCTGCTGTTTAAGCAAAAATATTTGTACAGCTGAAGAATTTGCTTATCATAATAATAAAAATAAATTAATAAATAAATTTTAAAAGTCTAATTTTTGGGGTTACCACTTTTTGGGGTTACCACTTTTTGGGGTTACCACTTTTTGGGGTTTCCTCCTAAAAAATTTAAAGTTGCCCAGCAGAAATTCTCTGCTTAGCAGATCTATAAAATTGGGCCTGAGGTTCTCACTGCTGTAGTAGTTGTTGCTGAATCTAACTTGAGATATGTCGAAATTACTTGTACAGTTATGTGTGCAAATTTGTATTTGAAATCTTGCTGTAACAATCTGACAAAAACTTTACACATTTGTGTGCGACTGCCCTTTAACACTGATTGACTTCATATGCACTAATTTTAGTTAATAGTTATTAGCTATTTTTATTCACAACTATTTACAAAAATAATAAGTTTTATGCTAATTTATTTTTTAAGGATGCTTATTCATGGTGTATTTAAATACAGACGCTCTAACTTGGTCAAACAAAAAATATAATTGTGAAACCTTTTTTCCCGAGAGTGGTTTTTTTCCCCAAAGGATATCAAATGTGGTTTCGAGAACCAAACCAGTCCTATCAGCAATCTTTACTATGCCCTTGACAATGAACAGGGATGATCAAAATATTTCTGTGGAGACATGTGGAAAGGTCCAAATGATTATTTGTAAAATGAAAACAGGGAAATGAATCCCCCAAAACCAGAAATAACTCATGGATGGGTATATCAAATTTAATTTGCTTCATTTCCTTTCCGTTTCGGGTACTTTTAACGATAAGTTTATGTATCAATTCACCTCGAAACCAAATTACAATGCGTTTCCTTTATCAAACTTATAGGCAGTGTACACCATTGGTAAAACGTCTGTAAATGAATCCAAACTGTGTAAGAGCCAAGAGATATGTACAGAAACCAAACCTTATTTCATTGTGTAAAAATGCATTCAGATAATTTGTGTACAAAGATTACCGTCCAGTGATCCATTTCAGCGTTGAATTTTGTATGAATGTTTTTCATGAAAATGACAACATGTTAGACGGAGTAAATTCTCAGGATGTTTGGTTCCGTAACCATCTTAGCATTTAGATTATAATTATGTCAGTCTCTTTATGGGTTACTGCCAGTGGTGTACACCCCCTTTCAGAATGAACAAAAAATACATATGTTCCTACATGTTTTCTTGTATCTCTTCATGCACAGAACCCCAAAATGGTTCCGACGTCTTTAATGTCAGCCTCATATTAGTATTTTACACATTTCATTGAAAAAAATTCTCTGTAGATTCTTTGCAAAATTTCACACATAATATCAACTAAGAAAATAAAATCTTGCATGATTCAGATTTTATAATCCTTATTTAATTATAAACGGACAGCACTAATTCAATCCTTTTTTTTTTCTTCCATCCTGATGATAAATCTCTTATAAATGCAATCAAACATTCTCAAACACTCGAAAGTTTTAAAACATTGCTAAGCGATTTGTTTGATGCTGAGCATTTCCCACCATCAACCAGTGAAATGGTAGTGTTTGATGTTTAGCCGGTAGTCCGCTTGATGGACACGCTAAAGATTTCTTACTGAATAGGTAACAATTGGATTGTTGGCACTGGTCCCTCATTATTCTGATTGATAAAACAGAAACAGTTTGCGTGAGTGATTGCATCCGACGCACGGCCTGTCACATGCGTCTTAATACTTGCGATTTTCAGGACACCAGACTTGTAGTCGAGTACAGACAAATGTATTCGAGTATGAGTACTCCAAGTCTATAGTTGTTGTCAAGTACTATTTCATGAGTGCGAGTACAGAAAATGTACACAAGTACGAGTATGAGTACACCAACTGCATAGTTGTAGTCAAGTACTTGTTCACGAGTACAGAAATTTGAACATGAGTACGAGTACGAATAAGAGTACGAATAAGAGTATGAATACGAATATGAGTATTACAACTCTGCATGGCAGATAACGCACGTGTAATATGTCTAAAGTGTCCTCAATTACACTTTATTTAGCAAGTTCTATTCTTGAATTTGAATAAGCACTTTTACATGTATATTTCTGCTTTTGTTTTAAGCTCGTTGTGATTTGGCAATTAATTAATCGCATCATGTTTTTTTTAAACTAATCCAAGCGAATGATTTTGAATGTGAGATAAAAAGCATGGCAGGACTATTTGAGTTTTACAAATAAAAATTGAAGAATCGGTTCAAAATAATTCAGGAGATAAATTAATACAATTTGCTAATAAGAGTAATTGTAACTCCACCCCGTCCCTTCTCACAGAAAGAGGAAATAGAAAATATAATCCCCCAAATTGACATAAAAAGGTATGAGTACGATTAATTCTGAAATCAACACAAATTTATGTTTTTAAGTTTGGGCTAATATTGATCATTTCCAGTATATTTCTGAAGGAAAGAACCCAAGTGTTGGAATTCTTTTCTTGACAAACGATTACACTCTTTGTTGATTCTTTGTCCCATCTGTTTGATAAAATAATATTCTGTTTCTTATCACCATCTTCCATCAACATTTCACTCATATTATTTCCAGCCAAATATTTATTTTTTATTCTTTCATTTCGGAATGAAACCCCTCATAGCACTGCATTTTGAAAACAACAAAACTTTTGCCTTTGAGAAAGAACCTGCTAGGTTCGAGATGTAAGGCCAATAACTACTATTTTGCATTTATACTACAGGTCCTTTGGCTTGGTAAGCAGTTTGAAACGGCTTATTCTTTTTTGAGAAATAAAACTTGATAGACTAGATGTGTAAGACGGTGACTCCACAACGGAGGAATGTTATTATGTAATAATACTTGCATTAATATTGTGCCAGAAGTCTATTACCTACACCGAGTGTGCCAGCCTGATGCATAACCCAGTCCACGACATTGTACACCAAATGTGCGCACTCAGAACCTGCTTGAGTGTAGCCTTTAGTCAAGGCTCATGCGGCAACCTGGAACACAATGCACGAAAAAAGACCATACACACGAGTGGCGATGCTGAAAAGGCCTTTACCAGTCCATTCTGTGGTTTTATGGTTATTTATATATTTCTCTACTGATTTGGTAGAGAAATAATAATAATAATAATGTGTGGACTTATATAGCGCACGTATCCACCAACTAAGTGGTGCTCAAGGCACATTATATCATTACCCCTGCTCATAAGGCTCATAAGGCTCATAAGGCTCATAAATCATTCCTGAAACCATCTCAGCTCCCTGGGGAGTATACAGCTCAATTGCTGCCATTACAGCGCATATAGGGCTAATCAACCAACTCTGCCCTCACAGGTACCCATTTAACCCCTGGGTGGAGAGAAGCAATTATGGTTAAGTGTCTTGCTCAAGGACACAAGTGTCACGGCCGGGATTCGAACCCACATTCTGCTGTTAATACATAATGCATGAGGTAACTAATTTCTTATGGTATCGCTTATTTAAATTTAGGCGAGCCCAACATTTTGCTATACGGTGATTGGTTTAAATAAATTTGCATACATAAATTATTCATTTTGTTGGAGGTTTATGAATCCTGTTCACAAGTGGATACATAATACTCGCGTGCATTGGTAGTACACTCATTCTTTTCGCTACTGCAGGTTCCAAAGCTGGCATACCGTTAAGTGTAATTTAACATAAATTTCTTGATTTTAACATTCAAAAGCGATTCTTTACAACACCTACGTTAAAGGCAAGTCCCAAACTTTCTAATTTCTTTCGTAAATCCTTAAAGAAAAGGGTGGTCAATGCATTTCCAATGGGCTTCTGATGATCATTGGAGCCAGCATGTGCGAAGTGGGCATGGTTTATGTTGGAATTACGTCAAACTTACGAACAGGATAATTCAGTAGTAGCGTAACTGGTAGTGGACTGGTTAAAGCGCTTGTGGCTTCACCACTCACGTGCGTGGTCTTTTTTTTTTCATGCATTGTGTTCCAGGTTGCTGCGTGCGCCTTGACTGAGGGCTAGCTTGAGAGCATCATTGAATGGCACTTGATGCCGCTTGCTAATTTCAGAACTAAATTGGACGTGATCTAGATGAGACATGACAAATAGAGAGTTGCAGAACCCACACTGTATACGCGCGTTCACACTTGACCATGCTGAATCCCAACAGTGGCCAATTTCAAAGAGCTATTTAGCCCTCCTACTGTTTGACCATTTGAAACCATTCAAAATTTCCACTTTCAAAAATGCCCATTGGTTTTGTACACACATGGTGATACCATGAACAGTGTTGGTAGCAAGCTTTACTACCATTCAAATCCAGTCAAATGCATAGAGGGTCCATTGATTCACCACTTAGAAGTATCCAAACAAGGTTTTGTATTAGCTGTACTACCATTTGGAAAGATCCAAGCAAGGTTTTGTATTAGCTGACCTACCATTCAAAACCATTTGGGGAAATCAATACTGTACACAGTTATTTCACCATTCAAAACCACAAAAGCGAATGGTTTCAAATGGTGGATCAACTTGTATGAAAAAGGTACCAGAAGTAGGAGGGTTAGCAGACAAAATTGCTTACCAGACAAATTTGCTTAGTGGATTTCTTTGGTTACCAGCCAAACTTACATACAAACTGTATGCATTCTTAGCTGGTGGTATGTTTTATATCGCTTAGCGAAAATATTTGCTTAGCATAATTTTCTGCTGAGAAGGTCTGTGAAATTTGGCCCCAGATGGACAATTTTGTTGTGTTGAGTCCGAAGGAAGTTGGGGTTAACTCCAATCTTTTCTACTTTTCTACTTTATTAATTTGTCATGATTTCGTTAACACACTGCACAATGACAAATGCTGCACGATATTTGCTATTGAATCGACTTAAAGGAGTGTTGCATGATGCATTTCCCATTGTTTCATTACTGCTGTGCACAGCCGGAACAGCAGATACAGCAGCTTTGATGGACAAGTGCCTTTATCACCAAATGGCATACGGTGAGTCTCCAAATGCACCCCATTTTTACTATTATTTTCTTATTATTGGTTTTAAAAAATTTGCTTTTTAAGTATATTATTACATTGCATGGCAGTTTGGTATTTTTCATTTGTTGGCTGTTGAAATGCATATATGCGCAATATCAAGAGTGGACTGCCCACGAGGGCGCTGTTATGAAGGGCATGAACTTTGGTTTAGCAGTTAAGTTTCTTTTTATAAGGATTCAGCGTATATTTTGTACATGCACAGTTTTATATCTTTGGGGACTACTTGGTGTTTTATGGATGCTGTGTCCACAAAAAATGTTGAGAATAGCAAAGAGAGTTGCCATAACCCTCTATTAATTAGGCCTGTGATTTCTCGGGATTTTTCCTGATTTCAGGATGTTTTTACAAATCTCCCTTTGCCTCAAAATTGTCTTGAAAGAAGAGAAGTAGGCACCAAGGAAAGAAAGAAGTAGCCTGTATTGTGTCCAAACCTCTTGTGTGTGGGGGTGTGGAGAGTCTGTAAATCATCCAAAATTAAACATCCAGGAGGTTCAGGGGGCTTTGTCCTCTAGACCAAAGGGAGACCCAGGCCCGCTACCCATTTTTCAGGTTTTTTTTACTGTTGTGAAATCATATTCCTGATGTTATGATAGCCGACTCGCCCAAAATTTCTCTTTATTCACACTGTTTACATACATGTACACCATGTCAGTATTAAGCAACACACATTTGTTGTTGTTGAGAAGACAGAACCTTGTAATTCAAACACAAGACCCCTCTCTGTCTACACTCCTGCCAGTGTAACACTACCTTCACATCTAAGCCCACAGTCATGGTCTGACATTTTCTATGTTCTGTTTTACACAGTATCTTCCCATGCACTTCACAGCTCTCTATTGGTGAAAATACACCCAGTCTAATGAGTCCAGGGCACTTCAGAGTGCCATTTCATGTCATTTTGTGTGTGTGGTGTGTACAGTCTTTATACACTGGAAGTATACTGAGCATCAAAAGAAACTTATCAAACCTTTGGAAGGACACTCATTAAAATCCTCCACGGAAAAATGAAAAATATTTGAACACAGGTAAACTTCAGTAATCTGTACTAAGCACATGTCAACAAACAAGATTACTGAAGTTTACCTATGTTCAAATATTTTTAATGAGGATTTTAATGAGTGTCCTTCCAAAGATTTGTTAAGTTTCTTTTGATGCTCAGTTTACGTTAAATTCAACAAAACCTTTCTTTGGTAATACTTAAATGTAGATGTAGTTAGTAAGGCACGCTAACCAGTGATTTGCTTAATGCCATGGAGACAACAGCTGCTTGCATAAAGGGCACCCTCAACAGGTCATGCACGGAGCAGATAGATTCCTCAATGGCTAAAGCCGTTACAAATCTTGACATGCAACAAGTGGGGGTTACGCATCTTGTGATACAGTTAAACCTGTGTAGAATTGCCTGCTTAAAGGGACGATCGTCACGATCGGCCGGGGCATGGAATCGGAATGCTTGTTTTAAATTAAGTCAGTGACTGAAAAACATGATTACCGTCAGATTACCGTTGCTGCATAAATGAGCCAGTCATCTTCAGTCACTGTGTTCATCTTAAACTGATTCCATGTCCTTTTGAAAATCTGCATTGTCCCGTTACTTGCCCAGTGAGTAGTGGTCACACTTGAAGGGTATCTCCACAGGGGCGGAGCCAGGAGTTTTAAAAGTAGGGGTCCAGATGGTTAGCATTTTATTGTGTCATAAGGAACAGTACACAAAATTAGCCCTGAATAGTAATCGGCTTATCATTTGTTCTGATGTAGACACCTTCAAACCATACCTTTTTTTTTTAAACAAAATATAAGTTCACCATTTTAAATGGTGGGGCCCATCCATAATCGTGAGGTTTTGCATGGAGATTGGGTAACATTCGCTTTGCAAATGCTAAAACTGGGCTGCAAGGTTTATGTTCATTAGAATCAAATGTTTGGTACACTAGTGTCCATTGAGGGGATTATTACTTCATTAAAGATGAATTGCCCTTTTTGGGGGTTTTTTTTCACTGGTAATTTCTGGCATTTTTGTCTATATTCTACAAACTTCCCTCATAAAAAGGAAATCGCCTACTTGAAAATAACACATTTTACAAAATATTTATCAGAAGACTGGTTAGACTGGAATTTAAGTCCCAAAATAAATTTATGGCAGACCCCATCATTTTTCCCTGCTTCAAAAAAACAGCAATTTTCAGATAAAAAACTAAACAAAACTTGTCCTAAATTGTAGCTGCAGTAGTCAAAAAACCATAGGCAATGCATCTTAAATTCACAGTGAGTGATTCACACAAGTTGGAATAGGTTCACCTTCTGCGACTAATTCACAGGGATCATGCCGGGATCACATGCTTCACAGTCCCACAGTCCCTGATGTATGAACCAGCCTGTCAGCATCCTCATTGGGTTTGCATTCTAATGATTGTAAACCCACCTCTCCCTCTCTTTACAGTGAGAATGGCATCTCCAAGAGCGAGGAGTTACTACACCCGCCCAAGATCATGTTCATGGACGATGGCGGGAGTGATTTGAGTCTGACAGAGCGGTCATATGACCTTGTCACTGATGTACCCACGGTAATACAACAACAAAATGCAGAGTTTACAGTGCTTTTTAAAAAATCTTAGATTTTGTAGTTCTTTCGGGAAAAGTTGGGAAATACAGCCAAGCCTTTGAGAAGCCTGGCCAGGCCTGGGCTGCCTGGCCTCCTAATCTGTCTTTTGTGAGTCCAAATCCCGTGACAATAGAGGGCGTGCCAATCAACATAACCTGGGTTTCTGGAGGGCCTAGCCCAGCCAAGGAGAGCTCATTATAATTGCTGCAGTTGTGAACAAAAGACAGCTGAGGTGTCAGTCAAGTCTGTATTAACAGTAAGAGCTATTTGAGATTTATTCATTATTATTAGGGTCTTTTGAGCTCATCCAGGGGATTATGTAGGCTCAAAGGCTTGGCTGTACAACAACTCTGTAACTCTACAGAGATAATCTGTTTGGTTTGTGGTAACACAGTGTTGTGGCTTGAATCTCAACTATCATAAAGTGACATATTGTGGTTCTGATAAGAACCGTATATGTTTAGTCATCGTCGGGAGACTTTCTGTAATTGCATGTGATTATTAGGAGCCAATTAAATTATGTCCTCTTGTGACACTTTGAACCAAAGTATGCCATATAGCCAGGGATCACACCCCATGTTATGATACAACCTTGGAAGCGGCAGTCTGGGGATCACTAGAAGAGGAAACAGCTTTTCATATTATATCACAGCTTTTTATATCAAATAAACCACAGGGGAACTGACGAGCGCCGCCTGAAGAAAGATATTGACAGGGTGACTGCCAACATAGGGCTAGATGGCACTGTGGGTAGAGTGTTGGAACATAAACCCTGAGCTCACAGGTTCAAATCCCACTCTAGTCAATTTTACTTGATCACTCCAAACAATCTTATCAACACTAACCTTCCCAATTCCTCTAAAATCCGCTTTACTAAAGTGAAGGATTTTGAAGGATTGAGGTTATATGCAAAATGCTCTTTGCTAAAGTGAAGGATTTTGGAGGATTGAGGTTATTAGGCATACTTGCCTTTCCATGGTACATGTACATCCATGTTTGTTGTAGTGATTGCAAAGTCAGTGCTTGGGTCAGTGGACACTGTTTATTACTCCATGCATGCAGGGAGGGTCCCTGGCCATGTACATGTATCACAGATTAGAAACACATGTGTGCATACATGTCATGTGCTTGCTTTACTACTGAAGGATTTTGGAGGATTCAGGTTATGTGTAAGCAAATGGGCCTAGGGAGTTAGGGTTAATTAAAGACTATTTTCGGTGAAACCATGTGAAATTCTCAATTGAGTAGTAATTCTGAAAAGAACTGGATGTTACAACTCGACGTTTCGATCAGTATGCTCTGATCATCTTCAGGAGAATGCCGGACACTGGGAAATGCTGCTGCTTAAGTGGACTGCTGGAGGATCACGCGATGGCTGGATGCTGGAGGATTAGTGCGTTGATCGTGCAGACGGGAAACTGGTGGGATTGCGATCCTTGGAGTGAAGAGGATCAGAGTATACTGATCGAAACGTCGAGTTGTAAACTGTACTTCTTTTCAGAACTAATTACTACTCAATTGAGAATTTCACATGGTGTCACCGAAAATAGTCTTTATTTTTTATCCTCTTCACCATGCAAAGCTACAAGTTTTACTAATCTTATTAATATTATAGTTAACAAAACTCTCCGTCTGTTGAAAGCAAACTAAAGTCGTTTCTTAAGCATTTGTGTAATTATTTTGTTGGAATTTTGATATAAGTAACATTAATAGACCAATCCATTAAGCCCCTCCCCATTACGTATTGACCAATCACAGCCAAGATTACGTGTGTGCGCAAACAGGGTGTGTTGGCGGCTCGACAATTGAGGAACGGAGGCTCACGTGTTGTACATATGTGCCGTTGCTAGGCAGTTACTGTAGTGGGCGGGGCTTAATGGATGGGATCGTCTATTGAACTTAATCTGGGGTTTTCAAAACTTCATCTGTTTTTTTTTTTTTTTTTTTTTCACACCAGCCAAATGGAACATCACCACAGACCGATCCCCTTGTCTCAATACGCATCAAAAGTGATGAGCGAGGGCGCTTTGGCTTCAATGTGAAAGGCGGAGCTGACCACGGCAGTCCGATCATAGTTTCAAGGGTTGCACGGAACACACCGGTAGGAACACAAAATATTATCTTGTTACAGGAGAATGGTTAGTGTTGAAGTGGATGATAGTGGTTTCACCAGGACGGACTGGTGTTGGTAACTTAAGTGGTAACTTTAGTTATAACTTTAGTTGTAACTTAAGTGGTAACTTAAGTGGTAACTTTAGTTGGTAACAGTCAAAAACTTAATTAATTTGGTGAAAACTTCAACTTGTGACCTGTGGCTAGTTTCAAACTGGTTTCCAGTTATCTAATAAATATTGAACAAGTTATTAACCGGTTTTGGACCAGTTACCAAATGGACCACCTGTTCAGCTGGACCGGTTTCAGCTTGATCAGTACAGACTGGTTTCAGCTGGATCAGTGCAGACTGGTTTCAGTTGGATCAGTACAGACTGGTTTCAGCTGCATCAGTACAGACTGGTTTCAGCTGGATCAGTACAGACTGGTTTCAGCTGGATCAGTACAGACTGGTTTCAGCTGGATCAGTGCAGACTGGTTTCAGCTGGATCAGCACAGACTGGTTTCAGCTGCATCAGTACAGACTGGTTTCAGCTGGATCAGTACAGACTGGTTTCAGCTGGATCAGTGCAGACTGGTTTCAGCTGGATCAGTGTAGACTGGTTTCAGCTGGATCAATGTGGACTGGTTTCAGCTGGATCAGTGCGGACTGGTTTCAGCTGGATCGGTGCAGACTGGTTTCAGCTGGATCGGTGTGGACTGGTTTCAGCTGGATCAGTGTGGACTGTTTTCAACTGGATAAGGATCAATATGGATCAATACAGACTGAATATAACTGGAGCAGTTCAAACTGGTTTCAACTGGACCAATACAAACTGGATTCAACTGGACCCAATACAAACTGGCCGTGGTTTCAAGTGGACCAGTGGTTTCAAATAGACCAGCACCAACCAGTTTTATCTTGACATACTACCAATTGCCTTATAAACACTGAATCAATAAACAATAGGCTACAGGTGGACAAGTCAATCAACTGATAATTGTATCATTATTTGTTTGTTTCCACCTCAGGCTGACCAGTGCATCCCCAGGCTAAATGAAGGTGACCAAATCCTCTTCCTCAACGGCAAAGACATGTCACAGTGCACAAATGAGCAGGTGGTCAGTACCATTCGCTCCATAGGGGATTCCGCAAATAAAGACTTAATACTCACCGTCAGACCGAACGGTAAGTGGCTGTGGAGCTGTCGTAATCAAGAATGCATTCTCATTGCTCTGGTGGGATTTACCCATCAGAAATGTATCCAGTTAAACTTTTTAACCCTACTTCACATGGAGGCCACTCTGATCCACTAAATTTACAATATGTTCTTCACCAACCTGTAAAGCATACAAGCCACTCTGATCCTTTCCAAGTAATCTTACAAAATCAACCCAGTGCCACCCAAGGCCACTGTAAGACCAGCTCCGATTACATACTCAACACACACTGAAGGCCATTACAAACCACAGTCTTTAGTGGTTTTGTATAGGTGTGTTTACAGTCAAAATACATGGTCAGGTTTACAGTTGGTTGTAAGCTGGTTGTTTGAACATATTAGTATGGCCTGCAATGTATCAATGGGAGACCACTTTACCCTGCAATCTCAGTGGTGTGACAGTGCACAGAAGGGTAACCATAGGAGGCCACTGGCAACAACTGCAACAGCTTGGAGTGGCCTGAATCGGTTGTTTCAAAAATTGCACTGATTGTAAGAGGGATGATGTCTAGAAAGTCAAATGATGTGCCTATCACATTACATAAACATAATGTTTGCATGAGTGAATGCTTCCGATGCTGTCTGCGTTGTTTGTCGTGCAACTAAATGGTAAAAAAATGCATATGTGATATACAGCACATCCGAAGTGTGCAAATATACGATCTATTTATACTAAGTTTTGCTCAGTTGTGACATGTTGGCACAATATGACCATAAAGTCACAGTTTTTTTTCTGGTATGGACTTGCATAGTCAAAATTTTACAAATGAAATTAAAAGAAATTATAAGACTTTATTAACCCTAACCTTCCAAAATCCTCTTTGCCAAAGTGAAGGATTTTGAAGGATTGAGGTTACATGCTACATGCTCTTTGCTAAGGGAACGTCTCAAAAGTCCGAACGGTAGGAACGTTCTAATTGGATCGATTGAGTGTTCCAGTGCGCGTACATGGAACGGTCCGTTGGACCGCCGGAACGTTCCATTGGAACGTTCAAAATGCTAACGCGCGTATTTACTCGTGTAGGAATGTTCCCGTAGTTCGGCACACTGTCGCGGTCCAGCAGAACGTTCTGGCATTCCAATGGATTGCGGGCATGTGCCCACGGGAACGTGCTTTTGTGCCTAGAACGTGCCAGACTTTTGAGATGCTCCCTAAAGTGAAGGATTCTGGAGGATTGAGGTTACATGCTACATGCTCTTTGCTAAAGTGAAGGATTGAGGTTACATGCTCTTTGCTAAAGTGAAGGATTTTGGAGGATTGAGGTTACATGCTACATGCTCTTTGCTAAAGTGAAGGATTGAGGTTACATGCTCTTTGCTAAAGTGAAGGATTTTGGAGGATTGAGGTTACATGCTACATGCTCTTTGCTAAAGTGAAGGATTTTGGAGGATTGAGGTTATTAGGCATACTTGCCTTTCCATGGTACATGTACATCCATGTTTGTTGTAGTGATTGCAAGGTCAGTGCTTGGGTCAGTGGACACTGTTTATTGCTCCATGCATGCAGGGAGGGCCCCTGGCCATGTACATATATCACAGATTAGAAACATATGTGTGCATACATGTCATGTGCTTGCTTTACTACTGAAGGATTTTGGAGGATTCAGGTTATGTGCAAGCAAACGGGCCTAGGGAGTTAGGGTTAATACTTTCACATATTTTAACGATACATACACCTCAACTGTTTGGTACCATTGGAAAGCTCTTTGTCTACAGAATTCAGAAAAACAAACATCTCAATTTAAAAAAAATGCTGACTTTAGTCTCATTTTGTGGGAGCAGGTCTCAGTGGGAATAAGCTCTATAAAGATGCAGGTACTTTGCCCTGGTCGGATTTACCCATCAGGAATGTATACAGTCTCTGAATGGGTGCATGTGGAGAGCATGCAGGGATAAGGGTTATTGATTTGATTTGTCTTTTATATTCCACGGTGCAGTCTATGAGGGTGAGGAAGTCGAAGAGGAGCCAGTCTTTCAGTACATACCAGAGAGCCCTCGTGTGCCTAATGGCGGCATGGAAAGTGATCCCCTCGTTGAGTCCATTATGCTGCTACAAGAGGGGCTGGAGAGTAGTGCAGCACTGGCCCAGTTTGAGGTAAGTATCTTGCCACCCCATCCCCTCTCCCCTTTTTCCCCATGAAATTGGTCTTAACCAGTTTTTAACTGAATTTATCTGCCATATTGTGTGATCCGGACCAGTTTGCTTAATGTTTCAACTAGACTAGTTCCTCAACTGGTTTCAACTGGACCTGACTGTTTCCAACTGGACCAGTTTACAGACAGGTTCCATCTGATCCAGTTGGTGGACTGGTTTCATCTGGACCAGTTTTGGACTGGTTTCATCTAGACCAGTTTCATCTGGACCAGTTTCAACTGGACCAGTTTGCGGAATGGTTTCACCAGGACCAGTTTATGGACTGTTTCATCTCGACCATTTCGCAGACTGGTTTCATCTGGACCAGTTTATGGACTGGTTTCATCTGGACCATTTCACAAACTGGTTTCATCTGGACCGGTTTATGGACTGGTTTCATCTGGACC
Organism: Zoroaster sp. YZ-2022; assembly: GCA_029582265.1. Lineage (NCBI taxonomy): Eukaryota > Metazoa > Echinodermata > Asteroidea > Forcipulatida > Zoroasteridae > Zoroaster > Zoroaster sp. YZ-2022. The sequence continues at coordinate 30,540,180 of CM055830.1, forward strand.
AGTTTGTGGACTGGTTTCATCTGAACCAATTTGTGGACTGGTTTCATCTGGACCAGTTTGTGGACTGGTTTCATCTGGACCAGTTTGTGGACTGGTTTCATCTAGACCAGTTTGTGGACTGGTTTCATCTGGACCAGTTTGTGGACTAGTTTCATCTGGACCATTTATCAAACTGGTTTCATCTGGACCATTTCGCAAACTGGTTTCATCTAGACCAGTTTGCGGATTGGTTTCCTCTGGACCAGTTTCATCTGGACAATTTCATCTGGACAATTTCATCTGGACAATTTCATCTGGACAGTTGACCATTAATTGATCCTGACAAAGAAACACAAAGCCAAACAAACAAGCAGATGAACAGATCTTAAAGTAAAGATAACTCATATTCATCTGTTTCAAGTTCCTCATGGCTTGTCAACTTGCCCTAATGAACGAACATGTCAACGATAAACTTTCATCTTTCACACAACATTCAAATTTCTTTACTCTCCCACTCCCCACTTTCTCAGCAACTCTACAGGAAGAAACCTGGCATGTTAATGAACGCCAGCCGCCATCCCGATAACGTGGTCAAGAACAGATATCGTGATATATCACCCTGTGAGTAAATTTCCAGCAAAGGAATAACCAGTTTAACAGATCGGGACTCAATGACACGGCACTGCTTAACCAGTTCGCGTTGGAGGCCTTTTTTTTTTGAACCGCGGATCGGAGAGCGTCTAAACACGCATTCCGATTTTTGTGTGTGTTACCGGGAGACTTGTCAACACGCCACACGTGGCGTGCCGTCGTGGTGCCTGACTTGTATACACGCAATCGTTTCTCAGAGTCCATGGGGTCACGGTTCGGTGGCCCCGGACAAAAGGCACTGCAAACAATGAACGAGTTCACTCTTTTTGTTGATTTTTGCGTAATCCCTTTATCCAAGACCTGTTCCTTTGATGTACCAGCCAAGAATTTGTAAAGACGGATTTATATCCATTGTTTACGAGGCCTTTCCTCTCTCTCCGGGTATGCCGTCTGTTCGACCGGGCGCTGGTCGCTAATAGGCCGTTGCATCGGAGCTTGCCAATGGTCTAATTGTGCTGAACAAACACAACCGTAATTAAAAAACTAGCCATATAATTCTCGAAATGTCAATGAGTAAAGGTGTTTATTTGGGTGTCCGAACTTAGTTTCATTGACAAAACAAATTATTAATGGCTAGACATTTTTTCTGATTTTTCACTGAAAATAAACCCGCACAGGGGACCGGAAAAAAAAATATATTCCCGACGTGAACTGGTTAACCAACACAGAATTGCTTACCTATACCTATGATTTTTTTGCCCCAAAATCTCCGCTGTCTTCTTTAAGACCACCACACACCTTAAGATTTTACTAAGACACCACTACGACAGATTCATAGTCATATAATACAGGGAGTATACACTATTGGTAAAGTATATGTAGATGAATCCATACAGACATATAAACAAACCAACCTGTGAAAGTTCCAGCTCATTTCATTGTGTCATTTACAAGAAACAGCGGTGTGATTTGTCTGGATTTTTCCAGATTTTCAGATTTTTACAAGTCGCAATGTTGTGATCCTCCGGATTTTAAAGATTTAAGCAATAAAGGAAAGCAAAGCAAATGCTCAGAACTATAGATTTCACCCCCAGCGCTGTTCACAACAGCGGCCCCAATACCCCTCGCAAAATTTACGTGGATTTTTCAAAACTGGCCAATCAAGCCCCTGAAGAAAATAGTGAAAAAGCGTTCAGGTTTTTTTTTATGCATTCTAATGGTGAACATTTGTATCATTTCGGTGTGCGGTAACACCATGTGTTTATCTCAACTAACGTGAAGCTGAGGTACAGGTTCTGAAAAGAACCTTATTGCACAACTCGTATCTCAACCTTAGTTAAGTGAGAAAGGTTCAAGGGTAGAACCAATTTCGGGTAACTCATTTTTCTCTACTGTCGCTAAGTGAGAAGTATGGTTCAGGGAGAACCATAGGGACTTCACAGGTTAATATGGTTCAGGGAGAACCATGGGAGAAACATTTGTAATCCATCTCATGTTTTCTCAAAAATGATGTCATGTCAGACGGAATAATTTCTCAGAATATTTGGTATTACCAACATCAAGTAAATTTTGATTTTTTTGAATCAGTAATATTGTAATCAGGTTAGCCCAGGTTGGATTTAACCAACAATTTGCTAATACTGAAAAAAACATTTTGTGTAAAATCATAAATTGCTTAATTTTTTTACCTATGTGAAGCTGCTGAAACTCGGCAGTAGAATCCCATGACCAAATACAATGCATCTCAGCGAGGTTTGACTTTCAAAATATCATTTTCACTAAGTGTTTTAACCCTCCTACTACTACAAGGGTCAAAATCAGTCAAAATGTTGATATACTTGCCAAGGTATCTAGTGCACTTAAAAGTCAAACACTGTCAAACCTTATGTGTAGTAACTACATTTACAGGTCAAAATGAGTCAACCATTTTGACTGGTAAAAGCATTGTCTGGCATTGTTCAGGGTGGTCAAAATGATAGTAAAAAACCAGTCAAAAATACCCCTGTGTGCACATTTGGGTAAACAGGCAGTTGACTGATTTTGACCTCTATAGCTACTTACCACTAAAGTGCAGCTATAGTAGAAGGGTTAATGAAAATAATCCCACGATTTAACATTAAAGAAATGCTTTAGTTTTGATGGCTGTTCGTCACAAAACGTACGCCAGTATCGGCACAGGTGAGTCGGCATACATACAAATGTGACAAGCACACATAAAACCTGCTCCGTGGAATATTTTACGCATACTGCACATACGCAGCTGTTTTGTCGCTACACGCGCGTACGCTAAATGGACTTTGAAATGACGAACAACCGTGAAACTCAAGGACTTCTTCAAAGTTAAATTTGGATTTTCTTTCAATAAAATGACTTTAATAGTAAAAATGATATTTTGAAATTCGTACCTTAGTGCTTGTCATAATTGTTCATGGAAGTTGAGTACCGAGTTTCAGCCTCCCCATACAGGTAAGACTTAAACAATGTCACAAAAGAAATTTTCTGTGCGGCGACTGACATGCTGTTTGATAGGACTTCATTTCGGTGTATACAGAGACGGAGTCCTTATTTGGGCTATAATCAGGTAATTACTAAAGATGAACACTCCCTCGTGTTGCCCATGTTTTACCGGCAATTTCTGGAATTTGTTGCATTCATTGGAACATTGATAAACACTGGTCTACAGCCAAAATGCTTCCGAAACAAATGAAGTCAAACTTGACTCATTATGGGTCACTAAGAATGGAAATGATGCTTAAAATTGTTGATTGGCTCTCGTTTTCAAGATCTATATGTACATGTGTACACATATGGGAATAGCGTATGATAATTCATGATTAAAAATCTGCTATGTACACCATATACATAGTACGTAAAATGTAAAAACTTAAATATCTTGGAAACAGTAGCCAATCAGCAATTTTAATTTGTCATATTTGAATTCAGCACATCAAAATCCATAATAAATAGCACATTTTATCTCCGAAGCAGACAACTTTAAAAAAATTGTTGACCAGTGTAATTTCCTTCTAGAAAGGAATACTTTCAAAAGATATATTACACAAAGTAGGTATCGGAAGCTTCTTGTAACAGTAAAACGGTGCCAAAATCATTGTATAACCTGACCCACCATGAATTCATTTGGGTATATATACTACTCGAAACAATTTAGGGAACACCGGAATAATCTCAGTTAACCCTAACTCCCTAGACAACAAAGCCAGTTGGAGGATTTTGAAGGATTTTTATTGTTTTAGTACAATGCCTAGGGAGTTAGGATTAAAGCAAGATCATTTATTTCAGATAAACACAATGTTTCACAGAATTGATGAGAAACAACTGCACAATGAAAAAGATGATAAAGGATAATAATAATAATGTGTGGACTTATATAGCGCACGTATCCACCAACTAAGTGGTGCTCAAGGCGCATTATATCATTACCCCTGCTCATAAGGCTCATAAGGCTCATAAATCATTCCTGAAACCATCTCAGCTCCCTGGGGAGTATACAGCTCAATTGCTGCCATTACAGCGCATATAGGGCTAATCAACCAACTCTGCCCTCACAGGTACCCATTTAACCCCTGGGTGGAGAGAAGCAATTATGGTTAAGTGTCTTGCTCAAGGATACAAGTACCCCGGTCGCGGTTGGGATTCGAACCCACATTCTGACGACTCGGTCATCAGAACACAAATCCGATGCACTAAACCGCTCGACCATGGCACTACAATTTAACCCCTGGGTGGAGAGAAGCAATTATGGTTAAGTGTCTTGCTCAAGGACACAAGTGTCACGGCCGGGATTCGAACCCAGATTCTGCTGCTAACACCAGAACTTGAGTCCGGTAAGCTAGACCGCTCGGCCACGACACTCCATGTAGTGATTACACATTTCATGACATGACTACTGAAAGAGAGAGTGGGTTGCAAATGAAAATCCCAGTTCATGGAACATTTCAAACGTATTTGATGTTAAAAATCCGGTGTTCCCTAAATTGTTTTGAGTAGTATATTTACTTCTACACCATGTTTCTCATGATCATTTTGAGAAATCTGTCATTTTGAACCATTTTTGTTCCCTTCTTAAAGTAGCGATGTTCCGATGAAAAATAAATTTGTGGAAATTGCCGTTGAAATAGAACAAAACATGAGCGATACACCTTTAAGGTGAGCTTACGATCTGTCGCCAACCAGTTGCCAACTCAGTTGCAGAGGTTTAACTGTTGCAGTTGCAGAGGTTTAACTTATGGCCAAGTCAGTGACTGGTGACACAGAAATGAAGGACAGTTTATACTCTCTAAACAGCAAGGCTGTTGAACCTGTTGAGTGATCTTTGTCAGTCCTGGAGTATGGGGGGACTACTAAGATCTGACTGTAATCTCAAATCAAGGTTTTTTTGCTTTGGGGTGGGTCTGTTGTGGTCTTATCTTCCTAATTTATGTCAGTCTGTCAGTCTTCTAACTGTTTTTTGTCCGTCTGTTGTGGTCTTACCTGCCTAATTTATGTCAGTCTGTCTGTCTTCTAACTGTTTTTTGTCCGTCTGTTGTTGTCTTTCCTGCCTACTATATGTCGGTCTGTCAAGGACACAAGTGTCACGGCCGGGATTCGAACCCACATTCTGCTGCTAACACCAGAACTTGAGTCCGGTAAACTAGACCGCTCGGCCACGACACTCCATGTAGTGCATGTAGTGATTACACATTTCATGACATGACTACTGAAAGAGAGAGTGGGTTGCAAATGAAAATCCCAGTTCATGGAACATTTCAAACCTATTTGATGTTAAAAATCCGGTGTTCCCTAAATTGTTTTGAGTAGTATATTTACTTCTACACCATGTTTCTCATGATCATTTTGAGAAATCTGTCATTTTGAACCATTTTTGTTCCCTTCTTAAAGTAGCGATGTTCCGATGAAAAATAAATTTGTGGAAATTGCCGTTGAAATAGAACAAAACATGAGCGATACACCTTTAAGGTGAGCTTACGATCTGTCGCCAACCAGTTGCCAACTCAGTTGCAGAGGTTTAACTGTTGCAGTTGCAGAGGTTTAACTTATGGCCGAGTCAGTGACTGGTGACACAGAAATGAAGGACAGTTTATACTCTCTAAACAGCAAGGCTGTTGAGTGATCTTTGTCAGTCCTGGAGTATGGGGGGACTACTAAGATATGACTGTAATCTCAAATCAAGGTTTTTTGCTTTGGGGTGGGTCTGTTGTGGTCTTACCTTCCTAATTTATGTCAGTCTGTCGGTCTTCTAACTTTTTTTTGTCCGTCTGTTGTGGTCTTACCTGCCTAATTTATGTCGGTCTGTCTGTCTGTCTGTCTGTCTTCTGTTTTTTGTCCGTCTGTTGTTGTCTTTCCTGCCTATTATATGTCGGTCTGTCTGTCTTTTGTCTGTCTGTTGTCTTTCCTGCCTATTTTATGTTGGTCTGTTTGTCTTCTAACTGTTTTTTGTCTGTCAGTTGTTGTCGGTCTGTTTGTCTTCTAACTTTTTTGTCTGTCTGTTGTCTTTCCTGCCTATTTTATGTCGGTCTGTTTGTCTTCTAACTGTTTTTTGTCTGTTGTGGTCTTTCCTGCCTATTTTATGTTGGTCTGTCTGTCTTCTAACTGTTTTTTGTCTGTCTGTTGTCTTTCCTGCCTATTATATGCCGGTCTGTCTGTCTTCTGTTTTTTGTCTGTCTGTCTGTTGTTGTAGTTCCTTTTGTCTGTTTATCTTTCTATTTGTGTGCTCTCTGTATAGACTACTTCACAAATATCAATACTTCACATCTCAGTCTAGCTGCTGATAACCGTTCATGTTTCTCCGTTTGTTACTGTGTAGTTTATAAATGTATTATTAAACTGAACACTAACAATAAAAGTAAAGCGTGGCTAGATATAACTGTGTTTCAGTGTGGTTTTAACATTCTTGGGCAGAAGTATCTGGGGAGGTAAGGTCAGTTTTGTAGTATATTTTCATTAACTACACCAGCATGCATTACGCAAATTGGCTTGCGCGTGCACACTGTGGCAATAATAATAATATGATGGACTTATGTGTCACACGTATCCACCAAACTGGTGCTCAAGGCGCATTATATTATTACCCCTGCTCATCAGGCTCATAAATCATTCCTGAAACCATCTCAGCTCCCTGGGGAGTATACAGCTCAATTGCTGCCATTACAGCGCATGTAGGGCTAATCAAACACAACAACCAACTCTGCCCTCACATGTACCCAGAAGCAATTGTGGTACATGGTCACGGCCAGGATTTGAACCCACATTCTGATGACTCGGCCATCAGAACACAAATCCGATGCACTAAACTACTCGACCATGACACTCTGGTATTTGCAACGCGATCTTTGTTAATATGTCTTGCTGTCTGTTATAATAACTCTCTCTATCAGTCAGTCCGTTGTATCAGTCTTGGCTCCTGTCTCCCCCCTCCTCCTTTACCATCAGTCTTCACCTATCCATCATATCCAACCCATCTGTCCACCTGTTCCTCTTCCCATCTGCCAATCTCCTCCAACATGGCCCCCTCCTGCTGCCGTCAATCCAACGTATCAATCTGACAGGATCATCTCTCTTTTACAGATGACGCCACAAGGATAATCCTTGAAGGATCGGAAAGCGGTGATTACATCAACGCTAATCTAATTACGGTAAGCGACTTCATGATTCATCTTGCTAGCTATTATCAATAATTCACAGAGGAGTGTTGAGGGGAGGGTCTACAGCAGTCCTACTTTGGATTAAGGGCTTATGAGAGTCTCAGTTATTTGTCAAATTCATATTACGAAAATATAGGCCTGTGATTTCTCAGGATTTTTCCTGATTTCAGGATTTTGCACAAATCTCCCTTTACCACAAAATGTTCTTGAAAAAAGAGAAGTAGCCACCAAGGAAAGAAAGTAGCCTGTATTGCGTCCAAACCTCTAGTTTCTTGTTTGTGGGGATGTGGAGAGTCTGTAAATCCTCCAAAATTAAACATCCAGGAGGTTCCGGGGGCTTTGTCCTCTAGACCAAAGGGAGACCCAGGCCCGCTACCCACAGGAGGTTCAGGGGGGCTTTGTCCTCTAGACCAAAGGGAGACCCAGGCCTGCTACCCACAGGAGGTTCAGGGGGCTTTGTCCTCTAGACCAAAGGGAGACCCAGGCCCGCTACCCACAGGAGGTTCAGGGGGCTTTGTCCTCTAGACCAAAGGGAGACCCAGGCCCGCTACCCACAGGAGGTTCAGGGGGCTTTGTCCTCTAGACCAATGGGAGACCCAGGCCTGCTACCCAGCTTAGTGTAAAGCTGGTACAAGTATCAGTCATCCTGATTAATTATTTGTTTTTCATTATTATAGAAAAAAGAAATTGTTATGGCAAATTACAAAACATTTCTGTTCGGTAACGTTTAAACAAAAAAGAAGACCCGTAAACAGTTTTTCAGAATTTATCATTGTGATGATACTTTTAAGGCCAAAAAAACAGTCTCCGGTTCTGGTCATAGGTCGGCTTTTAAAGTGATACATTTATAGTTTGATGAAATTCTTGCATCAGGTGATAAACTCGGTGGTCGAGAGGCCATGTACATGTATCACAGATTAGAAACACATCTGTGCATACATGTCATGTGCTTGCTTTACTACTGAAGGATTTTGGAGGATTCAGGTTATGTGTAAGCAAATGGGCCTAGGGAGTTAGGGTTAATAGTTATACCAGAAGTTTATTACCTACATGAAGTGTGACACTCGTGTACTAACCTAGTCCACGGCATAGTACCAGAAGTCTATTACCTACAAGAAGTGTGCCACTCGTGTACTAACCCAGACGATGGCAGAGTACTCCAAGAACAATGGATTTGGGCCATTCGTGACGTATTTTTCCCACAGACTGACGCGCAAGGTCTCAAACAGAAGCAGTGTAGTCTGGGAGACTTACCCAGCATGTGAAAAGTGCTCTTTCATGAATTCAAAATGAAGAATATTTAATTTTTCTTAGGCAAAAATATTTCTAGGGAAGATTAATGCCCTCATTAATTTGTCCATTTAAAAAATTTAAACGCCAATTCTGTACGATACCATGAACGTGATATTGATATTAACAATTATTTTGGGTGTATATTTTTAGATGGAGATCCCCGTCAGTAACATAACCAACCTGTACATAGCTGCCCAGGGCCCTCTGCCAAACACATGTTCTGATTTCTGGTACATGGTCTGGGAACAAAAGAGTACACTGATCGCAATGTTAACGACCAACGTAGAGAGAGGAAGGGTAGGTATTGTAAAACCAGGCGATAGGATAGAATAGTTTTATTTGGATGATTATTTAAGAAGTACATTCCACCATAGTATTAGCCAGAGGGGTGTCTTTTGGACACCCTGTTTCAATTTTGGACACCCTATTTCATCTGCCATTTATACATGTAAAAGTATTGTAGGTGAACAATTTAGACACCCTGTTTCATCTGGCATTTACATGTAAAAGTATTGTAAGTGAACAATTTGGACACCCTGTTTTGAAATTTCCAGCAAATTTAGACACCCTATTTCTAAATCCTGGCCAACACCTTGCATTCCACATACATGTATATATTTATTTGATCGTCGTTTGTTATTCAAAGTGTCATGGCCGAGTGGTCTTGTGTACCGGACTCTAGTTCTAATGTTGTCAGAATGTGGGTGTGTGATACCATCATCTTTACACTAAGTGAGTTTCATGTACATCTGTGATCATTTAAGTTTTTCGAGAATATCGTTTATGCTGATATCAATGTAAGTATTGTAGCGTAGTTTCATCTATGGGTCTTACGCGGCCAAACTGAGGAATTCCTAACACGGGTTCTCAGGTTTAACGTTGGCTCTGGGCTTTTATTTATCGGGAAAAACAACAACAAGCACTGTTGTATAAGTATATTGCGTAATAATGAAAAATTCCAGAACTCTCTAGGGAACGGGTCTCCCAATTTACCAGCAGGGGCGTCTGTCTGGATACAAGCTCCACTAGGAAGTTACGGCGCCCTCTGCTGGCAGATCGGCCCAGACGTTACAGTATTTTATATTCAGTGGTTGCATTTAGTTCCTTTTCTTTTTTAAATCACCCTAGGTCAAATGTCACAAGTACTGGCCAGAGCTGGGTCAAAGGCTAATCTTTCCTCCCAACCTTGAGGTGTCGTGCACAAGTGCAGAGGAGACTCCCTCATTTGCATATCGGGATTTTGTCATATCACATATAGAGGTGAGAACTTTTGAAAGTGGGAATATTTCAGTGAGAATGGATACATCCGTTTAGCAGGGATGCCAAAATTCCAGCTTTTTCGTATTTTTCCCAAAGAAATCCGGCGCTCCGTCTTTTGCCTGGCCGGAAAAAAATCGCCTTTACAGAGGGCACTCAGGTCCGTGTGTGTGTGTGTGTTATATACGTTGCGTTGTATACATGGTGATCGCAACGTGTTCATAATGATTGCATTTCGCGGCCCTCATTTTCTGAAATTTTTGACTGATTTTACTCAACTTGGCTACCATAATGGAGGTCAGAAGAGGTGTGGATTTGAAAATATATATTTAATACTGTACTGTCCACATTTATGTGGACAATGTTTTTTTTTTTTTTGAGTCATCAAATATAAAATCAAAGGGAAACTGACTAATTACTTAAATACTTTTTGGAATGAAGAAATTTTTTTGACTGAAGCAGGACCTGTGACCTTTAGATTACTGTACCACTGCTCTGCCAACTAAGCCAACCCTTTTGTATTAATTCCCTAACAGACTGGTGAGTCTCGTAAAGTGCTTCAGATGCAATATATAGCGTGGCCTGACCATGGGGTGCCAGACGACTCATCGGACTTCTTGGATTTTGTGATCAGGGTACGGCAGAACCGAGTTGGAATGACAGCGCCGACGTTAGTACACTGCAGGTGAGAATTAACCATGGAATACCTGATTATATTGGAAGCGCCCTCTATTGACATCCTCTGTTCAGTGGCAGACACAGAATCGTGCATATTTCGGACTTTGGACTGAATTGGTATTAAAAGGACAATACCTCCACAATCAGAGCCGACTTATAATAGGGCATGGAATCGGTGTCCTTGTTTTATATGAACAGACTTCAAGTAATACCTCATGAGCGTGCACTGGCCTAGATAACAGGGAAGATCATTTTACCATAATAGGTAAAACTTGTAGCTTTGCATGGTGAGGAGGATTGGTAAGACTAAATTGCGGTGACACCATGTGAAATGCTCAATTGAGTAGTAATTAGTTCTGAAAAGAACTGGAGTTACAACTCGACGTTTCGAACAGTATGCTCTGATCGTCCTCAGGGGAATGACGATCAGAGCATACTGATCGAAACGTCGAGTTGTACCTCCAGTTCTTTTCAGAACTAATTACTACTCAATTGAGCATTTCACATGGTGTCACCGCAATTTAGTCTTACTTATTTTACCATATGGTGGCTGCATAATAATGAGCCGGGGCCGCATAATAATGAGCCAGTGGCTGCATAATAATGAGCCGGGGGCTGCATAATAATGATATTTATAATAATAATAATAATAATGTGGACTTATATAGCGCATGTATCCACCAAACTGGTGCTCAAGGCGCATTATATTATTACCCCTGGTCATCAGGCTCATAAATCATTCCTGAAACCATCTCAGCTCCCTGGGGAGTATACAGCTCAATTGCTGCCATTACAGCGCATATAGGGCTAATCAAACACAACAACCAACTCTGCCCTCACAGGTACCCATTTACCCCTGGGTGGAGAGAAGCAATTATGGTAAAGTGTCTTGCTCAAGGACACAAGCACCATGGTCGCGCTTGGGATTCGAACCCACATTCTGACGACTCAGCCACACAAATCCGATGCACTAAACCGCTCGACCATGGCATTCCACTCCATTTATCCAGCAGCTATGGTAATATGATTGTATCGCGCTGGGTTTGCCAGGCCAGGGTGTGCTCATGGGGTAATATGATTGTATCGCGCTGGGTTTGCCAGGCCAGGGTGTGCTCATGGGGTAATATGATTGTATCGCGCTGGGTTTGCCAGGCCAGGGTGTGCTCATGGGGTAATATGATTGTATCGCGCTGGGTTTGCCAGGCCAGGGTGTGCTCATGGGGTAATATGATTGTATCGCGCTGGGTTTGCCAGGCCAGGGTGTGCTCATGGGGTAATATGATTGTATCGCGCTGGGTTTGCCAGGCCAGGGTGTGCTCATGGGGTAATATGATTGTATCGCGCTGGGTTTGCCAGGCCAGGGTGTGCTCATGGGGTAATATGATTGTATCGCGCTGGGTTTGCCAGGCCAGGGTGTGCTCATGGGGGTAATATGATTGTATCGCTGGGTTTGCCAGGCCAGGGTGTGCTCATGAGGTAATATGATTGTATCGCGCTGGGTTTGCCAGGCCAGGGTGTGCTCATGCGGTAATATGAAATAAAGTCCCTGGGTTTGCCAGGCCAGGGTGTGCTCATGGGGTAATATGATTGTATCGCGCTGGGTTTGCCAGGCCAGGGTGTGCTCATGGGGTAATATGATTGTATCGCGCTGGGTTTGCCAGGCCAGGTGTGCTCATGGGGTAATATGATTGTATCGCGCTGGGTTTGCCAGGCCAGGGTGTGCTCATGGGGTAATATGATTGTATCGCGCTGGGTTTGCCAGGCCAGGGTGTGCTCATGGGGTAATATGATTGTATCGCGCTGGGTTTGCCAGGCCAGGGTGTGCTCATGGGGTAATATGATTGTATCGCGCTGGGTTTGCCAGGCCAGTCTGTGCTCATGGGGTAATATGATTGTATCGCGCTGGGTTTGCCAGGCCAGGGTGTGCTCATGGGGTAATATGATTGTATCGCGCTGGGTTTGCCAGGCCAGGGTGTGCTCATGGGGTAATATGATTGTATCGCAGCGCTGGGTTTGCCAGGCCAGGGTGTGCTCATGGGGTAATATGATTGTATCGCGCTGGGTTTGCCAGGCCAGGGTGTGCTCATGGGGTAATATGATTGTATCGCGCTGGGTTTGCCAGGCCAGGGTGTGCTCATGGGGTAATATGATTGTATCGCGCTGGGTTTGCCAGGCCAGGGTGTGCTCATGGGGTAATATGATTGTATCGCGCTGGGTTTGCCAGGCCAGGGTGTGCTCATGGGGTAATATGATTGTATTGCGCTGGGTTTGCCAGGCCAGGGTGTGCTCATGGGGTAATATGATTGTATCGCGCTGGGTTTGCCAGGCCAGGGTGTGCTCATGGGGTAATATTTTCAGACAACTATGTTCATCTAAAAATAGGACACCAATTCCATGCCCTGTTGAAAGTCTGCTCTGATCGTGATGATACTGTCCCTTCAAAGCCACTTTAGGTAAAATCTCTGTGTACGCGTCCATACTTAATAAGCAACAAGATATACTGAACAGCAAAAGAAACGCAAATTTAATTTGCAATGTTTGATTGAATAAAAGTTAACCATATTTTGATGTTGGCTGTTTTGCTTACTGGAGGCGTGTGCAGAGAAGTGTAAAGCGTGCGCAGCATGAGTTTTATGGTGCTGCTGCTTGCCATGAGCTCGGGACATGTTGATATCTGCAAAGGCACAGAATGCTCACGAGCGGCACGTCCAAGATGTGCAGCTTGAAAGTAATGCATCAGTTGATTTCTACGGTTCATTTGCAATAAAAGGAAACTACTGCACGCTTGCTGTCACCCCCGTTTTGGACACAGCAACCATGCCAAGACTGACATCAGCACAGCGTGAACGAGCTATCGGGTGTTTGACAGCTGGTGACGACCCTCAGGCTGTTGCAGCAGCATTCAACGTTCACTTCACTACAGTCTACCGTCTGCAGCAGCGTTTCGCGGCCAGAGGAGTGACTGATGATCGACCAAGAAGCGGAAGACCTCGGGTCACTACCCCGAGGCAAGATCGGCACATTTTTCGCAATCATCAGAGAGACCAGTTCCTGACAGCCTCAGAAACTGCCCGAATCACCATTGGACCTCACCAGACTGAGGCCAATCAGCAATGACACAGTGCGTCGCCGACTTCATGAGCGAGACCTGCGGAACTGCCATCCAGCTCGAGTGCCAGTCCTCACTCGTTGACACCGTGTGGCACGCCTTCAGTGGGCCAGAAACCACGCCAACTGGAACTGGAGACAATGGCGTACTGTACTGTGTACAGATGAGTCAGTTTTGCATCAGCAATGCAGACGGTCGTGTCAGAGTGTGGCGGAGGAGAGGTGAACGTTTCCAGGTCAACTGCGTCATGGAACACAACGCATGGGGAGGGCCGAACGTCATGATCTGGGGTGGCATTGGCCTCAACCAGCTGCTGGGGCCAGTTTTCTTCCAAGGTCTGGGTCCTGGTCAGGGGAACGGCGTTACTGCACAGCGTTACATTGATCAAATCCTTTGACGTCATGTGGCGCCATTTTTCCATGCCCACAACAACTTCATTTTTCAGCAGGTTAATGCACGTGCACATTCAGCAAGGGTCACACAGGACTTTCTGCATCAACAGAACATCCAGACGATGGTGTAGCCCGCACTGAGTCCGGACTTAAACCCCATTGAACACTTTTGGGATATGCTACAGAGAGAGCTGAATTCAGTCCTTCCCAGACCAATGACAGCCGCACAGCTTCAGCAAGCCATTACCCAGTCCTGGAACAACATCCCCAGAGCCTCAGTCAATCGTCTTGTCCACTCCATGAGACGAAGGTGCCAAGCCGTCATTGATGCCAATGGAGGTCACACACGGTATTGATCCACAGGAAGTGACTTGTTCGTTTTGTTGAACATTGGACTGTACAGTTTGAAAGACAAATGTCCAAAGAACATTTTGCCCGAATTTCCTTTCGATTCATTGAACGGTTATCATGAATTTATTGTCTAATTTGATTAAACTGGATCTGAACAAACATTTGCGTTTCTTTTGCTGTTCAGTATTATTTGTACACAAAGCCAACCTGTTTTAGCTTATCTCATTATGATGTTATGAGAAAACAGTGGAAATTCATTGAGAATGTTTTCATTTCATTTCAATTTTCATTCATTTCGTGGAGTGTCGTGGCCGAGCGGTCTAGCGCACCGAACTCAAGTGCTGGTGTTGCCAGCAGCAGGGTGTGGGTTCGAGCCCCGGTCGTGACACTTGTGTCCTTGAGCAAGGTACTTAACCATAATTGCTTCGTCCTTCGGATGGGACGTAAAGCCGTAGGTCCCGTGTGTTGTATAATGCAGGTAACGTGGTTTGTCGTGCGGTCTAGCGCACTGAACTCAAGTTCTGGTGTTGCCAGCAGCAGAGTGTGGGTTCGAGCCCCGGCCGTGACACTTGTGTCCTTGAGCAAGACACTTAACCATAATTGCTTCTCTCCACCCAGGGATTAAATGGGTACCTGTGAAGGCAGAGATGGTTTGCTCTATATGCGCTAGAAATGGCAGCAATTGAGCTGTATACTCCCCAGGGAGCTGAGATGGTTTCAGGAATGATTTATGAGCCTTATGAGCCTTATGAGCAGGGATAATAATATAATGCGCCTTGAGCGCCACTTAGTTGGTGGATACGTGCGCTATATAAATCTATACATTATTATTATTATTATTATTAATGTGGAATATCTGTCTTCAGTTGACGGAAATTCATGTTTGAAATTATTTCACTAATTTTACTAAAAATGATTGCATTTGAGATATATTTCAAGTGATGTTTGATACCATTGTGAACTTTACTCCAAGTAAATTTTATGTAAAAATGTGATCATAATATATGTTTTTGAGATTTAATGAACATATTATATTTATATTATTTTTATTGCATTATATAATAATTACATAGGGTGGCATGGCCGAGCGGTCTAGCTCATCAGACTCATGTTCTGATGGCTGAGTCGTCAGAATGTGGGTTTGAATCCTGGCCGTGACCATGGTACTTGTGTCCTTGAGCAAGACACTTCACTGTACAGTGCTCCTCTTCACTCAGGAGTATAAATGGGTATCTGTGAGGGTAGAGGTTGATATTGTGGTTGAAAAAACTTCTGATGAGCTACGGTAGCTCAGGGCTGTATACTCCCCAGGGAGCTGAGAAAGTTTAAGGATTGATATTGGCCCAATGACCAGGGATAATAATGTAAAAGCGCCTTGTGTCCTTTGGCAATTTGGCGCTCTATAAATCCAGTTATTATTTTTATTCATGTTTTGTTGTTCACAGTGCTGGCATCGGCCGGACAGGTGTCCTCATAACCATGGAAACGGCAATGTGTCTTATTGAGAGCAACCAACCAGTGTACCCGTTAGACATTGTGCGGACGATGCGTGACCAACGGGCCATGCTCATCCAGACGACGGCACAGTACCGCTTTGTGTGTGAAGCTATTCTAAGAGTGTATATGGGTAAGATGAATGGAAACAGTCTCTGCATGGAAAACGATACTCCCCTCTGTCCTATCAATCAAACTGCATGGATTGACCAATACGGTTATATACCTGAAAATTGTTGCTATCTGCCATTATGTCAGTCAAGCTTTTCTGGTTGGTGAAATTCTTGCGTCGGGTGATAAACAATTGATTTGATTTTTGCTCTTACACCGACGTATGTATGAAGCACTGTATGCTCAGTGCTTTCCGAGTGTCTGTGGAAAAAACTTCACAGGGAACTCAGCGGGATTCAAACCCACAACCTTCTGCTTACGAGTGCAGACGTCTTAACCTCTCAACCACCGAGCTTGCCCGATGATGATCAACAATCATCAATCTATACATATTGCAGAAACTATTCTGGCTAAGAGAGGCCTCACAAATAGGGCAAATGTTCATACCCATATGTGAAAAAGTCACAGCAAAATGCCAATCGATCCAGCAATTTTAGCTGCTTATGGACATCATTTCTTAGCAAAAAAGAAAAGAAAACTAAAAATGCCAACACATGAGTATACAGGCGACTCAGGTGGGATTCAACCCCACGACATCCTGCTTACTAGTGCAGACATCTTAACCTCTCAACTACCGAGCTTTCCCGATGACGATCGACAATCATCAATCTACACATATTGCAAATTCTAGCCGGACAATCGTCATCAGGCCAGCTCGGTGGTCGAGAGGTTAAGACGTCTGCACTAGTAAGAAGGAGGTCATGGGATTGAATCTTGCTTGAGTCGCCTGTAGAAGTTTTTTTCTGCGGACACTCGGAAAGCACTGAGTATACAGGCGACTCAGGCGGGATTCAAACCCACGACATCCTGCTTACTAGTGCAGACGTCTTAACCTCTCAACCACCGAGCTTGCCCGATGACGAACGACAATCATCAATCTATACATATTGCGGATTCTAGCCGGACAATCGTCATCAGGCAAGCTCGGTGGTCGAGAGGTTAAGATGTCTGCACTGGGGACGATCAGAGCATACTGATCGAAATGTCGTTGTACCTCCAGTTCTTTTCAGAACTAATTACTACTCAATTGAGAATTTCACATGGTGTCACCGCAATTAGTCTTACTTATGTCTGAACTAGTAAGCAGGAGGTCGTGGGTTCGAATCCCACTGAGTCGCCATGTGGAGTTTTTTTCTGCAGACACTCAGAAAGCACCGAGTATACAATGCTTTATACATATATCGGTGTAAAGGCAAAAATCATATCAAAAGCTTTGTAGGGTTATGTGATCGTACAGTACTTTTAGGGTGAATAAAATGCTACTTTGACAGTTTATCATGAAAGCCTTCCTCAATGGTAAAATGCTGCTCTTGCAGTACTTGTACATCCGACGCTATGTGATCACATTTTGTGCGTACATCATCTCCAGTCTGGTAACGTTAAGAATGTAGTTGTACTTGACTGCATGTGTGGCTTAGTCTTGAGAGCCCAGACATTTTGCCATTGTCTACTGCCATCTTGCATCTCAAACGTTTCCCCATAAGAGTTGTTTTTCCCACTCAAATTGTATTATTTTTTTTTCCCAGACGGCATCGTAGGACCCCTTGAGGAGTTCAAGAGTAACGGCCATCAAGAGTCTTAACCCTTGCCCCCCCCCTCCCTCACGCCCCCTCCCCTAATCCAATCCATCCATCAAGCACCCCATCAGGAACCCGCTTCAACCCTGGCCAAGACGACGGACAGCTTGGTGCACCCTCAACACCCTGATGTTACTGTTGTCGGTGTCTCCAATCGGATGTGTGCTTACATATACATCAGCAGCTTGTTAAGAAAGCTGTGATTGGTCTGTCAGGCATATAATGCATGCAGCCCTATCTTTTATTTATGGATATCTCATTCAATCAAATTCCTTTTCAGACCCCCCCCCCCTTCCCTCCCAGAAAGCACTTCATATAAGGTGTGAAACTCTTCTACTGAATTCTGTTGATTTACTGTTTTTTAAATTTTTTAAATCAGGTTTTCCTGAATATGCTCAGAATGCACCACAGAGCATCTAGAATACAAACATTTCCGGGGGCCCTTCCATGCCGTATGGGCTTTGCGAATTTCATGACTGTATAATGCCTCAACTTTTTCACTTGGAAACATATGCCATCAAAAAGGTGCAAATTAAATATCTCCTACCCCAGATATACAGGCTGAAGGCTCACACAAATATTGGTATCACTTTTATATACCTTTCACTTTTTCCATGTTTGGGGCCAGTGTGTGTGTGTGTGTGTGTGTGTTTGTGTTTGAAATATCAACTTAATGAAAATGTTGATATAGTGAATGACCCCTTAGCTTATTGTTGGTAATCTGGTCAGTGTGTGCACTTGAGTGTGTGAAGTATTAGATTCACACCTCCCAAAAAGTCTCCGGTCCCTGCATGCATCACTTCAGACCTGCACGTCAACTTTTTTAATTTTTTAAAAATTTATTTATTTATTTATTTATTATTATTATTTATTTTTTTTAGCTATTAAACGATGTCCAATTGCAGCCAGAATGGCTGGATCGATTGGAATTCTGCCATGCTGTGTTTTCACATAGGGGTATTAACGCTTGCTCGATATGTGCGGCTTCTCTGAGCTACCATACTTTGTATATGGGAAATTTGGTCTGGTTCCAATAACCGCATATATATGTATGACTTACTTCACTGGTTTGCAAAAAAAACAAAAAAAAACATCACCACACCGATTTTGAAGCTGACATAGGACAAGAAACCTGAGACTTTTTTTTTTTACCTCATCAACTAAAACAAAAATGTTGTTGATAGAGAATGACCCCTTAGCTATTAATTAAAAAATTGTTCAGGTCAGTGTGTGGAAAGCATCAACTGCAATCTAGTTGATACTAGTAAACATCCACTTGGCTTTCTTTCTATTATCATGCCAATGTTATTCTACACAAATATTTGGTTATAGTGGATGACCCCTTTCTTTTGGGTCAGTGTGTGGAAAGTATCAACTACAATCAAAAAAATGTTGATAACAGTGAAGTGGAAATAATTTATTAATTTTAAAATACTATTTTATTGTAATTTTGAAATTCTTTTAGTCGGTAATTGTATGACTCATTGTATCTCTGAAATTATTTAGTACAATTTTTATAAGACCTTTCTTTTATTTTTAAATTACAAGGAACTAAATTATATGCAGTGTTTAAAACTACTACAAAATTACCTTTCACGGCCAAAATCTGTGAAATGCCAAAGAAGTATTTGCGAATATTAACAGACAACCGGATGTATTTTACAATGCACATTACAATGACGGTTGTCTGTCATTGGGGATAAAAGATCCTGGCAAACATTTGCTTTTATGCCGTCTGGGTAGTTACAGACACAGTGACACATACCCGGATACACATAAATAGACACTCCCAGACACACACAGATCAAATTGAAAAAGAACAGTGGTTCTTAACCCTAAACCCCCTAGGTATTCTGGCTAGGAACCTTCCTGAATCCTCCAGTGCACTTTTGGAAACATGCCCTTATCTTCAAAATGCACCATGCATTTTCGTTGAGCTTTCATATTCAGCACTTATGGCCTATACTTCTTGCCAGGTAGTAATTTTGTTCCATTTGAAGAGGTGAAAGTACCAGTGCTGAATTTTTCCCAAAAAGTGCCCCTTGGAGGATTTTGCAGGATAAAGGGTGGTTAGGGTTAATGTTTCAAATGTATGGTCAGTGATGTGCCTGAATTTACCCATCAATAATGTCTGGTATATTGCATAACCCATTGAGGGCGCTATTCGTGTCACCATGTAATTGAGAATAACACTGGTTTGGATTTATCTACCATCAGTGATGTCTGGTATCTGCTCAGATTGTGACCCCTTGATGGAACCCTTCATGTCCCCAGAGTATTCCTGGAATAGCCAATACCATCTACATTCAAGTGGTAACAGTTACCAGGGAAAGTATTTGCTAAAAGTACATGAAGTGTATACAGGCTATGGAGTTTTCTATATACACAATGCCCTGTCCTGGGATACTGGGTGCATTTTGACCAATAGAGGGCTATGATGTGCATGGAGTGATTAAGGGACAGGATTTTTTTTCTCGCAAAAGCAATTTTGTTTAAACTTGTAAATAGTTGGAAAAAATAAGTGATAGCTTACTACGAAAAGGTGCTTTTCAAAATAATCGTCGTCCTATTGAAGTGTGCATATCTCATAGAGAAGGCCCCTTCCATCCATAACATTTAAATAATTTAAATGATAAAATTTACATTATTTAAAAGAGATAATTTATATTTTGATCCTTGGAAAGTAGATGTAGTGGCTACCAAAATTTTCGGAGGCTAGGCTGGAACACAAGACTAGCTGGGTTGGGGGTCAAACATGGATGTTTGACCTTTGTGTTTGTGCTTCAAGGTAGGGTTACAACATTGGTAATGTATGCAACATTATGGAATTATTAACATTATGGTACCTTATAATCCTGGGAAATTGTCCCGTCTGAAAAGATTCCGTTTTAGAAGAAAACATGCAATTTTTGGAACTAGACTAGTGGCTTTTGTGTTCGTTTTTTGTTTTGTTTTAAACTTGTGAAATACTTTTCTTGATTGATTATGTATATATTGAATAGTTTAGTTAATCAGTTACACTTTTACATGACCAATGTTGTACTTTTTCTCTTAAGCCCCAATACACTAGTAGTATTCGTGAAAAAAAAACAAGATCACAGATTAAAGGGACAATATCGTCACGATCAGAGCAGACTTTCAACAGGGCATGTAATCGGTGTCCTAGTCTAAGATGAACACAGTCACTGAATATTACTGGCTCATTTATGCAGCAGCAACGGTAATATGACCTTATCATTTCAGGTTATTTTCAGTCTGTTTCCATGACCTGTTGATCGTGACAAAGTTGTCCCTTTAACAAGAAACTAAGTAATGAATATGAGAAAATCTTAACTGTTAATGACACAGTGAAGAAGGCTGAAACTTTGATAGGTTGGTTTTTATACAACGGTTTCTGGTCTCCACATGTGTTGCCTCAGACCCACGTGTCAGCGTTTTTAATTATTATTTTTTTTGTGCTATGAAACGATGTCCAATTGCTGCCAAGATTTCTGGATTGATTGGATTTCTGCCGTGCTGTGTTTTAAAAGGCTTTTTTTCACATAGGGGTATGAACGTTTGCCTGATTTGTGAGGCCTCTCTTAGCCACCATACTTTGTATATGGGAATATGGTCTACATGTATCATGTATTTCCCTGTTGACAAAAAAAGAAATGCATCACCGCACCACTTTTGAAGCCAACTGATGACCAGAAACCAGAGACTTTTTTTATTTGGCCTAAAGTATGGATGTATATTTGCCTTGATACAAAAAACTAGCTTTGCTTGCAAATTCACTAATGGCAAACTTTAGTGAATATCAAATTTTAGTGAATATTCTTCCTTATTGCTAGTAAAATTCTTAGCACAAACTGAAGGTAAAATGGTCATGACTACCCTTTCTTTCTCATTGAGAAGAGACCAAAGGGAAATACAAATCTTGAAACCAGCACAAAAATCATCAAAGTGATGATCATTTTGAAAAAGCCTGCATGTACATAGAAACGCCAAGCACAGCTTGTACAGAAGATATTTTTTTGAAATTTATGTACAAAAGATGTTGATGAGATTAAGTTAAAACGAAATGAGTCGTATTTAAATAATAATTAAAAATAATTTCCGCCCATTATTTTATAGTTTAATTTAAAAGAATTGTCACCATGGTGATGCTCATTAATTCCAGGTTTTTCCACGTACCGTACCCGTACATTTTTCATACACGTGTTAGCAAACGGATTCTCACTTTCAGGAATGGCTGTTGGACCCCTCTCCCATAAAAAAAAATATATTAATAATTAAAATAAAACCAAAACAGCTGGAACATACGCGCTTCTCCGATTCTGATAAGCCAGTCTATACCATCCGTTAATACGCCCCCTCCAATCAGATTGTCTAAACTGTCCTGAGGACGATCAGAGCATACTGATCGAAACGTCGAGTTGCACCTCCAGTTCTTGTCAGAACTAATTACTACTCAATTGAGAATTTCACATGGTGTCACTGCAATTAGTCTCACTTAAACTGTCTTGGGTATTTAAAAATATAAAATAATTATTTAAATGAGTTTTGTCCTCCGGAGACAAACATTTCCCATTGGAATGAAGACAAAAAATGCTTTTTCGCTATTTTCTGGTTAAATTGCACAATACAATAAGCTTTCACAGGTTGGTTTCTGTAAATATATCATGATTCTGACAACCTATGGATGCATTTACAGAATTTTTTTTACCAAAAGTGTATAGTGGTTTTAAACATACTTTACTTTTCATAATATGAGAAGTATTTTTTAAAGTCGTTTGTGTTGATTGGTTCATTTCTTACTAGCTTCAGTGCCTATTTAATAAATATTCTGTGTATTTTTGCATAGGGGAATCTTTCCTTGTGTTTTATATATGTGCATGTACAATTTCTAGAAGCATTTGTGTACTTTAACAATGTTTGGAATTTCGCTGTGAAATTTGTATTCTATGTTAGTGGTTAGCCTAACCCTAGCCATGCGGAATGCAACAAATGTAAACATTTGATGGATGTTGTTACATTGAGTAGGGTGTCTAGCCAGTTGTTGAAGGGGGTTAGGATTAAGGTAGCTATGGTAGTATTTGATAGTGCAATGTTTTTTATTGCACGCATTGGAGGCTGTAGTTTAATGGCTTTTTTTCCCTATTGTCTTAAGATTGTTTTTCTTTAACCAAGTCTTTCCATTGATCAACCCTGAAAGGGACCATTTTATTCTTCACAAATATTGGGATGTGCATCCACACTGCAGTCTATCTTGTGTATAATGGCCAATCTTTGGACCAATGAAAAAGAGTCCATAACCAAAAAACTTACAAAACAAAAACTCATGATTGTTCAGGCCTTAATATTGAAATTATTGCATTTTCTCTTTTTTGGAATCTCCATACACACCTTCAGTTGGGACATTACATTGTACTTTTCATAAACCCTCCTACAATCAGTGCAATTTTTGAAACAAGCCATTGGCTGTTGCCAGTGGCATCCTATGGTTACCCTTCTGTGCACTGTCACACCACTGAGATTTACAGTGGCCTTGGGTGGCACACAGTTGATTTTGTAAGATTACTTGGAAAGGACAGCAGGCTTGTATGTACTAAAGGTTGGTGAAAAACATACTGAAAATTTAGTGGATTGGAGTGGCCTCCATGTGTAGGAGGGTTAAAACAAATAATTAATGTTCTCAGTTTTACTTGAAGTTAATTTGGTGATGGTATCAAACATCTTTGGGAAATTACTCCCAATATATTATTATTATGAGTTATATAAGTCAAATTGGAAACAAATTTTGATCGAACATAAAAAGCACTATTGAGGTTGTGAAGAAATCTCAATTTGTTGCAAATTATCTCCTCCAAACGTGTACCCATCCAGCTTCACTGGTAACCAGTCAAACTTCCATCCAATATTATTTGCTAAGTATAATGCGACTGGTAGGCAGGTCATAGAAGTAGAAGATTTAATTTGCGTACATATTGTACATTTTGATATCTGCTGTGCTAAACAATACAAGGCATCTGGGTTAAATTATTTTTTTCATGTTTCTAAGTTGAGTTTAAATGTCTTATATCGAAAAATTGTGAAAGCTACGTATATGTACATATATTTTTAATGGTTAGGCTGTAAGGTGTACATTAAACCAATTCAAGCAACTGCCATTGTGTAAAAGGAAAGAAATAAAATGATTTTGTATATAATGAAGAAACAACAAAATGTCCTGTCTTTTTATTTCTTGAAATGACTGTTGTGAACAACGCATTTACTTATCTTTATTGCTTAAATCTTTAAAATCCGGACAAATCACACCCCTGAAAACTTAATGTTTTTGATTTTGACCAATCAAAAATACACTAATCTGTTAAGTCCTTCTTTAATCGCTTAATGTGATTGGTCTAAATGAAAGTTCATATTTAAATATTTCTATTGTATGAATAATTCATTGGCTCAGATCAGTGAGGCCTTATAAGTCCTTTCTGCTCTGGCTAGCAAAATTTTTTCAAGGCACTCGCAGCAAGCCACATCGCGTTTGTCTGTTGTTCGTGCATGGACCCGATTTCCCCTGCCAGTATAAGTGGGCCAGTGATATATCACGCTATCACATGGATACATCTGCACTGCTTAATAGCATGCACATGGAGGTAGCCATATTGTAAAGCGCCACCAGTTAGTTAAGTCATCCAGGCCATCATCGCTATTAAGCGATGCTGATGTATCATGTGATATATCACCAGCTCACTTATACCATGACCAAAACCTTACACCTTCACCACTTATTACTGAAGTCTGGTAGTTGAATCGGTTGGTTGCAAAGGATGCCGCGAACGCATTGTCTATAAAAGGCTACCTCACAATCTACAGATTGTAAAACTTGAATGTCTGAAGACCTCATATCAAATACGATCTAATGCAAACTTAAATCCATGAAAAATATGGATAAAAATTCATACTGCTCATTTACTGGCAAGGCTTACAAAACACCCCTCCAGTTATGGCCCTATTCTCCGCCCACCTTTAGCAAGGCAGGAAACTCAGTATGCTACAGTTACATGTAGCTGTCAGATTCTCCCTCTGTGATTTTGTCCAATCTTTTCTTCAATCGATCCCGTTTCTGCGTGTTGTTTGCGCCTGACGAGTACACCAACCCCGCCGTTTTGTTCCCATAAAACGTGTACATTTTCTCTCCTCTCCGTCCCATCATCTTACGCAGTGCAATGTTCTTCTGTATCGTCTTCTCGTAGAACTCAACTCCGCCCCTTGTGTAGTCCTCTCCAAGCTGTGCTGCTTTCTCGTCGGCGATGAAGTCCTCCCTCTCATTGATAACCCCCATCATGAACTGGTAGAGGACGAAGAAGGAGGTTCCAACGAGGACAAAGTTTACGATTATAGGCAGCGGAAGGAAAACCATTGCTGCAAAGACACCAGCAAAGTTTGCCATCGTAAATGCGGGGGCGAGTAACACCGAAGAGGCCGTAGTGCTGCGTTGGATTTTTGCGAACTCCCTCGCAAGCGCGAATTTCCTTGCGTGTTCGCTCATGCACAGGGAGTTTCTGAACGACTCACCGACCTCTTTGTCTGCAGTCTTGATTGAATCGGCGAAACGCCGGGCAGAGAGGTCGGGGTCGGCCGTGAAGATGGCCGGCACCCCAAGATGTATACCATTTGGAAGCCACGGTAAACCACAACTCTTAATCTCCCATCTGCTTGTAACGAAGGCATGGTAGGACTCTGGATTCACACCAATTTTCCTACACACGTCATGGAATTCATTTCTTTGGGACTTGGAAAGGGGCATTTTATGACCTCCCTTGTATGCTTCCACAAGGGGTCTATAGACCTGGGCGGGGAAGACATGGGGTGTGGCCTTAATGCAGAACACACCCCCCGACACCAGACCACAGACAAGCACTGCATTCCGAGGACTCCTCACAAACTGTACAAATCTCTGGAAAGCCATGTCTCTGACTGAGCACAACAGTCACACTAATGACCAGGGTATCCGGTTCAGTTTACAAATTGATACTTAATCTTCAGAATCACTGTTGGTCATCTGTGTAAAGGAAAACAAAAGTAAAATGCACCAGTCAACAGTATGCATATATGGCACATAATTCCAGATTTCTGGTCTCTCAAATACAGTGTGTACCAACAAAATGACTGAATGTTAAAAATGTGTTTGAGAGACCAGAAATTTGGAATAATGGCATATGTGCCAATTGTTTTGGAGAAAACAAACCATAAGTGTCATTCATGTCAGTGAAACCTCATCATTGTGAGCTGCTTATAGTTTTGACAAGCAGTTGCAACGTCAAAATCTTAATGCAGACCACATCGATGATAGCCCATTCTAGGGCCAATACACTGATCTGCTAATTATTACAATCTAAAATTTTATGATTAGGTAAGCTTGCCCAAACAGACACTTTTTGCAGAAAGTTCACTATTGTGAGATTGGTATTTTTGGTGAAATTTAAATTTTATTATTATTAATTTATTTATTTTAAAAATGTTTCGAAAATTTCATGAAAGTGAGCTATCCCAGAATAATGGATTTTATGGCAAAAGTGTCTGCTTGAGCAAGGTTACCTAATCACTAAGTTTTAGGTTGTAATAATTAACAAATCAAAAGTTGGAAAAAAGAAAAATCGCTCCTTTTTTGTACATGTGGGGCTGGGCTAGGCTAGGGTCAAGGATACGGAGGCGGAGTCCAGTGTATTGTCTATGGAGCTGGAGTAAGGAAGAGATGGGGCTACATCGATGACATCATGGTTAACCATGGAGGTTTAATCTACAGTATATCCGATGTTTGATGAAGCTTTTTTTGCAATATTTCAAATAATGATTAATTGCTATTGAGGTTTTTTCAATCAATCATGACATTGAGGGTCGAACATGTCGAATGTGAGCAAAAAAAGTGGGCGGGTAACAAGTTAACCCCCGGCCCCAGGCTATCCGTATCTTTGAAATTGGAAATGTCTATTCCACCATGGGGCAGGAAGTGACAATACCCCCAAAATCACCACATGATCTATGAACAAACGGCGAAAATACATACCAATTACTAGAACTATGTAGCCGTGCACACATGAATCAGACCGTTTTATTTCATGGGCGCCGCCATCTTTACTTTCATTCTCGGAACCACCCAACCTCTCGCGTGTTTTCACCACAGTCCACAAGTCATTAATTTTAGATGGTAAACAGTATATATGTGCAGCTCGTTGAACGGGTACCAACAGCTCAAAATTTAACTAATAACTCAACTCGCAGACGTAGGACAAGTGCTTAAAATTTGTGAAGTCCAGACCGGAAGAAAACTGTCATAAAATTACCTTTTCTTACAGAAACATGAGCCACAAAAGTAGCCAAGAGACATATCAGATATACCTTAAGTCTGTTTAACTTTACTTAAGTTTCTGAAACAACAATTTAGCCAAGGGAATAAGCTGTCAAGATGATGCGTTTTCTGTCGCGGAGATTTTCACGTCGATACCGGCGACACGACAACTCGGCCACAGGAGGCCGGGGGACCGAAGTGCATGTCCCAGCGGCAAGAAACAAGCACGTATTCGTTTGTAAAGTGTTGTTCCTAGACGGGACAGACAAGGTTTACGAGGTTAAAGTGAGTATAAAGTTGGTGAAGTACTTTTTTGTAAATAAACCATTTGTTGGTCCAGGTTAAGTGTGTTTGAAAATGTTTTATAATTATAGAAATTTTGGAGAAGTATACAAATTCAACAAAACTGTAAATTACAAGAGTCAATATAGGCCTAAATAAATAATAATGCAAATAATAGCCTAACGTTAACGTTAGGGATAGTTTACTTTAATACAACAATAATTAAAGGGTGGAATGTTGTATCCGACTGCTACTTTTTCTCATTCAAATATAACCAATAATGTAATCTTACCTACCCAGTAAGGTGGAGAACATATGGATGATGATGGACATATGTACTTCAAATCGAAGCAGGTCGCTTCGTACCCAAGTCGTTTCGTACCCAAGTCGTTTCGTACCCAAGTCGTTTCGTACCCGACGTGCGGCATCATCCAAGGGATTAAGACTGCGGTCCTTGCTCGATGCGTGGGACTTATGCATAAATTTTGTTTTGCTTTTCATTTTGAATGACCGGCCGGTGAATTAATACCTCATTAACCCTAACTCCCTAGGCATTGTATTAAAACAATAAAATCCTTCAAAATCCTCCAACTGGCTTTGTTGTCTAGGGAGTTAGGGTTAATGGTCCTGTCAATCATTCTGCCTCGGACTTGTGCATAAATTTTTTTTTGCTTGTCATTTTGAATGACCGGCCGGTGAATTAATACCTCATTAATACGGCGGTGTCTTTGATAAACTGAGGTTGGTCATTGGTTAAACCATCTTGAACTGAGCGTCTGATTGGTTGATAGAATTATACTCGGGATCCTTCTGAGGTCTATAAAAAGTCTCATCGAGCAGAATCTATCATTCTGTGTCAAGACAAGATTCCAGTCAAGTCAAGATTCAAGAACTTTCCAGCTCAAGTCAAGATTCAAGAACTTTCCAGCTCAAGATGCCTATCAAGTATCCTTGCCTCTTCTGTAAGAAGTCTGTTCGATCGAGCCAGCACGCCTTCCAGTGTGAGCGCTGCTAGGGATGGCAGCATGTGGGCTGCAACTCTGGTTTTAGTCACCAGCAGTACCTGGAGATCCGTGACGATCCATCCAGGCTGGTCGTTTGGATCTGTGCACCCTGCACAAGTCAAGAGCAAGAAAATAATTATTTAGTACATCCGAAATAATCAGGACTTGAAAATTATAGAAAAGGGAAGACAGTGATAAATTTGCAAAAACAAATAATAATAAAAAGAAATGCAAATAATTCTGGGAATAGATTTCATTATTAGATTTTATTTCATGCTGGGAATTGAATTTATTAAATCCAAGCTCAAAAAAACCAAACGAAACAAACCGCAGCGACAACACATTTCCCGTGAACCCATCAACAGTGATTGACAGTCACATTGTTGTTCAATATAAAAGGACTTGGAACCCTTTGTTACTGTGCTATGAAGCCTGGGTACGAAACGACTTGGGTACGAAACGACTTGGGTACGAAACGACTTGGGTACGAAACGACTTGGGTACGAAACGACCGACATTCCTTCAAATTATTCCAGGATATTTATTTCATGAAAAATCGGGCATTTTTGGTATACGATGACTTCCTCCTGTCAGTCTGATCTTGTCAACTCCTCCAACATGGTCATTGTACATACGCAGTGGCAACTATAATAGGATCCTTCTATTTTCTGAAGGGGAGAATTTTTTTAGAAGGGAAATAAAGTCCGAAAACCATAATAAAAGTGGATATAATAATAATATAATATAATATAATATAACTGGTTAGTGGTTGCAAAAAAATTCAAAAAAGTGCCGGTCGGATACGACATTCTTTGCTGATTAAATAACGATTGATTTCAGATCTGGTAGCCTAACATTTAATGTAATGCATCAAAATGTGGGCGTAGAACACACTGCAAATTAAGTTGTTCAGACCTTAACTGTGGAGTGTCATGGCTGAATGTGAATAACGTTAAATAAACATTTTTTGCGTAGTGAGACAGTATCAGAGCCAACAATTATTGACTACACACAAGTTTTGATAACATCAGTCCCATTTCTCGGTAGCCCCATTCTAGGGCCAATACACTGGACTCCCTCCGTATCCTTGGCCCTAACCCCACATGTACAAAAGAGAACCTAAAATGCGGTTGCAGTGGTAAGCTTTCCCAAGCAGACATTTTGGCATGAAGTTTGTGAGATCAGTAATTTTGGTGAAATTTTAATATTTGTATTTTTTTGTTTTAATTTCAAAAACGTTTTTTCAAAAATTTCTAAAATGTTTTCAAAAATGATAACAAATTTGCTAATCAAATTGTCATTTGACTAGCATTTTGATAATATTGACTAGCAAAAGCAAAAAAACGTCATACATTTGTTGTACAAAATCTTTGTTTAATAAGTAAAGTTTGTCTGTTTTAGTTTGTTTATTTTTACATTTGAATGTACCTGTAATTCTGCTTAAATAGTTACAATGACTGAATGTCAGCAGGCTTAAAATAAAATCATGTTATTTGTATTGGCCAGGGTTTGAAACCACTAACATGCCATATACATGTACATTATTACTCAAGTGTTTAATTTAAGGGAAAGTATACATCTACCTCTATTCAACTGTGTTTCACTTTGTGTGAATAAATGTATATTGTGAAAGTTTTCAACAAGAAAATGTGAAAATCCATTCACAAACCTCATTATTATGTGCAATTTTTGTACAGTTTGTCACTATAATTCAGATTGTGCATAATTGGGGTATAACATTTAAAGTTTCTTAAAATAAAGGTATGTATGTATTTGTTTACAACTTTACACAAAATACATGTTAGTATGTACATGAACGTAATGTAAAACTGTGCGTTCATGTTTGTTTGAGAATGCCAAAGGTATGTAAAACACACTGCCTTTATACATTGTTTTTGTACATGGACACATTAGGACCCTCTAACCGTACCATTATGGAAATACATGTAATAAATGTATGATCATAATGGATTCCTATAACCCAATGGAGAAACACTGTAAAAAATGATTCTCCTATAAATATTTTATTGATCCTTATCCTAAGAGATTAACTTTAATATGTAAATTTATATAAACGCTAACAAAATGAACAAACCATAAATTCCATTTACACTACCCACGTATTAGTCGTTACAATTTTAAATCCCCTTATAATACAACACGGGCAGACATGATTTTTTTGTATGTGCATAGCATTCCAACTGCATGACACATTCATAATGTAACAAAGGCTGTGGTTGGACAAGCTGAAATTGATAGATTCCATTTGGCAAATCAATTAGATTGTACTATAGCAGAGGGCTTTTGTAAACAATAATTTCTGTCTCAAAATCTCAAAATCGAAATACATGCATGTAACCAGGTGCAAGAACTTACATGCTCCTATTTTATTTGTATTGCATAAACATGTCAGTGAAGTATTACATTAACCCTAACCCCCTGGCCCTTTTAGGTAGGATGCATCCTCAATCACACAAAATGCTACAAAATGTCTTCATAAAATTTGGAAGGTTCCTGAATACTCCAAAATCACCCAATATATTATGCTGTATTTCGTGTGTAGTGTGCCCACTGCCTCAATCACACAAAATCACACTAGTCTGTACCCTTTGCCTTTATCCCTTTATTATGAACAAAAAATGTGAACTGGGGATGCGCAGCAGTTTGTACTCACATTTATAGGAAAGTTTAACAAAAAGTTATGTTATCTTATTTGAATATGAAAAGTAACTCACCTGGTATTGTATTCCTAAATTGATACATGGTGTGAAATGTATGCAAATAATGCCATTTTATTATTACCAGTGCATAAAACTTACCTCAGTATAAATTGAATAGTCTGTTTGCTGGCCAAGTACAGTTGTATGAGTTGAAACAATACAAGTAGTTCCATGGAATATCTTACCTTTCCGATGCATTACAGCATGGAGAGCTATTCAACCACAACATAGCCATCCTATCTCAATCCTCCACAAAATCACACAGCACATGGCCATCCTACATGTATCTCAATCCTCCACAAAATCACACAGCACACATGTACATGTAGCACCTTCCTCAATCACCCAAAATCACCCAGCACATATATCTAGCATCCTTCCTCAATCACACAAAATAACACAGAACAGATATAGCATCCTTCCACAATCACCCAAAATAACACAGAAAATATACAGGGTGTCCCCATAAAAAGTATACCGAGATCAAAATTACTGTAATGGCAAAACTACTTTATATATGGGGAAGAGAAATATATCTCTAGAAAGGGTAGAATGTCCTCTTTGCAATGGTATACAGCTTGTGATGTTATTGACACAGATGAGTGAACAAATTAGACAGATGTTAAGGGTACTGAAAGCAGGACTGTGACAAGTTTGCATATTTCAACAACAAATCTCAACCATGCAAGTGTGCAGAATACCAAATGCCTTTGTTTTTTCAACACATTCTTGAAAACAAGGAATGTACCTAAAACAATGTAATCTGCTTTGTTTTCGCTACTTACCTCAAAAGTTTAATGTGCAGGTTTTTTAAAATGTTTTTTGGACCTTTGTTATTCAAATATGCAAACTTGTCACAGTCCTGCTTTCAGTACCCTTAACATCTGTCTAATTTGTTCACTCATCTGTGTCAATAACATCACAAGCTGTATACCATTGCAAAGAGGACATTCTGCCCTTTCTAGAGATATATTTCTCTTTCCCATATATAAAGTAGTTTTGCCATTACAGTAATTTTTATCTCGGTATACTTTTTATGGGGACACCCTGTATAGCATCCTTCCTCAATCACACAAAATGCTCCAATACCTCATAGAGCATTTTGTGTGATGTGGGGTGGTTAGGATTAATTTAAAGGTAACATACTAGTTATTGGCCTTATGTTTTGAACCTAGCAGGTTCTTTCTCAAAGGCAAAATGGACGATATACAAACATGCACACATATATAAACACAATGTATTAAAGTGTACATATGAGAGATCCTGCATTTTTTAAGGTTTTTTGTTCCCAATATAAAGAATTCTAAATTCGGCACTTTTTTATTTGGTACACGAAGTCATTATTGAGACACATGTAGTGCATCAGTTATCAATTTACACCATTGGTAAAATGGCTGTCAATTGCATCCAAACTTTATAGAGTCAAAAGACAATTGTATATTTTACTAATCGAAATGAGAATGTGTTTATTTGGTTGTGTGGAAAGATTAGAGAAAAATGTATTCCGATGGACATGCATTCAGATGTCAGATGAAATAACTTGTCAATATTGTTTGTATCATTACTATCTTGAAACCAAGTAAGCATTTAGGTAATTATTTCAGTTTATTTTACGCTCGGTTTATTTTGCATGTTACACTGTATGTACATTATGTATACATGTATTATCAATGATGCAACCTTTGCATGTCCAATGAAGATCGTAACTGTAAAATTACAATCTAGTTTTGCCATAAAGAAATGTTTGGCACCATAATTGTACCATTTTAATTACAATGTGATCTGAATAATTGCTTTTACAGATGTAGTATTTACTAGAGCATACAGTAAGGTCACAGGTTGGGAACTGCAAATTAAGAAAATTAACTAGCGTCAAACAACTGATTCTTGGGTTGTTCCCATCCAATTGACCTTGCACCATTTGTCACTTAGACAAACCCATACATGTACGTGTATAAATTTCACCAACCCATATAAATTTCACTTATGCAAAAAACAATTAATGAAAATGTTCGTTAAGTACATTTAAACAATTCTTCAACACATACTGTTTGGATTTTAAGGGGAATTCACACAACATTGGTAATGTAGGCAAAACTGCCTAGAGCTACAAGTATGCATGTACATTGTATGCATGTATACTCTATTTGAATCAAGGTACATGTATGTACACATACTGTACATGTACACTGCATATTGGACAAAACAAAGATTGAGTGTCCTTTTCTTCAAAATATATACATATGTACATGTAAAAAAAAATTACTGTTAAAGAGAGCTACTGACCACTGTTTTTCATTTCAAAGTATTTGTGTTTCTTTGTAGAAGGAAATTAACAATGTTCCAATGAAAACTAAAATTTCTGGAAACTGCTGATAAAATAGTGGATATATTTTTAAAGGGAAAGTACACCTTTTGGTGATTACAAGATTATTATCTAAAAAAATTACACCTGGTGTTATGTTTGCACAAGTACATGTGCCAATCATACTTAATTATTCCTTCTAAAGTGCTTTCATCATCTCAAGAAAAAAAGTAGTTGTTACAAATAAATAATTCCTATTTCAAACGTTTGTTGATAAACATAAAAAATAGTCTTTCCTTGTTTTTTTTCAAAAACATGGGCACCTAGCCACCTAGATGTGTATTGTGATGGAACTTTCACAGATTACTTTTATATGTTTTATATAGTACATGTTAACATTATACCTACCCAACACTGTACGTATTTCTCAAAACAAGAGGATTGAATTACTAGTTGAAATGAAAATTTAAAAAAACCTTTTTCCCAAATACCAAAACAAATGGTTGAATATAAATGTAACAATTACTTAGTGTAAAGCTGATTGTGATGTATTAATCTTCTCTATAAAGTGAAATAATATCCATCAGTTCAAATTTAGGAAAGAGGACCTCTGAAATCCACTTCAGAATGAGTATTATTCATTCATTCATATTTATTTCCATTTCACAATTCTGAAGTTGCTGTGTACAGATAATAGTATTAATAACTCAGTGTACAATAAGGTGAGAAATATGGACAACAAATATAAAAAATCTATAAAATCTGTATGCATTTTCTCTATTTTCTTGTGAACGGCACAACGTTCATGTAATCCTTTAAAGTGTGTGTATATGATGTTTGACAGCACTGAATCACTGTGCCCCACCCAGGCTTAATGGGGATTGCATATTTCAAATAGACATGTAGTATGACGTACATTAGTTTAAATTGAGAATACTAGTACAAGTACATACTACATGTAAGTAAACATATCCTTTCATGCATCATATTATGTATGCTGGTAGTTTATACTAATAATTTAAAGGGACAGTATCATCACGATCAACACGGCATGGAATCGGGAAACTAGTTTTAGAATTACTCAGTGACTGAAAATCATACCCCACACCATTGCTGCTGCGTAAATGAGCCAGTAAATTTCAGTCACTGTGTTCTTCTTAAACTAGGACACTGATTCCATGCCCTGTTGAATGTCTGCTCTGATCGTGATGATAAGTCCCTTTTAAAGAAAGCACATTTTGTTTAGCTGTTTTACCGGCAATTTCCAAAGTTTGTTTTTGTGTTCATTGGAACATTAATTATATCCTAAGGAGGGAAGCTTGGTTTAACTGTAATTACATGGATGTGTATGTGCCCAAATGAATTTATAACAGGATCCACAATCGATTAATTACGTCCTCAAAAACAAAACAAACAAAACAGGTTGAATGATACAGGACGATAAATTTATTGCATGTCTATTGATACAACTATGGACTGTTTAACAATACTTTGCAAACATCATACAGAAAAAAAAATTGTACAAGAAAAATAGCAATGTACAGAATGAAATAGAAAAAAAAGGAATACGTACCTTTATTAAAATAGGTCTCAAAAATGTAAGAAAGTATGTAAATTATGATATTGAACATGTACATTATAACATTCCAGAGAAATTATCCATACAATACCAACAAATTCATCACAGAAGTCTTTGAACTAAAGGGACATTCATGAACATTCATGTAGTACATTGTGTCTAGTTAATAGGTGAAATCAAGAACACTGTCATAACTCTATACGTGTCCATGTAGCTGTACATGTATGACCCATTTAAGTTAAAGAGTGGCACTTCTGACATAACCGGTGCCCAGCACTCCCCATGGTGTGCTATTGAATGTCTGGATGCCAGCAATGAGACCAAGACCAGAGTGGGTGTGTTTGGTTTCAAGGTCTGACATCTTGACATTCTGGTTACTGTGAACTTCTGCTTGTTGTCATATTAAACGAACACCCACCTACTGTATGTATGTTTATTTACAGTACTGGTAATGTACTGTACAATTGGTGTTTTTTTTATGGTTCATGTTGTACACAGTACATACATGTACATGTACAGTAAGTACAAGTATACAGTATGCACAAAATGTACATTGTACTGCATGTTCCAGACTGATTGTGGTCCATTGCATATGTCTGGCCTATTATGTCTACAGGCTTATTATGTTCAGCCCATTATGTCCGCAGGATTATTATGTCCAGCCCATTATGTCTGCAGGCTTATTACATGTATGTCCAGCCGATTATGTCCACGGGCTTATTACGTGTACATGTATGTCCAGCCCATTATGTCTACAGGATTATTATGTCCAGCCCATTATGTCCGCTGGCTTATTATGTCCAGCCCATTATGTCCGCTGGCTTATTATGTCCAGCCCATTATGTCCGCAGGCTTATTATGTCCATGGGCTTATTATGTCCATGGGCTTATTTAAGTCCAATAGATTTGGATACGTTGATCCAGCAGGTTTTAGGTCTATTTTTGGTTTTACTGCACATTTTTAAAAGATCTTGTAACATTTTCCCATCCATTTTTGTAATGTCCCCTAGAGTAACATCCGATGTTAGCACCCGAAGGGCACACAAAGTAGATAGTCTGCAAATGTGTGTACATTTTCAATCAAAATGCATCAATAAACTTCCCGCAATGATTGTCTAATAACCAATGTGACAAAAAAGAAAGTCCAGACGAATAAAATGGGTGGCAAATTCTTCAAATTTTCTTAATTTATCATTTTCATGATCGTGTAAATCATACATCCCATAGATTATGACATTAACCCTAACTCCCTAAGCATTGTTACTGAACAATAAAAATCCTTCAAAATCCTCCAACTGCTTTTGTTGTCTAGGGAGTTAGGGTTAACCCATTTGAAAGTCTATAATGTCATTAAGCAATATGATGTATGTGTTTATAATGCACAATTTGAAAACAACCTCTCAATACAGCAAACAGCTTTTTGGCTTAAATGAGTCTCAGAAACTCATAATGATCATTTTTGTGGTCGTGTAAACAATTCACCCCATACCAGAGCACTTGTGAGTTATGTTCAGGCTGGACTTGTTCAGAGAACAGTGCAGTAAGTCCCGGTGTTGTTATCTCCTGGTAGGGTTTAGTTTCTCAAGGGTTCACAGCCTTGTCTGTCATCTTTCTTCCTCTTCTGCATGTGGCCACTAACATCTCCGTTATGGATGTCAACTCTTTCTGACACTTTTATGTTCACCTTATAATTTATTGTTATGTTATTTGACTCATGATCTGTGAATTTGTCGTTTAAGTTATAAGTGGCAGTGAACCATTTGATTGGCCCATTGGTGTTCCTTTTTTAGGAATTGCTGTCTTTATCAGCTTATTAACCTTTGTAGTTAATATCCGGCTTTTGTTCACATTTGCACTTTATATATAATTTTTTTTTTTAAACATTATGACAGTCAAGAACCCATTTGAAAGTCGAGAAAGCCATTTGAAAAAATATGGCAATTTAGTTAATAAATTTCAATTCAGAATGCACAACTGGGGAACAACCTGTCAATGAGTGTAGTGGAACTAATCTAGACAAGAAACACCTGTCAGTATGAGTGGTTCAGAGAACAAACAGAGTACAATTATTATTCTTTAATTTTGTTTTGTTGTACTTCAGTGTAGATAAGAGAAACAAAACTTCAATGCATTTCTGACTAGTAAAAGTAAATCGTAGAACAAGTGAGCCAGTCTATAATGTTATCTGGAATAAATGTATCAGTTTTGTGTCAGTGGGGCTCTGAATAAATTTCAAATAAATATGGAATATTTATTTTAACAACATTTTAGAGGTCAGTTTTGAACTATATTTTAGATCCTCAAAAAGAATGCATTTATTACTAATAGTGTACAGGGTTTTTTAATTAATTTTCTGTCTGCAAAGAAAGAAGCTATGTACCTAGACGGATAAAACTGCTAAAATATTGAACAAATTTCGAAATATCACATATTGTACATGTTTGTGGTTTTCGCTTGTTTTAATTTTGGAATTTATATTGGGAATATTTAATATCGAAAGTGGAAATAAATGTCATAAAATGAAAAGTGGGCAGATTTCTGGATGTTACAAAGTCAATCATTCTACATGTACATGTACACTGTAGATATAGGAACTTAGAAAGTCTGACACATACCCTGTTGAAACCAAGTTACATGTCCAACCTGAAAACCCTATTAATCATGGCAGTTGAACCAATTTACACGTATTCATACCAGCATGAAGCATTGTGGCTGAATCTCCAATAAATGGTCACCTTATGGGTGACCTTCAGACAAGGCTATGACCCAAAGTGGGATTTATACAGTGCACCAGTAACCCACCAGTTAACACCCCAATGAACCCATGGCAGGGTTGTGTTATTGTTATGATCAGTGTGTGTGTATAGGCCTTGAGGAGCTTGGGAGGTGCCTTGATGGTGCAGAGGGTCTAGAAGGGTGTGATTGGGACTACCGAGGTCGGATTCAATGATGTACATTGTACTTATTTTGTGTACACATGTTTACATGCATACATGTACATTAATTAAAGCCAATTTATAAGAATTCAGCTGACCTCTGTACTCTATGCAACCATACTGCAGAGGTACCACATTGCATGTTGCATGCATACAAATGTGTACAAATTATATCAGTAGGTATTTAGTAAACATGTACACATGTAGTACATGTACGTGTACATACCATGTACAAGACATGTTCAACCATGGAGGTACGTGTAGACCCAGTGTACGGCTACTGGTTGGCAGGATTGAATTTTGTCAAAATGTCCTAGCGCCACGCCCCTAAGACATCTTTACACAGGATTTTTCTGGTGGGTGGGGACTCTAGCTAATTGGTGTATTAACCCTCCTATTCTGAAAACCATTCGTTTTTCATAGGGTTTGGAGGGATCGAATTAAAATAATATTAATATTTTGATTTACAAACCGCTCTGTATACATGTACACTGTATACACTGTATGCCATGATATCTGTAGTTTTACTCTAACCACTGGACAAATATTAAGAATATCAGGCCTGTGATTGCTCAGGATTTTTTTTTTTTTTTTTACAAATCTCCCTATGCCTCAAAATGTTTTTGAAAGAATAGAAGTAGCCACCAAGGAAAGAAAGAAGTAGCCTGTACTGTGTCCAAACCTCCAGTGGAGAGTCTGTAAATCTTCCAAAATTAAACATCCAGGAGGTTCAAGGGCTTTGTCCTCTAGACCAAAAGGAGACCTACTACCCTTTTTCAAGATTTTTCAATTTTGTCAAATCACAGTGGGAGTGGTGAGAACTGTCGTGGTGTGCGAGGTTATCAATGGATAAAAAAACTCATATTACTAGCAAGGATAGTAAAACTATAAAACCATAGGGGGTGGGTAGAGAGGCTTTTGCTGAGGGTGTCCACATTACTTGTGCACTGAAAAATATGGTACTGTTGTTTCAACTGTGGTGCTGTTTTTTCAGCAGTGAATTGCAAATAAAACAATGAAATAAAGACTGTTTAGTATTTACATGTACATGTATACCTGGAATATGGAATGATTATACATTGTACACCATTTGTGTATCAGGGGTCAAGAGTTTGTCTGGTGTTAAATGTCTAGTGCTCCTTTGTCTATGACAGTATTGGTGAAGTCATTGTAAAACACAGTTTTACATCAAAGTAAACATTTTTAATTTAAGAAATTCAATAATTAGTTTGTGTTTACAGTAAGATAAATTTTTCTATTGATGTCTTGGATTTGTGGAATCAATTATTACAAAACAATTATTTACTTATTTATTTGGTTGGTTTCTTTTTCAAATAGTTTTCAAATGCTTTTTTTTCCCAGAAAAATGCTAAAGCAGAGGAATTATACAATCAAGTTTTCTACACCTTAGACGTCGTGGAGAAAGATTACTTTGGCCTGAGTTACAAAGATCATCAACAAGTTCTAGTAAGTAGACTGCAGTATTTTATTTATCTGAAATGTGCCAAGCTCCCACGGAAATATCCAATATTGTTGGTAGTCACGTACAACAAAATTTGTAATGGACAGTTCAAGTCGATGACAGAGCAATGCACTGCCAATGAAACAAGAATTATCCAAAGTCTATTACCTATACGAAGTGTGCCAATCGTGTATTAACCTTGTCCGCGTCATAGATGTACAGTGTACATCTCTCAATCCTTAAGGTCAAGGCCTGACGTACGTACATGTATAGTATGCATCCCGTTTAATAGATCAGGAATTACACTGTATTTGTAGCAAGCGGCATCGAGCATTTCTCTCATGATGCTCTCAAGCAGGGAAGCCAAACTCAATAACCATCTTCGGTGTACGTGACTACATTTGGAGTACAGTGCCATACAATGGGATTGCACACCCATGTACATGTAGCAGGCTGGCACATGTAATAAACCTTAAATGCATATGATGTCACAAAGTGATGGGTGCCTTCATTCGGAGGCCATTGTTTCATGTATGCGCACTGCGCATACATGTGCTGCAACTTTGAATGTGTGTACATGCAGCGTGCATACATGAACCAATGAGTGACCTTCTTTAAACACTGAACGAGGGCGCTTCAGTCTGTGATTTCTGTGCACTTATGGGTTCGAGCCCCGGTCGTGACACTTGTGTCCTTGAGCAAGGTACTTAACCATAATTGCTTCGTCCTTCGGATGGGACGTAAAGCCGTAGGTCCCGTGTGTTGTATAATGCACGTAAAGTGGATTGTCGTGCGGTCTAGCGCACTGAACTCAAGTTCTGGTGTTGCCAGCAGCAGAGTGTGGGTTCGAGCCCCGGCCGTGACACCTGTGTCCTTGAGCAAGACACTTAACCATAATTGCTTCTCTCCACCCAGGGGTTAAATGGGTACCTGTGAAGGCAGAGATGGTTTGCTCTATATGCGCTAGAAATGGCAGCAATTGAGCTGTATACTCCCCAGGGAGCTGAGATGGTTTCAGGAATGATTTATGAGCCTTATGAGCCTTATGAGCAGGGATAATAATATAATGCGCCTTGAGCGCCACTTAGTTGGTGGATACGTGCGCTATATAAATCTATACATTATTATTATTATTATTATTATTATGTGGAGTGCCATGGTCGAGCCGTTTAGTGCATCGGATTTGTGTTCTGAAGGCTGAGTCGTCAGAATGTGGGTTCGAATCCCAGTCGCGACCGGGGTGCTTGTGTCCTTGAGCAAGATACTTTACTATAATTGCTTCTCTCCACCCAGGGGTAAATGGGTACCTGTGAGGGCAGAGTTGGTTGTTGCATTTGATTAGCCCTATATGCGCTGTAATGGCAGCAATTGAGCTGTATACGCCCCAGGGAGCTGAAATGGTTTCAGGAATGATTTATGAGCCTGATGAGCAGGGGTAATAATATAATGTGCCTTGAGCACCAGTTTGGTAGATACGTGCGCCATATACATGTAAGTCCACATTATTATTATTATTATTATTATTGATTTACACTTGTAATAACAAAAGTGCAACCTCCCTTTAAATGCTTCTCCATCAAGCTGGCAAAAGAAACAGATGCTTCTGTTCCATTGGGTTCCATGAAGGAAGTTCATGTGGGTCATTTACTCTACCATCACACTGAGAAAGGATTGCTGAAGATTTATTTCAGATGGAGACTACTGGGTTTGACCTTAAACGTGAATCGGGGTCAGGCTCACCTAACCAAATGTGTCTGGAATTACTTGTAGTTGTAGATCTAGATAAATACGTGTACATGTGCTGGATGTTTTGTGGTACACACTAAAAGATACATGTTTGTAGTGTCCCCCAAAAAATGTTCATATTTGCAAACTAATTAATCTGCCACCTGCTCAGAATATACAGTGTATGAACTTAAGCTTGGGCATCTCTCATGCTTCTTGTTCTCTTAGGCAATGTTTAAATTTAAAAATAAATAAAAAATAAATTAAAAAATCATAAAAACTGTAACATGGGCACCAACATATGGCACGATTAACCCCGTTTTTTCATTTCGTACGAAAAAACATGTGATTTGCAAAATAAATATATGTAACAGATGTTGGATCTTGTTGAAGTGAACTGAGAACAAAGGATTGTTTGTTCTTGCTTCCTAATGGATCTTGTTGCAAATTGCTGGCTTCGCAAACCCATGGGGATGTTGATGCATTGAGCACTTGAGGATGTTGCATTAGTACATTACCACAAGATTTTTGTCTGTACATTCTGTAGTGCTGGGACAGTTAACCAGTTAACCAGTTAACCGACCGGAACTGCACTAAACTGGTTAGAAATTTACTAACCGGCTAAGGCAAAAAAAAGTCTCCGGTTTCTGGTCTCCGCGTGCGTCGTCTCAGACCCGCGCGTCAGCATTTTTAATTTTCTGGTTTTTTTTTTGCTACATTGTATGAAACGATTGCAGCCAAAATGTCCAATTGCAGCCAAAATTTCTGGATCGAATGGAATTCTGCCGTTCTGTGTTTTAAAGGACTTTTTCACATAGGGGTATGAACGTTTGCCCGATTGGTGAGGCCTCTCTTAGCCACCATACTTTGTATTATGGGAAATTTGGTCCCCGCGTGTACATGTATCACATATTTCCATGTTGGCAAAAAAAGGTGGCAAAAAAAAAAAAACCCATCACCGCACCGATTTTGAAGCTGACTGATGACTAGAAACTTTTTTTGGCCTAACCGAAACAATATTTAAAAAACCAAATTTGCTGCCCATGTTGTTGTTTTGCAGTGCATACATTCTTTTTTCCTGTATTAGTTATCATTGCGGGAAGTTTATTGATGCTTTTTGATTGAATATTTATTTACACATGTGGCTGTCAGGTGCTGATGAACTACATGTAACCAATAACTCATAGCACTAGTACATTCACCAACAGAATTGTTGCTAACCCCTCTCCCCACCTCTCCCATTCTTAAAATCTTAGCTACAGTGTTTGCCACTGGAATATATCGTACATGTGTGCAATATCCATGGAAATCTTGGGTACATTACCTGTGACCGAGTTCACATCATACATGATCATAATACCTGTATGTTTCCTATTCTAGGGTCTTGTGCATCCTGAATTGACCTGAATAGGATGTATTTGGGCTTATCAAGAGTTTCTACAGGAATTTGTCTATATCAAATTCAAATACTGTATACATGTACAGTGTGTATTTTAAAACCACGGTGTATCGGTATTGTTGCTTCCTGGCCATTCGAATGCGGATTCCTGGGTCTGCGGATTCCCAGAAAAATCTTTAGAAAAACAATTAATTTAAAAATATTGTTCCTTTAAAACATGCATGTTATTTGCATTAAGCTTGGGCACAAACACGATAATACCGAATATCGCGATACTTTTTTTTATTCAATTATGATATCGAGAACCTTTTCAAGTTATCGAGATATCGGAAAATCACTATTAAAAAAATATATCACGATTAAAAAAAAACACCATTGTGAGTCAAGTCAGAAATTCCATGGAAATAAAATTAGGACAGTCTTTTCAGCTTACGGAAGTGAGAAACAAAAGCGAACTATGATGTTTGTACATCAGAAGTACATACTCTATGCAAATGAATTTGCGATTTATTGTGATGCTTGTAGAAAGGTACATACCTGTGGTTATCGTCTCTAAAGCATTGTGCGTGAATGAAAAACAAATAATTGTGATACTATCGAAAATCATGATATATGTTTGGCGATATATCGTGGATAGTAAAAATCGCTCAAGCCTAATTTGCATGTGCACATGACTCTTATTAAAGCTTGGATTACAGTACATTTATATGTACCTGTATTCCTTTCCTGTAACTTACATTTACATGTACATTTGTACGTATTACTTTAACGTGTTTTGGCTCTCTCTGTGTGAGACA
This sequence comes from Zoroaster sp. YZ-2022, assembly GCA_029582265.1. NCBI lineage: Eukaryota > Metazoa > Echinodermata > Asteroidea > Forcipulatida > Zoroasteridae > Zoroaster > Zoroaster sp. YZ-2022. The sequence continues at coordinate 30,583,271 of CM055830.1, forward strand.
TAGACATAATCATGTTTATCTGTAAAATAAATAATAATAATAAACATGTACATACACAAGTGTACATATATGTCTGTGTTATTCAGAAACGCACAAGTCACAACTTCTGTAGGATGTCAAGACGTCCAATGCTGTACACATCCGTGCAACTAATATAGGCTATGGGGGGACTGTCCCATCAGGCACAAGTACATTTGTACTTCCAGGCCCCCTCCGGTACCCCCAGTTAACCCCCAGGTAACCCCCAGGTAACCCCCAGGTAACCCCCAGGTAACCCCAGGTGTTCTCAGGTAACCCCAGGTGCTCTCTTTCCAACTAAAAAAAAAAAAATACATCGTGGACAGATGGTTATGATCACATACATACATAAGCCACAGATTGATCAGGATTAGTGTGGCCCTTGATGATTTTTATTCCTGTGCCAAAGTGGATGAGTAGTCAACACAAAACCACACAGGCGCTACAGTCATTTTGTTGTTGAGGCTATTGGTATTATTTGTATCAGACATCTATTACATAAGTATATGTCCCTACACTGCTGTAATCTATACCACGGCATTGTACTCCAAATGCGCGCACGCACAATGATCATGGTTACGAGTTTTGGTAGACTCGCAAGGTTTTCCTAGGACTATACACAGTCTGTGGAGAATGCGCTTACATGTAACGCTAAGGTGCACACGCGTTCTATCGCATGCCGGGTAAGTCTCCCAGAATGCACTGCTTCTTTTTGAGACCTTGGTGTCAGTCTGTGGAACAATACGTCATGAATGACCCAAATCCATTGTTCTTGGGGTAGTATGCCATGGACTAGGATACATAGTGACATATTTCATGTAGACCTGTACATGTCCATGTCCATGTAACAGACTTCTGGTTGTATTCAGGTGAAATTATCAGTAAAGCATCCATTCTTCTGCTGTGTCTTACATGTACTTCATAACTGAACCATAAAAGTGCCAGCTCAATTAGGTTACACATGTACGTCATTAACCCTTGTATACATGCAGTCTCCAAAATGCTGCAAAAAAAAAAAATTCTAAGTACACAATGCTTTTTGTATGCATGCCTCAAAATATTGCATACTGTACAGAAGAATGGTACATGGATACCCCAAAATGCCCCTCGGGTCTGGGACATAAACAAACTGTTTTGACCTTCACACAGTACATGTATACCGCAAGTTACTGCACTGGTTTATTTCAAGTTAGCCTTGCAATGAAACAAAGCAGGTGGCTGCTTCAGTTTACCTCATCTCTCTGAAGAGCCTTGGGCTATGCCATTAATCATTAGATAAGAAGGTGTGTACCACAATACATGTATGTCCCAGTTGTGACATTTTGAAGTATGGGTCCACTTTGTAAAGAACTACACTGATAATAGGACGGTTAATGAGAAAATGCATTCAGAAATATTGATAATAAACACATCCATACATACATACACCTGTGTATACATGTAAGTACATGTACATGTACATACACCTGTGTATAAGTACATGTACGTGTACTGTACTGTACAGTAAATATATATATATTTATATTCTAACATGGAATTTTAATATGAACATTTCATTATAAAATTACATGTAACTGAGGAATACAATTTTACTGACATGTAAATCTTCAACCCTAACCTTCTAGTCTACACCTCTGACAGAAATATTACAAGAGATGTTTGATACCATTATCAACTTTGCACCAACTAAGAAGAGAAGTTTTAGGTACATGTACATGTACATGTACATGTGTACACATGTACATTACATATTATGTAAAGCTGGTAATTGTTTTGAGAATACCAAAGATACATTGTATACTGTACATAGCCCCACATCTCTCTGTATCATTGGCCCTTGCTCCACTTGTACAAAAAACTAGGGAATTTTAAAAACATGTTTACCTTTTTTCATATTTCCCATTGAAATAACGTGCCACCGTGGGAACAGGGGTCCTGTGGTGGGTGGGATCGAGTGAGCAAAATGTACTGTGTGCTGCCTTCAACATCTACAGTGGATCATCATGAATCACTTACATGTACACATGTACAAGTACGAACAAAAACATTCTGAAGTCGGAAACTGTATAAAAGTAACATTTAAAATGCATTTGATTCTGATTGACAGCCACGCTGGCGAATCGGAAGACTACACACACCCCTCGTGCAAGCCGAGGATTAAAAACGTGGGCCAGCTTTTCATTTTACTGATACTAATCCTTGATGGATTTTTTTTTGTTCAATGTCTCAAATAAACCCCAGAAAAACAGCAATTCAACATTTACAATGTTAATCTATTTTGTTACCATCAGATTGGCCCAAACACGGGTAATAGGCCTACATGTATATCTTTAAAATAAGACTTTGACAAGCGAGTGTTACTGTTAGATAAGCATGATGGCCTCAGTGACCTCAGTGAGTGATTTCGTCACGGTCGTGAACATCACGCACTATCGTGTGAAATATTTGATGCTTATCCAGATGTTTAACCCTAACCCCTTGGGTATTTTTACTAGAAAGTAATAGTATCCTGAATCCACCAAAATCCACCATTTTTGTCACACACAAAATGCTGGTGTCCTGAATCCATCAGAATCCGCCAGTGTAGATATTGGACATATCCTGAATCCGCCAAAATCCACCACTAAATTTCTGGCGGATTTTGGCGGATTCAGGATACCATGCTCACATGAAAATTTGTATAGTATGTTGCTGCATAGAATCCATCAAAATCTAACACATACAAGTGTTGGCTGTACATGTACATGTACAGTACATGTACATGTAACTATAATCCATCAAAATACATCAACCAACATGACCAAGCAGTTAAAAACTATTGAAATCCTGAATCCATCAAAGTCCGCCATATGCTCAATGTGGAGATATCCTGAATCCGCCGAAATCCTCCAAAACAGGGGGATGGATTTTGATGGATTCAGGGTGGTTAGGGTTAAAATACGCATGATGTACAGTGTTTATGTACAGTTGTACACTTACATACATACTGTATGTGCTTATTAATTTTGCACATGGTAGCACATGCGTGCCAGCACGTGCTACACATGTTGATTTCAGTGTTTTATTCTAGAAAACAGATTCCGAGTAAACATTTGGAGTTGTATTGTGCAGACAGCATTCCATATGATTCTTGATATGTACACCTGTACTATAAGACTGTGATCCAGACAAGTGACTGTTATTGTAAACAAGTACAGTGAACATGTACATGGCGGATGTCTATCAACATCACTCTCATCCTTGTAACATCTATTTCATGCCCTTTGACCCAAAATATGAGTCTATTGTAAGGAAACCTTCTGCATCGTGACATCATCTTGAGAGAATACCAGTTTTGTACCTCGGCATCACACATCTGTGAGCGTTACATGCAATATCATTTAAACATGCAGTTATCAAATGTAAAATACATGTATGCATACACTGTACATGATGTACATAGTACACAATTTACAATGTACATATAGTACATGTGTACATATGTACATGTGTACTAGGGTTAGGACGTGTGCACGTTTACATATTTGTACGTGAAAATAAATTAATTGAACGTTTTCGAATTTGTGAAACATTTTAAAACCTATATTTAAAAAAATGGAACCTTCCATTTCCACAATATTTATTTTTGCTGGTCTTTTTTTTCCCCCACGATTCCCAAGTTCAACTGATAATTTGTTTTTAACCACCAGAAAATTCAGAGGATGTTTTGTGCCAGGCTTGGATTTGTTTAATCTGAGTCCATATTGCCGTATCTTGGATTATTTTCTGTACTAAATATAGCAATCCGTCTGTATCGTGCCATTTATTATGGAGTGCCACGGTCAAGCGGTTTAGTGCATCGGATTTGTGTTCTGATGGCTGAGTCATCAGAATGTGGGTTCGAATCCCAAACGCGACCGGGGTACTTGTGTCCTTGAGCAAGACACTTTACCATAATTGCTTTTCTCCACCCAGGGGTAAATGGGTCCCTGTGAGGGCAGAGTTGGTTATTGTGTTTGATTAGCCCATATGCGCCGAAATGGCAGCAATTGAGCTGTACATGTATACTCCCCAGGGAGCTGAGATGGTTTCAGGAATGATTTATGAGCCTGATGAGCAGGGGTAATAATGTAATGCGCCTTGAGCACCAGTTTGGTGGATACGTGCACCATATAAGTCTACATTATTATTATTATTATTATTATTTATTAGTGATAACAATTTTTGTTGTATAAACGTGTACACAGTCCGTGTCAAAACGTGTACACATTTCGCAAATTAAACGGAAAATGCCCAGCCTAGTACACACATGTACATACATGTGTATGTATGATTTGTATGTTATAAACGGAATGGTTGTGTATCAGCACATACTTTGACTAGTGTGTAACAGGGACTTAATTGTTGATTTCTTTTAGTTTTCACCAAAACTAACCTTTATTTTGAATTTTTTTTTCAGACGTGGCTGGATCCAACAAAAACATTAAAGAAACAATTGAAAAGTAAGTATTACATGTACATTCTCACACATGTACATTCTCACCCCCCCCCAAAAAAAAAAACATAGCACAAAACAACAACAAACAAACAAAAACTATTTTCAAACAAACAAAAATGATAAAACAAGTGAACAAACTACAGTACATTTTACATGTTACAAACTAACAACAGATACATAATACTTTTCGATCCAACAATAAATTCGGAATTTTAGTAAAAATTTTCCTCTATAATTAACCCAAATTAGCAATTCATTCACTTCAGTGCAGAGAGGAAACCTTTTAACGTGTACACGTACACAAGGTTAAGGCAATGGAATTCCATTCCTAATCCAGAAGCTTTTCAAGGTATTTATCCCATGAATCATCCAGCCTTTGCAAAGTGGATTTCAATTTAATAATAAACACCCAACTATAAAATCAAAGTTAAAGGTCCTTTTAGGGAGGTCTTAAAGGGGCAGTATCATCACGATCAACAGGGCATGCAATCAGAATGCTAGTTTTAGATTAACTCGGTGACTGAAAATAATATCCCGCATGATAAGGTCATATTACCGTTGCTCTTGCATAAATGAGCCAGTAATTTGCAGTCACTGTTCATCTTAAACTAGGACACTGATTCCATGCCCTGTTGAAAGTCTGCTCGTGATCGTGACTATATTGTCCCTTTAAAATATATTGTTGTCATGGTTTTATTTTCACTACATGTACTTCTGATTTCATCTTTAACCCTAACTCCCTAGACAACAAAGGCAGTTGGAGGATTTTGAAGGATTTTTATTGTTCAGTAACAATGCTTAGGGAGTTAGGGTTAACGTTCCTTTAATCGCCTCGGACTAGTATTCACTAGATAAAGAGAGTGGGTACATTACAAGAGAAATGTGCTTGTTTTTAAAAAGGCTTAGGATGTGTTATTTCTGTTCCATTCCTGGTACACCAACCCAGGTCTCCATAAGCTGGTCTCAAACCACCCACACAACCACACCCCCGGGGTAACCCTGCCGATATTTTCTAAAACAACAAGTTTGATCAAAACGGCCGTCATTGTTTTTGACAGTGCATTATACCCCGTTCCCCCTGGTAACAGGATTTAGTGTTTTTGGTTCCCCAAAACCTGTGGCCTTCAGGCAGGTCAGAATTAAGGTCACGGCTCAGGGTTAGTACAGGCAAACTCTGACCTTTGAAGAACAATCCAAATCACATTCACAGGTAAAGCTGTGTACGATTGACACCCAGGGGACTGTGTGGGAAGTGGCCACATTACACAGGTGCCAATAATGTCTTGGTTTGCATGTTACATACAGTCAAACCCAAGGGACCAAAGATAGTGGCCACAATGGACAGGTAGTCGCAATTAATGTGCAGGTTTTTTGTGTGTGGCAGTTTGTGTTGGGACCATCAATGGCTGGCCACATTGAACAGGTGGTTTTCTTATCCAGGTGGCCACAGTAGTACTAGTAGGTTTGATTACACTGGTAAACAATAATTGTAATATTAACCAGTTTGTCATTTGACACATTTACATGTACCTTAATGAACATTTTTCTAAGATTTCCAAGTTTGTTCTCTGGTGCTTCAAGAAAAATAACTGAAAATTTGAAGAGGTAATTGTCAATGGGTACCAGGTTTAGATTGACCAGCTTTAGATTGCATCATACAGCAGTTTTATCCAGTTTATTTGATTTGGTTTCTTTACAGTTAATCCTCCTTATGTTTTGAAGTTCCAAGTTAAGTTCTATTCCTCGGAACCGAACAACCTACACGAAGAACTCACAAAGTAAGTGTACTTCAATCAAGCGTGGCACACTCTCTACAATTTATCAAAATTCCATGGATTGAAATATAATCTGTACACATCGTTGTATACCGGAAAGTTACGTTGATATTCGGGTGGTTACAACACTGAATTATTCAGCATGGTATGGGTGCACATGTTTTTAGAACAAGTTATACAAAACCTTCTGTTACACTGTGAAAAAATCCTATAAAACCAAATAAAAATCATATAAATTTGGTACAGTTGTAATGGTTAAAGGGACAGTATCGTCACGATCAACAGGGCATGGAATCGGAGTGCTAGTTTTAGATTAACTCAGTGACTGCCGTAATACCCCACATGATAAGGTCATATTACCGTGGCTGCTGCATAAATGAGCCAGTAATTTTCAGTCAATGTGTTAATCTTAAACTAGAACACTGATTCCATGCCATGTTGAAAGTCTGCCCTGATTATGACAATACTGCCCCTTTAAAGCCGACTATACACTTCCCTCCAAAAAACATCAAATATCAGGTTTATATCAAACTTACTTGGTGTAAAGTTGATGATGGTATCAAACATCCCTGGAAATATTTCTGTCTCTGGTGTTATTGTTGGAGTACAATTAGTAAACATTTTTTGAAAAAATTAATTTCTGTCATCTGAAGCCAGAAAGTCCATGTTGAAATGAATGTGCATTTAAATTTTGTTCTGGTTCAAGACACAATGAAATAAGCTAAAACGTTCAAGGTTGGTTGATTCTAATGAAGTATGATGCATTTACAGACACTTCATAAAATTGTATACCGGCTTTAAGTTAGAAGTCTTTAGTTCTTCTCAGAACCATCATTTATTACAACTTCTAAGAGATTGTTTACATGTTGCTAACGCAAACCATAAACTTCTACTGTACTTCCATCATGCAAAGCTTCAAATCCTACTTGGCTTTAAGTTGTCATAAAATGTGATTTATTTCATGATGAGCTTTGAATGTACTTCACAGTTTTCTTAGAAACACAACATCTTGTTGAACTGGAACTCAGTTTTAAAAGTGAACCCAAAAATACATGTAGCCTTTAACCCTAACTCCCTAGACAACAAAAGCAGTTGGAGGATTTTGAAGGATTTTTGTTGTTCAGTAACAATGCTTAGGGAGTTAGGGTTAAGAGGATTTGATTTTGTAACAACTAAAAACATTTTTTTTTTTGTGGACAGGTATTTATTTTTTCTACAATTGAAGCAAGATATCTTGTTTGGAAAGCTAGAACCACCAGTCACAACAGCCATAGAGCTCGCTGCTTTAAGCCTGCAGTGTAAGTAGATATTATGTAAGAAATCTTAATATACTGTGAGCAATTTGGAAACACCCCTTCCTACACCGCTATTGACCTATTGAGGCAGAATTGAGAAAAATTGCAGAAATCGCAGAAATGCCCTAAGCCTCCAGTGTAAGTAGATGCAAAAGTCTATTACCTACATGAAGTGTGCCAGCCTGTTATAATCCATACCACGGCATTGTACTCCAAATGCGCGCACGCACGCACAACAAGCTTGGTTGCGAGTTTTGCTCCGGCCTGCCGTGGGGCATCATGGGGTAGGCACTTCCACACGAAACTAGTTCCTAGAGAACTAGATGCAATTTTCAACTAGATGCAGGCGAACCATTTTGTGGGGTGAACAATTGTACGTGCGTGAGATACAGTTCTCTCACACGCCGGGTAAGTCTCCCAGACTGCACTGCTTGCGCGTCAGTTTGTGGAACAGTACGTCACGAATGGGCCTAATCCATTGTTCTTGGAGTACTATGCCGTGGTCTGGGTAAGTACACGAGTGGCATACTTCATGTAGGCAATAGACTTCTGGTAGATGCCATGTAAGAAATCTTAATATTCTGAAAGCAATTTGGAGATTACTCCCCTTCCCCTTCTTTTTTCTTTCCAGCTGAGCTCGGCGACTACGACGAACTAGAGCACACTCCAGAACTTGTGTCAGAGTTCAGATTTGTCCCCTTCCAAACGGAAGAAATGGAGGTGGAAATTGTAGAGAAGTTCAAAGAAATGAAGTGAGACATTGTTTCAAATTTTTCTGTTTTCGTCCTATAACAAAACAAATTCTGACAAATTGAGAATAAAATCCAGAAAACATTTCACAGAATGATTTGACTGAGAGTAGTTAAATGAGAAGGTAAAAACAAGTTAATAAACTATTGTCCTGAGAAATTTTAACTTGGAGAAAAAAGGAATTGTTATGTTGAATTTTAAAATAAGAACACAAGCATCATTTTGATTCTCACAAACTTAAAGGTAATGTTGGCAAAACTGCTTCTATGAGTATGCTTAGTCTCTTTGAATCAAGATATACATACAAGGTACAACATTGGTAATGTTGGCCAAACTGCTTCTATGAGTATGCTTACTCTCTTTGAATCAAGATATACATACAAGGTACATCATTGGTCATGTTGGCCAAACTGCTTCTATGAGTACGCTTACTCTCTTTGAATCAAGATATACATACAAGGTACAACATTGGTAATGTTGGCCAAACTGCTTCTATGAGTATGCTTACTCTCTTTGTATCAAGATATACATACAAGGTACAACATTGGTAATGTTGGCTAAACTGCTTCTATGAGTACGCTTACTCTCTTTGAATCAAGATATACATACAAGGTACAACATTGGTAATGTTGGCTAAACTGCTTCTATGAGTACGCTTACTCTCTTTGAATCAAGATATACATACAAGGTACATCATTGGTAATGTTGGCAAAACTGCTTCTATGAGTACGCTTACTCTCTTTGAATCAAGATATGCATACAAGGTACATCATTGGTAATGTTGGCCAAACTGCTTCTATGAGTATGCTTACTCTCTTTGAATCAAGATATACATACAAGGTACATCATTGGTAATGTTGGCTAAACTGCTTCTATGAGTATGCTTACTCTCTTTGAATCAAGATATACATACAAGGTACATCATTGGTAATGTTGGCTAAGCTGCTTCTATGAGTATGCTTACTCTCTTTGAATCAAGATATACATACAAGGTACATCATTGGTAATGTTGGCCAAACTGCTTCTATGAGTACGCTTACTCTCTTTGAATCAAGATATACAAATGTACATACAAGGTACATCATTGGTAATGTTGGCTAAACTGCTTCTATGAGTATGCTTACTCTCTTTGAATCAAGATATACATACAAGGTGCAACATTGGTAATGTTGGCTAAACTGCTTCTATGAGTACGCTTACTCTCTTTGAATCAAGATATACATACAAGGTGCAACATTGGTAATGTTGGCTAAACTGCTTCTATGAGTACGCTTACTCTCTTTGTATCAAGATATACATTAAACAACCAACCTGTGAAAGTTTCAGCTTATTACGTTGTGTCGTTATCAAGAAAATAGTGAATATGGATTTAGATTATAGTATTAATTCTAATGGGGGAATTCAGAAGATTGTTCTTTCCAGTAAACTTATTGAAAATAATTTGAAAATGTCAAATTTTAATAACAATTCCTATATCTTATCATTAAATAAGTTTGTTACTTAATTAAAATTATCTAAACTTTTCCTTCTGTGTTTGTCTTGTCAGGGGTCAGACGCCAGCTCAAGCAGAGATTAACTACTTGAACAAGGCCAAATGGCTAGAGATGTATGGTGTAGATATGCATTATGTGATGGTGAGTATAACTGAATAAAATAACTCATGCACGGTCACTAGAGGGCGCTATAACACTTACCTTGCTTTGATTTATCCATAAGACAAAATTATATTCACAATAAACAAAATAAAATTTAGTTAGGATAGAAGATTGAAGAAAAAGCACATTTAAAAGTGAATATTGCTTTTTCATTAAAAAAAAACTTCTTTCCACTGTCCGTTTATAGAGTCCGTTTATAACTTAGAACAACATAGGTGGTCAACATTCCATCTTGTGCACATGGAATGGTGTTACCATATATTCACCCACCAGTCTACAAGCTATTGGCAGCCATTTGGTTTCCAAAATTTCTTCTAGGGCATATTCTAATGCTTAGTTTCTGAATGTTACATGTGTATTGAGCATCATGCGCCATTGTGGTAACTCACGTGGTAACTCATGTAGTAACTCGTGTGGTAACTCATGTGGTAACTCGTGTGGTACTCGTGTGGTTACTCGTGTGGTAACTCGTGTGGTAACTTGCATGATAACTGGCATGATAACTGGCATGATAACTTGCATTGTAACTCGTGGTAACTCACATGGTATCTCACGTATCAGCACTCTCTCCTCTCTCACACTGATTAGCACATCTTATTCCTAATAAATTTAAGGCACTTTGATGTCTAAGCTAAAAGCGCTTCACATGGAGGCCACTCCCTTCCACTAAATCTCCAATATATTCTACACCAACCTTTATTGCATATATCAATGACATGTATACTACTCAAAACAATTTAGGGAACACCGGAATAATCTCAGTTAAAGCAAGATCATTTATTTCAGATAAACACAATGTTTCACAGAATTGATGAGAAACAACTGCACAATGAAACAGATGATAAAGGATGCATGTAGTGATTACACATTTCATGACATGACTACTGAAAAAGAGAGGGGGTTGCAAATGAAAATCCCGGTTCATGTAACATTTCAAACCTATTTGATGTTAAAAATCCGGTGTTCCCTAAATTGTTTTGAGTAGTATATAATATCTTTAGTTCAACTCAGTGCCACCCAAGGCTACTGTTTGTGTCCCCACACACTTTACATGCTATTGTACACCACAATGTTTAATGGTTTGTATAGGTATGTGTACATTATAAATATACACAGCCAGTTACAGCTGGTTATCGCAGGGCACACAATGGTGATTGAACATATTGGTATGGCCTGCATTGTCTTCATGAGAAACCACCTTACCCTGCATTCTTATGTTACATTACACATTAGGGTAGACACTGAAAGATGTTTATTATTCCTCTTGTCAAACAGGGAAAGGACAGCAACTCGTACTCGCTAGGTTTGACTCCGACCGGCATCCTGGTCTTTGAGGGCAGTCAGAAGATTGGTCTGTTCTTCTGGCCAAAGGTGACCAAGCTGAACTTCAAAGGGAAGAAACTCCATCTAGCCGTGGTAGAGGATGATGAACAAGTAAGACACATGTCTCTGAATAATTATTTATATTCTTTTTCACCGGTAAAATATTTGTTGAGAACAGCAGTCTGCAGAAAATGATAGATTGATTAATGGTGGAGAGGCAGATGTTTTCCTAATTTGGAAGAAAATTATTGTCACAATAATAATTTGTTATTACATGTATATATGTACATGCCCAAATGTTATTACCAATGTTATACCTTGTCATAAACTGTGAGACTGTGTAATCACTGCTCAAAAACTGGCGTTTAGAAGATAAAACCTTACCAAAATGTTACTCACTGATAAGTAACCACACTTGACGTTCTCTTTCTATCCCTTCCCCTACCTCCACCCTTACCGCCTCACCCCTACCCCATGCTCACCCTCTACCCTCCCTCTTACCCACCCTCACCCAAACCCAATCTCCACATACCCTTCCCCTTCTCCTACCCCTAGGGTCATGAGCAGCAGCACAACTTTGTTTTCCGTCTGGACAGCAACAAGAGTTGTAAGCACCTATGGAAGTGTGCTGTGGAGCACCATGCCTTCTTCAGACTACGAGGGCCTGTCAGACACCAGAATGAGAGACAAGGATTCATACGCATGGGGTCAAGGTTCAGATACAGGTCAGGCCAGCAGGGGCTATACCATTACTGTGAAGGGGATAACTGGAAGAATGGAATCAGTTTTTCAAGGGGTAGTTGAGAAACGGGCACACAAGCAAACCTTTATTGGACAGACTGAGAGGCAATTCCATTTCTGTGAAGGGGATGACTGGAAGGATCGAATCTGTTTTCTCAAAGGGTGTTTGAAAAACAAGCAAACCTTTATTGGACAGACTGCAAGAGGCAATACCATTTCTGTGGGGGATGAATAACTGGAGGGATGGACACTTGAGGGACCAAAGAAAATGTCCATATTACTATTTTGTATTCATCAGTAAAAGCAACAACATAGCTTAACACAGGTCCTGGCTAGTACAAATATGGGTCAATCTTGTGAAGGAAGACTTTTGAATCTTTGATTCAGTTACACGTTAATTTCCATGAAAAAGGTAAATACTATAGATACCTTTTATTAAAAAAATACATGTACACTTAGATGCAAGATCCATATAAGACAGTATTAAATTTAACTAGAGCTCAAGTGTTTGTTAGAACAAACACAGCGTTTGTGTCAATTTCCGGTTCAATCAAATTGTCATCGATGATGTCAATCATATTTTACAAAGGTGTATCATCTTTTATTATAACAATATCAATTTCATATTTGAAAGACCTATCAATTTTGCTTTTGTATGTGTCAAATTTTAGTATGTGTCAAGTTTGAAGGCTCTGTGAACTTTGGAACTATGTTTTTTTTTGTTCGATAAGTCTCATCGAGAAGGAGAAGAAAAAAACAAAACAATTTCAGAGGTGTTCGCGCTGATGCACGAACACCTAAAAAAAAAAAAAGGACACTCACTTTGCAAAAATAAGAATTGGTTATGAGTCATTTTGTTGTTACCATGATGCAACAGGTTGTTATCCCTGCTGTCAATACATTTAACGGTGCTGAACATTCCTCCTTTCCAACTGAAATGCAGCTAGTAGAACTGAAATTCAGCTGGGATGTAGTGAATTTCTTTGTTGCCAGTTGTCACACACAATCATTTCTCTCAAGTTGTTTCAAACCTATAAATGCAGACATTTTTATTAACAGTGGGAGGACAGAATTCCAGTCAGCCAAGACCAACCGTTCCCGACGATCCATGATGATCGAGAGACGACCGAGCCAGAGGTTCTCCCGCCGCCCTTCCTACGCCCAGAAAAAAGGTTGGAACAAGACCATGGTCTGACTTTAAAATTTATTTATCGCAAATTTGTATCACAAATTTGTCAATTGAGGGGCAGCTTGGAAAATATTCACTCGGAAATTTTTTTTTGATTGTGGTAACAAAACAACTAATCTCCCATGTTCTTTTTTGAGTGTAAAAAATGAGGGCAATTATTTCTCTGTGGGGCCAATTTTGTTTCAGTTTGTTTGTTTCAATTTGGTTGAAATTAACCCTCACAACCCCATTGGCTAAATGCCTGCTAATGCTAGTTACCCGTGAGCAGAGTACCAACTTACATTTTTTCTGTCGGCACTCCTAGGTACGACTATTTGAGTGGTTCTGGTTAGGATTTATTTTTTTATTTTTTTTTATTTCAATGGTTTATTAAAAATCTATTCAAATCGCCGCCAGCGGCAGAATTACAGGAATAGTAACAATATTAAAATTAATTTAATCAAATTTCAGCCAGTTGAGTAACTACAGATAGGAGTCTGTCAAGGGTAGACACAAGAAAGTCAAATTAACACTTCTCAGCCAATTGAGTAACTACAGATAGGAGTCTGTCAAGGGTAGACACAAGAAAGTCAAATTAACACTTCTCAGCCAATTGAGTAACTACAGATAGGAGTCTGTCAAGGGTAGACACAAGAAAGTCAAATTAACACTTCTCAGCCAATTGAGTAACATGAAATGTGTAGCATTAACCCTAACCTTCCCAATTCCTCCAAAATCCTCTTTGCTAAAGTGAAGGATTTTGGAGGATTGAGGTTATTAGGCATACTTGCCTTTCCATGGTACATGTACATCCATGTTTGTTGTAGTGATTGCAAGGTCAGTGCTTGGGTCAGTGGACACAGTTTATTGCTCCATGCATGCAGGGAGGGTCCCTGGCCATGTACATGTGTCACAGATTAAAAACGTGTGCATACATGTCATGTGCTTGCTTTACTACTGAAGGATTTTGGAGGATTCAGGTTATGTGTAAGCAAGTGGGCCTAGGGAGTTACGGTTAATAATGTAAATTGGCAACAGTTTCATTGTGTAAAGTCTTTGTCTGTTTTCCTTTGTTCTCTGCAGCTGGGCATCTACAGCAGAGTGCAGCCAACGCAGCTGCTCATGCTGCAGCCAATGCCGCTATCCAGAAAGCAGAGTAAGCTCTTAGCATTTCATAATCACTTTCATTTCTGCAAAGAATATTTTGTCATCCTAAAACCACAATTTCATGCTATCAGAATTATGCTGATACTTTCAAAGGATGGTTTTGTATCAGGGAGGAGGGCCAAAGTCATGGTACAGCCAAGCCTTTGAGAAGCCTGGCCAGGCTTGGGCTACCTGGCCTCCTAATCTGTCTTTTGTGAGTCCTAATGCTGTTACAGTCCATTACCTGCCAATCAACATAACCTGGGCTTCTGCAAGTAGAGCTCGTTATAATGGCTGCAGTTGTGAACGAAAAAGACAGCTGAGGTGTCAGTCAAGTCCGTGTTAACAATTAGAGCTATTTGAGATATAATCATTAGTAAAGGGTATTTCCTGCTCAGCCTGTACCATGAGTTTGGCCGTTCTCCCTAAATTGTTTTTAGTCTGCACTGTTATAGAGTAAATGCTTATACCAGCAGTGGCTTTTAGGGCATAGGACTGATATTAAAAATAACCAGATGGTCAAAATTGAATTTCTTCCCTAGAAATAATTTAGTTTGAGGTGCTGAAAGGAATCTTTCCTAAATTCCACATTAGAATAAATGCATATTCACTATTTACTTGCTAATGACACAGTGAAATAAGCTGAAACTTTAACAGGTTGGTTGTGTAGTGTTTATATTGATTCAAAGAGAGTAAGCATACTCATAGAATCAGTTTGGCCAACATTACCAATGCTGTACCTTGTATGTATATCTTGATTCAAAGAGAGTAAGCGTACTCATAGAAGCAGTTTGGCCAACATTACCAATGCTGTACCTTGTATGTATATCTTGATTCAAAGAGAGTAAGCGTACTCATAGAAGCAGTTTGGCCAACATTACCAATGCTGTACCTTGTATGTATATCTTGATTCAAAGAGAGTAAGCGTACTCATAGAAGCAGATTGGCCAACATTACCAATGATGTACCTTGTATGTATATCTTGATTCAAAGAAAGTAAGCATACTCACAGAAGCAGTTTAGCCAACATTACCAATGTTGTACCTTGTATGTATATCTTGATTCAAAGAGAGTAAGCATACTCATAGAAGCAGTTTGGCCAACATTACCAATGCTGTACCTTGTATGTATATCTTGATTCAAAGAGAGTAAGCATACTCATAGAAGCAGATTTGCCAACATTACCAATGCTGTACCTTGTATGTATATCTTGATTCAAAGAGAGTAAACGTACTCATAGAAGCAGTTTTGTCAACATTACCAATGCTGTACCTTGTACGTATATCTTGATTCAAAGAGAGTAAGCGTACTCATAGAAGCAGTTTGGCCAACATTACCAATGCTGTACCTTGTATGTATATCTTGATTCAAAGAGAGTAAGCGTACTCATAGAAGCAGTTTGGCCAACATTACCAATGCTGTACCTTGTATGTATATCTTGATTCAAAGAGAGTAAGCGTACTCATAGAAGCAGTTTTGCCAACATTACCAATGCTGTACCTTGTATGTACATGTATATCTTGATTCAAAGAGAGTAAGCGTACTCACAGAAGCAGTTTGGCCAACATTACCAATGTTGTACCTTGTATGTATTTGATTCAAAGAGAGTAAGCGTACTCATAGAAGCAGTTTGGCCAACATTACCAATGATGTACCTTGTATGTATATCTTGATTCAAAGAGAGTAAGCGTACTCATAGAAGCAGTTTGGCCAACATTACCAATGATGTACCTTGTATGTATATCTTGATTCAAAGAGAGTAAGCGTACTCATAGAAGCAGTTTTGCTAACATTACCAATGATGTACCTTGTATGTATATCTTGATTCAAAGAGAGTAAGCGTACTCATAGAAGCAGTTTGGCCAACATTACCAATGCTGTACCTTGTATGTATATCTTGATTCAAAGAGAGTAAGCGTACTCATAGAAGCAGTTTGGCCAACATTACCAATGATGTACCTTGTATGTATATCTTGATTCAAAGAGAGTAAGCGTACTCATAGAAGCAGTTTGGCCAA
Source organism: Zoroaster sp. YZ-2022 (assembly GCA_029582265.1). Taxonomy (NCBI): domain Eukaryota; kingdom Metazoa; phylum Echinodermata; class Asteroidea; order Forcipulatida; family Zoroasteridae; genus Zoroaster; species Zoroaster sp. YZ-2022. The sequence goes on from CM055830.1 coordinate 30,599,637, forward strand.
CATTACCAATGATGTACCTTGTATGTATATCTTGATTCAAAGAGAGTAAGCGTACTCATAGAAGCAGTTTTGCTAACATTACCAATGATGTACCTTGTATGTATATCTTGATTCAAAGAGAGTAAGCATACTCATAGAAGCAGTTTTGTCAACATGACCAATTGTTTATCTCCCGACGCAAGAATTTCACCATGACCAATGTTGTACCTTACCCTTTAAAGATGTATCGCCCATGTTTAAGGGCATTTTCACAGCAATTTCCAAATCTTTAATTTAACATTGCTGTTTTTACTTGAGGAAGTGCTGTAAAATTACACAGTTATCATGGTTTTACAGTACATAAATGGATTTATGTTGGGTCCCATCATCAATTAATTTTGACACCTTTTCATTATTCAACCAAGCTTCTGACAACTTTTTTGTGAAATACATCATTTCAAAGTGTTTGTATTCCTTTCTAAAAGGAAATTATGTTCCAATGAAAACTAAACATTTAAGAAATTGGCGCTAAAACACATGTTTAATCTCCATTTTGATAAATGATTTCATTGCAGGCATGATATAAGTAACACAAGCACGCTCCCAAGCCATGCTGTCATGCCACAAAGCATGACAGTCAATGCAGACGTCACCCCTGTTAGACCCAAGCATACACCTGTTAGCCAAGCGTCAGGTGGGTGTAGTCAACAAACCTCCGTACCAAGGACAAGCCCCGGGGATTCCATGAACCTCGTTGAGACCAACGTGGACACGGGGGCCACGGCGGAGATGTTGCCGCTGAATGCCAGGCGAGATAACATGGGGATGACGCTAAACATGGATGATGATATGGTGGATCCCATGTCAACTGGACTGAGTAAGTCTCAACATTTGAGGGCAGTAAACATCTTTGGTAATAACACACCATGCTGAGAATGACTCGCCTAAACCTATCCTGAAACCACACTTTAAGTCTTGGGTCAAATCAATGCAAATCATCACTATCAGCAGGGCATGAAATCAAAGTGCTAATTTTAGATAAACTCACTGACTGAAAATAATACCCACGTATTACTCTTGCTGCTACATAAATGAGCCAGTAATTTTCAGTCAATGTGTTCATCTTAAAGTAGGACACCGATTCCATGCCCTGTTGAAAGTCTGCTCTGATGGTGACGATACTGTCCTTTTAAATTGGCACAATATTTTTGAATAAATGCCAGGAATTACATGGTCATGGCCTCTGTTGTCCTGGTCTTGGCCTTGGCCTTGGCCTTGGTTCCCCATATAAATGTTCCCATAGACATTCTGATATTCTAATGGAAGTGCCCTTTACTCAGGAAAAGTGGCCTTGCCCCTACAAGAATAAAATTCCAGTCCTGCTGTTACCTTAAACTGAAAAATCAGCTGGGGGAATTGTCCTTTCTTTCCATGCTAGGTAAGGCTGAGCTAGTTCAGGCTAAGCTTAAGGGTCTAGAGCACGAACCCTGCGCCATCCAGCCCAACGTACGAGTCCGACCCAACGTTATCGCCTCCCCTATGGCGGCCACTGCCAACTCCAACCTCTTTAAGCAGAACAACCACCAGACGACTAAGATGCTCATCGGCGGCCAGCTCACCGCTGACCAGATCAAGTTTAACCCGCTGAAGGCAGCCCTGGATGAGCGCAACCAGACACCCATGGTGGAGACGGAGAAGATATCGGACATGAAGTACAAATTGCTGCAGCCGGAATCTGCTAAGCATTTCTTGATGGTTGAGATGGATGACGGGCAGTTCCGGTAAGGGGATAGGAAAAGGGAAACCTCATGGTGGGATGGGGAAGGGTGGGGAGTATGAGAAGAAAGAGCTATCCAAAAGGGCTGCAAAATTTCAGGAAGATTTCAGTTCAAATTTTTCAGTCAAATTCCAGCCAAAATGGCTGCCAAGTTTCTGTCAAATTCCAGTTAAAATGGCTGTCAAGTTTCAGTCAAATTCTAGCCAAATTCTAGCCAAAATGGCTGCCAAGTTTCTATCAAATTCCAGCCAAAATAGCTCCAGTTAAAATGGCTGCCAAATGGGTACCACATTTAATTTAAAAAAAAAGGTTAGCTAAAATGCTGCTTATGTAAAAAAGTTGACACAAGAATTGAATAATAACAAAAGGCATAATTTTGAGGAATTTACAGTTGCAAGGTTGCTATAGAAACTGTTGTAAAGATTTTGCAAGTCTCGACAGTTCATGCAAATATAAAGAGTAGAGCTGCAAAAAGAAAAGCAAACTTTTCCCTTTGCAAATTTTCATGGTAACTGGCCAAAATTCCATTAAATATTAGCTCTTTTAAGCTGCTTTGAGTCCCAATCTTGCTTGCTGAATATATAGTATTACTAGAGTTTTGTAATTTGCCCGATGGCGGCCAGTCATTCCATGACAACACTTTGTATTTGTCAATATTGTATTTGCCGTGGAGTGACAGTCATTTTCACGTCATGTCGTCACATCAGCTTGTGTGGCTCTAAATGTTTGTTATTTTGCTGGCAATGTTTTTAGTGGATTTGGTTTTTCCATTCGACGCAAACCATTTATCGTTGATTATCCATTTCTTGATTTTTATACTGTGTTTAATATTTCATTTCCTTTTTTATTTTGCTTTCTTTTCTTGTCTTTGATTTTGTATGTATTTATTTTGTTGGGATGTTAATAATTGCTTTTGCATGAAACAACTGCAATTTCTGGACAAAAAAATCTGCTTTAGTAGTCATGCCACTAAAACGTAAAGGGAAGGTACATCATTGGTAATGTTAGCAAAACTGCTTCTATGAGTACGCTTACTCTCTTTGAATCAAGATATACATACAAGGTACAGCATTGATAATATTGGCTAAAACTGCTTCTATGAGAATGCTTACTCTCTTTGAATCAAGATATACATACAAGGTACATCATTGATAATATTGGCTAAAACTGCTTCTATGAGTATGCTTACTCTCTTTGAATCAAGATATACATACAAGGTACAGCATTGGTTATGTTGGCCAAACTGCTTCTATGAGTATGCTTACTCTCTTTGAATCAAGATATACATACAAGGTACAGCATTGGTAATGTTGGCCAAACTGCTTCTATGAGTACGCTTACTCTCTTTGAATCAAGATATACATACAAGGTACAACATTGGTAATGTTGGCCAAACTGCTTCTATGAGTATGCTTACTCTCTTTGAATCAAGATATACATACAAGGTACAACATTGGTAATGTTGGCCAATTAGCTTCTATGAGTACGCTTACTCTTTTTGTTCTCATTAAACAGCTAGTATACACTTTTAGTAAAGAGTCTCTAAATGCATCCATACGATCAAGAGATATGTACAGAAACCAACCTGTGAAAGTTTCAGTTTATTTCATTGTGTTCACAAGCAAATAATTTTTGTCCGTCACATGAATACAAAAAGTTTAGTTCAGAAATATTTTGACTAATTTTTAAAAACATGGTTGTACCTCAAACAGAAATATTTCAAGGGAAGTATTTCACACCAAGTATGTTTTTTGAGATTATGAATAGCGTATGGTGGCTTTAACGATAATATATAAAATTGGTAATTCATAAATAACCAACTGGTTAAAATTTGTCCTGAAACTTCCTCTGTGAAAAGATCAAGATGGTATCAATCACCCATAGAGATAATCTTGTTTGAAGTGCTGTCAATTTAAATTATTGACAATGATTTCCAGTTAAAATTTAGGAAAGAGTACACTTTCCTAAATTCCACATTAGAATGAATATTCAAATCTTCATGCATTTTTTTGTTAACCCTCCTACACATAGAGGCCACTATAAACCACTAAATGTCCAATATGTTGTACACACATTGTTTGTGCATATAAGCCACACTGACCCTTTGAAATAATCTCCAATGTACATACATGCATACAAAGACACATGTATACCACAGTTGACCTTGTTTATTTTCAGCAGGTTATAATGTAAACAAACTCCCAATAATAAATCATCATCAGCCACTGAGACCATGGAGGAAGAAAACAGAAGGAGTCACATCGCCCAGCCTCTTATCTCATAACCAATTAGCACTTCGGAGTGGCCCATTGGAAATACGTTACGGCCACCCGCTGCGCTTACAAGTTTAACGACCGCGATAATCCCCTTGTGTACAATGTCTTTTGCCGCTCGGCTTGCTCGCGACCAGGATACATAATTGGAGGGTAGAAATCTGAAGCAAACGAATAAACACAAAACGTATGCGCACTACTTTTCGCGGGCTTTTTATATTGCGCAATGCATTGTCTTCAATAGCGATTTTTCCACCGAGTATTTTGGTGTTTTGATCGTCGAATTTGGCGAATCCGAAGCTGACTTACGCTAAATATAACATTCAGATGTTACAATAAAGTGTCTTTTTAGCAACTTATTTTAAGGATATTTCCGGTGATCTCCGGAAGCCAACCAATTGTCAAATTCAAAGACGTGTTGTTTAGCTTTTTATCATTTCAATCCTCATATATGTACGATGCTGTACACTGAAGATATTGCAGTGTTTGATTCAGAGGTCGAGTTGGATCGGGAGCCAGCCTTCCGTGTAGTGCAATAGGACAACGCGTCAGCAATGCGCGCAATGCGCATGTGCAAAGAAAGCCTGGCTGTAGTTCTCCTCGATAATCGGATTAAACGATTAGCGCTGGCTTAGAAATTTTACGACCGCGGCAAAAGACATTGAACCTTTGATATGCCTTCGTTGTGACTCCTTCTGTTTTCTTCCTCCATGCTGAGACCAATAAACCATACCAAGCCTCCATCATCCATTGGGATTTTCAGCAGTTATTTTGTAAATACAGACTCTCCATAGTAACCTAGTAACCTACCACTCTCCATAGTAACCTACCACCAGCCACTGAACAAAGTAATACGCCCTGCAATATGTCAATCACAAACCACTAAAACCAACAGACATATGAGGCATTATGTTACTCTGCAGTATAGCAATGAGGAGCCACTGCCTGCCATAGCAATGGCTTGGAGTGCCTTAATGGGTTGTTTCAAAAATTTCACTGATTGTAGGAGGGTTAATATCACTATTAATATCATTATTAAGCTGAAACTTACACAGTTTGATTGTGTAATGTATATATCTTGATTCCTAGAAGGTAAGCATACTCATAGCAACAGTATAGCCAATATTAGTAATGCTATACCTTCTCTTAAAACAAAGGATCCGATTGGCTCGTTATTTGTGGCAATGCGTTCAATCCAACGTTTCTGAATAGACTACCAGAAGTGGTTTTCCGCAATCCCTTCCTCTACCCCCCACGTATGTGTATTTTGTTGTTTCCAGACGTCACAACTCGCTTCCCCCTCACAGCCGGGTGGACCCCCCACAAAGGCCAGCCAGCAAAAGCTTCTCTAGCATGCAGAATGTGTAAGTGTACCCCTCCCCCTTCCCCAAAAAAAACCTACCCCCACCTCATCCTGCTGGGTCACTGTAACATACAATAAAGTCTCTGGTATTCATGTATCACCAATGTTCTCTGTTATTTTACCGGCAATGATTGGGATTTTTGTTTTCTTTTAATCGGAACTAAGTCATTGCCAATTTCATCTTAGAACGGAAATCAAGCTTATTGAACACTATTGAATTTTTGATAGGACCACCCTTAAATTCATTTACTGTGCAGCCATGCTTCTCCCAATTATTTTGTGAAATGTGTCATAGGCTGTGTCCGAATTAAGCTTATATGGCTACAGCTATGGCTATTGGCTACAGCTGCAATGCTGAAGTATAGGAATAAACAGTGATCTAGCTATAGCCGTAACCAAAGCTGTCATTTTCCTAATTCATCAAAGTAAAAGAAAAAGACAATATACATTATGCACATGATGACTGAAACTGAAGGGCGCCCTCGTATAGAGGCAAAGGAAGCTCAATCATTGTGTTGATTTGTGTTCTGATGGCTGAGTCGTCAGAATGTGGGTTCGAATCCCAGCCACGACCGGGGTGCTTGTGTCCTTGAGCAAGACACTTTACCATAATTGCTTCTCTCCACCCTGGGGTAAATGGGTACCTGTGAGGGCAGAGTTGGTTGTTGTGTTTGATTAGCCCATATGTGCTGAAATGGCAGCAATTGAGCTGTATACTCCCCAGGGAGCTAAGATGGTTTCAGGAATGATTTATGAGCCTGATGAGCCCCAGTTTGTAATGCGCCTTGAGCACCAACCAGTTTGGTGGATACGTGCGCTATATACAGATGTAAGTCCACATTATTATTATTATTATTGGTTTATGTATGCGCACTGTGCCTTTGAGTGCATGTATGCGGTGTAAGTGTGCGTGCATACATGAACCAATGAAGGACCTTCTTTTGCCTCTAAATGAGGGCGCCTTTCATTTTGTGACATCAATGCATAAGGTCAAATATATACCTAGTCAGTTGCCCTTGCAATTTGTTTGACGATTTTTTGGCGGAAATTGCCAGTAAATTAGCAACAAACATGGATGATACACCGTTACCATCAGAAATTGTACCATTTACTATTCATTATGTAAATGTACATGTACATATACAAGGGTAAGTATTTTTATTCTTGGACATAAAAATCCCCTTTTACTTGTAGTGTGTATGCATTGTGTTGTTTTATAATGTGGGCATGTAGAGAGTATTTGTTTATACACATGTAGCATGTTGGTAGATGGTTGTCACTGATTTTAAAACAAAACTGTATCCGTCTCATTTGAAAAAAATGAATCACTGCATGTTAGAAATGTTCACTTTTTTACTAATTATAAAATGATTTCTATCCATACAGTTTATCTTGTTAATCATTATATAGCATTTTCATGCCAAGAACATCTTTGATCTCAATCTTTTCATTAAATAGTGCTTTTATTTTCAAATCTGAAACTCATATAACAGGGTAAGAAAGCCAAAAGTCAGGTAAGATTATGCGTGATGGAAAGCCTGGCTGCTATATTTTGCGATCATGTGTGTTTTCTTCCTCGGCCATTTTCAAATACCAAGCCCACCATTTTAACAATTTCTTTACATTTTTCCACCCTATTTCTCCTCCAAACACAACACAAAAATGCTTCTCATAAATCGGCCAGTCCTTGCCATGGATAGTAAGTTCGGTCTTCCATTTTAAATTAATTGTAGATGTTCCTTGTTCCTTTTTGTGCTGGCTTTTTCCCCCTTAATCAGGGATGAGTCTGGCTGTGGGAAAAACTTTAACTGAAGATGGTCTCTGGGGTATGCCTAGGATGTTTGAAATTTATTTATGAAAAATACCTGAATTCAGCTGATTCACTGAGTAGACTCATCCCTGCTATTTTAGTTTTTGCCATGGCATAACCAAAATCCCCCCGATTTCCCCCCTTCTCCACTTAATGAAATTAAAATGTCTGTATATGGACTGTCTGTCAGTTTAGTAAGCAGTTGATCATTTTATTTTGTTCTCACTGTCAGTTTAGTGATTAGTTGATCATTTATTTTTATTTTTTTGTGGGGGGTGGGGAGGTGCTTTGTATTTCTGTCTTTGTTGGGACATCTGGGTATTACATTTTAAATTAGTATATTAAACTGTATCCATTTTGTGTCCATGTTTTGTCAATTCCGTCCAACTTCCGTCATAAAGACATTATTGCTACCTTGTTGCCCACCTTGCATGGGGTTAAACAAAACCTGTACATGTGTGTGCTCTGAAATGTAGTCTAGTACAAAGAAGTGCTTCCAATACCTATGCTGTTTATTTTGTTCATACTTTGGTATATCTTTTGTCTGGTGCATTAGGATATTAAACTGTATCCATTTTGTGTCCTTGAACAAGTTCTTGCTTCACCCTTCCACGGGGTTAAAAAAAAAAAAACTAGTTTTGTGTGTGCTGAAATGTAGTCTAGTATCCTGCCTGCCACTGTGCAGAAGGTACAGAGTAGTACAAACACAGCAATGCATCCGACCATTCTGATTCCTGTACAATAATATGCACGTATTCTATCTCATATTACATTATGTGTGTTTGTTTCACTGGTAGACGGCATCAATGGTAGTTGGTATCCCCAGTAGGTTGTTTGCACATGTAGATGCAATATTAATTTAGTCATAGATTGTGCCCATTGTTGTGTAAATACATTGTACATTGTCGAAACGGAACTTTATCTATAACTTTGATATTATTGCTTGTACTTTTGAGCTGAAAATGCATGCAACTTTAAATGCAAATGGTTCAATTGAGATATAATTACAATGCCAAATTTCATTTATGATATTAAGTGAAAAATCCCCTTTGTTTGTTTGTTTATAGTTGAGACAGAAAACGGTCGTAGACTGATTTGATTCAATTGTTTGTTTGTCAATAGTTAGAAACAGAAAACAGTTATAGACTAATTTGATTCACACTGGGAACAGTTCTTGAAATGTGCATTTTTTTTTTAACAAACGATCTTTTACAGTCATAATTTTGGAAATTAATCATCAGCATTTACAATTAACACAAAAAATGATATTTTCCAGAAAATAGTGTTTCCATAATGCTAAAAAGATATGTTCAAGAATTAATGCCCCTCAAATTTCTTCCCAAACAGCGGAGTCTGCAGTGCCAAAGATGGACAGTGCACCGGTCTGGACATATCCCCCGCTGGACAAATGAGCCATGACCCGATGGATGACCCCATGATTGACCCCATGATTGACCCCTTGACACCCCCTCCACCGAAGTCTGCCGATGCCGTGATGAGGTCCAACCAGCTGATGGTGAACGGCGAAGGGCGGCTACGAAGCATCAGCAACCCTGACCAGCAGCAGAATGGTGCTAGCCCCAATATGCTACAGGTAACACACCACGGAGCGGGGAAAATGTCAAAGGATTTTACTTGCAATAAAGAAATAGATTTGTGGTGACACCATGTGAAAGTAATCTCTTGTTTTTGGCTTTTTTTAACAGCAATTTCCCCCAAAAAATGTTTTCATTGGAACATTGCTATTTTATTTGAAGAAAGAAAAACAAATACTTCGAAATGAAATATTTCTCAAAAATAATCATAAGAGGCATGCAAGGGCAAAAATCAAATCGGTTGTTTATCACCAGACGCAAGAATTTCATCAATCTAACCATGCATTTACAGTAAATATTTACTGAAATGAATTTATGGTTGGTCCCGTAATTTTGGCACAGTTTTACTGTAAATCCAAGATTCTGACAACTATTTTGTGGAATATCTCATTGTAAAGCATTTCTTTTCCTTTCTAAAAGGAAATTATCAATGTTCCAACGTAAACTAGAAATTAAGGAAATTGCCAGTAAAACACAAGCTATACATCTTGATTCTGTGACATCTTGACATTTTGATTCTGTGCACTCATCCCATTTTCTCGTGAAGGTGATGAAAGCATGCGGATCAAAACAGTTCTTTTCATTGCCACTCATAACTCAAAGAGAGATTACTTCCATATGGTATTACCACAAACATATACCATTCACAGCCTCAGTGATGTCTTTAATTCACTTGCATGTTTACCTGCACCAGTTTATTTGTGCATTTGACGAATTTGTAGAAGTTCATTTGTGTATTATGTTTATTAATGGAAAAGGAAAACCTTGCAAGCATTCAGAGTTACTGATGACAAAAATAACAGCTCAGTAGAAATTGCTTGCATTGCTGCTTGCAAATCTTGTTTCTGTTTGCCTAAAGAAGGACCCTATATCATGCTATTGCTACGCCAAAACAAATTAACAAATCTTACAAACATGGAATTGAAACAATAAACAGATATACACATTAACCCTCCTGTGACGGCCAGGGTCAAAATGTTGATATACTTGCCAAGGTATATCTAATGCACTTAAAAGTCAAACACTATCAAACCTTCCGTGTAGTAAGTACATTTACAGGTCAAAATGAGTCGACCGTTTTTGACTGGTAAAAGCATTGTCAGGTATTGTTGAGGGTGGTCAAAATGATGGTAAAAACCAGTCAAAAATGCCCCTGTGTGCACATTTGGGTGAACAGTCAAAACAGGCAGTTGACTGGTTTTAACCACTATAGCTACTTGCCACTAAAGTTCAGCGATAGTAGGAAGGTTAAAACTAATATATAGACGAACATTTCTAGACAGACAAACAACACCAAACAGCAATCATTCTGCATACTCAATACAGCAGTTGAGGGCATTTTTTTTAAATATATTTTTTAAAAGATAATCAACAACAAATAAGCATCACATGAGGCATTACTTACAGCTATAATGGGCTACTAATACACGCAGTTGGTCTATCAACACCATCCCCCCCCCCCAATTTTTTTTTTTTTTTTAAATCACAGCACACAAAGCCAATGTGTTCGTATATAAAACATAAATAACAAGACACATGCTTACCAAAGCTTGTCATAGATAATTACATTGTATTATGTGTGTTTTTTATCAGGCAGTGCACATACTGCCATTCAACAAGTCTGAATGGTCATTTACGGATTTTGATCAGGCCTGTGATTTCTCACGATTTTTTCTGATTTCAGGATTTTTTACAAATCTTCCTTTGCCTCAACATTTTTTTTGAAAGAAGAGAAGTAGCCGCCAAGGAAAGAAAGAAATAGCCTGTATTGTGTCCAAACCTCTAGTTTTTTGTTTGTGGGGACGTGGAGAGTCTGTAAATCCTCCAAATTTAAACATCCAGGAGGTTCAGGGGGCTTTGTCCTCTAGACCAAAGGGAGACCCAGGACCGCTACCCATTTTTCAGGATGTTTTACTCTTGTCAAATCACACCTCTGTTTGAATCCACATGCATGTATAATGCATGCACACATCTCACATGATGTCAGAATTGCCCTAACCACAAGATGTGGGTGCATTTACACCACTAGAGGGCCATTATGTGCACAGAATGAATAGGCCTCACACAGTATCTCAATTCATACAATATTCATCATCTAATATCATGATCTGAGCCTTATAGTAGAGTTTGCAAATTCATGTTACAGTTTTGTTCTGGTAGCAAAAAGTATCAGTTCTTATTCCGGATAGCAGTTTTAGCTTACTAATCTCTCTGTATAAGGCTATGGTCTTGAAATGTTTAAGAATCATTGATAGTCATTCCTTGCCTGAAAATGACTAAAAGGATTAGGCCACTCACAAAGACTGTAAACCTTTGTCTGATTCCTGGAATGCGAAATGATTAACATAGTAGGGACCAGTCTTATAATTTCACAGAAATATCAGAAGTCTTTCTGGCAGCAAATTAATGACAAATATTGTAGTTTTGAAATGATATTATAACATTTTTGGTAACTTGATCATGTCAAGTTTGACCATTTACTGATGGTTAAACTTTATGCTACCCTCCAAAAAGTCATTGTGAGTGGACATTTAACATCCCCCATGTATAATTTTTATTCCATACCGTGTATTTGTTTTTGTTTCCATTCATTGCATGACCCCAACCCATTCTTTCCTCCCCGAATCATTAGCCTTTGAAAGAAGTGGACCACCTCACAGCCCTGGACAACACAATCAACGAACAGAAAATCGATAATATCACAGCTGCAGCGGCAATCGAGAACAAAAACCAAACTGGCAGCGTGTCAACAACAGGGGGCGCCACCCTGGTGGGTCAGCAGGGATCCCCTGGAGGTGCGATGTTCTCTTTTGTTGGCTCCGCTGCCAGTGGGGACACTGTTCAAGCCACTACTGGAAGTACACCTGCACCAATTGAGTCTAACACTGAGAGTGTAGATAAAAGCATGGCTTTTACCACAAACACAACTCCCTCCCTTTCAAATATCGGGGTATGTTTTTTTGTTTAATTGTTTTATTTGGTTTTTGTTTTATTTCCCAATTCTTTATTGTTTTTGTTTGTTTGATTATAACCTTGTTTTGTTTAGAAACATTTGCATTATAATTTTTGCATATTATTTTATGCCGATGCTTTCAAACATAAAATTGCATGCACTAACATAATAAGCCAATAGAGTGCGCTGTTCTGTGGTTGTAAATCTCCAGTTCATTAAAAATGGTTACTGTTTTATATAAATATTCTCCAAATGGCTTCATAAGCTCAAAGCAAAAAAATCTTTATTGACATATTCCTTTCCAAAGTTCAAATACAACACGTTAAAAATGAAATCAAGATGGAATTATAACATTAGGAATATAATTCGTTTTTCACTGTTCCAGTGACCTAAAATTTCAAAGCAATTAAAACGATTTGTTTGAATACTTAACAAGAAAATCTTATTTGTTATTTGTTAGTGTTTATAAGCGAAACGTTTTTTCCAGAAACCATGCTTTTGACAACTGATTTATCATTTGTGTTTTTTTGTATTTCTGCAGCAAAGATAAAACATTGCAGTAAATGAACCAACATAGTTCTTAAGATGTTTAGTTCATATGCGTTGATTTTTCACAGGAAATTTTGTTCATGGTACACTTGAATTTTTCTGGTGAAATTTTTATTTCAAAGTAAATTATTTCCTCTCTTCTATGAAAAAAAAAGCAATATGCAGATAGTAAACATGACGGTTAAATACAGTTTTAATACATTAATCATTTTGTATTTAGAGGGAAGGTACAACATTGGTAATTATCAAATTATAAAACTAAATCTAAAAAAACTTAATTCAGGCCTGTGATTTCTCAGGATTTTTCCCGATTTCAGAATTTATTTTTACAAATCTCTGTTTGTCTCAAATGTTTTTAAAAGAAGAGAAGTAGCCACCAAGGAAAGAAAGAAGTAGCCTGTATTGTGTCCAAACATCTAGTTTCTTGTTTGTGTGGATGTGGAGAGTCTGTAAATCTTCCAAAATGAAACATCCAGGAGGTTCAGGGGGCTTTGTCCTCTAGACCAAAGGGAGACCCAGGCCCGCTACCCATTTATCAGGATTTTTTGCTTTTGTCAAATCACTCCTCTGTTGGTGTAAAGTGTGTATATGGATCAGTGATCATGAGAAATGATTCCATCTGAAGTGCATTTATCTTGGAGAATACAGGAATTGGTATGTTGAATTGACAACTTTTTGTAAAACATAAAAACCTGTGGCCAAATTAAAAAAAAAAAAAAACATGTTACAGTTTTTTTTTCTTTTCTAAAAACAAACATGACCACATATTGTGATGAAACAATCACAGATTAGTTTTATGATATTTTTCATGACAACCAGAGGGTTGAATTGAAAACTAACCATACCAATGTTGTACTGTTCCTTGTCATCTGTAGGGATGGTTTGTTCTGTAGATATTTTTGTTTGTTTTCCTGGTGTGATGTCATCAACTAACTGCATTCTCCAAACCCCTTTCTCTCATACAGCGAATGTCATCGGTAAACAGCACCGGTTCGGCTACCAGTAAGCTAGAAGTAGGTAGTTGGTTCCCTGCTCAACCGATTCAAAATGGAGGTTCTCCTCATAAACTATAATGAAATCCTCCAAAGACATCCTATGTAACAAAAAAACAAAAAACTTCTTAGAGATTTCTTGGAGAAAACCAAAACCAATTCAGGATTCGAACCTGTAACATCTGGATTACTGTAAAGTGCTGTACCAACTAAGAAACCTGTATCTAGCCCTTGATCTTTGTTCTGAGATGAAAATGTGTCTGTGTTTCTTGTTTGTTTTCATTAACTTACATTATGTTTGGTTTGGTTTGGTTTTCAAATTAAAAAAAAACCATGAGACATTCACCATGATATTATCATTCACATTGTTTATCAGATTTTGTCAGAAGTCTATTACCTACACAAAGTGTGTCAGCCTGCTGTAACCCAGTTTATGGCATTTTACTCCAAACGCCAGCATGCACAATGAGCATGGTAGCGAGGTTGATTACCCTGCCTTGGGGTACCATGGGGTATCATGGGGTACCATGGGGTACCATGGGATAAGTGCTCGATGCAACTTGCTAATTCCAGAATTAAACGGGACACGAATTAGATGCAACTGGGCTTGCAGAGAGTCGCATGTCATTTACTTTATTGGTGCATTTACAGCGTAGTACGCATTTAACGCGTGTTGGTTTATAAGTACATCTTACACTTGCCAGCAAGTCACATTGGATGTACTGCGTCTTTCCCGAGACCTTGCGCGTCAGTGTTTGGAATGTTATATCAATAATGACTCAAATTACTTGCTATTACAGTACAATGCCATGAACTAGGTTATTACATGACTGGTACACTAGGTGTATGATATACACTTGTGATTATGTTTCATTGACGTCACCTTTTGCATTGTGTGGTAGTTGTGGAAACCTCCATTATGAATCACATTTAACACCTTGCTTTGTAGAGACATCCCTTAGTTAGTTAATATGCTAACAATGGTTTAGATTTTTTGTAGTTTTCATTACATTTCAATTTGAAAATAATTTCTAAATTGAGAAACAGACATCAGGTAAGTGAAACTGCAGCCTCACAGTCTGACTTGATGGTGGTTAATTGCCAAAATATATTTTTATACATACGAAAAACCAATATGGGAACATTTCAGCTCTGTTCATCCGAGAAACTTCAAATACCACAAGTTTTTATAATCAATAGAGGGCAGTTTTAATCATAGGGTTAATGTCATTCTAAAACGTTCTAAAATTCAAACTGGAAGTTTGTTTACCTCGGACAAAGCTACTTTTAGGGAAGATTAATAATATATTCATCAGCTTTAAACTTCAATTTTTGTTTACATAAAAAGGAACCATTTTGTTATTTTTAAATTACCAATTCTATACATCAGATTTATCTGTTATCCTATTTCTTCTAAATGTAAGCACATTCAGTAACATCAGTTCTCCACCAAAGAGTCCGGAATCAGACCAGTTGTTATTTATGAAATATTTTCACTTTTTTTCCCCCATTGCATCAATTTATTTAGGCCTTAGAATCTGTTCCGAAGCCAACAACCTCATCCAGTAACCTCCGTAAGATCCAAAGTATGCGACAGAAACAACTGACGAGCAACGGTGTCAACAGCAGCGCCCCCAACGCCGCACCATCGGTCAGTGTGACCTCGGGTCAGATTGACGGATCCTGGGCAGCCGATCCTTTCCAGGATCACAATATGTCGGCCTCTGGAGGGTCAGGCAAACGATGTACTCTAACTACTGAGCTGTAGCTTAGCTTTATACAAGACCTGAGTCAGTTATATTTCCTCTCCATACACTCTGCTACGTCAACATTTGCCAATGAAAGAGCAGTGCCTGTTTTCAACAAATCTGTGGCAAAAATTACTACTTGTTTTATATTGGAGTAGTGACTTGTCATTGTTGGTTTCCTTGTTGTTTGTTTCCTTGGTGATGACGCAGCCGTGGAGCAACTTGATCCTTCTGTACGTAACTATATATCCCTTTGCACACTACGCACAATGTTTATCTGCACACTGGGAGAGAAATTGTGTTCAGCTATGGGGAACTGATGTTGTAGAACATTTGATTCATTTCTTCACACCAACTGAAGGTTCAGGCCGGAGATGGAGTTCAGGAATTGAAAAGTAGTTTTACAGAAACATTAGGACAACCTGTCTGAAAGACATTACTGTGTGTTATACTTCACAACAGAAGATGAATTTGTGTGTAGAGGGCATGTGCCTCTCTATCACTTCAGTAGCCATGGTACCAAGGCAGTGACATAATGTAATATGGCTGAATATTCTGATGTCAGTTTGCAACTGTGGCCCCATTTTCACAGAGCTGCTTAGCAAACATAGGTTACCAGCCAAATTGTCATGCAATATATATATTGCTTCTGGCAGGTGCTCAGCAAAACTTTGCTAAGCAGATTAATTTGCTGCGCAATATTTGCTGCTTACTGGCTCTATGAAATTGGGCCCAGAGGTTAATTTCATAGAGCTTACTAGACAGATAGTTTTGCTCAGCAAGTATTTTCGCTAAGTGTTACCAGTCAATAAACTCATTTTATGCGCAAGTTGCACTGGTAACCAACAAACATGCTAAGCAAGTATCTCTGGAAAACATTATTTTCTACTTAGCAGCTCTATGAAATTTGGGCCCAGATAAGATTTGATTTCTCCATGGAGACGAACACAGTTACCAAACCCTTCTGCCAACACTCTGTTAAGTTTCAGCACTTCTCCCAAGCATCAGGAATGAATGATTTTAATGTACATTTGACATTTCATAACCATTTTTGTATTCCATGTAAACTAAAAAGATGTTAAATCATTATTTGATATATATACAATGTATATGTGATTAGTGGAAACACGTTTAGTCGTATTATTCAACTTTTTATTGGAAACGACCCAATTTTATCCTTGGTTTCTAGGTACATTAATTTACTCTTGTACATAATTTATGCGTGCTTAATTATTGTCCATGTTCCCACTTAGTTTATCCACTTTGTGCATGACTTGTTGAGGGCGCTATTCCCTAGTTTCCCTACCTCAGTCACAAGTTGATCTCCACATGAGTTTTCTCTAGTTTGAGTGATCAATTTCTGTAAGAAGTGATTGGTTATAGAGTATTAATTTGATTTTTGCTCTTATACTGACGTATGTATGAAGCACTGTATACTCAGTGCTTTCCCAGTGTCAGTGAAATAACTTCACAGGTTATTAATAATAATAATAATAATAATGTGTGGACTTATATAGCACACGTATCCACCAACTGAGTGGTGCTCAAGGTGCATTATATTATTACCCCTGCTCATAAGGCTCATAAATCATTTCTGAAACCATCTCGGCTCCCTGGGGAGTATACAGCTCAATTGCTGCCATTACAGCGCATATAGGGCTAATCAACCAACTCTGCCCTCACAGGTACCCATTTAACCCCTGGGTGGAGAGAAGCAATTATGGTTAAGTGTCTTGCTCAAGGACACAAGTGTCACGGCCGGGATTCGAACCCACATTCTGCTGCTAACACCAGAACTTGAGTCCGGTAAGCTAGACCGCTCGGCCACGACACACCATAGACTGGTTATCTGGAAAAGCATTTATAGCTCATTCATTAACCAGTTCGCGTCGGGAATAAAAAAGTTTTTCTGGGCCCCTGTGCGGGTTCTTTTCCCCACACACACGTTAATGGAAGCTTCCACAGCGCGTGGCCTAGTCTTTCGAGCGTGTCACTGTACACGCGTGGCTCAACCGGGCATGCATACAAATATTCCGGAGTTTCCTCTGGCGTGTTTAGACGCTCTCCGATCCGTGGTGCAAAAGAAAATTGCGTGTATACACGGCCTCCGACGTGAACTGGTTAACATAGGAAACTAGATTACCCTGGCGTGCATGCGCTGTTTGTTTTCCTAGGATGGCAATGGAAGTTTTAATATATTTATACAAATTACTAATGTTTTGAAAAATAATTTGAGATCTTCCAGACATGCTGTCTGGTTTTGTAGGATGGAAATGATAGTTTTATTATATTTATATATTAATTTTTTCCCTTTTTAATTAATAATTCATGATCTTCCGTTGCCATGGTACAGAACAAAAATATGAGGCTGACTCTGATGGATATTTTTCACGATAGAGTACATCTTTGTCCATGGAGTGGATATAAATTAGTATACATGAAACGTCACTGCAAAGTGTCAACATACTTTGTTTTATCTTTATCATTACAGCAGTAATTATACACTTGTATAATTGTGACAATTTGTGTTCACATTAATTATATTCATCTTTGTACGTTGTACATTTGTAATTATATAATGAAACATTATGGCCGTTTGGTTAATGCCCAACAAATTAATCAATCTTTTCATGCTCCATTTTTTACATTTTGGATTTCTTCATAAAACTGGGTGGTTCTTCTTTCTTTAATTCAGTTCAATTATCATCTTTTTTCATCTATTTCACTTTTCCCTATTTCACTAGTTCCCTAGGAGATCAATGAATGCATTTAAAGATGACTTACTATATGTTTAATATAACCACATGACATTTTTTTCCCAGTTCTGTATGACCTAACAGTCCTAATGCAATCCTGTCAAACTGTGACGAGAGTTAGTTACAGTAAGATGGATCTTAGTCGTACACTCTATGCATGCTTAATTTTCTGCTTAGGGAAATAACACAACTTGTCATTCAATTCTGTGTTCCCAGTCGCTAACTCAAGTCGTAAAGATTCACTGATAACACCTCTACGATTGAATCTTTGACCAAGTAGCAATTGGTCAGCAACAGGTCGTAAGCCCACAGCACACCTTAAGATTTGACTATGACCCAGGTAGTTGGATCTTAGTTAAATCATAAGGTGTTTAGTTTCCTTAATTCAGGCCTGTGATTTCTCAGGATTTTTCCTGATTTCAGGATTATTTTACAAATCTCCCTTTGCCTCAAAATGTTCTGAAAAAAGAGAAGTAGCCACCAATGATGAAAGAAAGAAGTAGCCTGTATTCTGTCCAAAAATCTAGTTTCATGTTTGTTTGGGATGTAGAGAGTCTGTAAAACATCCAGGAGGTTCAGAAGGCTATGTCCTCTAGACCAAAGGGAGACCCAGGCCCACTACACATTTTTCAGGATTTTTGACTTTGAATAAATGAGCATGATGTTAAAATGAACAATGGAGTCCATTGCCATGCCCCTACAAGAATTCCAATTCAAAGTCTGGTTGATGAAGCATAATTACAAAGCTGGTGATGATTAGATGGGATTTTTATTGGTATTTCAAAATCACACAAAGATGTATTTTGATTTCTTTTCTTTTGTGAAGTCTTAGGAACATTAAAACAAGTTGTGTGTGGGATAAATCTATTCCCTTGGCCTTAGTCTATGTTACATTTTTTGCTTTGAATAAATTTCAGTTATCTTCACCAATTATATTTTAATCTTATTTTACCATTTTCAGAATAACATTTTCCTCAAATTATTGTGTATTGTTAGTAATTCATTAATTTCTGGGAAATATTTAAAGATTTCACTCTTGTTTCAATCTAATATGTCTAACGATCTTGACAAAATTCTGTATTTAATTAAAATGTGTAAAATATATTTATCCCGAATGGATTCTGTACAGATAATTTGTAAAATTTCATAGCCAAATGGTTATCCTAATTTTTGTTGAGGGAATTAGTTATTATTACCATCAGAAAAGCACTGTATTCAAGTTTTTTTTAACCTACACTTACATTAATTATTATTTAAAATTAATATTGTTATGTATAGTTGCTTTAAAAACAGCATTTTTTTCTGTTGGCATTTCTACATAAATACAGAAGGCTTCCTCTGATTGGCCAGACATTTGCCAAATAGTCAAGAGCAACTTTCAAATTCATTGTATTTTCTGATCAGTCCTGTTTTCTACAGTCATGTGCCTCCTGTGCTTATAAGAAGAGAGGAAGATGTTTTCGATGTATATTTTTTATAGCAGTTTATATTTGTGAAAACCGACCAGGCAAAGTTTATTGTTTATTGAGTGAGGAAAATTGACTGCTGTTACAAGCACTGATGTCTGTGACACAGACTGAATAGAAAGGGTCAGCCTATAGGCATCTCTTGAAGCCACTGTGCAGCCTGTTCACTAGTGTCTACTAGATACAAAAGAAACACATATAGTGTAGAAGGGAATTGTCTCCGTTAGCATTGCAGTGTGTGGTTTTAGAGACTATCACACCTGATACTCTAGTATACTATGAGGCTGCTTGTAATTATATATGATGGTTTGATTCCTGGCTGGTGACAGACATTTTTGTTTCAAAGTAGCAGCCACAATGAAATTGACAAATAGGTTGGACTTTGACCAACAACAGCTAATTTGCATTTTGTACAATTGGTAGAGCTGTTCTTTTTCCCTCACGTTCTATTTTCCCTCGGCTTTGCCTCAGGAAAATAGAATGCTCCAGGGATCACCTCGGAGGCTAGTTTTACTGTACCACTCATAGCAGTCAATATTTGTATAATGGGAGACATTTGAGACACAAGATGGCAGCAGAGTAGACTAACTAGAGCATACTCAAAATTATGTGAACATTCAAATAAGACCATTAAGGCAGCTATGACTTAGTATTTCAAATATCTCCTATCATACAGAAGACGGGAAGTTACCATGGTTAATTAACGGTAAACCTACCTCACTCCCAACTGTAACTAACCTCAATTGTATCAGCTCATTCCATTGTGACCCATCCCCATTTATCAACTTGCCCGATGCTTCTCTGCTAACTAAACCCTTGTGAACAGAACATGCAAGGATTGAACAAATAAAGCACCATTATTGGAGCACAGTGAGACATTTTGAAAGGTCCTGAGATTTCATTCCTATTCATTCCTATTCATTTTACTTGAAATGTTGGAATGCATGAATACTTCTACTAGGGCTAAATACATGCAGTATCTGTTAGGACATGGTGACTTGGTGAATAGCGTCAGAAACAATGCCAGAATTTGGGTTGATCCATTCATTTATAACATGAGCCAACGAATTATATTCTTTCTTTTGAACCAAAATTCTAAAGTGGGTAAGTAAGCCTTGTGGTTTTTCCCCCTCATTTACAAGAGGTAAGCCTTGTAGTTTTTTCTCATAATATTACAAAGGAGTAAGCCTTGTAGTTTTCTCCTGATATTACAAAGAGGGTAAAAGCCTCGTTTTTTCTCCTCATATGACAAAGTTTTTCTCCCTATTACAAGGGGTAAGCCTTGTAGGTTTTCTGCTAATATTACAAGGGGTAAGTCTTATAGTTTCTTTCCTAATATTACAAAGGGGTTGCCTTGTAGTTTTTCTACTAATATTACAAGGAATAAACCTTGTACTTTCTTTCCTTGTAGAAGAAAAACCTGCAAGGCTTACCCCTTGTAATATTAGGAGAAAAACCTAAACGGCTTACCCTTTTGTAATATTAGAAGAAAAACTACAGGGCTTACCCCTTTGTAATATTAGAAGAAAAACCTACAGGGCTTACCCCCTTTGTAATAGAAGAAAAACCTAAACGGCTTACCTTTTGTATTAGAAGAAAAAACTACAGGGCTTACCCCTTTGTAATATTAGAAGAAAAAAATCAAAGCTTACCCCTTTGTGATAAGAAAAAAACTATATAAGGCTTACTAATATTACAAAGGGGTAAGCCTTGTATTTTTTACAAAGGGGTAAGCCCTGTAGTTTTTTCTTCTAATATTACAAAGGGGTAAGCCCTGTAGTTTTTTCTTCTAATATTACAAAGGTGAGCCTTGTATTTTTTCTCATAATATTACAAGGGGTAAGCCCTGTAGTTTTTTCCTAATATTACAAGGGGTAAGCCTTGTAGTTTTTTATTCTAATATTACAAAGGTAAGCCTTGTATTTTGTAATATTAGAAGAAAAAAATCACGGCTTACCCCTTGTAATATTAGGAAAAAACTACAGGGCTTACTAATATTACAAAGGGGTAAGCCTTGTATTTTTCTCCTAATATTACAAGGGGTAAGCCTTGTATTTTTCTTCTAATATTACAAGAGGTATAAGCCTTGTATTTTTTCTCCTAATATTACAAGGGGTAAGCCCTGTAGTTTTTTCCTAATATTACAAGCGGTAAGCCTTGTAGTTTTTTATTCTAATATTACAAGGGATAAGCCTTGTATTTTGTAATATTAGGAGAAAAAATACAAGGCTTACCCCTTTGTAATATTAGAAGAAAAAACTACAGGGCTTACCCCTTTGTAATATTACCCCTTTGTAATACAAGGCTACCCCTTGTAATATTAGAAGAAAAAAATCAAGGCTTACCCCTTGTAATATTAGAATAAAAAACTACAAGGCTTACCCCTTGTAATATTAGGAAAAACTACAGGGCTTACCCCTTGTGATATTAGGAGAAAAAATACAGAGCTTTACCCCTTGTGATATTAGGAGAAAAAATACAAGGTTTATACCTCTTGTAATATTAGAAGAAAAAATACAAGGCCTACCCCTTTGTAATATTAGAAGAAAAAACTACAGGGCTTACCCCTTGTTATATTAGGAGAAAAAATACAAGACTTACCCCTTGTAATATTAGGAGAAAAAATACAAGGTTTATACCTCTTGTAATATTAGAAGAAAAAATACAAGGCCTACCCCTTTGTAATATTAGAAGAAAAAACTACAGGGCTTACCCCTTTGTAATATTACCCCTTTGTAATACAAGGCTTACCCCTTGTAATATTAGAATAAAAAACTACAAGGCTTACCCCTTGTAATATTAGAATAAAAAACTACAAGGCTAACCCCTTGTTATATTAGGAGAAAAAATACAAGACTTACCCCTTGTAATATTAGGAGAAAAAATACAAGGTTTATACCTCTTGTAATATTAGAAGAAAAAATACAAGGCCTACCCCTTTGTAATATTAGAAGAAAAAACTACAGGGCTTACCCCTTTGTAATATTACCCCTTTGTAATACAAGGCTTACCCCTTGTAATATTAGAATAAAAAACTACAAGGCTTACCCCTTGTAATATTAGAATAAAAAACTACAAGGCTTACCCCTTGTAATATTAGAATAAAAAACTACAAGGCTAACCCCTTGTTATATTAGGAGAAAAAATACAAGACTTACCCCTTGTAATATTAGGAGAAAAAATACAAGGCTTACCCCTTGTAATATTAGAATTAAAAACTACAAGGCTTACCCCTTGTAAAATATTAGAATAAAAACTACAAGGCTTACCCCTTGTAATATTAGAATAAAAAACTACAAGGCTAACCCCTTGTTATATTAGGAGAAAAATACAAGACTTACCCTTGTAATATTAGAAAAAATACAAGGCTTACCCCTTGTAATATTAGAATTAAAAACTACAAGGCTTACCCCTTGTAAAATATTAGAATAAAAACTACAAGGCTTACCCCTTGTAATATTAGAATAAAAAACTACAAGGCTAACCCCTTGTTATATTAGGAGAAAAAATACAAGACTTACCCCTTGTAATATTAGGAGAAAAAATACAAGGCTTACCCCTTGTAATATTAGAATTAAAAACTACAAGGCTTACCTTGTAAAATATTAGAATAAAAACTACAAGGCTTACCCCTTGTAATATTAGGAAAAACTACAGGGCTTACCCCTTGTGATATTAGGAGAAAAAATACAAGACTTACCCCTTGTAATATTAGGAGAAAAAATACAAGGCTTACCCCTTGTAATATTAGAATAAAAAACTACAAGGCTTACCCCTTGTAATATTAGGAAAAACTACAGGGCTTACCCCTTGTGATATTAGGAGAAAAAATACAAGACTTACCCCTTGTAATATTAGGAGAAAAAATACAAGGCTTACCCCTTGTAATATTAGAATAAAAAACTACAAGGCTTACCCCTTGTAATATTAGGAGAAAAAATACAAGGCTTACCCCTTTGTAATATTAGAAGAAAAAACTACAAGGCTTACCCCTTGTAATATTAGAATTAAAAACTACAAGGCTTACCCCTTGTAATATTAGAATAAAAAACTACAAGGCTTACCCCTTTGTAATATTAGAAGAAAAAACTACAAGGCTTACCCCTTGTAATATTAGAATTAAAAACTACAAGGCTTACCCCTTGTAATATTAGAATTAAAAACTACAAGGCTTACCCCTTGTAATATTAGAATAAAAAACTACAAGGCTTACCCCTTGTAATATTAGAAGAAAAAACTACAAGGCTTACCCCTTGTAATATTAGAATTAAAAACTACAAGGCTTACCCCTTGTAATATTAGAATTAAAAACTACAAGGCTTACCCCTTGTAATATTAGAATTAAAAACTACAAGGCTTACCCCTTGTAATATTAGAATAAAAAACTACAAGGCTTACCCCTTGTAATAGGAAAATAACTACAGGGCTTACCCCTTTGTAATATTAGAAGAAAAAACTACAAGGCTTACCCCTTTGTAATATTAGAATTAAAAACTACAAGGCTTACCCCTTGTAATATTAGAATTAAAAACTACAAGGCTTACCCCTTGTAATATTAGGAAAAACTACAGGGCTTACCCCTTGTGATATTAGGAGAAAAATACAAGGCTTACCCCTTTGTAATATTAGAAGAAAAAACTACAGGGCTTACCCCTTTGTAATATTACCCCTTTGTAATACAAGGCTACCCCTTGTAATATTAGAATTAAAAACTACAAGGCTTACCCCTTTGTAATATTAGAAGAAAAAACTACAAGGCTTACCCCTTGTAATATTAGAATTAAAAACTACAAGGCTTACCCCTTGTAATATTAGAATTAAAAACTACAAGGCTTACCCCTTGTAATATTAGAATAAAAAACTACAAGGCTTACCCCTTTGTAATATTAGAAGAAAAAACTACAAGGCTTACCCCTTGTAATATTAGAATTAAAAACTACAAGGCTTACCCCTTGTAATATTAGAATTAAAAACTACAAGGCTTACCCCTTGTAATATTAGAATTAAAAACTACAAGGCTTACCCCTTGTAATATTAGAATAAAAAACTACAAGGCTTACCCCTTGTAATAGGAAAATAACTACAGGGCTTACCCCTTGTGATATTAGGAGAAAAAATACAAGGCTTACCCCTTTGTAATATTAGAATTAAAAACTACAAGGCTTACCCCTTGTAATATTAGAATTAAAAACTACAAGGCTTACCCCTTGTAATATTAGGAAAAACTACAGGGCTTACCCCTTGTGATATTAGGAGAAAAATACAAGGCT
The DNA here is from genome assembly GCA_029582265.1 of Zoroaster sp. YZ-2022. Lineage (NCBI taxonomy): Eukaryota > Metazoa > Echinodermata > Asteroidea > Forcipulatida > Zoroasteridae > Zoroaster > Zoroaster sp. YZ-2022. Next base: position 30,624,168 of record CM055830.1, read on the forward strand.
TACCCCTTTGTAATATTAGAAGAAAAAACTACAGGGCTTACCCCTTTGTAATATTACCCCTTTGTAATACAAGGCTACCCCTTGTAATATTAGAATTAAAAACTACAAGGCTTACCCCTTTGTAATATTAGAAGAAAAACTACAAGGCTTACCCCTTGTAATATTAGAATTAAAAACTACAAGGCTTACCCCTTGTAATATTAGAATTATAAACTACAAGGCTTACCCCTTGTAATATTAGAATAAAAAACTACAAGGCTTACCCCTTGTAATATTAGGAAAAACTACAGGGCTTACCCCTTGTGATATTAGGAGAAAAAATACAAGACTTACCCCTTGTAATATTAGATGAAAAAATACAAGGCTTACCCCTTGTAATATTAGAATAAAAAACTACAAGGCTTACCCCTTGTAATATTAGGAAAAACTACAGGGCTTACCCCTTGTGATATTAGGAGAAAAAATACAAGACTTACCCCTTGTAATATTAGATGAAAAAATACAAGGCTTACCCCTTTGTAATATTAGAAGAAAAAACTACAAGGCTTACCCCTTGTAATATTAGAATTAAAAACTACAAGGCTTACCCCTTGTAATATTAGAATAAAAAACTACAAGGCTTACCCCTTTGTAATATTAGAAGAAAAAACTACAAGGCTTACCCCTTGTAATATTAGAATTAAAAACTACAAGGCTTACCCCTTGTAATAGGAAAATAACTACAGGGCTTACCCCTTGTGATATTAGGAGAAAAAATACAAGACTTACCCCTTGTAATATTAGGAGAAAAAATACAAGGCTTACCCCTTGTAATATTAGAATAAAAAACTACAAGGCTTACCCCTTGTAATATTAGAATTAAAAACTACAAGGCTTACCCCTTGTAATATTAGAATAAAAAACTACAAGGCTTACCCCTTTGTAATATTAGAAGAAAAAACTACAAGGCTTACCCCTTGTAATATTAGAATTAAAAACTACAAGGCTTACCCCTTGTAATATTAGAATTAAAAACTACAAGGCTTACCCCTTTGTAATATTAGAAGAAAAAACTACAGGGCTTACCCCTTTGTAATATTACCCCTTTGTAATACAAGGCTACCCCTTGTAATATTAGAATTTAAAACTACAAGGCTTACCCCTTGTAATATTAGAATTAAAAACTACAAGGCTTACCCCTTGTAATATTAGGAAAAACTACAGGGCTTACCCCTTGTGATATTAGGAGAAAAATACAAGGCTTACCCCTTTGTAATATTAGAAGAAAAAACTACAGGGCTTACCCCTTTGTAATATTACCCCTTTGTAATACAAGGCTACCCCTTGTAATATTAGAATTAAAAACTACAAGGCTTACCCCTTGTAATATTAGAATTAAAAACTAGAAAAAATACAAGACTTACCCCTTGTAATATTAGGAGAAAAATACAAGGCTTACCCCTTTTTAATATTAGAAGAAAAAACTACAGGGCTTACCCCTTGTGATATTAGGAGAAAAATACAAGGCTAACCCCTTTGTAATATTAGAAGAAAAAACTACAAGGCTAACCCCTTTATAATATTACCCCTTTGTAATACAAGGCTACCCTTTGTAATATTAGAATTAAAAACTACAAGGCTTACCCCTTGTAATATTAGAATTAAAAACTACAAGGCTTACCCCTTGTAATATTAGAATTAAAAATTACAAGGGGTTATTAGGAAAAACTATAGGGCTTACCCCTTGTGATATTAGGAGAAAAATACAAGGCTAACCCCTTTGTAATATTAGAAGAAAAAACTACAGGGCTTACCCCTTTGTAATAAATTACCCCTTGTAATATTAGAATTAAAAACTACAAGGCTTACCCCTTGTGATATTAGGAGAAAATACAAGGCTTATACCCTTGTAATATTAGAAGAAAAAATACAAGGCTTACCCCTTGTAATATTAGAAGAAAAACTACAGGGCTTACCCCTTTGCAATATTAGAAGAAAAAACTACAAGGCTAACCCCCTTTGTAATATTAGAAGGGGTAAACCTTGTAGTTGTTTTCTTCTAATATTACAAAGGGGTAAAGCCGTGTAGGTTTTTCTCCTAATAATACAACGGGGGTAGCCTTGTAGTTTTTCTCCAAATTGTTAACAGGGTAAGCCTTGTTTTTCGCCAAACATTGTAGTTTTCCCCAAAATCACAAGGGGTACACCTGGTCATTTTCATTAACTTCAGTTCAATACTCTTGTTTAATTCTCTTGGGTCAATTAACGAACATGTAGGTAATAATGAGACAAGCAAACAATTGTTTTCTTTTTTTAAAGTTTGGTGGATCCCTTTAATCCAGCAGACAATGGAATTATTGACAGGAAAATTGACAAGTGAATTTCTCAGCCTAAGTAAACTACTCATTAAAATTAGTTCTGTACCTACAAGTTGACTCAAATCTAGACCTACTTTGTATGAAATTATCTCTTAAAATCTATTTTTTTTCTTCCAAGGGAACTTTCCCACCATCTTTCCACTATTGCTCCATTCATAAAAAACTGTCTCAATCCTACTACAACTGACAACTTTACAAACTGTACAACATCAGACATGTACAAAACATTTAAACAAGTCAATTTTGTTTTCAGACCCCACAGGACTTACACATTACTAGTTTACTGTAACATTGCAAAGGAGCATTTTCCCCCTTTTTTCACGTAGAGGAATTTTGCCATTTAATTGTCAATAAGATGGCAGATTGCATTTTATTATTTTTGGCTTGAAATTTTAGGCAAAACTTCAAAATAATTTACAAGGAACAAGTGTATGGGGGCTGATTTGATCATTATCTTTCTCTTCTCGTTAGAGAATTAAGTTAATGATGTTTTATATAGAAAAATGTCTTAACAATCACAAAATTGATGAATATTTGTGCAAACATTGATCAATGATCTCCTGTGAATGTTCAATTATTTACGGAAATGCTTTCCAAATCACATATTCTTGTAATTAGTTTCATCATATGAAAGTGGCTTCTGGACTCAAATCTATTGTATTGTTTCTATATATTATGGCATTTGGATGTTATTTTTCGCATAGAATCAATTAAGATATTGAACAAGTTATGTATATTTCATTTCTAAAGTCAGTAGATCTCTGAAAACAAAAATAAAAAAAATATTTCTGCGTTTTTTATCTTAAAATTTTACAGAGACATTCTAACTGTACATTATCTACAGGTGATTGGAAAAATACAAAAAAACATTGGCCACACCTTGCATTACAATCAGTCACCCAATTGCAACAGAGCATTAAACATGTTGCATATTTATAGCTAAATGCAGGAATCACATTGGTGGTTGCATGGTGCATAAATTAACATTAATTCTGAGACACATTGCAGGAAATTGAATTCAAGTGCATGATTTAAGTTGTGAATTCCATGTCAGTTGACAATAACATTTACAAATTGGGTGGGTTGTTTTTATAATACCTTATGCATTCACTGAAATGTTTCTCATTTTATTTAAACAGAAGTTGCACTGCGTTATTTCAAAGATAATCCAACATATCAATCAGACAATGCATGAATTTGTTTGTAAAAGCCTTTCAATGATAATCATAATACTGTTACAAGGTAATAGGCTAATTTTAATGGGGCTAATTTTATGCTGCTACTTGACTTTACAAGGAATCATGTGTTTAAGGCCAAAAACAAAAGTCCTGTTTCTGATCTATGCACACATCACCTCAGACCTGTGCATATGCATTTTTACTTTATTTTTTATTTCTTTATTTTTTTTCTATGAAACGATGCCCAATTGCAGCCAAAATTGCCGGATCAATTGGAATTTTGCCATCCTATGTTTTAAAAGACTACTTCACATATGGGTATGAACATTTGCCCTATTTGTGCAGCCTCTGTCAGCCACCATACTTTGTGTATGGAAAATTTGGTCCAGTTGCAATGACATGTTAACATGTTAACATGTATACAACAACAAAATACCCTTACAGGGCTAGCACGATTTTTGTGCTAGTCCTGAAAGCATCGAATCAGAATTTGAAAGCAGAAAATCTCTGCTAAGCCTTGAAATATGCGTACATTTAAGCACACAAATGTCTTCTAAAGTATGCACTTATGTTTCACTTACAGTTAGCAGCAACATAGAATTGTTCCCCATAAGTATGTTGAACTGTTGATTGACAAGGCAACCAAACTAGAACCACCCTCTCACTTGATGATCGGTTTGATATCTGTGTACTGTATCACTTAAAATTAAAAACAGTTATGGTAAAAAAGAACCAAAATTGTCAATGTCCATGGAATGCACTGACTTATATGACAAAAGACAGTTACTTTTCATTGAAATAGAAAACTTTTAAAATAATTTATGCAAGACAATTAATGATCCAAAGCTTGCTTCAACCTTTTAGTACGTTTTTTTTTACAGCCAAGGTAAGACGAAAAAGGTCCCAATACTTTATAATAATTATTTCATTATTATCCCTCATTCAAAAACAAAATTAAGTTAAAACACAACAAACTCAAGCTTTTAAATTTAAGAAATTTGTAACAATTCCCACAAATCTGGTTTCATAATTCACTCTAATTATGCAGGTTGAAACCTGTTCTTGGATTCCATTTACAATAATGCCCCTCAAAAATAATGCATTAATTTTAGGGGAAACATTCTGTAAGCATCTTAACTCCCAAACCCTCTTATTTCTGAGTATTCTGCTTGTATAATGTGATTTAACTTGCTAGTCATGTCTGTGCACTGACTGGAAGAAGTTTCTTCATTGTCAGAGACAAACTTAGGATGATTACAACAAAGCAATATAATCCCAAGAACCTGGTGATCAGCTGTTTCATTTGCGATTTTGAGTTCATGGGTGTTTACTAAAGAGAGGATACCACATACCACCCCTTTCCTTGTATCTGCTCCGGTGCAAACCTGGATCCAATTTCTAAGAGCTGTTTTATATCAGTATTTTTGGTCAGCAGGTTTAGCTGGTAACCAGTCAAATGTCAATACAAAATGTGTACACTTTAACTGGTTAGCTGTATAATAGTGCTAAGCAAACTTATCTCTTATAGCTCTATGAAATTGGCCCATGAGGTATTACTGAGTTTACCACATACACACCACACATACAACCCAAACCTTTGCAAAACACCAATTGTTAGCCAAATCACTGATTACTTTAACACAACCTTCCGTCCCATTTCAAACAATACTGTCTTGCTAAGTAAATATCTCCCATCAGGTTGAACATACACCAAGTGACAAATTCACTCTTAATAATATACATTTGTCTTTAGTCAACTTGGATCATAATAACCAACATATTAAGAACGTTTGTATAGAATCGTCATGGAAACCACCCTTTTGAACACTGAATTTTAACTCCTGTATTGCACTTTCTGGTTTAACACCAACTTTTCAGAGTACAAAGAAATTTAAGGCTCATATAACTTCTTCTTTTTTCAGTCCGCATATATGTGACTACCTGGGTACAAAAGAAATCATTTTAACTGTACTTTCAAATGGAAGATGGCAGGATGTTACATCTGTACACTTCTCATTTTAACACTAAGTCTTGCCTTATATGTTGCATGGACAATAGTAAAAACTCTCTTCAGTAAATTTAAACCATGGGTTCTTTACTCAACCAATGCTTAACAAATCAATTTACAACATATGACTTCCTGTCTTCAAAGATGAAAATATGATTTTAACAGTATATCAATGAAAATTTTACTTTTCCATGACCAAATATGCAAGAAAAACATTGACCAAACATAACAATTCCATGCATTTTTCATTACTATAAGATCATGATTTCTCCATGCTTTTCTCATGAATAAACATGAAAACATGATTGACAACAATACATGGAATTTATTCATGGAAATTTTACAATTAGAAATTTCAAATTATCTTTTCCATGACTTGACACCCTTCAAAGTTTTCCCTGAATTTGTTTCTGATCAGAAACATTAAGATACTTTTAACATTTTTTTGGAAATTTGTACAAGTTCATGAACCCTTAACACCCAATTACAAAACTACCAGAATTTCTTAGATTTGGATATCATGTTGGAAGTATTCACAAATGTTGGAGATTTTTTACTTATGTCAGTGCAACAATTCTTACTTTTTTTCCCCTTTCAAAAAAGGCACCCTTGCAAATAAAAATTTGAAAAATATGAGTAAATTTAATTCAAATCTAACAACAAAAATGAAACTTAAAAAACACAAATTGAATACTATGCCGATTCCACCCTTAATTCGTTATTACTCTCAATTAAAAATTGACATAACCCTACAAAATTAACAATTGTTCAACCTAAAACTCAAGAAATCATCTACTTAAAACGAAACAGAACCAGAACAAAACTTTACGGCTCTATTTACAATCAGCATATTCTCATATTCAGCCCTGTGTTTTTAAAGTACAAACTCATTGTCTAATTACCTAGTAAATCTACAGTCCAGTCTCGGGCCTATATCCACATCACGTTGCAAAAATCCCCAGAGTTTATAACCACTTCCAAGAGGCTTTGGCCAGAAATATTAAACAATGATCATTCTACAGTAAACCTCTTTAAACCCTTTTTTCCCCAACACCTGTACGGTTATTAGATTTTCTCTATTTCCTTTAATTTCAAAGATGTGTGTTGTTCTGTGTAAGCCTCCGGCCACCTCAGTATAAAAGATGCAATCCCATGCACAGCAATTTCACCTGACACAACCTAACACAACTGGGTTCTAATTTGTCAGTGGCATTTCCTGCGTGCCAGCCTGCCTGCCACAGGACTACAAGAAGTCATTGTCCGAGATACTGTAGCTGAAGTCTTATCAAGGGTGCTTGTTCCTTATATAGATATGCATCCATGTCTGTCTTCATTCCATAAATGTTGGACACCTGCCTCATTTTGATCCCCCATAGCCTTGTGTGTATTATAAATCCAAGATGGCCACTCTGACACTATCATACCTTATATCACACTGCATACATGTCTTGTTCCATCAACACCAATGAGAAGTCAAATGTTACCCACAAGCGTAATTTGAATCCCCAAAGACTTGTTTATTACAAAAGCTGCTCTTTGACATTGGTCTATCGTGATAATAGTAAGGCAGAAGGGGTTGTTGTCACCTAGGGTACTCCCCAATAATGGTACCCAGTCAATTTCAATCCTATGTACGTTTCAGTACATGAGTACTCTTCACCCATGGGATCTCCATGGGATCTCCATGGGACCTCCATGGGATCTCCTCTATCCCCGGTCCTTGCCGACATTTTCATGGAAGAGTTCGAAAACTCTTCCCTCAACACCGCCGACCTCCAACCGAACCTGTGGCTCCGGTATGTGGATGACACCTTTGTGGTTTGGCCACATGGCAGAGACACTCTCCAGGACTTTCTACAACATCTCAACCAGCAACATCCGAACATCAAGTTCACCATGGAAACGGAAGAAGACGGCAAGATCTCGTTCCTTGATGTCAGCATTTCCAGAAACCCAGACGGCTCCCTACACCACAACGTTTACAGAAAGCCCACCCACACAGACCGTTACCTGAACCAGCGATCCTTCCACCACCCTAGCATTAAGTCATCGGTCAACCGCACCCTTGTACAATGCGCCTACAACATCTGTGACAAGGACAGCCTCCCCAAGGAACTACACATCCGAACTACCCTCAAGCGCAACGGTTACAATCCCAGCAAGATCAGCACATCGAAGCCAGTTCCAAACCCCGAACGCAAGGTAAGTGATCTAACCCTTTCTGCTTGTCTCCCCTATCTAGGTTCAACGTCTCATAAACTCCAACGCATCCTCCGACGAGCAGGCATCGAAGTGTACCACTCAGCCCCCAGCAAACTCCAAGGACTTCTACACACCCACAAGGACAAACCAGACCCAAGCAACAGAGCTGGAGTCTACCGGATCCCTTGTGAGTGCGGAAAGGTGTACATCAGCGAAACAGGACGGAATCTCCCCCATCAGACTGAAGGAACACCGAGCGCACGGCCGAAGAGGAGATTTCGACAAGTCGGCCATCATCAAGCACTCGCACATCAAGGACCACCAAATCAACTGGCAGGCAGCCCAACTCATCACACCCATTGACACTTGGCACCCCAGACGCATCAGAGAGGCCATCGAGATCGTCAAACACGACACTGTACCACAGGACATCGGCTTCTACATCAGCGACATTTGGCGACCACTACTACAGACTGAAGGATCCTCTATATCCAAAGTCTACAACCCACCCCAGACTGAAGGATCTCCTATATCCTATGTCATCCACCCTCCTTCCCCCTGTGCTTGTTAACAACTGATTCGGTTCAGTGAGCACACACTCCCTCCCCCAACTCCCAAGATCCCCAGTTCCCGCCTGCACGCCTCAATGAACTAATCCTCCAGCATCCTGTCATCGCGTGATCCTCTAGCAGCCTACTTAAGCAGCAGCGTTTCCCAGAGTCCGGCATTCTCCTGAGGACGATCAGAGCATACTGATCGAAACGTCGAGTTGTAACTCCAGTTCTTTTCAGAACTAATTACTACTCAATTGAGCATTTCACATAGTGTCACCGCAATTTAATCTTACCTACTCTTCACCATGTGTGGGTAGAGATGGTTATTGTGTTTGATTAGCTGTGTAACACCAAAAGGTTGCACATAATGGGCTGTATACTCCCCAGGGAGCTGAGAAAGGTTACAGGAATGATATTGGCCCAGTGACCAGGGTAAATAATGTAAAGCTCATTGGGACATTACGTGAAATGTGCTATATAAGAATAAAATATTATTATTATTACTTTTATGACTGCCTGGGTAACACTGGGGAGTCCCCTGGGTGACAACGACCCCTTCAGTAATAATTTATAGATTTATAATGGTCTCTGATTTTGTTTTACTTACTGAAATTGGAGGCAAAAGACAAATTAGTCTTTATTTCAAAATACTTTAAATTTTGGAGGTAACAGACAATGGTGTAAATAAATTGCCTTAGACTTTGCTATTAACAAGCATTTATACAAGTATTATTCTCTTTTTCAAGGAATGTCAGAATTACAGACGTCCTTTTCATTACAATGTTATTTTTTGTTTGTGTGTTTTTTTTTCTTCCTGAGATATTAAGCAACCGTGGCCTGACCTCAAAACTAAACAAATTAATGTAGAAAAAACAAATAGTTACAGTTTTGTTGTAGCCCCTCAGCGCTTCTTTCAATTTAAACAATGGCAAAAGTTTGTTTTTTCTCGGGTTTTTACAGCCTTTTTAAATATAATGCTTACTCCTTTCAGCTGCATCTTAAAAATAAAAACATGCGAATTGGCCACACTTAGTTCTTCTACATCCACAAATACATTCAACTGAGTTTAACATCTCTGACTTCAATCTGCCACAAGCTATCAACACTTTTTCTTTACACATTGAAAAATACAAGTAATATTTTACAACTCCCTATCTATATAACAATCACGTGACCTTTCAACCATGACCTGGACGACCTTTCACCACTCCAACGACATTTTTTTATTTTATTTATTTTTTGCACTACTATACAGCTACTTACATTGGACTGGAATTTTGTTTTGAAATCAGAGCACCATATTTATTTTAATTTTTATCTGTCTTTTTTTTTCCTTTTTATTTTTTTAATCATCTGCTTTCAAGGAATGCCTCGACTACATTCAATGCATAGATTTTTGTTTGTATCAATAATAACTTTCTGACATAATTTACACTCTAGTCTATGTCTAGCCCTACGTCAGAACAAAAACAAAAGCCATGTACTTCAACCCAACTTGGCACTAAACAACTTTGTACAAATATCATACTACTGTTTTGTTTGTCACTATCAAAGACACTGAGGTATTTTTCAATGATTCACACAATAAACTTTCCCTGTTTTCTCACTTTCAGTTCAACATCCTAATTTCTTAGTATTTTTGTTTAATATTACCCTAAAACATTCCAATCTCTGTAAGATTCTGGTGCTACAAAATATCACAAAGCTATCTAGGCTTACTATAACCTAGGCAAAGCAATCAAAATCAAGAACGTAAAATCAAGACTTAAGGTCATTAAAAATAAAGAATCTTATTGAAACCAATCAAATATTCTAACGATACTCTAATGCTATTTCCTTCTCTCAGGGAATCTCTAGAATTTGTTTTACCTCAATACCAATTAATACTTTGTACACGAATCACAAAAATCTGATCACTTTACACTTCATTTTTTGTGTCTTTTCCTCCAAAACCAACAAACGTAACAAGAAACTCCATTTATTCACAATAATCTACAATTTTCTATAGCAGTTTCATCAACTGATTAAAAATCTACCTAAAAATCTCAAAGATATTTAAAATCCCCCATGGAAAAACAAAATCAATTCTTGAGTGATTCCTCTATCATTGGGAGCAGAATCACAGAGCCGTGGTTATTTTTAAAGACACATAAATCTTATATTTTAAAAATAGCTCCTTCTTTGAAAAAATAGCAAAATAGACTCTACATATATTATTTGTTTTTAATTCCTTATAATTCTCTTCTGCATTTTTATCGCTGTTTCTAGCGATGAACGGCACCCTTTCCATGAAGTTTGTCCACACCAAAGAAATGGACTGGTAACATTTGTTAAAGCATCTTATACATTGTTGGGTTTTCGTCTTGTTTGTGCAAAAGGAAAGGATGGCTGAATGTAATGAACTAAAATAACCATTGACATTCACACAAACAATTGAATCAATCACTTCTATCTACCACAGGAATGCAAAATATGGCAATAAACAATTCCACAATCTTTCCAACTAACTGCTCCCACTATTCCCTCCTCATTCGTGAAAAAAATAGGCAAACAGATTGAAATCTGTCAATTTTTGTACAGGGTGGGAGATGGGGGAGTGTATTGTTGCCCCTTTTGACCTTGTTTGACCTTGCCAAAACACTGAAAACTTAGTAATAAGTCTTTCAATTGATCTTATGCCATTCATATACAATGGGCAATCACAACTCATTTTATTTACTTTTCTTGTCTGTTTTTGTTTTTTTGTGCTTTTTGGTCTCTTACTCTTATTATTCCTTTGGGGATATTTTGCTTGGAAGAGCCGCATAAGTGCATTCATAGAAATTGATCTAACTGAAGACATGAAAATATGTGTGTACAGTCGTTCACATCTGTGAATGCTAGCTTTTTTTGGAAAAAGGTGTCTTCAAATTCCAAGACAGTTGCAAATGGCATTCGGTCAATTTGGGGTAACCCGGCCCAACCCCCTTCGTTGACCCTGAATCCACCCTCGATATATTTCTTGCTGCTTAGCAATTTGCTTACCAAATATCCCTGCTTAGAAGATTTAGGTCTGGGCCTTTACATATCATGACATATCAAATTTCAAAGCCAATTCTCTCATCCATCATCAGATGATGGACACGGTGGGTTATATAAAGGAAAATCATCACAGGAAACATTCAATAGTTAAAAACGTCCTGGGAAAATTCTTTCTTTAAAACACTATTCCCATACAAGGAACTTTGAACCCAGCCCTATTAGGGGCGGCTCAATAATCTGATTCATATATTACTGTTTGCTTTTAAAATTCTCATTATTTGACATTACATTAAAGCTCATTGGGCAGATATTCATTTGTCGCCAAGGAAACTGTTGAAAACTTGAGAAAGCCAACAACTGCTATCTTGCGCATGGGTAGAGAGGTCGGAGGTCGTAGGTACTGTCAACTCGTAACTCTAAAGATGATTCTTTTCTCAAATATGGCTACTTCATTGCTTCTGCCAGGGTTTCTTTAAAATGGGACGGGACCTGTGTTGGGGAGAGTGAACATGAGAAGAAAAATTTTACAAAGAATTAAAATTAATTTCACTTAATTCACTTAATAATCCATTCAAGCCATATACTTTTGTTAATGTCAAAATCACGAGTGTGATTTGACAAAAGTAAAAGATCCTGAAAAATGGGTAGCAGGCCTGGGTCTCCCTTTGGTCTAGAGGACAAAGCCCCCTGAACCTCCTGGATGTTTAATTTTGGAGGATTTACAGACTCTCCACATCCCCACTGACATGAAACTAGAGGTTTGGACACAATACAGGCTACTTCTTTCTTTCCTTGATGGCTACTTCTCTTCTTTCAAGAAAATTTTTAGGCAAAGGGAGATTTGTAAAAAATGCTGAAATCACATGACAACTGCTGCTATTCCATGACAAGCTTTGCAATGTATATGGGTCTCCCCTGAACCTCCTGGATGTTTAATTTTGGAGGTTTACAGACTCTCCACATCCCCACAAACAAGAAACTAGAGGTTTGGACACAATACAGGCTACTTCTTTTTTTTAACACAAATTTGGGGCAAAGGGAAATTTGTATAAAAAAAACTAAGAAATCACAGGCCTGGTTTTACCATCCCTTAAGTTTACAAAAAAAGGTGAAATATGTCATAAATAATACTAGCTATGGAGTCCACTAGTCTAAACCCTTGTCTCCTGCCCTACCTCAGTGTATGATTGACCCTTTAACTTCTTGGTAAACCAACTGAGTATAAGTAGATGAATGTTTAAGTATTAATACTCACGGCATAAGAAAACATTGATGTCCCTTTCTCTGGGTGTCTCTGCCTATTTGGCATGGGCTGTGACCACCGGTGCGGCTGCATAATACTGCTGGGGCTGGCCCTGGGCGTGAATGTCCTCAACCTGCTCCTGAGGTGAAGATGGGTTGGAGGTATGAGGGGTTGAATGAGATGCATCAGGTGCCTGAACGGAGACACCAGACACGTCCTGTGGGTGGGGGTGTTCATGTGACACAGGGTGTGTGCAGGGGGTTCATTACAACAACAAGGTGGGGGAGTATGACGGTGCAGGTTATGACACGCCAGGATGGTGATGACAATTGAAGCAACAGACACCAGGAGTGGTAGAGATGATGACACAGATCATTATAAGGTGCAAGACATGGAGGGGGAGAGAGGGAAGAGAGAAAGCAAGGGGTGATAAACATGCGTGCTACACTACAATCACTTGAAACTACACTGTAGATCCTATTCAGAAGATGCTGTATCATTCTGGCTTCAAGAAACATGACACTCAATGGATTGCACCGAGTGACACCAGAAGTTTGTTTTTACCTACACCACTTAAAGGGACAATGTCATCACGATCAACAGGGCATGGAATCGGAGTGCTAGTGTTAGATTATGTCAGTGACTGAAAATAATACCCCACAAGATAAGGTCATTACTGCTGAATAACTAAACCAGTAATTTTCAGTCATTATGTTCATCTTAAACTAGGACACCGATTCCATGCCCTGTTGAAAGTCTGCTGAGTTTGTGTTGATATTGTCCCTTTAAGAGCCAGCCTGTATGTACATGTACTATGACAAAGTCAATGACTTTGTTTGTCAGTTCTGTATTTCCCAGACCCAATTATGGAAGCTAAGATGAATTGATCCAGTCTGTGACATGTACATTGTATATCTAGACCATGAGCTCCAAATATGCACCCACACAACAAGCGCGGTAACGAGTATGGCTTTCCAAGCATTAGGGCATCATAGTATAAGTGGCATGATTCAGCTTGCTACGGAATTCTTGGGACACTTTAACCCTAACCACCCCAAACCATTCAAACGCCAATAGCTGGGTTTGTTGGATTTTGATGAACTTGGTACTGTATAGCCCAGACAGGGATACTTTACATGGGGCTGGGTGTCCCAATTCCAGGTATAAGTTGGCTAACAGTTGCGTGGTAGTGTTACTGCATGGTGTTGGATTTTGACAGATTCAGGAAGGTTCTTAATAGCCAAAATAGCTATAGGGTTAGGGTTAATAACAACCTGCCCTAAAATTCAATGTTGAGTGGTGCTTTTGTATGTAACATTTGTTTGGTAATCTTTCAATGCACGATGAGACACACCAACATCTTTTTCAAGACAGCATTGTTTGGGCGAGATAGAGGGGTGTCCCAATGAAATGTTATCCCTAATGGAAGGTCCAGAACTAGACATGATATATAAGCGATCTGCTATATACAGAGTCACACAACATGCACTATATGGTATAATGGTACATGTGGTATCAGTACATTTCCAGGAAAGTATGCAGTCAGTCGCTCACATGCTGGCTTATCTTTCACAATGCTTCTTTTTGAGAATTTACATGTCAGTTGCTCACATATGATATCATAAATGACCCGAATCCATTGTTTCTGGGGATGGCGTCGTGAACAGGTACAATACAAGACCGACACACTTTGTGTAGGTAATAGACTTCTAGCAACACTTCTGAACAGGATATACAAGCTATGTACAATTCATGCAATATCAGGGGAATAATCAGACTACACTAACAAACTATAAACATCAACTCTGTTAACAAAGACAAACAAATAAGCTCGGTCACATTAATAGAAATTATATTCAACAAAAGATATCCTATTGTTCTAGCTATTTAGAAATCACAAACAATGCATTCAAATCAAATTATTTAGATTTGTTGTATTCATAATATTATGCCTATATTTTCATTTATTAACTCATAACATGCTTTTATGATACATTTTTATCAAAAACTAAATGCCAAAATATGACAAAATTAATATCTACAAGCAATGTGTAAGATTTGAAATTTGGATTGTCAAGTCCCGGCCTCCTTATTACAGCACACACTGTTGTTATATTCGTGTATCAGATCATACCCCTAATCCCAAGCACCTATCATTTCAATATACAAGATTTTTAGCTATTGAAATTGTCCCGTTCCAGGGGTGAGAGAGCAGTGGGTATGAGGTATACAGAAACTGCTCAAAAGCCCTGGGGATGAGGTTGCAGAATGCTGCTAATGTCCGAAATAGGCTGGTCCCTCCCAAACTGTGTTTTTGCTACAGTGACTTTTCAAGTTGGCAGTTTAGGGAACCGGACTATGGATGAAGAATGCAATATATCTTTGCAGCCGTGTATTGAATGACTATTGTAGTGAAAGTTTATTTGATAAAAATAAACAGTATCTGAAAATGTAATTGATAAACATAACTCAGTGCTCTCCTAAACCTAGGCAATTTTTTCTGAACTTTTTTCAATGCTTTGAAAAAAAGATTTTTTATTTCTTTAAAACAAATTTTTTTTTTTAAACGTGCTGGAAAGCGAGTGTCAGACTCGCTTAAAGCTTAACCAGTTCGCTTCGGATGCCGTGTATACACGCAATTGTTTTTTGTACAGCGGATCGGAGGGCGTCTAAACACGCGTTCCGATTTTTGTGTGTGTCACCGGGAGACTTGTCAACACGCCACACGTGGCGTGCCGTCGTGACGGCTGACGTGTATACACGCAATCGTTTCTCGGAGTCCATGGGGTCACGGTTCGGTGGCCCCGGACAAAATGCACTACAAATACTGAACGAGTTCATTCTTTTTGTTGATTTTTGCCTAATCCCTTTATCCAAGACCTGTTCCTTTGACATACCACCCAAGCATTTGGAAAGACGGATTTATATCCATTGTTTACGAGGCATTCGATCTCTCTCCAGGTATGCCGTCTTTTCGACCGGGCGCTGGTCGCTAATAGGCCGTTGCATCGGAGCTTGCCAACGGTCTAATTGTGCTGAACAAACACAACCGTAATTAAAAAACTAGCCATTTAATTCTTGAAATGTCAATGAGTAAAGGTGTTTATTTGGTTGTCCGAACTTATTTTCATTGACAAAAAAAATTATTAATGGCTAGAAATTTTTTCAGATTTTTCGCTGAAAATAAACCCGCACGGGGGACCGGAAAAAAATAAATATTCCCGACATCAACTGGTTAAAGCTTGTTGTGTAAGCTTAAATATGATTTCTTTTTTGGTTTTGTTACATAAGCTTTTGGAGGTGGGGTAATTTGTTGTGTTGTTGAGTGAGTGTACACCTTTGGTAATTAACTAAATACTGAATTATATATAATCTTGAAAAGTTTTTCCCGAGAAATTATTCCATCTGACTGGCTGAAATTTTTGAGAAAACATGAAATGTAAAACAACATTTGAAAGGGAACATGGTCGTGATCCATTACAACACTAGAATGAATGCCAAATGCCTGATTCCATTTTTCACCGTTTTTCTTGTTAATGATCGACACAACGAAATAAGCTGAAACTTTCACAGGTTGGTTTCTGTATATCTCTCGATTTGTATAGAGTAACGATGCATTTATAGATATTTTACCAATGGTGTACACTCAGGGAAAGACAGTATTGAAAAAAAGCTACCACCAACATGCAAGTAGAAAGCCAGAGTCTCAATCAGTGTGCCATTCATTGACGGATCTGGGGGGTCAAGGGAGGTCAATGAACCCCTTTTTGAATCATAATACATATAAGTTTATAATGCCAAACCCCCTTCCTCCCATTGGCAGTGTGCGCAACCCATTTTGCCATTCTCAATCCGCCCCTATGTGCAACTGTTTTCAAATGTCAAAATACATCTCATCTTGCGCCAACAGGCAATTTTTCTGTTTAGTTTTTTTAAATGTTTTTTTCAATAAGAGGTGATTTTTTTATTAAATTTGTTTCAGGATTTAAGACACAAGTGAGAGCAAAAGAACATTTTTCACAGAAAATTTGCCACTTTCCAAATAATAAACAATTCAAACATTTATGACCAAAGGATTCATGCGGCCTCCGTCCCTCCCCCTTTTCATGATGTCAATGATTGGTAGACTGTAGACTGTAAGGAGGAGTACTGGTCAATCTATAATTACCTCTACAGTGACAGGTTGTAGCACTGTGGTCCCATGTTGATATGTTTGCTGGCCCATGTGGGTGTACGAGGCTGCAGGCATGTACTGTTAAGAGAAACGCAGATGATGACAGGGTCAATAGGGGATACTGGAGATGCCAAGAGGCAGCAGATCTACCAATATTGTTCACATCATTCTGAGCATATGCTGTTTGTTGACAAATTCTTTACAATTCAAGAACGATATGTTAGTAAGATTGTCTGTGAGTAAGTGTTACATACACAATGTGGACTTTAGAACAAAAGATGTCCACACAGTGTAGTTTCTTTAGATGTTATGTGGGCTTACACATGTCCACACAAGGTTTTCACGAATTAGAAAATCTTAATTTTCTCAAAAAGGAAGCATTTTAGTATGTCATTATTTGTCGCAAAATGGAGTATATTATTCAAGGGAACAAAATCTGCTCCAAAAAGAATCTTCAATGCAAATCGCAATGGTTTGAAGAATGTATTTTTCTTAACAACACGAGAACAAAAGAATGTCCACAGAGAGTATGAAACACAAACATAGGTGTGTGGGTAGGCACTGGCAAGGTTGTGGGGACTTATAACAAAAGGGATGGCAAGAACGCTGTATCTGTGGGGACATTTTCATGTCCCCACAACGTTTTCGGTCCCCACAACTGTGTCTCAGAGCGAGTGTATGTCCCCACAACTACGGTGCGTGACTGTGTGTGTGTGTGTTCAAGCACTGGCCGCGTTATGGGGACAGAGAACAAAAGAGGGATCCGGAATTACTTAGCTGTGGGGACATTTTGTGTGTCCCCACAACGTTTTTAATCCCCAAAATCCTTTGTATTTTGTCCCCACAACGCCCCGTGCGGGATTGTGTGTTCAAGCACTGGCCGCGTTATGGGGACAGAGAACAAAAGAGGGATCCGGAATTACTTAGCTGTGGGGACATTTTGTGTGTCCCCACAACGTTTTTAATCCCCAAAATCCTTTGTATTTTGTCCCCACAACGCCCCGTGCGGGATTGTGTGTGATTGTGTTTGTGTGGAAGGGGGGGGTCCTCCATTGTTTCTTCTTCTGGAGGTATTAAAATATCAAAGAAGAAAGAGAGTTTAGTATCTGTTTGTTTGTTTGTTTTTGTTTTATTGTGTTTTGTTTGTTTGTTTTTGTTTTATTGTGTTTTGTTTTTGTTTTTGTTTTTTTTGGGGGGAAGGGGGTTCCCAAAGGAAGTTTTTCTTTTTAAAAATATTCTTTTAAGGTGCTGGAAACCCTACATGAGGAGTGTTTTCCCCAGACATAATATAGCCTTCAATCACTACAAGGGGCAGAGGGTTTCCCCTAACAGACCTCAAAGGTTTTTGTCAAGGGTTGTGTTATAGGAGGCCTTTATGCTTATGGTTCTCTAGCATCTGATAAAGAAGAGAGTATTCCCCTGAAAAAGCATTACATGAACTCTGAAGTTTTAATTGTTAAAATTCTTGCGTCAGGTGATAAATAATTGATTAAATTTTTGCCCTACACTGATGAAGCACTGTATGTTCAGTGTTTTCCGAGTGTCTGCAAAAAAAACAACCACATGTGACTTATAGACGGCAAATCGTCATCGGGCAAGCTCAGTGGTCAAGAGGTTAAGACGTTTGAACTAGTGAGCAGGAAGTCATGGGTTTGAATCTCACCCAAGTCGCCTGTGGAGTTTTTTTCACAGACACTCAGAAAGCACAGAGTATACAGTGTTTCATACACATGTAGATTTAGGGCAAAAGATCAAATCAAAACTTCAAATCAAAAGTTGTCCTCCGAGAAAATGGAGAAGGGGTCGAGTCCCTACTTACAATACCCACGGTTGGGACTGACCTTGATGGTTGCGAACATGTATATCTTACCGAACCAGTGAGTTGTAGTTGGTTCATTTGGTGTGTGATCTGTGGCATCATGCCGGCACTCTGCATGCTGAGACCGGGTTCCATACCCGGTGATTGTGTGATGATGGATGCACCCTGTCAAAAATAATATCACATATTACATCTCCTGAAGACAATCAGAGCATACTAATCGAAACGTCGAGTTGTAACCATTAGTTCTTTTCAGGACTAATTTTTCACATGGTGTCACCAACAGTCTTAACTTATCCTTTTCACCATGCAAGCTACAAATCTTACATATTACAATCACCCAGCGTAACCATCCAAACCGAAGAGGTTTAGTATATGATACTGGTGTGGATATTAAGCTTGTTGCGTAAATGGCAAACACCATAATGTGGGTTCAAATCCTGGCCTGACCAGTCGCGGCACTTAACCATATAATTGCTTTGACCTTGGGATGTTAAGCCATAGGTCCCGTGTAGTAGATTAAGTAATGCACGTAAAAGAACCCAGAACACTTAACGTGGAAGAGTAGGGGTTACCCCGGTGTTTCTGGTTCACATAGCAAGCGCCTTTGTTTACAGTGCTTCAGTGTGCTTTTGAGGAAACCTTGGTTTCATTACCAGAAATGTACAATGATAATAATTACAAAGGTTGGTACATACAGCTTTTGTTGAGAATAGTTGAGCAATGACAGTAGAAGTCATTCACAGGCCCACAGCAGACTTAAGAATTATCCACATTACGGGGAACACAGACTGAAATGTGGAATCCTGTAAATTCAAGGAATTTACAAAAATCCACAATGTTTTAATTTCCCTTTGTTAGAAAGGACATATATAAAGGATATATATTTACCATGTGTGAACTAGCTGGAGTGAGATGATGTTGAGGAACAATGTATGGGGAACCGGCCTGCTGCATCCAGCCCGTTGTGTTGGTCTGTACAGGGTAAGCCATGGGCTGTGAGCCCAGGGCATAGGGTGACTGTATCATTTGATGGGTTACAACGGCGTTACCAAGATTGTGGCTGTCAGAAGAAAGAAAAAATAAATAATAATAATAATAATAATGGTGGATTTTTACACAGTGCCAACTCCATCATGGTGTGATGCTCAAGGCTCTTTTTACATTATTATTCCTGTCATCGGGCTACTTTTTAAAATCATTCCTGGATCATTCTCAACTTTCCTGTGAAGTATACAGTCCTGGCAGCCTGTTAGGTGCATATAAGACTAATCAAACACAATTACCATATCTGCCCTCACAGGTCCCCCATTTATACTCCTTAGTGAATAGAAGCAATTTATGGTAAAGTGTCTTGCTCAAGAACACAAGTACCACAACTGACATAGCTAGGATTCAAAACGACATTCTAATGACTCAGCCACCAGAACTTGAGTCCGGTGTGCTTGACCACTTGACCATGTCCCAGTCCATAAACCTAGCCACATTACATACGACATAAAACACAATAAAGGGGGCCACTTTGCATCCGTCACGTTAGCAGTTTTTCCAATGGTTGTTATTTATTTGTAAGTACCCGAAACCGACCAAAAAGTGTTTCAACATGTGAATGGACATGCAGGCTTATACTAGAACTAATTTGAGTTGATTTATTTTAATTTTTAATTTTTTTATTTATTTTTTACCCTCAAATTTCCATAAAAATTGGACGGAAAAAGTTACCTCACTTTTCCATCCATTTGTTGATGGAAATTTTAGGCTAATTAAAAAAATAATAAATAAGCATGCATGTCTATTCAAATGTTGAAATTCTTTTTGGGTGGTTTCAGATATTAAAAAAAAAAATTACAACCATAAGAAAAACTGCTAACGTGACGGTAGGAAAGTGGCCCCCTTTATTGTGTTTTATGTCATACCCATTTCGCTGGTACACAGCACTCTCATATGATAACTGGTTTTGGTCTGCCCGCTGTGCTTGCCAAACACCACCTGCAGTTTGCTGCTGCTGCTGTTTGTTGTATTGATTCCGTTTCTTCACTCCGCCGTCGGCAAACTTGCATAGTAAGGGGTCTAGCTGGCCTGTGTGGGGAGAGAGGAGAGGGAAGGAGTTAGTGTTTTCATCAAGTAGTGGAGGCTGTGATTTGAAGAAAAAGCAAATATGGGATTGGTTCAAATACTAATACTGAATGGGTCATCACCCAGGGTATGCCCCAATGGTACCCAGGCAATCATAAAAATATAAAAACCATCATAGGATTGAGATTGCTTGCGTACCATTGGGGCGTACCCTAGATGACAACAACGCCTTCTGCAATACTACAAAATTGATATGTCATGGAAAAGGTTCACCATGTTTTGTTTTTTTTTGTTTCAAAGATTTTGTTTTCCCATTGCATTGTGTGTTTTATTTGTTGGTAATAACTGTTGATTTTTTAACTGAAGATTTGTTAAGAAATGTGAATAAAAACGTGTGTGAATTTGCATAATCAGTCAGTGCACATATGTGACTGGCTCTGGCAAAACCCTAAACTTGGACCCCACTTTTCGGAGTGACCTCCCAAATTTATCATGAAAATTAATAATGTTCTCAACAACGTTTCAGGATTTTTCTTTTTCCATCAAAATGTAGAGAAAATGCTCTATATGGTGACATGAAAATCTCAAACTGGTACATGATCCCTAGGGTCAGTTTTTGACCTTTTCATGGCTGTTACGCATTGTGGTAAATGCAGAGAAGTTTCGGGTTTGCCAGAGTAGGTCACATATAAGCACATAAAACACAAATAAGAACAAACTTTTGAATTTAAAATTGCAGTGAAAATGCCAGCCCCACCGATGACGGTATCTGCAACAGGATCCCTCTTCCCCTTAACAAACACTCTGCACTACTTTCATCAGAAGTCTATTTACCTTTACGAAGCAAACCAGCCTGCTATATAAACCTAGTCCACAAGCATTGTAAATAAAAACGTGCATGCATATATGTATAATGATTACGGTATTGAGTTTGGCCTCCGTGCATAAGGGTATCATGAGGTTGAGGTGCTTGATGCAGCTAATTGCTAGTTCCAGAAGTAGATGTTATGCAAATTTTATCTTGCCGTATTCTTTTTTTTATTACAGTATGCATCAAATGTGAATGAAAGATGCAGTTCTTGGCATTGGGTGCGATGGCCTAACAGTCTAGCGCATCAGTTCTGATGGCCGAGTTGTTAGAATGTGGGTTCGAATCCTGGCCGCGACCATGTGGTCCTTGAGCAAGACACTTTACTGTACATTGCTTCTCATTTACCCAGGAGTATAAATGGGTATATGTGAGGGTAGAGAGATGGTTGCTATGTTTGATTATAGCCATTGTAGCACAGAGTATAGCAGCACAGAGCTGTATACACAGGGAGCTGAGGAAGTTTAAGGATTGATATTGGTCCAATGACCAGGGTGTAATAATGTAATGTATCACATCACGACAGATTCCATGCTATATAACAGTTGAGACTCCAATATTATTATCTCCTAGAAAGCATTGCTTCTTTTTGAACTTGCATACATCAGTCGATAGAATACACTATAATGAATGGCCCAAATTCATTTTTATTTAAACAAAACAGTTTGTTGTACACACCTGTCACACCTTGTGAAGGTTACAGCCTTCCCCTCTCACTCTTACAACTCACCTGGTACAAGATAACCATTAAAACGCTTAATCACTTCTTCACACTTCTCCTTGGATTCCATTCTGTTAGAAATTGATAAATTGATTATATTAAACAAATGACACTTCAAACAAGTTGTTTAAATTGCAGTTGTGGAGCCAAGGTTTCCCAGACACTTCTAGTAGTCTGTCCAGTTGATTACATTGGCACAGATTATAGGCACAGAGAGTATCCACGGTCTGGAAAAGGGGGCGGGGGATAACCAAGAAAAGAGGAGGGCACAGAAAAAAATGTATGGTAAATTCCTCCCTTTTGCCCACCCCCCCTCCTTGGATCTGCCAATGAATAGGTATTCAGCTGATCCAGCTTTATTGTACACAAAATTATATAATAATACAAAATCACATAAATCACAACAAAAAACTTGATTTTAGCTTATACTTTAAGAGAATCAAAAGCACCTGATATAGGGATCTGGAGGTGACCATAAACAATTGACAGATTAATAGGGGCAAAGTGGGCATGTGACTCTCCCCATTTTTTCATGAACGTTTATATGCCCCTCTCCCATAAGTAAAAAATCCTGAAAAATGGGTAGTGGGCCTGGGTATAGAGGACAAAGCCCACTGAACCTCCTAGTTGTTTAATTTTGGAGGTTTTACAGACTCTCCACATTCCAACAAACAAGAAACTAGAGGTTTGGACACAATAATGGCTAATTCTTTCTTTCCTTGGGAGCTATTTTCCTTCTTTCAAGAAAATTTTTAGGCAATTTTTAGGCAGATTTGTAAAAAAGAAAATATTTAAAAAAATCAGGAAATCAGGAAAAAAATCCTGAAAAAACACAGGCCTGATTTTGACAGTGTGCCCCCTCCCCCCTTTCAAGACCCTGTCTTCACCCCTGCCATCAACTGGAAACTCTTTGGCTTTACTGATGAGATCATACTCAGAGGTGATTTGAATTGATGGTATATCTTTACCTTGCGAACCCAACCCCTCTACTAAGTTGTGTTTGGCTGTCTCTTAGTATCCGGGTGCTGATGACGTGACCGTAAGGCGATAGCATGTTCTCTAGTTCTTTCTCGTCATAGCTCTTAGGAAGGTTGGAGAGGTACAGATTGGTGGGATCTTGTTCTTGTTGCTATGGAGAAAGAAGAAAAGAAACCAAATATTTGCATTAGAAAATCCATGTGGGGTACTTTATATGTGGTTCAACTCATGTATGGAATGTTTGTTCAATGCAGTGCATGACCTGCAATTGGAGCCTTTCATTTTTGAAGACAATTCTGAGATATCTCGATTGGAGTGGGGGACAGCAACACCAGTCAGAGAAGGGGTGTCAGTTTTAATTATTTTCATGATTAGTGTGGTTGCTGTTGTAGGTTGCTGCGGAAACTGAATTTTTAACTGCAGCTGTCAATTTATGCAGCTGTGGATGTCCCTACTGCTGTTTGCGGTTGCTGCTGTTGTAGGTTGCTGCGGAAACTGACAGCATTCTTTACTAAATTTCACATTTGAATAAATGGGATATATTTTCTTTTGTGAGGACAACATGATATGCAGAGAAAATTTCACAAGCAGGTTGTTTAATGTACATACTGTACGTATATATCTTGATTCAAAGAGAGTAAGCGTACTCATAGAAGCAGTTTAGCCAACATTACCAATGCTGTACCTTGTATGTATATCTTGATTCAAAGAGAGTAAGCGTACTCATAGAAGCAGTTTAGCCAACATTACCAATGCTGTACCTTGTATGTATATCTTGATTCAAAGAGAGTAAGCGCACTCATAGAAGCAGTTTAGCCAACATTACCAATGTTGTACCTTGTATCTTGATTCAAAGAGAGTAAGCATGCTCATAGAAGCAGTTTGGCCAACATTACCAATGTTGTACCTTGTATGTATATCTTGATTCAAAGAGAGTAAGCATACTCATAGAAGCAGTTTAGCCAACATTACCAATGTTGTACCTTGTATCTTGATTCAAAGAGAGTAAGCATACTCATAGAAGCAGTTTGGCCAACATTACCAATGCTGTACCTTGTATGTATATCTTGATTCAAAGAGAGTAAGCATACTCATAGAAGCAGTTTAGCCAACATTACCAATGTTGTACCTTGTATCTTGATTCAAAGAGAGTAAGCATACTCATAGAAGCAGTTTGGCCAACATTACCAATGCTGTACCTTGTATGTATAAATGTGCATTTTAACTCATGTTTTCGATGCTAATACCCTAGATATCGTTACTCATAACTCTGAAATGTAAGGTCAGTTCTTTTACAGAATTAGAGTTATGATATAATTTGTTTTTACGTTAACGTCTTTTGTCGTCACAGATTTGTGTGTGGCAAATTTAAATGAACATATCGGATAGTGCATGACCAATGATATTAATGTGTGTACTCTCATAGAATGTTGGTTTTTGTACTTAGTGTCTTGTGAAAGCTTGCAAAAGCAGTCACTCGTGGGATGATAAGATAAACAATCCTCGCTCATAAAATTCGTCTCAAGGAATCTATGTTTTTGGGTTTTTTTGGTCGTGTGAAAAGGGCTTTAGAAGCTGTTTTGCCAAGATTACCAATGATGTACCTTCCCTTTACGAACAACCAGCAGATGAATGCATAAACAAAACATGAACACAGTTACCAAGGATTCTTGTTACCTCACATAATGAAGCAATCATAACTAGAATGGCCAAGCCACCATTATGGCCGAGGGTTAATTTCTCTATGACATGAGATATTTCCCAACAACCAAATCATCAGCTGCCAGCCACATAGTGTCATGTAATTAGCCCCAAAGAGATATATTACAGAGGTCAACTCAGTGTCGTTGTTCATTCTCATGATGAGTGCAATCCCGAGCTCTCCATGACAGCGGTATATATTATTAATATTACTTGGATTTATAAAGTGCTTTACATTGGAGCTGTAACATGATAAAAATGAATACTAAAAAATCGAAATGTTTACTGTGAATGCAATCACAGTTTTAATTGAACTTAATTTAATTTGATTTAATGAAATTGAATTGAATTTATTTTAATTTAATTTAATCTAATCTAATCAAATCAAATTAAATTAAATTGTGTGAATACAAACAGTTTTAGTTTGTTAACAAAAGAATTTTGTCGCCTTTTAAAGGGACAATATCCTTACGATCAACAGGGCATGGAATCAGAGTGCTAGTTTTAGATTGATTCAGTGACTGAAAATAATACCCGGCATGATAAGGTCATACTACCGTTGCTGCTGCATAAATGAGCCAGTAATTTTCAGTCACTGTGTTCATCTTAAACTAAGACACCGAATCCATGCCATGTTGAAGGTCTGCTCTGATCATGACGATGGTGTTCCTTTAAGGAGAGATATCAAGTGTGTCATGTTAATTAGCGAGCCAACACCTGGCCTTTATACATGCTTTCTGAATAAATTCTAACATTAAACGCTTTGGAAATGTACAATATTGGGCAAGTTTATGCAGCCAGGGTTTTAGTATCTTTATAGACTGACTCCAGAGGAGTGAGAGAAGGTCTGCTTAACGCACTAAGTTGCCATCTGACCCACCCCTACGCGTATCGGATTCATGTTTACCAGCACTACACAGATGGAACTCCATTATAAACTGAAAGCCTATATGACATTCAAGTACATGTATAAATAAAGATGACGCTGCTAGATGATACAATTTGGCTAACAAGAGTGAATATCCTTCACAAGGCTGCAGGGACAACCTCTACAACATGCCCAGCGGGACATGTGAAACGTGACATCTTCTACAACATCTGAATGATGTTGCAGACACTGAGATACATACAGAGAACTATGTGTTTCTTCACAATGTGACATAGACTTGTCCAACATGTAATGATATCTTTCAAAACTAACAATAATGGAATATAGACACCATGGTACATGATATGAAGGAGTCTGGGAATTGCTAAAGGCTATTTTGGTAAAAATGTCTGTAAATGTATCTATACTTAAAATCAAAATATATTTAGAAACACTGTACTGTGAAAAATTCAGCTTATTTCATTGTGCCGTTAACAAGAAATGCATTCAGATTTTTCATATTCCTTCCAACATGGAATTAATTCTGTCTTCGGATGACAGAAATTCATTTGGGAATTATTTCACAAATTTGACTAAAACGATAGCATCCATGACAGATATGTTTGATACCACCATCAACTTTACACCAATAAAGTTTTATTTAAATCTGTGATCATTTATGGTTTTCGATATTACCAATAGTGTATAATGGCTTAAATGCATCTTCAATGTAATTCCTTATTTTTCCAAAATGTTGTTTGGTTTAAATCTTTCCATTTATCTTTTCTTAGTAATAAACACTGTAAATTGCTTAGCATTGAAGTGATTTCATAACAATGAAGGGGTGTGTGGATATTGAGTAATGAGGTGGAAAATATATCTATGAAGCATCATGTAAAACTAATTGCTGATCAACTATTTCCTCTTTTCCAAGTAGCAAAGAAAGTAAATTGCTTTCCAAAAAGTAATTTCACAGAATAATTGCAGCATGGATATTAAGTAATTAACCCTCCTACTATAGCTGCACTTTAGTGGCAAGTAGCTGTAGAGGTCAAAATCAGTCAACTGCCTGTTTGACAGTGTTTGACTTTTTAAGTGCACTAGATATACCTTGGCAAGTATATCAACATTTTGACTTATTTTGACCCTTGCAGTCATAGGAGGGTTAACTGAAACATTTATTTATAAAGCAGCATGAAAAACTCATAGCTGGTCAAACAGTGACCAACATGGATGCTTTAATAATGCTTTGATCAATTATTTTGTGGAATATCTCAATTTGAAAGTAATTTACTCACCTTTTACAAGGAAAATAGAAAAAGTGCCAATTCATAACAAATTCTTGATGACATAGCAATTCACAGAACACAACACACATTTTCAATTCACAGAACACACATCTATAATTCACAGAACACACATCTATAATTCACAGAACACACATCTATAATTCACAGAACACACATCTTCAATTCACAGAACACACATCTTCAATTCACAGAACACACATCTTCAATTCACAGAACACACATCTACAATTCTCTGCTTTAAGTGAAAAAATATTTGACACATTGGTAATATTCATATTATAATATTTATGGAGTGCCATGGTCGAGCAGTTTAGTGCGTCGGATTTGTGTTCCAATGGCCGAGTCATCAGAATGTGTGTTTAAATCCTGGCTGCGACCGTGGTGCTTATGAGCAAGACACTTTATCATAATTGCTTCTCTCCACCCAGAAATAAATGGGTGGAGAGGGCAGAGTTGGTTGTTGTGTTTGATTAGCCCTATATGTGCCAAAATGGCTGCAATTGAGCTGTATTTTCCCCCAAGGAGCTGAGATGTGTGTTGTGTAATGCACGTTTAAAAAAATGCGCCTTGAGCACCACTTAGTTGGTGGATACGTGCGCTATATAAGTCCACACATTATTATTATTATGATTACAGAAATGATTTATCAGCCTGATGAGCAGGGGTAATAAAGTGCACAGGGACTTATTATTCAGATTTGTGAATGGTCTGTTTTGAGGGTGACAGGTTGGGGTTGGAGGTTGAAGGAAATATATGTAGGTCGAGAGATAACCCGTCTATGAAGAGGATACATGAGCCAATTCCAATATCCGTTATGCATGAACGCATAGAAAATGAGTTCAATCAATATTATGAAGACGGGTCGGCCTGTGCATGATGTTGAAAAGCTGTACAACAGGGACTTATCAAATGAAATCAGCAATTTGCCATGCATGCAATGACAACGACTCAACTCCATCAATGATTGCTTTTTTTTGAGCTACGTGTGAAAAAGGCATAATTACAATGACATATGTGTTCATAGTTTTTTGTATGCAGGGATACAGAAAGAGAGCCAGTGTGAACAGAAATGTAACTTCAAGGAGCCTTGTATCCTAAAATCGGACAAAACGATCCTTGGAAAGTATCTACATGTATTTTGACTAGCTGAAGAATTTCATGAAAAGTTTCTTTTCAGGTTTGGGGTGATTTATGTTTGGTTTGGAGTAGAATTTGATTTGTTTAGATTATTAACCAGTTCGCGTCGGGAATAAAAAAGTTTTTCTGGGCCCCTGTGCGGGTTTCTTTTTCCCACACAAACACGTTAATGGAAGCTTCCACAGCACGTGGCCACGTCTACCGAGCATGTCACTGTACTTGAGCACCACTTAGTTGGTGGATACGTGCGCTATATAAATCCACACATTATTATTATTATTATTATTATTATTACACTCGGCTCGTTGCCACATCAACCGAGCATGCATACAAATATTCTGGAGTTTCCTATGGCATGTTTAGACGCTCTCCGATCCGTGGTGCAAAAAAAAATTGCGTGTATACACGGCCTCCGACGCGAACTGGTTAATGGAGGTTCTTATTTATTATTATGTTAAATTTGTTTATAATTGTTCCGTTTTTATGTGGCCACAATTGTGTGGGTGGACTTTAAACACCTATCCACCTGCCACTGCAGGTATATACGCTGCCAGGCAAGTGAAAGTACAAAAATACCAGGTAAATTTCGGAACTGGCTAGTGTAACAAAAAGAAAAGAAATGAAAGCCCAATCCTGACAAAGGAATTTACTGTCAAAAGTGAAAACAGCTCCAGTGTGGTCTACCATCAGGGAGAACAAGAGACTGGGCCTCATCATATAGGAAAGTGATAAATTATACTGATTTGTGAGGCAAATTCTTGAGTTTATGTCTTCTTTGGTATGTGAAAGTGTTGGGAGAAGAACAGAGAGGGGATTGTTTGATGTTAGGACAAAATGCAACCTTCATTCATCCAACTGTAAAAGTAACTCCTGTATAAATAGTTGCATCCACTGCACATTCTGAACTTTGACTTGAAACTAATAGGAGCAACAGGATGAAGTATAATTTTGTGGTATTTTTTTCAAGCCATGTCTCATGACAGGGAATGTTATTCCTGAATTTGGGAATAGTGTGGTTAACTGTGGCCAGATATCTGTTTAATGTATGAGTCTGGATAATGTCAAGTGAGTATAGGTTATTCCTGGTTGTGATAATGAATTGATGGAAAACAAGTTTGGGCCCTTAACCTGTACAAAATGCAACAATGTGGTCCTAGATAACACTCCACAATTTACAACAGAGCTGTGCTAGAGGCAGTACATGTAGATGCCTGAAAATCAAGATATACTAGATAAAACATTAATCCCCCCACCCCGAAAGGCTGTGCCCAAGTGCTGCAACTATGGGGGGATATTGGGGACACATGCCCCCCCCCCCCAGAATTTTGCTCCCTCAGAAAAACCTAACCTGTAAAAAGTGTACCTCGAATTCCCCTTACGGGACCATCCTTAGTTATACAGCTGTTGTCTACTTCCCCACCCCCAAAGGTGTACCCCACAATCAAATGTTCTGAGTAAAACAACATTTCATTATTACTTATTTAGCAAAGTACCCTCCCACAAAATTCTAGTACCCCCAAGAAATGCTAGGTACATGTATATTACTGTTACTCTATATATTATTACCAATTTGGGGGAGGAGTTTTCATAAGCAAATTAGCATCCCACAGCTGCATAACAGATAGGTTTCCTTATTTGGACATGCTGGGCTATCTAACTTGATAGCCAAATTGATAGGCATCCAAATCTTCATCAAATCATACAAACTGGATTTTCCCTGGCACAAACATCGGAAATTGGACTTCCTCTGGTTGAGATTATATTTTCATATGGGATTGGAAATTGTCTAAATTCACCCAATTTGCTAATGTATTATGGGAGGACAAGCCAACCACTTCAAATTAGAAATAAAAGTACAGTAGCTTGTCATGAAAATCCTTGCAGTATGTTGAATTTACTAATATATGAGAGAGACAGACAGACAATCCAATAGATTCAAATGCTGAAAGTACAGCGGCCTGTCCGACTATCCTTGTCTTTCCAGGGATACACTGCATGCTGTGGCAGTAGGAGACTGGAAGTGCATTGCACCACGGTAACCAGTTGTGATGTAAACCAGTGGGGATGAACAGAGCCGGCTGGGTTATGAATCTTTTTGTTAGGATTATAAGTCACAGGGGGGAAGGGGATAGATGTGAAAAGGATAAATTGTCATCCAAACAAAATAAATGCATCAATTCTATCTTTTTATTGGGAGGGAGGTGGGAGGGACACGAGCTGAAGTTAAACTGCTTATTTCTACTGTCAGCCATTCCTGTTTTGCAATCACCCCACGGTTTATTATCAAAGCATTATTGAGAAAGATTTCTTTAATGTGATTTCTTCATTGGGTCACTTAGGCTACGGTACACTATAAGGAAAAAGCCAATATAAATAAGTTATCAGAATATTAGCTTGACGGCATGGACAGATGTGAAAATTATATTAATCCCAACTTTTTGCAAAGCTTTAGATGACACTTGTCTGTGAAAGTCCAAGCTCAACTGGTTATTCAGAGTTGTTCGTAATACAAGTCAGAAGAAGGTAGTGTTCTTTCCCATAGTGGACAGTACATTTTAGTCAACACCATTGTTTGAGTTTTCTACATAGTGTTAAAAAATCAAAACTTGTTTGCAGTTTAGCTTATTTCTAAAATTTAAACTCAGGCAGAATGACTTCTGGGTTTTTGATACCATCACCAAAATAACATTAAGTATTGTTCCAGGAGAAAACTAAAAATAACACTAAAAGGAACATAAAGTCATACCTAACATGACAATTAATTAGCTTCCAAGTTTCATTGCAGTAATAAATCACTATAAAGGCTGCTTCAAACTTTACGCAGATAGGAAATCAAAGTGAACTAGAGCTCAAATGTTTGTTGGAACAAACACACAGTGTTCGTGTGAACTTCCGGTTTAATCAAATTATCATCGATGATGTCATAATCATATTTTGCAAAGATGTATCATCTTTTATCATAACAAGATTAATTTCATACTCAAAAGACCTATCAATTTTGCGTTAGAATGTGTTGAATTTGAAGTTCCTGTTTGGACCGGAAGTAGGGGTGATTTAATTTTTTTGATAGTCGATTATTGACGGCCATGATATTGGCAATATACGATATTATCGTCTCAATACACAGATTTTTTTTTAAATACATGAACAATGTACCGGTATGTATCGTACATTAACGACATTGCACACCAAAGTAACTACTTTTACATGCAAGTTCTACAGGGAAGTTGCATAGGTAATAAACAGTTACTCCAAACAGTTGCTCCAAAACGAGCCAAGTTCTTAGATTTTTTCCGCTTGGTGCGACAAACCATGATTTCATAGCAATTTAGTTAAGGCCCATGCGACAACCAGTAGCTAGCACAACGCACGAAAAAGACCACGCACGCAAGTAGTGGGAACATGAGCGGCGTCGCGTTTGGAGACAATGACTCCGGCGATACTAAAAAGAACAATATAAATTTTATATCGCCGATAATTTTGGAATATCGGCGATATTTTTGGAATATCGTCAGATCTGGCAACATTTCGATATCTTCAAAACCATAACCGATTTAACCGATAATTTTTTGAATATCGTATCGTTATGATATTATCGTGATATCATCCACACCTAACCAGAAGTAAAGGTCAGATACTGTACACTGAGAATCATGGACGGATCATCACGAGCACAGGCCCTGGGCACAAATTCACGACGGGCCCATACACGCGCATAATACTACTAGTACTATGCTTTTTTTTCTTTTTTTTTTGAAAACCAAGGGCCCCTATTGGCTCCTGGGCCCGGGGCACGTGCCCAGTTTGCCCGTGCGGTAATCCGTGCATGCTGAGAATGAAATCATGCTCTTTTCACAATTGTGAATGACGTGAACTTTGCTTTGCTTTCACAATGACGTAAAGTAATGAACCAACCATTATGAATGACTACTATAGTGAACATTTTGTGTAAACCACATTATGTTCATTAACAGTTAATCCTAACCACGCTCAATGCAACAAGATGCAACAAATGTAAACAGTTGTTGCATCTTGTTGCCCTCAGCAGAGAACAAAAGAACCATTGTTTCTAGCTGGTGGATCTTGTTGCATTGAGCAACCTGCACACTTTTCTGTTGTTGCATTCTGTTGCATTCAGCAAGGTGTCTGGGAAATACCTGTAAGGGGGAAGGGATAGCAGTGTTTTACTGAACAGGGGCCTGAATTTTTCGTCTCTTTCGGAGCCAAACAAGCAGAAAATCAAAATGACATGTATGGGGGAAGAGATGAATAGATCTAAGAACCCTGTATGGTGTCCGAACAGGTCATGGGATAATTTATGAGGGCAGCCTGGAAAAAACAAATTTGAAAAACAACTGCCAAAAGTACTTTCCAGGGCCTATCTTCTGATCCTGATTGAGGGTGGGGCCCAAGGGAGTAACATTAACAAGAAATTTATTTGCCCTGACCTGACACCCACCAAAATACCTTTCATCAATAAACCAAAGATGGCAATATCTGAAAATAGGGCCAATGAAAATCAACAAAATCAGATTCTTTACTTATGCAATTCGGCATAGAGAAAGGAATCCGTGTTCTAATGAAGTAGGCAAGCAATCTACATTATATATTTGATTTTGTTTTCTTCAAAAAAGCAAAGATAATTGGCCAATAAATGGCTGGCAATCAAAATCCCATATTGACCAATCAGATTTGTTGTTTAACTACGTACGCTGCACGTTAAGTACCGATGACACCAACCTGAGTCGATTTCAACCTGACCGAAACTGTCATTACCCAGATCCATTTTTCGGTTCCAATTACCTGTAAATGACTTTTGAAAATTTTCACTGAAAATTTAAGCCACATAAATGGAAGTCTCTGATTTGTTGTTAACATTTTTTGTTTGGGGAGTGGGGATGCTACGAGTCGTTTTTGACATAGAGGTGGGAAATTATTACAGTCCACATTTATTATGACTTCAATAAAACAAGAGAAACTTGTGTTCATATTGGTTATTTTATACATTCGGGAGTATTTATGTTTTTTACAATATTGTTCACAGGTACCTGGTATCCGAAGATTTATAATTTCTAGTTCCCGAAATAACCGAAAACACACATCCTTATTTTGAATACATGATTTACATATATGTACGCACACATGCAAAACTGGCTGAGTTTTATCTGGAGGGCACAGAGTCGATACTCCAATACTTATTCTAAAAATCAAAGAGAACACAGTTTAAATGAAATGGTGACTCATAGAAATATTAAGGCATGTCTAAGAAACATTGACTTGCTGAATGACCAGACCCCCTCAGATTCTCAACCAACTCCTTTTACACCTCATCAGAGAGAATTTTGATTAGTGCTACTGCAAATCGCAAACGTTACTCATATTAAATCATAGAACTGGGAAAGTACAGGGGTGTGATTTGACAGAAGTAAAAAATCCTGAAAAATGGGTAGCAGGCCTGGGTCTCCCTTTGGTCTAGAGGACAAAGCCCCCTGAACCTCCTGGATGTTTAATTTTGGAGGATTTACAGACTCTCCACATCCCCACAAACAAGACACTAGAGGTTTGGACACAATACAGGCTATTTCTTTCTTTCCTTGGTGGCTACTTCTCTTCTTTCAAGAAAATTTTGAGGCAAAGGGAGATTTGTAAAAAATAATCCTGAGAAATCACTGGCCTGGAAGTAGTAAATAACAAAAGGCATTAACATAAAAAGGCAGACACATCTGGGAACTCAAAGAAACGATTGTTACAGTTAAACTACACCAATCATCGCCGGACTAAAACTGGAATTTGAATGAATTGTTCAGAAATCAGACCAACTGCTGGGAATCAACACATTCAGCCCCATTTTTGGACAAGTCACTTCCATCAGTAATCTCATTTTCTTTTCCTTTTTGAAATAGAAAGCTGTATATTCCCCGAAAACACTGACTCATGATGTTCCCATTCCTGTGTCTGGTGAGCTGTTGATGTGATTAACCTCAATATCAACTACTGTCTGGATAGAAAATTTCCCAAGTCATCAAGTTTCTTGGAAATTTGTTAAAGTTATTTCACAGTTAAACATTATTTAAAGACACCCCCATGTAACACAAACAATTTTTGGAAACGTTTGTTTTCATCCAAAATCCTCCAAGGGGCACTTTTTTGGAAAAATTCAGCCCCCTAGCGGCAGTTTTAAAAAGGGATTATTTTCCAATCTCAGAAATTGAACCAAAGCAGGTACTAAAGTTTTTTTTTCATGATCATGAGGTCATATATATGACCTTCAAATCACCTGATCTGACCTTTACTTCTGGTCCAAACAGGAAGTTCAAATTCAACACATTCTAATGCAAAATTGATATGTCTTTTGAAAATGGAATTGATATTGTTATTATAAAAGAGGATACACCTTTGCAAAATATGATATTGACATCATCAATGATAATTTGATTGAACCGGAAGTTCACACGAACACCGTGTGTTTGTTCCAACAAACACTTGAGCTCTATTTTTTTTTGGGGGGGGGGGGGGAGGTTATTTTTTTGGT
Source organism: Zoroaster sp. YZ-2022 (assembly GCA_029582265.1). Taxonomy (NCBI): domain Eukaryota; kingdom Metazoa; phylum Echinodermata; class Asteroidea; order Forcipulatida; family Zoroasteridae; genus Zoroaster; species Zoroaster sp. YZ-2022. The sequence goes on from CM055830.1 coordinate 30,658,915, forward strand.
AATCTTTTTTTGCCACCGGTGAAATATGTAATACATATGCGGAACCAGATCAAATTTTTCATACACAAAGTATGGTGGCTAAGAGAGGCCACACAAATCGGGCTAATCTTCTTACCCCTATGTGAAAAAGTCGTTGAAAACAAAGCGCAGCAGAAGCAATCAATCCAGTAATTTGGGCTGCAATTGACATCGTTTAATAGCAGAAAAGTAAAAATGCCGAAGTGCAGGTCTGAGGGATACGCGCAGAGACAAGAAACCGGAGACTTCTTTATTTTTGGCCAATACCTGAAACAGTTTTTTTGTCGTGTTCTGAAAAAAGGTTAGCATCTTGAGTGATGAAACTCCCACAGGTTAGTACTACATATAAGTACATTTCTTGAAAACAGGAGAGTTACAGTGTACATTCCCAAACACAAATGTTGTCCCTTCCCTCTAACAATAACAATCATCTGGAATACCTGGAATTCAAATGATTAAAAACAACTTTGACCAACAGTCTGGGCACATTCACAGACACACACATCTTTTTTTTTCTTGATCAGCCACTTCTATCAGTAAAGCCATTATCGTATCACATTATAAGGTGCACTGGAAACAGAAACATGAAAATTCCCTGAAATGACTGACTCATGGAATGCAAATTTCTGAGAGCTGTGGATGGGATTACCCCTAAAGGGATGATATCATCACGATCAGAGCAGACTTTCAACCGGGCATGGAATCAGTGTCCTAGTCTAAGATGAACACAGTGACTGAAAATTACTGGCTCATTTATGTAGCAGCAATGGTAATATGACCTTAACCAGTTCGCGTCGGAGGCCGTGTATACACGCAATTTTTTTTTTTGACAGCGGATCGGAAAGCGTCTAAACACGCCACAGGATTCTCTGGAATATTTGTATAGATTCCCGGTCGACGTGGCAACGAGCCATAAGCATACGGTGGAAGATGCGGTCTCCCCGGTCACGCTCTCGTGAGCACCATTGTTCGTGTTTGTGCGGTAAAAATAAACCCGCCACGGGGGTTCAGAAAAACTTTTTTATTCCCGGTGCGAACTGGTTAATATCATGTGGGTTATTTTTTCAGTAACTGAGTTAATCTAAAGCTAGCACTCTGATTCCATGCCCTGTTGATCGTGATGATACTGCCTCCTTAAGAAAATAGTGAAAGATTCTTTGTTTTCATTCTAATGTGGAATTTTCATTTAGGAAATGATTGGACTTATATTACTAAAATGATAGTACCTCAGAGATAAGTTACTGAGAACAAATATAATTGAAATATTAACAATTTCTGAACCAACAAGCATGGACCATCTGTGGTCTGAGGAACAACAGCTACATGTTGAAACTTGACAAACTGCCAATGATTTCACTCACAAATATGACTTACAGTGAGAAATTAAATAATGCTTCACCCCAGGAAACTTAAGTGTTTTTAGGTAATGCCACTCTGTAACAGGTACCCTATATGTCTGTTTAGAGGGGATTAATATTAAAGGGACAATATCGTCACGATCAACAGGGCATGGAATCGGAGTGCTAGATTAGATTAACTCATTGACTTCCATAATACCCCACACGATAAGGTCATACGGGCAAGTCCATGGTTACTCACGTTACATTTTATATATTTCACTCATCAGTTTTTTCACAGTACTTGCATTATACCCAGACCTTACTCAGCACAAAATAAATAAATAATACGCTATTGTCCCTTTAACTTAGCAATGAAATAAGCTGACACTTTCACAAGTCGGTTTCTGTACATCTCTTTTGATTTTGACAAGGTATGTATGTATTATAGATATTTTACCAATGAGTATATTGGCTTTAATCGTTTAAGAGCACTTAACTCACAGAACTTGTGATCTTCTTCGGGAAGGAGGAGGTGGGTTTCCCTGGGTGGAGTAAACTTTAAATTGACGGTGACTAACAGTTCACATGTCAGAATCCGTCCAAACATTTTTGACTAAGTTTCATAATTCTATGGTATTATTCAAAAGGGGGAGGGAAGGATTCTTCATTGCTGGTCTCAACATTTAAATGTTTTAATCTTGTAGAAATGTATAGACTTTACTCATATTTCTTTAATCTTGCTTACATGTATTTCAAAAGCACTCCTTTTAAAAAATGTTTACATATATTTTTATTTTTAAAAACCTTTTTTGGGGAGGGGGAAGCACAAATCTTCATCAAAACAAAAATATGTTGAAAAGTTGTTCACAATGGAATGTTTTGTTGTTAATTTTCATTTTCTTAAACAGAAAAGGCAAATTGGGATGTCCAGATTGACAGACATTACAAATAAAACAAGTATCTATTTCCTAAATTCAAATGCTTTGGGCTAAAAGCAATCACTCCAGACCACTGTCCCTTTTCAATGACCAATATCAATGTCCACTTTCAATGACCGGTATCAATGTCCACTTTCAATGTATCAATGTCCACTTTCAATAACCAACAGAAGAATACTGTTTACCTGAAATCTGAAATTCTAAGCAAACCGAGTAAAGCAAAAAAAGATACACCCGTCCCATATCGGATGACACTGATGGGTAGTTTGAAGGACATTATATGTAGATTATCTTGACAATTACAGAAACATGATGAACCAAATCAATTGCAGTAGGAAAGCCAGAAAGGGTGTGCACCAGGGGGTAGTTCCAGGGTGGTAAGGGGGGATGCATGGGTTACACTACCAAAAATGCTGGCACACAAAAATGTATGGTTATTTTACCTGCGTATCCGTATTAAACAAAAAGAGGAAACGGCCAACACAATTACAGAGTACTTGGAAGGTAATCTGCCAATCTGTCAAAACGCATTGTGATCAATAATTGGATTTGAACAATTTGTTTGTCCACAGTGACCAGTCCGGGGTAAATGGAAGAATAAAATCTGGACGGACAAAAGAGGTTTTTTTGTTGCTGCTTTTACCAAAAGAAATTTGAGATTTGACTGAAATGAAGCTTATTGAAAGGATGTTATTTCAATGGAAATCTACACGTACGTATAAAAGCCAGTACAAATGTCTGGTAAAATGTCTGAAAATGCATCCATACTTAGCATCAAGAGATACAGAAACCAACCTGTGATATAGGTTCAGCTTATTTTCTTTGTGTCACACAAAAATGTATTCATTCCAACGTGGAATATATGGTAGACTTAGACTCCCGATCCTAAGAACTAACCGATATCGGGATTCATTTGTTCCGCGTGCAATTAAATGTTATAATGCTAATTTTAAACGCTGATTATTGAAGCCTCGTGTATAGCCTATTTTAAGTCCTATAGTCCTAATACCAAATGCAATTTTATGTAGTATTTGTGGTTACAGTATGTATGTATTGTGATTATCTTGAATGTATATTATTTTTTTGTATGTATTGATGTAATCTTTAATTGTATAGCTATTTTATATGCGAGTGTAAAATTTCCCTTGAGGATGAATAAAGATTTTAATTCTAATTCAAATTCTATGACTCTGGAAGATTACTTGGCCAAATAATCTGACTAATTTCACTAAAATGATAGCACCTCATACAGAAATATTTCAAGGGTTGTTTGATACCATCCACCAAGCAAGTTTCATGTCAATATGTGATTATTTATGTTATATATTTTGACAGGGCATGAAATCAGTGTCCTAGTTTTAGATGAACTCAGTGACTGAAAAAAATATCCCATATAACAGGGCACAAAAAAATCATATTAGTACTGTGGCTGATGCATAAATAATGAGCCAGTGGCTGAATGATGATGAGTTCATCTAAACAGATTCCATGCCCTGTTGAAAATCTGCTCTGATCATGACCATATTGTTCCTTTAATGATGTTATCTTATCTTATGTCATTGCTAGGTAAAACTTGTAGCTTTGCATGGTGAGGATAAGTAAGACTAATTGCGGTGACACCATGTGGAATTCTCTATTGAGTAGTAATTAGTTCTGAAAAGAACTGGAGGTACAACTCAAGTTGTTACCTCCAGTTCTTTTCAGAACTAATTACTACTCAACTGAGACTTTCACATGGTGTCACTGCAATTAGTCTTACTTATGTCATTGCATCATGTCTTTTTGTTTTGATCTGATAAAATATCCTGCTCATCCACCATCCTCAATCAGCCCCAACATCCTCAAACAAGAATCTCAAATTAACAAGGAAATCCTATTCAGCCTTACTATATAAAAACATAATCAGCTGGTTGACATCCTTAAAGGGGGACTGACATCCTTGACTTAAGGCGTTTTGTAATAAAATATTGTTTTTGAGACCCACCTGTGTCTATTTAATCATTGATTTCTGAGTACAAGTATTTTAAAACAATGTTTGAAGTGTTTGGGGGAGGCAACCCCGCCCCATGGTGGAAGCTTCATTTGCATAAGATATGTGACGTCAGGTCGGGAAAATCCGATGTGTCCATGATGTACATGCACATACATACACATTCACACACGTAGCGTCGATTTCATTTCTTCCGTGATTTTTGTTTCCGGAACTAATAAAATGCTGGGAAGATGTGTTGCTGCAGGATGCAGCAACACCACCAAAGACGGTGTTAGCCTTCATCTGTTCCCAAGTGACCCAAAATATCGCCGTATTTGGACGAGCAAAGTTCGTCAGAAACAACGGGATGAACATGGTTTCAACAACCAACAATCATGACTATCGAATTTCTCTTCCCGACATTACGTCACGAACAACTCCTCTGTGCAGGGCGGGAACAACTAGTAAAAGTGGGGGGCATTTTTACAATGGTAAAATAACACTCTCAAAAACAATAAAACACAAAACAAAAATTTTATTGATCTTTTACTGATATAAAAGAATAAAACGATCACATATTTAACTGTTTGATTTAAATCCACGACAGTCCCCCTTTAAAAAGGAAGGTACTAACACCAGCAGCCAATTTCACAGAGCTGCTTAGCAGATAAAATTGCTTACTAGAAAAATTTGCTTAGCAGATTTCTTTGGTTACCAGCCAAACTTTCATACAAAATGTATGCATTTTGGCTGGTAGTCTGTTTTATATTGCTTAGCAAAATTCTCTGCTTTGCAGCTCTATGAAATTGACCCCTGATTATCATATTGACAAATTATTATTTAGAAACTCACTTAGTGTAATGTTGGTACAAGTATCAATCATCTTGATATATTATTTCATCAGAATGCTTTTATCTTAGAGAAAACAGGAATTGTTTATCAAATTTACAACAAGTTGCTATCCAGCAACTTTTAATAAAATATAAATATAAGTAAAATAACAGTTTTTTATCTCAAAAACATGAGCACCTATTTTGATGAAACTTTTACATGTTTGTTTAACCGTAACTCCCTAGGCTCACTTGCTTACACATAACCTGAATCCTCCAAAATCCTTCAGTAGTAAAGCAAGCACATGACATGTATGCACACATGTGTTTCTAATCTGTGATACATGTACATGGCCAGGGACCCTCCCTGCATGCATGGAGCAATAAACAGTGTCCATTGACCCAAGCACTGACCTTGCAATCACTACAACAAACATGGATGTACATGTACCATGGAAAGGCAAGTATGCCTAATAACCTCAATCCTCCAAAATCCTTCACTTTGTCAAAGAGGATTTTGGAGGATTTAGGAAGGTTAGGGTTAATGATATATTTCTTGGAAAAGAGAGGGTTGAAATGAATGTACATTACCAAATACCAATGTTGCATCTTGTCTTAAAAGGGAAGGAATAACACCTATTGGGTACAAATTATTTGAATGAATCCAAATATTTTGAATATTTGAGATGGAACCAGAAATGTTGTTTTCGGAAATTAACAATAAAAAGGGGGGTTAATAATAAACATGGGGTAGAGAAAAGCACTGTTTGTATTTCCAACACTATGGTATCTATTATTGACACAGCAAGCATTCTTCAAATAAGTTGGCTTCGATATTCTGGAACTGAATGGGAGAGAAATGAAGTGTTTTTCTAAAACATTTTTTTTTTTCATTTTTATGTACATTTTGGGCGATAAAAGGGATCAAAGGTCTAGGAATGTGGATTTACACCAATATAGTATTTCACAGAACACAGTTTGTTCTCTGAACAATTCCCTCAGTGTTATTTGTTAAACTTGAATTACCAAGTACTTGAAAATATAAACCCACTTCCTATGGGGGGAAAACCTATTCAAATTTATCAGTATTGATTTCTATATTGTGGTTTTTAAAGTCAATGAAAGGGAGAAATGAAAGGGATGTCTTATGCAAGAAAAAGATGAAGTGGTCCAATGGTATTCAATGGTTTAAAAGGGAATTAACAACATAGGAAATGTTGGCAAAACAAAAGTATGCTTAATTTCTTTGGATCAAAATAGCAGATGCATTACACAATCAACCTCTGAATTTGGCTGAATATTACCTTGTGTCGTTTATGAGGAAATAGTGTTCAGCTTACATGAACTTTGTATTTATTTTTTGCAATTTATACAGAACTGTATGAGTGGGTTGCCATGGTCGAGCAGTTTAGTGCATCGGATTTGTGTTCTGATGGCTGAGTCGTCAGAGTGTGTGGGTTCGAAGCCTTGCCGTGACCATGGTGCTTGTGTCCTTGAGCAAGACACTTTACCATAATTGCTGCGAGGGCCGAATTGAACCCAGCCACTGGGGATGTACAAGCCAGTGCATGCTTAGTGCCGGTCCCAAGCCCGGATAAATGGGAGGGTTGCGTCAGGAAGGGCATCCGGCATAAAACCTATGCCAAATCAAATATGCGGATCATGATCCGCTGTGGCGACCCCTAACGGGAGCAGCCGAAAGAGGACAACATACAGAACTGTATGAAATATTTTAAGTAAATTACTGGGGAAGAACTGACAGCATCTCACACAAAAATATTTCAATGTAGACCACTTGACTTGTTTACACTTTGCGTGACCTTTAGAGTACCAGGGAGATTTCCCGCCGGGCAAAAGTGTTTGTATTTGTATGCAGAGTTTGTACATTTTGTACTTCTCCACATAACATCAAGAATTTTGTTAAATTTTCAGATGAATGGGATTTGAGATGAATGGGATTTGAGATTTAATGTTGGTGCCTTATTAACAATCAAATCAAAACATCAGATTTTATGGTTTTTGTCATAGACCAATGTACATTTTGTGCCTGACACGGTGATGTAAACATGTCTATAAACACCTGCACATTGAGGCCACCTGTTCAATGTGGCCAGCCTTTGATGATCCCAACACAACCTGCCACCCAATCTAACAACCTGCACATTGAGGCCACCTGTTCAATGTGGCCAGCCATTGATGGTCTCAACACAAACTGCAACCTAACATAACGACCTGCACATTAAGGCCACCTGTTCAATGTGGCCAGCCTTTGATGGTCCCAACACAAACTGCAACCCAACATAACGACCTGCACGTTGATGCAACCTGTTCAATGTGGCCAGCCACTGATGGTCCCAACACAAACTGGGTTAAGAACCTTTATATTGCAGGATGCCACCTGTATGTGTGGCCAGTTTTCAACTAGCCCTAAGGTGGCCACAAAAAAGTTAAGACACACCCGAAAGCCCCTATTTATAGTGCCCAAAGGTAGCATATTATCATCAACTAAAATTCCGTTGCCAGGGGAGACAAACTGATAGAATACCAGACCAAACTAGAGCTCAAGTGTTTGTTCCAGGTGTCCGTGTGAACTTCCAGTTCAATTAAATCATCATCGATGACGTCACAATCATATTTTATTACTTCCTGTTTGGACCGGAAGTAAAGGGCCAGATCAGGTCATTTGAAGGTCATATATCTGACACAATTTAAAAAAAACTTACCTTGGCCATTTGTGCCAGTATACCTTGACTCTGTAGTGCTACTACCGCTTTCTGTGCAGCTGAAGCCGAATCAAAATCTACAAAACCGTAACCTACAAACAGAAAAAGCAGGAGAAAGTTGTTACAGTTGGGAAGGTACAATATTGATTTAATTTTACTCAGTGCTTTCCGAGTATCTGTGGAAAAAACTTCACAGGCGACTCGGACAAGATTTGAACCCACGACCTCCTGCTTACTAGTGCAGACGTCTTAACCTCTCAACCACCGATGATTGGCTGGCTAGACTCTATATAGGTACAATATTGCTACAACTAATAACAATGCCAATATTGTTGGTGTTGTTAACACGATGTTTGGCCAATACTGAAGGGGTGACATTGCAAGGGGGAGACATCAATTTTTTTTAATATGAGAGGGCCATTTGTTTTATCCCCAGAGGACCTCAGGTTGTTCTGAATTCGAAACAGAAGGGGTTCAGAGAAAGTGACTTTTTTAATATTTTACCACAAGTATAAAACGTATGCTTTTAAGCTTTCTTATGACATCAACTTTAACCAACTTTTTTCTACAGTACCAAAATTTCATGAGGAAATTATATTATTTTTTAAGTTTAAATATATATAGTTTGAGCACTCACCTTTACATCTGTTTGTTTGTTTATCCATTATTGCCTTGGTTGAAATTATTTTTCCATAACTGCAAGAAAAAGACACAAAACAATTTTTTTTATAATCAAATTCTTCACCCTGACAAGCCCTTCGGGAAAATTCAGGAGTCATCAAAAATCTAATTTTGATTCTGTTGTGATTTTCATTTTTATTTTATTTAGAGTGAAATATAATCTTAACAATCAAATTTATCGATGGTACCTGAGCAAAGATTTAATAGTTCCAACTTGAAATGACAACTAAAAATATGTCTCCAAAGTTATTTATATGAAAAAATTATAAAATTATAATTGTGGATGCACTGCTTTTTCATTTCCTTCTCTTTTCAATGGTTAATCATCAATACAAAACCACCCACGTCAAAAGCAATTGAATCTTACAGTTCCCTGAACTATTTCTAAAACTCATTTCATATTTTTCCCCAGATTTTCCATCACCAAACATGGAGATGCTCAAAGGAAGAAATTATCATTTCAGTCATGGAAAGAGTTCCGTTATTATTAATCTGAAAGGATTACAACTTCAAAATGGACGGTATTGTTAACCATATTTGGCTTGAAACCATCCCAAATCCTCCAAAATCCATCAACATGTAGTAAAATGGTACCACCAATTGTTGGACTTTGATGTAATTGGTACAGTAGTAATAATAATAATAATAATAATAATAATAATAATAATAATAATAATAATAATAATAATGTAGACTTATATTGCGCACGTATCCACCAAACTGGTGCTCAAGGCACATTATATTATTACCCCTGCTCATCAGGCGCATAAATCATTCCTGAAACCATCTCAGCTCCCTGGGGAGTATACAGCTCAATTGCTGCCATTACAGTGCATACAGGGCTAATCAAACACAACAACCAACTCTGCCCTAGTCATAGGTACCCATTTACCCCTGGGTGGAGAGAAGCAATTATGGTAAAGTGTCTTGCTCAAGGACACAAGCACCATGGTCGCGGTTGGGATTCGAACCCACGTTCTGACGACTCAGCCATCAGAACACAAATCCGACACACTAAACCGCTCGACCATAGCACTCCAGTACCAAAGGCGAAGTATCCATGGCTTGGCTATACACAGTCCTGAATCCAACAAAAGCAGCCGGTGGAGTTTGATGGATTTAGTATACACATGGATACATGCTCAATTCACTGGGCTATACTGTGGAGTACTGAATCCATCAAATCAGGCAAAACCAGGAGAAGGATTTTGGAGGTTTTTTTTTAGGGTTTTAATAATTATACACATTTCTAGTTATGAAACCAAGGATTCCTCATAAGTGCCTTTATAGCACTGTAGCTGTGAATCCTGTAAAGAGAAAACGATAAGTGCAGGGTTTGAAACTTTTGAAGAAAACCCCAGACAAATATATGACTGGCTCTGGCAAAACCCTAAACTTGGACCCAATTTTCAAAAGTGACCTCCCAAATTTATTGTGAAAATTAACAATGTTCCCAACAACGTTTCAGGATTTTTCTTTTTCCATCAAAATCTAGAGAAAATGCTCTATATGGTGACATGAAAACTGGTCCCTGGGGTCAGTTTTTGACCTTTTCATGGCTGTTACGCATTATGGTAAATGCCGAGAAGTTTTGGGTTTTGCCAGAGCGGGTCACATATTCTGGGGAAAACCCACGTAATCAAACAGAGAATGAAAAGCACTGGTTGTATCCCAGTGAGTTTTCAGAACCCTGGTTCTCAGATCTGAAAGATAAGTTACCAATGACACTAGGTATACCTAACCCCAATGGTGTAATAATTGGTTCTCATTATGATAATAATAAAGTATATATTGTAAGGTGCACAGAATCTGGAAGCCCATTCAAAGGGGCCAGTCAATGTATAGTCACTGTGTTTGGTTTATTGCTGGGAGCAACGGGTTAGTTCGCTAATCGTTTAATCAAATCTTTTACGGTCGGTTAACCAAAAGTTGGCACCCAATGGCCACACAACCTAGATTGTCAGCAAATGGAACAATGTGTATCAATTTTCAATCAAAAAGCATTGATAAACTTCCCGCAATGACTGTCTTAATGACCATTAATCAATGCGGCAAAAAGAAAGTCCAGAACAAGAAAATGGGTGGCAAATTCTTCATATATATATATATCTATATATCTTTATCTATATATATATATATATATATATATATAGTTGTCTGATGATCGCATAACGCGTGAAACTCGGAGTTACAACTACCAGCGTTCCACTAGTTTTACTACAAGTATATATATATATATATATATATATATATATATATATATATATATATATATACATATATATATACATATATATATATATATATATATATATATATATATATATATATATATATATATATATATATATTTTAAATATTGGTTTTGGTTAGCCGGTTTGCAAATTTTCGGTTGGTTAACCAGTTAACCATCCCAATACTAGTTTGGTTGAAGGACAGACTAAAAAGATGTGTCTTCAAATGTAGTATTAAGACTCTGAATGATACATCATGTGCATCCATCAACTCATCTGGCTAGGAGCTGTTCTACTTCAGACTGCAAGTCAAGGACATCATGTGCGATTTGTTGTACACCAATTACCCAGAAAGAAGCAATATCTGCAAGCTTAATAATGATACCAAACATCTTGAGAACTTATTACATATTGTCATTTATGAGAAAATATGAATAACACAAATGATAATCGTAACTGGATCATCAGCTGATGATCGTGTTAGAATGAATACAGCAAATTCTATTTTCACTATTTTCTTGTAAATGACGCAATGAACTAAGTTTCTTAACTTTCACAGGTTGGTTTCAGCCGTTATGTACGAACATGTATCTCTTGATTCTTATAAAATATGGTTGCATTTACAGAAAGTTTACCAAAGCCATACTGTGCCTTTAAAGTGTAAATAAAAACCACATTTTTAAAATGGTAATGTTCTTGAAGATTTCATAAAATTTCAGTAACATTTTGGATGTTGGGTTGGCAGTGGGAACCATGGGAACAGATGCTATGGGCAAGTATATAACCCACCCCTATGAGAAACCAAAGAAATTGGGTCATTGACCTCTCTATACTGGACACCATTCCCACCATGGCCAAGGAATTAGTCACTGCTGGGATCAGATCGGAGATGGTGGTGTAATCTTACCACCAAGACTGAAAACCACAACACTGCATGCTGGGTTGATTGCATTACGAGAATGGGAAAAATGAAAGGGAATTTTTGGTGTCAAAATTTTGATTCGGTATTGAATCTTGTTCTTTTGGGTGGAGTGTGTAGTGTGTGATTCTAACCAGCAGGATATTATTAGGATGCTCACACAGGTCCTCTGAATCCTATCAATTCCACATCATAAAATTTTGGCAAAATATTTACAGTAAAGTATATCTTTCAGATTTCATAGGTAACCTGTTCTTTTTCCCTTTACTTTTACCTTGTTTTTTTTGTATCTTATAAATTAAATAAACATCATACATGTTTGGGCAAAATAATTACAGTAAAGTTTATCTTTCAGACTTCATGGTTACCTATTTTTCATTTTTTTGGTTAATACTTTGAACGCTACAGAGTGACTTTTTTTGGCCAAAGGAAACCTAAGCTAAAAAGTGTTTCTTATGTTCTTTGTGATCCCTTAATAAGATTAATGAACTGACTTGGCCTAGTGGATTATCAGGTCCAGAGACCGATTATATCAACAACAAAATTGTATAAAAACAAGCTTTTTCAGCAGGGGATGCAGTTCAACTCTCCACTTCCCACCCCAACCAATACAGCCTGAGGGTCTGCCTGTTGGTAACATTATGGCAATGTATGATTAACCATTAACCTGGCTAATCCCGTTCAAATTAATCACAAATGCACTTTTGTTATTATTTCACACTCACATGAAAAACTTGACCGATTGTGTACGGCGATATCAAATCACATGTCACCTGTGTCGTTTGATATAAGCTCTGAGGTATTTCACATGTCAATGGTGTAGTTTGATGTAAGCTATAAGCTATTTTATATGTCATTTATGTCTGCTGAAGTGGGGTTAGGTGTCTCACATCATAGCGCAAAGCCTTTTCACAAATGATGTTGTAGCCCGTGGTAATGGTGTGATGAAGCCATGCCGGTGTCAGTTTTGTTTATGAGTTTGCTCACAGTGAAATCATATCGGCGTGGATCGGAGTGAACCTGCAGCCTTGGCACACATCGTACGAGCACGGATCTGAGCCATTTACGAGCAATAACACCCATGTTGGCTGCAGGCGTGGTGTTAATATCACTTAATTTATGATTTTTCAGTGCGCTACATTTATTTATGCCGGGCCTCATACAACAAGACTTGTGCAATGTTTATTGTAGGAGTGGATGTTCGTTTCTGAAGAGTCACATTTCACAGTGCTGTTTACCCCATCGAGTATCCTCGCTTAAAGCCAGACTGCTCTTTTAGTAAAACATACATAAATAAATGCGCATGAATAAATGTACAATATTTTGTAATACATACATGTATGCTAACACACGCTGCTGTAAACAACGAACCATTGATATATTTATTTAGGTTATTGTTTTAGGTTGTATTTATGTACTCTTATTTAACCAGGGTAAATAGCCTATTTCAGCCACAAAGATAAACAACATCATAACAATGTAGTTTTAAATGCAATGACACACAGTAAGAGTACTGTGTAAACACACCACAGCGCCACACTGTACTTTTCAGCAATTCCAGCCCCTCCCAAAAAAAAACCTACTTGATTGCAACTGTACAGCCACAGAGGAATGTCCCAGGTACCCCTGTTAGGTGCCTCAGGGCTCAATCATGGGTCCCAATCTCCTTTTAATCCCACCCTTTTTTAGCTGGGATTCCAAAGCTCCCATTTTCTGCCCTGAGAGGATGACCCCCATGACAGCCCCGTTGTCATTGATTGATTTTGTTCTAGTCCATCAGGACATATAGCTGGGCCAAGGCATAGCTGGAACACACAGCCACTATTGATGGGAAAAATTGTTTCCCTACAGATTTCTTTAACACTTTATTTTCCAAATTAGGAACAGCTTCCTTTCAGAGTTTCCCAGTTTCCAGCATGATTTGGTTAAACAAGGTGGTGAACACTGTTGGTAATTACCCATAGAGAAACTCAGTGATTTACTCATCTAAAAGCTTCCTTGGTTTTAATGATAACAAACATTCTGGATCGTTGAATTTTTGTTAGAAAATGTTAATGAAAAATAATGTTAATGTACTCTATTATAATCAGTACATGCATTTAATATCTCATCTCCTAGAGTTGTAACCTCCAGTTCTTTTCACAAGTAATTACTACTCAACTGAGAATTTCACTGGTGTCACCGCAAATAGTCTTTACTTATCTCGTCTCCTGTAATGTGATTCAAAGTGAACTGTTATGTCTACTGTTTTTTTTTTTTACTTTTCTGCTTTTTGTTTTGTGATAAGTAAGGCTTAACTCTCACAAGCATTGGTATTTTGGTGATAGGCCTTTCTTCAATTGGCATTTCATGAATTTGTAATTACTTTGTATTGTATTTATTTGGGCATGAAGAGAAATAAACATATATGAAAATACATATGAAAATAAATATGAATGATATCTGAAATGGATCATCAACATCAATTTATATGTTATCTGAATGCATTTTTAGTGTTTTCACGTTAAAGTCCCTTTAGGGACTTACGGATTTACATGAAAACTTAACTAAGATGATGGTATCTTATAACATCACTTCAAATAATTCTGTCTGAGTACAATTCAAGTACAGTTAGTCAAAAATCTGATAAGTCTTAATACATTTTTTTCTCATTAAAGACACAATGAAATTCATCTGTGTCGTTCAGCCAATACATCAACTGCATACCATCATAATAACTATTCCTGAATGCAATCCTGCAAGTGACACATGTGGGACACAAGAAACTAGTTTTCAAATCAGCCAGATCTAAAAGTTGTAGTCTCAGCAAAGGACAAATTTCATTATTTTTTTCTTCAGTGCTACTCAACCAGGGCAATGGGCCAAACTACATAATACCCCTTATAAATTATTCCAGCTTTGGGAGTCCCAAGTGTTTGATAAATAACTTCTCACCTAACTGCCTAAGCCTCTCATTATCCCCTGTTATACAACCCTAAGCACTAATGCAGACATGGGGAGGTTAAAGGGGCCAAGGGATATGCCAGTATGCTACTGGTAGCAAACATGCTTCCTAGTTCCTACTCATTACAAATGTGATCTTCTTTTTTTCTTTTCCTGGGTTTCTGCTATGTTGTTATTTTAAAGGTGATGTCATACCTGCATATTTCCTTGAAAACCCTGATACATACTCAAATTGCGACCAGAGCAAAGAAAACGTTACAACAGTTGTGCTATTCATTTACATGTTTATCACGGTTTTTCTCCCATTCATCATTTATGAACTCTGTTGAAATATGCCTACTCACCTAAATATAACTACAGAATGAAAAGCTAATGTCAAGTGTTTCTGACCATACAGAAAACTCTATCAATTTGTTGTGACTTATTCAAAGATAAGGTATAGCACTGATTATTACAAAATAATCAAATAGTCAAATATTATTGTCAATCTTACTTCAAGTAAAGCTGATTAATGTTTTAAATCTTCCATTGAAATATTTTTGTCTAAGGTTCTGTCAATTTCAAGAAAATTAAGAAAAGTTTCTAGTTTGAAATTCTCAATGCTTTTTCAAAATGTTTATGTGAATGACATAATGTAGTGAAACTTTCCCAGGGGCAGTTTTGCCAACCTTACCAATGACGTACCTTCCCTGGTAACTTTTTTGCAGAGCCAATCATATTTATCATTGTGATGGAGCTACCGCTTTTATCAGTGTACAGCAATCCAGATCCTGACCCAAAACTGACACGGTATGCAAAGGAAACTGACCTCTGACCCGATAGCTGGTCTTCATTCTTCTAAGGGGCAACCATTGTAAGGGGTCATTTGATCTGAAAATTTCCATTTAATATGTTATGGCCCTCCAAAAACTCATTAATGGTCGGCTTGCTTTTGTTTCTCAGGTGAATCAATTACAGGCCGCATATCCTTAGGCTTGGAAGAGGGGAGTGGATGGTTCTTGAGGGTGGAAATGTAGCATTTCGAAGATTCTTGAAATGAGGTATACTTCTGCCTTGCCAATAACTGTTTGGACATTTCCTTTAACACTATGGAGTAAAGTATTAGGTAAATGTTCAAAAAGTTATCGGTAAGGCAGAAGTAAGTATACGAATGAAAAGTTTTGTTTATTTTTCCAGTCATTTTGAGTTCCACTTTCTCCAAAGAGATCCACTTTCTCCAAAGAGATCTACTCTCCCCAATAAGATGAAAACGGTTTAAGCAATTACTGTTGGATCAATCCAACTAGAGCACAGGTCTGATCTAATGTACAAATTTCCTAGCCATTTACCCACTAGACAGGTAACTGGACCGCTTTGATATTGCCCAAACCCTGATAGGCCAAATGCACTCACCTGTCACTGATGTTTAAATCTTACATTGTCTACATTTATAAAGTGCTTTGAAGTGCTGGGTTTTCAGACCTTAAATTTCAGTCCGTTTCGAATCAATGAGCCTTCAGATCCTGCTATTTCTTTGACAATCTATTTTTAGGACCAATAACCCATTCAATCAGGCCAGTTGCACTTCAGACCACCGAACACCGTTTTTTCAAAACTGCATTCTTTGAACCAATGAACCTTTAAAGATGAATCTGTTAAATTTTACCAGCAATTTCTGGCAATGTTTCTTAATGCCAGGACACACTTTTGATAAATGTCTGTTTCAGTTTAATTTATTGTGTCGCCAACTAGAAAATAGCATTTAAATTGTTAATTTTCCTTCTAACATGAAATTTCTGTAATTATTTGCAAAACAGTTTCACAAATTTTTCTCAAATGATACAACATCAGACAGAAATTTTTTGGCATGAATTTGTGATGGGACCCACCATAAATTACTTTTGGTGTAAATTACTATAAAACGTGCTCCTGGCGATTATTTTGTGAAATGCGTCATTTAAAACTAAAAAGTATTCTCTCACAAGAAAACTGCCTTGTGTTGCCAGTTAAATTTCAAGCTTAGTGACCGCTGATCTTAAAACAATTAACCATGACCCCAATGTGTATTGTATTTTTTAAAGTGACAAAATTATTTTGACAGTTTTAAATATTTTCCCAGCATGTCCCTAGCCATCCACAAATAAGCTGAATAAATCTGTGTGCTTCGCTCTAAATCTGCCATGTTTTCTTTTGCAAATGGTTGGAATGTTGATCCTGTGGTTAGGGGGGATTACTTGCAGACAAAAGCCCCTCCTTTTTTTTGTTGGCATGGCACACAGGGGCCTCCTGAGCTGCCCTGTAAATGGGAGAACAATCGCCCAAAAATTGGAAGGGTCTCTGTTTGCTCCCATTCAAAAAGCACATTGGTGCATAAAACCCACCGGATGGAAATTGAGGAAATATTGTATTAATTGTTTGATTTAGGGACCTAGCTACATAAATATACATTGCCAATTATTAAAGGGCTAAATATGCACCCGCAAGTATTAAAAGGGTACACCATTAGTAATAACCTGATTAATAAATTATGATCTAGCTTTTGTCAAGTTGGTACAAATTCTGAGAAATTATTCCCTCTTGGAGGAAAAAATTAATTGTTATTTAAAGTTTTTGTTAAATATTAACAAACAGGAAACTGTTGATGTATTTTTCAGACAATATAGTCTATAGAGGGTTAGAATGATCAAAAACGAGTGTTATTTGAAAAATTTGTATTTTTTAATTACAAAACATGAACACTTTCTTGTGATAAAACCTTTTATACACTTCTTGGAAACTAGCAGGTTGGAATCAGTATTTCCAAAAACCGATGTTGTACCTTTTTTTATCAACAAAAAAAATCAAATAAAAATCATTTGCATGCATTGATCAGGATTCTCTTCTGGTACCATTTACAGACCATCTAGGACAGTATGTGACCCGCTCTGGCAAAACCCGTAACGTCTCGGCATTAACCATAATGCGTAACACTAACAGCCACAAAAAAGGTCAAAAACTGACCCCAGGGACCAGTTTGAGATTTTCATGTCACCATATAGAGTTAGAGCATTTTCTCTAGATTTTGATGGAAAAAGAAAAATCCTGAAACGTTGTTGGGAACATTGTTAATTTTTACGATAAATTTAGGAGGTCACTCCGAAAAGTTGGGTCCAAGTTTAGGGTTTTGCCAGAGCCAGTCACATATTAGCCATCCTGGGATCTGTCCCTGTGTTGGAGAGTAAGCAGAAATTCTACTACCTAGAGAGACCATCCATACCACAAGAATTCAAACCTCATTGATGGATGAGGCAACAGTATTTACTCAGGAATGTGGATTACTGATGGGGGGGTCTTTAAGTGATTGTTCTGGGGGAAGACAACATAGACTTGAAAGAAGTTGTGTGGGCTTGGGGTTGATGCCTTCCAAGGCAGCCTATTGTATCTTGAAATAGAAGATACATGGGACTAGGAGCTTTAGGTATTAGGAACTATTAGGAAACAGGAGGGAGATCCATCAGTCTGCCCAAAGGGTTATTTAGCAATACACTTATTTACACTGACATCTGTGTAGGGAAAAAATTAGGGCAAGTCAGGGGGATCACAAAACATATATAAAAAATAAATTCCCATAGCCATTGTTAAAATATATATTTAGCATCATTTTAAATTTTAAAGTTGTCTAGTCCCCATTAACATTTTAGCCCCAGTAATAATTTTAGCCCCCAAAATCAGTAACCTCTCCCGAAAATTGGAATCTGTAATGCACAGGTCTGAGAACTAAGACTGACCCTATGCATACGTGTATTATCAAAATAGGTAATGTTACAGCAAGAATACACCTTTTGTAAAATGTTGTCTGTAAATGCATTCATCCTGTGTAAGAATCAAGAGATATTTGCAGAAACCAACCTGTGAAATTTGTCGGTTTATTTCACAGAGTACCGGTAGTTAAAAAGAAAAAAGTGAAAATACATCATCAAAACATTTTTTGAGAATTTTCATCTCAATGAAGTTGAAAATTCGGTTGGGAACTTATTTTTTTTACTAATTCTTCTTAAATGATAGCACCTCTGAGAGAAAGATTTTAAGAGATTTTTGACAGCACCAACAACATAACACCAAGTAGGTTTGTATGTAAAGCCATGATAAATGTCTTTTGACATTACCAATAGTGTCATATTTGTTGAGATTTCTAACAGTAACAGTAACTTAAAGAGACATTTGAACCTAAATTTGAGGACATCATCGGCTGTCAAATTCAAGTTTTAAAGTTCCTTTATGCAAAATGTTCAATTACTGCACTGTTTCACTTGGTTGCCTGTGGATATTTTGACTGTCAGAAGGTGTCAGACTACCGAGAGTGTCAGGTCTGACCATATGTTTCTACTTGGTGGAACCAACTCAAAAACAAACACTTGCCAATGACATGGAGGCTGGTTATTTCCCAGTTTCAAAGGATGGCAACATGAAAATTGTCTGCTCTAGCAAGCAGGAAGTTGTTGGTACAGATCCAGCACTGAGTTGCTGTGATTTCTTACTCAAGAAGATTGTAGCAAAATAACCTTAAAGTTTCGCAATTTTCCAGAAGCATCTGAAAGATCACACAGTTTCTGAAACTTCAATTCCACCAAAACAGCACAGACAAAAAACAGACCAACCGAAAACAAAAAGGATGCATATAAATGTCTGGAATGTGTTTACACTACACCCTAGTTCCAAATATCACAATTGTTTCTACAAGAATTTGGACGATTCACAAGCCAGCATTGATAAATCAACTCTATATATTCATCCCCAGGGTTCTGCATTTTAGGTTCTGCAATTTTGTTTTTTCGTTGACAAGTGGACCTTGCAAATACAACTTTCTCTTTTGCTGTTTTGAGGACATAACTCCCACTGCTTGTTTGCCCACTCACTGGGCAAACACAATGGACTAGTGTTGTAAATGGCACATCAAGCGTTAGCATGGTGTTGATAATGTGGCAGCAATTTCGTTTTTCAGGGGAGCTTTTTATTTGCTTAAAGCTTCTAAACTTTCAAAGCTGGCCAAGGAAATCACACATTTAGCATCTTAGAAAATGGATCGACTTGATGGCAACTTTTCCTTGAGCTTCCTGCCTTCGTGCTTCGCTGAGTTAATCACCCTGCATCTGCATCCTTCTACTCAATACTTGAGCAGTTCCAGCCCTCAGGGTCCGGCATTCTCCTGAAGACACACTCTGATCCAAACATCCAGTTGTCAAACCAATGCATCGCTATTTTACAAATCATTGGAAAATTGACATGGTGCTACCGCAATCATTCCTAGATTATACTTCCCCCATGTAAAGTTTCAAATCTTATGATTTAATTTGCAAAATATGATGGGGGTTGGGATGGGTGGTGGGATGGGGGAGGGGGTTTAAAACAACATTTGTTAAATTGCCATATCCCCCAAAACAAAACATATTAATAAGAATATATTCGAACGAATGTGTATTGCGCATTAAATTTGAAGTGATCGGATTAGACATTGCTGCATTCAGGCGATTATGCTGTGATAGGTCAATTACTTGTATGTTAGAAGAGTGCTTTCTGACAATTCCTATTCCACTAATACAATTCTTATTCCACTAAGTGTGTAGATAGTGTGTGGTTCAAGTAGAGTGTCTACAGATGCTTATAAGACCCTGTGGTTTTCTTCATTTAACCCTAACACCCACTTGTTTACACATAACCCGGATCCTCCAAAATCCTTCAGTAGTAAAGCAAGCACATGACATGTATGCACATGTGTTTCTAATCTGTGATACATGTACATGGCCAGGGACCCTCCCTGCATGCATGGAGCAATAAACAGTGTCCACTGACCCAAGCACTGACCTTGCAATCACTACAACAAACATGGATGTACATGTACCATGGAAAGGCAAGTACGCCTAATAACTTCAATCCTCCGAAATCCTTCACTTTAGCAAAGAGCATGTAGCATGTAACCTCAATCCTTCAAAATCCTTCACTTTAGCAAAGAGGATTTTGGAGGATTTAGGAAGGTAAGGGTTAATCCACTGAAGTTAGGATTTCAGTGGAGCCAATGACCTAAATAAGCCCATGGACATTGCTCTATGCCTGACCAGCAGGCATTTTCACTTCATAATCTGTTATGCCATATTAAATCCAAAGCATTACTCACACTGAATGGTCAGCAATGACAAGAAAACCAACAAACCTTTGACAGAGGAAAGTGGTCCATTGGATAGGACTAGACATTTTGAAAGGGCTTAAGTAATTGCTCTTTCTTTGTAAGGGAAGCCCTGTTAACTGGATCATGAAGTGCATTAAGCTGGGGCTGAGGTTCCACTTTGTAAAAAGGCTAATGAGGTTTGTTGTATATAAAGCAGATGTTTCAGGAATAAGTGAGACAGCAGGAAATGAGGATGCCACCCTGAAATCTGTGATCCACTCACTAGCCTATTTAGGATATCAGTGCTTGTAAATATTTACAGCACAAATCAACATAGTTTGTTATTAGTGGTTTCTTTTCTTAGTTGGATGTCCTATACACAGGCCTCCCAGTGCCTAATCTACCAAATATAGATTTCTTAAATAGTTTTTTAAAGCAAAATATAGGTTTATTATAGGTTTACCAAATGCCAAAATATAGTATTTTATAGGTTATTTCCGGTGATTATACAGTGTTAAGTAACACGTTTTTAGTAAATTGCCTACCTTCTGAGTACTTTTTGCAATAAAGTACATTACCCCATACCCTGTCCGGCAGAAAATCCAAGAGCGGTACACATGTTACAGTTTGGCTACTGTTTTGGCTTCATCTCTTTATACTTAGGAAGTAATTTTTCTTCAAAGCCATGAGGATTTTATGAGGAAGTTGAAAATGTGTTGCAGGAGATTAAAAATATAGATTTTTGGGGGGAAATAAAGGTTCCCATTTTGAAATATAGGTTTTTATAGGTTTTGTAGATTTCGCTGGGAGGCCTGTATACATCTTTTAATTGACAGGGGTCAAATCTGGAGGGGGAGGAGGCACTGCTTATTCCTTTAATACAAGCTCATTATAGTAATCTGCCTAATTTTGTCCATTTACAGGGGCAACCTCACATTAAATGTCATTGAATTTTACATACATTAACCCTCCTACTATTGCTGCACTTTAGTGGGAAGTTGCTACAGAGGTCAAAATCAGTCAACTGCCTGTTTTGACTGTTGACCCAAATGTGCACACAGGGGCATTTTTGATTGGTTTTGACTGTCATTTTGACCACCCTGAACAATACCAGACAATGCTTTAACCAGTCAAAAATGGTCGACTCATTTTGACCTGTAAATGTACTTACTACACATAAGGTTTGACAGTGTTTGACTTTTAAGTGCACTAGATATACCTTGGCAAGTATATCAACATTTTGACTGATTTTGGCCCTTGTAGTAGTAGGAGGGTTAATGGAAATAGCTACATCCATTTATTTATTCAGGAATGAACTATCAAATTATTGGGCCTTCTCGCTGGTGCATGCAGCATGTACATGTAAGCTACAGAGTGTGGTTGTGAGAATTACAGCCTCACATTTTGTATTTATCATGAATAAGGCGACTCCTCTTCATGAGTCGGACTTCCAAGAATTGCATACAAAATTATTATTTGCTTATCAACATTCAATATTTACTATTCAACATATTCATACACACGCAAGCATTTCTGTAAAAACATTTCACTATGACCAAATTTTTGGAATATGAAATATTTTCCCTTGAGTCCTCACAAAATTTTGGAGGTTTGATGTCAATACACCTTTGACACAGGGTGGATTATGCTGGACAAGCAGGTTAACTAGCCCCCTGCAAGTTAACAGCATTTGTTGGACAGGTACATTTTTCTCCTGGCCAAAAATACTTTCATATATAAGTTATTTTGTACAGTTTTATCATACAATGACACCAGTACAAGTCTCCTGAAGATGTTCTGAGTATTCTGATCGAACATCGAGTTGTCAAACCACACTCATAAAGGGACAATATCATCATAATCAACAGGGCATGGAATTGGAGTGCTAGTTTTAGATTAACACATGATCCCACATGATAAGATCATATTACCATTACTGCTGCATAAATAAGCCAGTAAATTTCAGTAACTGTATTCTTTTACTAGGACACCAATTCCATGCCCTGTTGAAAGTTTGCTCTGATAATGATGATACTGTACCTTTAAGCAAATCCTTAGAGATATTACTCGGTACTACGCAAGCTTCCTCTGTAATACTGTTCTTCCACCATGCAAAGCTTCAAATCCTCTAGTACAAGTTTTATTATTTCACATCAGTGTTCAATGAACATATTCTACTGGTCCAACTTCATCCTGCATCCTCCGTTTGACAATTCCAAAAATCAAAATGATCAAAATAGTATCTGTATAATTTACTTACATGTACATGTTGCCAAGGTTGTGTTTAATTCATTTATTATATTTGAGATGAAACGCCAGCGTTGTGGAAAAGAAACTGATGTCAACGTAATTTATGCAAAATGATTGTTGAAATAATTTTGTCTGATTAGGCTGGGTGTTTTTTGGTGTTTTTTTCCTTATTATTTACATATTAAATTGCCACTACAGAAGCAACAATACTGTTAATTGCTGCAATTTGTTGTTGATGTTCCTTTTGTTCACTTCATTTACATATTCAATTGTAACTCAAGTAACAACTTTACTGAGTATAATTGCTGCAATTAGATTAGAAAACCCACGCATTTGTAGATTTATGGATTTGTGCCCATGCAAAAAACCTTCATTAGAAGTGCCCATAAATGCATTTCATAAATGCCAACTTATTATTAAGTCTTCTTTTGAAGGATTTTGGAGGATTGAGGTTATTAGACATACTTGCCTTTCCATGGTACATGTACATCCGTGTTTGTTGTAGTGATTGCAAGGTCAGTGCTTGGGTCAGTGGACACTGTTTATTGTTCCTTCCATGCATGCAGGGAGGGTCCCTGGCCATGTACATGTATCACAGATTAGAAACACATGTGTACATACATGTCATGTGCTTGCTTTACTACTGAAGGATTTTGGAGGATTCAGGTTATGTGTAAGCAAATGGGTGTTAGGGTTAAATGAAGAAAACCACAGGGTCTTATAAGCATCTGTATACATTCTACTTGAACCACACACTATCTACACACTTAGTGGAATAAGAATTGTATTAGTGGAATAGGAATTGTCAGAAAGCACTCTTCTAACATAACTGACCTATCACAGCATAATCGCCTAAATGCAGCAATGTCTAATCCGATCACTTCAAATTTAACACACAATACACAAAAAAACATATCAAAATCGTTTGAATATATTCTTATTAATATGTTTTGTTTTGGGGGATATGGCAATTTAACAAATGTTGTTTTAAACCCCCTCCCCCATCCCACCACCCATCCCAACCCCCATCATATTTTGCAAATTAAATCATAAGATTTGAAGCTTTACATAGGGGAAGTACATGTATAATCTAGGAATGATTGCGGAGTTAGGGTTAATGGATTTTCAGCCAAAAATGTATCTTTTTTAATTATGTAGTTCAGTATACTATGGTTTGGGCCTCTTGCATATTAGCAGCAAGCGCATTCGACCCAAACAAATTCTGCTTCACAAAAGCAAATCCCATCAACTTCTCGGCAACACTCTTTGTGCGCTAAAAATAACACTCCAAAGAATCGGCATTCCAGGCTCTTCAAAACTCTCCAGTCCCTACTTTTTCATTTCCTCATCTGAATGCCTGAACGCTGACAGCAAGTAAAGGGCCCTCTTTCATTCGACTCCCCAAATCTGACCCTAAATCCAAATTTTTTTGTTGCTCATATTAAAGTGAACGTCATCCTTGACTTGGGTAGAGAAGAAAAGCATAATCGGCCCCCTTGAAAAATATGACAATGGGGCAAGAGGTTAAATATTTGGCAAGTGCCCTGGGAACAATGCTGGTTGTCCTTGCCCCACTTGTTGCTACTGCAACAGGAGTGGCAACCATGGTTCATGGAACTGTGAACTTATCACAATGACACCATCGTAACCTGAATTTTTTGTACCTGAATTTTTTGTACCTGGATGAACCTGCTTGGAGTCATGGACACACAAAACAAAACACAAATTGAGTTTGGATGAATTTGAAGTTTGTCATGTTCATTCCCTCTTGGGGGGAAAAGACAATCAGGATTTTTCAGGAAAAAGACTTGTTTCAGAAGAACAAAGTACCAAACACATGGGCTACCTGATTCATCCATACAGAACGGAACTGTTGATCTAACATTTCAAAAATATTACACAACATTACCATTTGCTTGTTTTGCTATTAAAACGTGTCATGGATGGATGGCATGATATTTACAGATGGATTTTTAATCTCAACTGACATGCAAGAGCGGTTCAAAAACATTTAACTGCTTAAAATTTATGACAATGCTGTCTGTGCTAATGTCTGAAGCAAATGTTACAAAGTTCTCCATCAAAGAAGTTACTTTTAAATGAAATATGTACTTGAAGGTTACATCATGGAGGAAGGAATATTTCCTTCCTCCATGGTTACATCACTTATCCAGTCTAGCCACCTTCTAATTCACAGTAACACATTTCCTAATCAGGCTAAAAGCAGCATGGGGACAAAATAACGTCAACAGTTTCTTTCAATTAAAGAGGTTTGGCCAATCACAAAGTCTCCTTGGTGCAATTTGCCAGCAGTTTGGACAATTTCTTTAATTCACATTCCTGCGGACAGCTGTAGTAATCAGCTTCCATCAACTGGCAAAGTGAGTGAGTGAGTGAGTGAGTGAGTGAGTGAGTGAGTGAGTGAGTGAGTGAGTGAGTGAGTGAGTGAATGCAGGGAACCATCTTGTATCTAGGAGGGAGAGCATCAAACTACACCATCCATGCAACAGGCACCAATGAGGGAGTATTTCCTGTCTTCCGAGTTTCAAGTTTTGAGTTGACTTTTGGAATTTAAATTATCAGTGGCAAATCTGAGAACAACTTGAAATCGTGCTTGTGATGTGCTTGTCATTTCGTTATTACCATTCCTGTCTCTACATTTATGTTATTACACAGGGATATGTACAACAAGCTTTGATTGCTGTACGAAAGACTACATGTGAAGTATATCAAGGGCTTAAAACCAGAACTGGTTATGTCCAAAATCGGCATTTTGAAAAAAATGAGTTTAAAAGTTTGAATCTTTCTGAAAAACTCCTCATAACACATTTTAGGCAAAAGTGAACATAGTTCTGGTTTTAAGCTCTCGATACAGTGAAAATACAGTAAGATTACTTGTATTCTTTCTAGTTATTATTATTAGAAATTATTGTGTTTGGAGGAACAATACTGAAAAGCCAAGGCTTGTCTTGGAGTGCCTTAATCATAGAACAGAATTACAACAAAAGGGAAATAATTTCATTAGGCTAAAAAAAAAAACAGTCTCTGGTTTCTGGTCATCGGTCGGCTTCAAAATCGGTGCAGTGACAGGCTTTTTTTCTTCTTTTCTTTCTTTTTTTAAATTTCTTTTGCCACAGGGAAATACGTGACACATAATACAAAGTATGGTGGCTAAGAGAGGCCTCACAATGTGGAAAAGTCGTTTAAAACACAGCATGGTAAAATTCCAATCGATTCAGAAATTTTGGCTGCAATTGGACATCGTTTCAAAGCCAAAAAAAAAAAAAATTAAAAATGCCAACTTTTTTTTGGCCTTACTTAAACAGACAGACAAACAAAAAGGACAGACACAAAGTCTCAGGATGATTGGTATCATAATCATCTCAAAACCAATTTAGCCAATGTTGTACATCCCCTTTATAAAACATTACCCTCCACCCCTCCCCTCAAGCAAATGGCCTTTGATTGCAACCTAAGTGTTTTATGTGAGTTTACACATATCTGACTTCTCAATTATCTGATTGGAAAGTGAGGTGACCTCAGTGTTTCAACAAAGCATGAAATATCTGATATTCCAACCCTAATTTGCAGGACCCATATACAAGTCAAACCCTGTTAGTTTACACATTTCTCTTGTTAAAAACGAAATCCATTACTGAGCCCTCTTTTTCCCCTCTCTCACTAAGGACTTGGGATCATTTAGTGTTTTTTGTATTGATTTGTTTTTGTATCATGCAGCGTGAGTGCTTGGAATTGCGGTACTGCAGAATGAAATCACAGACAGGCAATGGGTTTGACAAATATCATGAAACATAAGGTGATGTGCTTTTCCCTTAAACACATGATTCCCAGATGATAGTTCACAATAAAATTCGTGATCAGGGGGCAGGGCTAAATTGTAGGATGGTATTCATCGCATATACTGCAATGAGATGACTGATAATTTAGGCAAAAGTTTTCAGGTTTCTGATCGTAGGTCAGCTTCAAAATCAATGCGGTGATGTGTTTTTTTCCCTTTATTTTGGGAGGGGGTAATCTTTTTTCTTTCTTTTTTGCCAACCAGTGAAATACGTGATACATGTATATGCAGTTATTGGAACCAGACCAACTTTCCCATACACAAAGTATGGTGGCTAACTAGAGAGGCCTCACAAATCGGGCAAACGTTCACACCCCTATGTCAAAAAAAGCCTTAAAACACAGCACGGTAGAATTCCAATTGATCCAGCAATTTTGGCTACAATTGGACATCATTTCATTGCAGAAAAAAAAGAAAACTAAAAATGCTGATGTTCAGGCGATGCATGCAGAGACCAGAAACCAGGTACTTTTTTGGGGGGGCCTAATAAGATGGTTGTTTTTTCTGTTCTTTACCTGGGGCTTATATATAAAAAGCCTTCAATTTAAATCGCTATAACATCTTTGTACAAGTAAATGAATGCATGCTTGTCGTCATCTATGAAAATATTAATAAACTTGTACTATGTTATCTTGTATGTACGTGAGGCGTATGGGGTGACAACAAACGTTCAACTGAACACATGTGCTTGGTCATGTGATGTGTGATAGGTGCTGTGATTGGCCATTGTTCATTTATAGTGACAGGTCAATAAATGAACATGTGAACAGTAGAACATGAGCTGTAAACAAGCTCTTATCCAAACACAGCGTTATGAGCGCCCACTTCCTCAAGTCATGAATCTGTGGGCTTGAGGGACGTTTAATTATAAGAACTTCAGCTGCAGCTCACGAGTATTCTTAACACTTTCTTAAGGCATGTCATTCTTTCCCTACAAAACGGCAACTCTGTTAGACCGTAAGACTCTAGACAAATATACACCTACTGCAATTCAACATACCCAAGGTGAATCGATGTTTTATGAAAATGCCACACAACAACCCAGTCACAGATACAGTAACTCACTACCCCAGAGTCTGCCTCCAAATCATGATTTTATCCCTTCTGTTTTTTCTACTGTAAGGATTCAGATGATGAACGGAAGGCGAGCATCTGTTTTATTACCCAATGTGCAGACACACGAAAGGCAAGACGATCGATAAGATTGCTTTTTTAGCAGAGAGGGGTTCAGCGTACATGAGTCACGTATCATGCCACATGATCACAAAGTGAACATTCTTCGGTCTACACAGATAATGTAACCATTCTGTTTTATATCATGTCTATATATGTTCATTGGTTTCATCCCATGAAAGGATTGTAAGAAGCACACTTCAGAAATTTTCTCTGGAAATTATTTTATTCAAACCGAGGAAGTTGTCGAATCCACTGGGAACAATTTTACTCATAAAAATTAAGTAAGACTAATTGCGGTGACACCATGTGGAATCTCAATTGAGTAGTAAT
Source organism: Zoroaster sp. YZ-2022 (assembly GCA_029582265.1). Lineage (NCBI taxonomy): Eukaryota > Metazoa > Echinodermata > Asteroidea > Forcipulatida > Zoroasteridae > Zoroaster > Zoroaster sp. YZ-2022. The sequence goes on from CM055830.1 coordinate 30,687,249, forward strand.
TAGTTCTGAAAAGAACTGGGGGTACAACTCGACGTTTCGATCAGTATGCTCTGATCGTCCTCAGGAGAACGTCCTCAGGAGATCGTTCTCCTGAGGACGATCAGAGCATACTGATCGAAACGTCGAGTTGTACCCCCAGTTCTTTTCAGAACTAATTACTACTCAATTGAGATTCCACATGGTGTCACCGCAATTAGTCATAAAAATTACATAGCAACAATTTTAGGCACTAAACTTGTTTGTGTGTAATGTTAATTTTGAATAGCTAATCTAGCATTTTGATTATCAAATTGTGAATTTCGATTAGTAAATTGTGAATTTTGATTATCAAATTGTGAATTTCGATTATCAAATTGTGAATTTCGATTAGCAAATTGTGAATTTCGATAAGCAAATTGTGAATTTTTTGTGGCATTTTGCTACATATGTGAGTGATACATGTAAAATTATTTACCATAGAAACTACCAATTTGTTGACATTCTGTATAAATTCTACACAAGTATCCACATCATGTTGAGGACATGATATGTGTCCATGTAATTGTCACAAGGAGTGGACACTGAATTGTTTTTGAATGGAATTTCTGACTTGACTCACAATGGCGTTTTTTTTTTTAATCGTGATATATTTTTTTTAATCATGATTTTCCGATATCTCAATATTAAAAAAGGTATCGAGATATTCAATATTATCATTTTATCGCCCAAGCTTATTATCATCAGGTTCTCACTGAACAATCACAAGTAATAACTGATGGACTGTCTCCAGAGAGGCACCCAGGGTAGATCACATACCTAGATCACACATTTATCACTCCACCCAATATATAGATCCAGATGCTAGCCTGATTCTCTCAACAAAAAATAAATAAATAAAAATTAAAAAAATACAGAACATTTGAACAATGTACATACTATATGATCACTATATGAGAGAGCAAGTCACTCACACTCAGTAAAAAACTAAAAAACAAAATAACAGCTTTGCAAGAGCACGCCGGAGAGAATCTGACAACTCATTATCGTCAAACCATTGATGAGACGCCAAGGTGTCCCCTGCGGGCTAATGTCGCACCTTTTTGATATCTGTATTGCAGCCTGTGTACAGCTGATATGGAACCATTATGCATGAGGAGATCGCCCTGATGAGGGTTAGCTAGCCTAGACTGCCACCATTGGGGGAGGGGGGGAGGGGGGGGAGGGGGGTATAAAACCTCAATTTCAGTAGACACATTATGCATGAGGAGATCGCCCTGATGACGGTTAGCTAGCCTAGACTGCCACCATTGGGGGGGGGGTATAAAACCTCAATTTCAGTAGACACATTATGCATGAGGAGATCGCCCTGATGAGCGTTAGCTAGCCTAGACTGTCACCATGGGGGGGGGGGGGGGGGGGCTGTAGAACCTCACCTTCAGCAGACACAGGCATGACAAGATCGTCCTGATGAGGGATAGCCTTTTTGAGGGATAGCTAGCCTGAACTGCCACCATTGTGGGGGAGGGGGCGTTGAACCTCAATTTCTGCCTAAACATTTGGGAAGAAAATTGTCCCCTGCGACTTCATGGCAGGTAAACAATGTGCTTGTTTACATGCGCAGATTTTACATGTTGTCCTTTGATCTCCACATAACATCAAATACAGTTTTAAAAAAATTTACAGATGAGTTTGAGATGAAGTTCATTACATAAAAATACAACAAATTTAGAATTGTATTGTCTGAGATTGACCTTGGGGCACATGTCACATAATCTATATGGAATTTACAGTGTCCTCAACAGAATGCAATGCTCTTTTGTAGCATGCTTCTACAAATATAATGCAAGCTAATTGTCAACATGTAACACTATACAAGACCTGCGATCCCTCCCCCCTTCCCTCTTTCTCTGGCATTCACTGAGCCTTTTCAGAACTCCCAACAACCAACAAAAGGGTTTCATGAAGCATAATATCAAGTACGGCTGGAAAGCAATTTACACAGTCACAACAAAATCAACAGCAGCAATGTGCTAGATATTCAACAAGCTCCCTGCATCTCTTCGTCTCATCCCCACCCCCTTCCGGCATTCACAAACCCTGTTAAGTCGTCAAGGGGATTTTATGAGGAATCTCGCTGCCCCTGCAGCGGTTGGCTTCTCCCCGTGCCAGCCAGCAGCCAGGCCGAACCATGAGACTGTATCTGCCATGGTGGATACATTATTTATAAAGATCGTTTCAGCGGGAGAAGACAACATACAGCCAGGGTTATTACGGATTGGGTTTTTTTTGTTTCAGAGCGTTTCAACAGGATTCGCCAGAGTGGATGTTAATTAACGGCAGGATATCTATGTGTGCATATTGCAGGTTTTTGATGTCATGCTCAGTTGGGCTGTCGATGACACGTCTGCAATCATGGAAATAGACTACTTGGGTTTCTGCGAAACTAAAACACAATTTATTTTATTTTGCCCAAACATGTTGGGTAAAATACACACATAAACAAAACAAATTGTTAAGTAATTTTATGTCACAATGTCAACAACTTTGACACATACTGGGATTAGCAATAAATAAAAACCACTACAAACCAGTCTTCTGTTCTTCCACCATTCACAACTTCAAATCTTATTTTAAAAAAGCGTTATACACCATTTGGGAAATGTCACTATGAGAATTTCAAATGAGAATATAAAATTAATCGTTTTTAATACTGACCTTCAAAAACCAATTAACTAGAAATTCTTCATTATTAGAGCTTCACGTAAATGGACTATAACCACCCATCCATCCTTCAATACAAATTCAAAATAATTTAAGAACATTCACAAAAGAGTGTCGCACTTAATAATAATACCTGAGTTTTCAATCACAAAATAAGCAGCAACAATAACAGCAGTGGCAATAACAACGGGACAACTATGACAGCCACAGTTACAACAACAACAAAAACTACAAACGCATTCTGAATATATAGCAAGATATATTGTGGGTAAAGCTTCACATAAAATTTTCAAAAAGTCATTTGTGTATTAAGTCTCAAGGCACTCATTAACAAGCTATTGGATAAGTAAATCACGGAGCAAACTGGCGCCCTAGTGATTCATAGGATTAAATGATCCAAATGACTGCACACAATGATAATAAGCAATGGCCCCTTACTGAATACATCCATATTAACCTTCCCAAATCCTCCAAAATCCTCTTTGCTAAAGTGAAGGATTTTGAAGGATTGAGGTTACATGCTACATGCTCTTTTGCTAAAGTGAAGGATTTTGGAGGATTGAGGTTATTAGGCATACTTGCCTTTCCATGGTGCATGTATATCCATGTTTGTTGTAGTGATTGCAAGGTCAGTGTTTGGGTCAGTGGACACTGTTTATTGTTCCATGCATGCAGGGAGGGTCCCTGGCCATGTACATGTATCACAGATTAGAAACACATGTGTGCATACATGTCATGGTGCTTGCTTTACTTCTGAAGGATTTTGGAGGATTCAGGTTATGTGTAAGCAAATGGGCCAAGGGAGTTAGGGTTAAAGTAGTGGGAAAATCCAACTTCATTGAATTAGATTCTATGTAAACTGTATAAATTACCAGGCTATCATAAAGGTCATCAAATATTGTTTTCTACTGGTACATGTACAGTAGTTACTGCACGATTCTTTTTGCGTCCAAGGTCAAAGATGTGACCTGATCAAAGCCTCACACACAGAACATTAAAAGACCTACACTCCCTGTTTGGCCAGTCCATAGCTATTGATCAAAATATCTTACTGACTAATCGGATTGTTTTAGCAGGTGCATTCACACTATGAATAAAATACCTGTCAGGATTTTCATTATACCACAGCAGCCATCTGCAGGTATACTGATTGACAGGAACACGGAGAGTTCATTTAATTTGAGAAAAGACAAATATAGAAAACGAATTATGGGATTTTAATTGGCCACTTTGTCATTCCAAATCCCTAACTGATCAATCAAAAATGCACAACAATCTCCATGCAACAATCTCCAACAAGTTTGACTGTCCACACGCATACATTGGCTTTGAACATGGAAAAAAAAATTCCCGAGTTTTTTTCTGAGGGTTTGGCATTCCTGGGTCTATTGTCTAGAGTTTGCACATTAACACAGATAGTTCTTTGACTTCCCTTTGTGTCTTGTTGATGAGCTACTAACTTTCAGTCAATTGTGATGGCTGAAAGTGGCTTCACTCCAAAGGCTGCGCAAAAAAAAAAAAAAAAAAAGGGCGACTGCTGATGGTAAAAGCTTCTGAGATGGCCATATCCATCATATGGAAGGAAACAAGTCAGACATTTAAGATCCAAGAATAGAAGACAGAAAGCCAGACTTTCAAGGAGCCGTACTAGATTTTAAAAACAAATGTCTTTACAGTCCACTGATGTAACTAACCATTTTTTTTGTTAGAACATGAAATTACTGAGTCATGGCATAGCTGGGTAAGCATGGCGTCAACCAAGCAAGCCATGTTTAATATACTTTTGATTGATCCCCCACATAAAAAATTATTGTCCATTATACTGTATTTCATTGTTATTGTATGCATAAAAGCTTTAGCTATTAGACTGCATCTTTAAGGAACTTCCCTTGATCCACAGTCTGCCCCTTTAAGGAGAGTGTCACCATCTTCCATTTCATAGAAACACTGTTTTCTTAAGTTTGTGGTCTGGATTTTGTGCTCTTTAAGTGCTGCTGTAACACTGAGTTCCTGTTCTCACAAACAGCGCCCTTGTGTTTAAAAAATCAGAATGGCAATTTCCGTTTTAAGAATATACTCAATCTTCAACTTAAATAAAAATAAACATTTCTATTTTGTGTAAACTATCCAGAAGCATGGATATTTGCTGAAAATGTGTCTACAAAATTGCATTTCTAAGACCCTTTGACCCTAACACCCTTGTTGTGTTGAAGATGGTTAGCGATAAGGTCTTTTCCAATCTCAGTTACCGATGCAAGGCTGGTAGCATCATTGAGCTGCCCTGTGATAAATAGATACTAATTTCCATATCACTCTAATGAGCAGGGGAATGGGTGATGGCGAGCAAAATTTAGGTGAGAACCTGCCAGAAGCAATATAGAATATGTGGTAACCTATTTTTAGTAAGAATAAATTTTCTCTGTTCAGCAAATATGATTGCTTAGCAGCTGTATGGAATTGGCTTACAATATGTATTTCATACAGACAGTATTACATGTAGTAGTACTATTTTGAATTGATCCCTAACTCCATCCAGGTTCTCCCTACTAAATCCAACAACAGTACAGAGTAAAGCCTAATTGGTTACAACAATCATGAACATATAAACAATATAAACAATATATACTGAGATGCAATAGAAACTTACCACTTGTTTTGGAATAGCATAAAATTGTAATGGTTCAAAATAAGACAACACAACAATTTGGATTAGAAATGTTGGCATTTTATTGAGGAAATGTCCACGTTTTGTCCACTGTACTCGATCCCATCTGTATCCACTTCACCGCGAGTGCACATAATAATAATAATAATGTATAGATTTATATAGCGCACGTATCCACCAACTAAGTGGCGCTCAAGGCGCATTATATATTATTATCCCTGCTCATAAGGCTCATAAGGCTCATAAATCATTCCTGTAACCATCTCAGCTCCCTGGGGAGTATACAGCTCAATTGCTGCCATTTCTAGCGCATAGAGAGCAAACCATCTCTGCCTTCACAGGTACCCATTTAACCCCTGGGTGGAGAGAAGCAATTATGGTTAAGTGTCTTGCTCAAGGACACAGGTGTCACGGCTGGGGCCCGAACCCACACTCCGCCGCTGGCAACACCAGAACTTGAGTTCAGTGCGCTAGACCGCTCAGCCACGACAATCCACTTTACGTGCATTATACAACACACGGGACCTACGGCTTTATGTCCCATCCGAAGGACGAAGCAATTATGGTTAAGTACCTTGCTCAAGGATACAAGTGTCACGACCGGGGCTCGAACCCACACCCTGCTGCTGGCAACACCAGAACTTGAGTTCGGTGCGCTTTAAGGTCGAAAAAGTAGTAAGTTTCTATTGCGTCTCAGTATATATATAACAATATGTTATGTTCAGTATTTCTCAGTGCAACAAGCTCCAACAGAATTTACCATCTGTTGGATATTGTGGGCTTCAATGTGGTTCAATGGGTTTCTCAATGCAACAAGCTCCAACAGAATTTAATATCTGTTGGATATCATGGGCTTCAATGTGGTTAGGGTTGCTTCAATGTGGTTAGGGTTTCTCAATGCAACAAGATCCTACAGATTTTAGTATCTGTTGGATATCGTGGGCTTCAATGTGGTTAGGGTTTCTCAATGCAACAAGATCCTACAGAATTTAGTATCTGTTGGATATCGTGGGCTTCAATGTGGTTAGGGTTGCTTCAATGTGGTTAGGGTTTCTCAATGCAACAAGATCCTACAGATTTTAGTATCTGTTGGATATCGTGGGCTTCAATGTGGTTAGGGTTTCTCAATGCAACAAGATCCTACAGAATTTAGTATCTGTTGGATATCGTGGGCTTCAATGTGGTTAGGGTTTCTCAATGCAAGATACTACAGAATTTAATATCTGTTGGATATCGTGAGCTTCAATGTGGTTAGGGTTTCTCAATGCAACAAGATCCTACAAAATTTAATATCTGTTGGATATCGTGGGCTTCAATGTGGTTAGGTTTTTACTGCATCCTTAGTATTTCCTATGGACACCCTCATGTTAAGATACTTTCCACTGTCAATCCCATGGTGTTTACTCAATTAAGCACTAATTAGGCACATGAAAAGGCAAACTAATTTACCAACGATTGATTGACACAACAAAACAACTCCATGGTGAATGCTTAGCATAATATTTTCTTGCTAACTTGTGAAATACCCTTGAAATTGGTAAGCAGCGCTATGAAATTAGCGCCTAGACTACCGGATAGAGAGGTTCTATAACAGGATGTCCGATGTCTAGTGGTGTGACATTGAAACAGCTAGAAGTCCAAGCAACTATTTGCTTGGTAATTGGTGTGCTATTTGGCCACAGCTCATGCATGTACATGTATACAATGTCACTTCCACCAGAAGTAATTAAGCTATTGTTAGCTGTGCAGGATTAGCTTTTGGATGATAACCCTTATAATAATCACAGCATAACACTGTGTCTACATAAAGGTCAGAAGAGGAATGTGCGAGCATTGGTCTTTGTTGATGTGAGTTGGGGTATGTGTCTTAGACTCTCTCAGCATTAATTACATCGTACCAAGTGCTCTCTGCCTCTGGAGACATTTTGGCATCATTTATTCATAGGAATTCTAATGATTTTAATCAACATCTCGCATCATTATTCTACAGGGGTGAGCAGGTGCAGAGTGGATGATGGCAAAGATATTCAAACTTTGGCAGCATCAAGTTACAAGATAAAACCAGGACTTTGTTATCCAGCATGTCTTGCCCTTTGAGCAGCTGGTTCAGATTCTAGATTAAAAATATCAAAATATTACTTAAAATTATCGTTCTGTATATTTTGTTTTCTATTTTGTGTTATTTGAATTCCCAGAATATAGATATTGACAATGGAGAGATCGCTGCCTTTTCCTGTTCAAGTATCACATCAGGACCAGAAAGTCTCAGTGTTGTAACAGTCGAGTCTGGACTCAAATACACAATTCATGGTAGAGCCTTTTACTTCATTCTTGAATTGTTCTTAGATTTGAATAAAAGAACTCATAAAATCGGGCTGAGACCATTGTCAAATCTTGCTTAAATCATTCAAAAATAAATAAATAAAAAAAAAAATTAATAATAATATGCGAGTATTGGTTGAAGATACTAAATTGCAAAATTTGTAGTCATTGCATATATTTACAATCAAATGTAGACTTAGACATGGCACTGATTGTCTTATATCAGACTCAGACTAAGGACACTAAGGACAATGTGGACTTGATGTACAACATTGGTATATTTGTAAATTCATTCATTTCAACCTCTAGTTTTAAAGAAATATATATCATACAACTGATTTGAGGGGGGAAATTGCAATAGGTGGTAGCATTTTTGAAAGAAACAATGAAAAAAAAATTTCCCCCATGGTTTACAAAAAGTTCCTGTTTTCTTTAAGATCAAAGAAATTCATATGAAATAATTCTAGGGATAATTTTGAGCAAGTTTTTAGATGATTTGTTAATTTGATAGTTTGGTAATTATTAACCCTAACTCCCTAGGCCCATTTGCTTACACATAACCTAAATCCTTCAGTAGTAAAGCAAGCACATGACATGTACATGTATGCACACGTGTTTCTAATCTGTGATACATGTACATGGCCAGGGACCTTCCCTGCATGCATGGAACAATAAACAGTGTCCATTGACCTTGCAATCACAACAAACATGGATGTACATGTACCATGGATAGGCAAGTATGCCTAATAACCTCAATCCTTCAAAATCCTTCACTTTAGCAGAGGATTTTGGAGGATTTGGGAAGGTTAGGGTTAATGTTGTATCTTCCCTTCAAGAGTTAAAGTTTAAAAAGTGTCGATCACTTGTTCTTTTCAAGTGAATCACAGAAGCAGTGATGCTGATGATTTTACAGGTCATCAAAGTCTTGAAAAGACTAGGAGGGATCTCACCTGTGAATGAAATGGCACAAAGATGCTCTAAATTAGTGGATGAGAAGTGGCTGTCTGTAATGAGCAAGGCTGCAGCATCAACTTAGACTGATATTGTTAAGTCATGCGTGATCATTATTACAGCTCTCTGCGCCACCTGATCCATGGTTGGTTGAGAACACTTCTCAACGATGCATTATCTCAACAGTCTGACAACTGAGCGATTTTTTATTTTGTTAAGTTTTGTTGTTATTCCTTTCCTTTTCAAGATTGTTTATTTTTATTAATTTTTTGGCTCTATTTAGATCCTTATCCTTTTTGTAATCTGTATTTCTTCATTTTCATTAGAAGGTAAGATGGGGGGGTCGGCTCTATTTTGTTCTTTATCCTTTTTGTCACCATTAATGAGAAAGCATTTTTTCCTTCAATTAATAGTCTTCTTCTTTTCTTCTTTATTCGTGTGGACAGATGTTTTTTATTTCTTCATTACATGTATTGCTTTCCTATTACTTTCAAATTTGTTTACATTTCTCTTCCCGTTGTTCTTTTATTTCTCTCCCATCCAATATTCTTCATTACCATTTCTGCTTTTCTTTTTGTTATTTCTGTATAATTTTAGTTTTTAATTTGGCATTTGTTTGTAGTGAGAGTGTTTGACTGAGCTAAATCAACATGTTTTTTTTATAGGATTCACCCATAACTCAAAAGAGATTGCTTTTATTCATTCATTTTTATTTCTTCATTGTACAGTTTTCCACACGTTTTCTTACTGTTAATCTTAGAACTGTCAGTCTTACTCAAACGAGTATGTATACCACTAGTTCTTCTGAAGTCAGGGGTCCATGAACATCTTTTGGATGTCTTTTGAGTGTTTGTCTGTTTGTTTGTTTCTGGTTGCCTTTCAGTGACCTTTGACACCTTCCTCGGGTTCATGACACAAAATACCCCCAGCCTGCCTTAATACACCGTAATGGAATCAGTTGATCTTAAATTGAGCGTAGAATTTCGGTCATAAAATCCCGCTAACAGGATGATTTTCTTTTTCCATCAGATTATAGAATCAGAAGCAAAGATCTGCGGCCAATCTCACCTCACAGAGCTGATAAGGAACAAACCAAAAAACGCTCAGCAGACATACTTGCTAAGCGTGTTTTATAATTAACCAGCCACAAAATCCCTTCAGAGGGGGCTGTCTGTTTTACTTTGCTTGCTACACATAATTGACCAGTAGACAGTAGTAACTGGTCTCGCCCCCTTAGACAAGGGGGAATAACCAAATTGCAACAAATTGCAACAGATTGTCAGCATATTCATGAAGATGTACAACTTTTTATGCATAATTGAGTGCCTACTTGTTCTCATTGATGAAAACATGTTATGGGCATTTTCCTTCACTTGCCTTAGATTTGGGTGGTCATGTGAAGTGTATTAGGCGCTGTGATTGGCCACCATTTATAAATTGGCCCCCGTTTGTAAAAAAAAAAAAAAAGAAATATGTGCTCGTGTCAAGCTTGTCGGAAATAACTGCCCCTCATTTTACGCATATTACACACGCATAGCAAATCTGATCGTCAAGAAGTGATTTTGATAGACAGCTATCAAGTGGCAACATTTTCTACTTAGCAACTATATTAAACCTACCCCATGTTTGATCAACGCCCAATTGCACAGAGCTGCTTAACAGATAATATTGCTTCGCAAAATTAACCTGCCAGAAGCAATACACACTGCATGACAATTTGGCCGGTAACCTATTTTTGCTAAGCATAACTTTTCGGTGATCAGCAAATTTGTGTGCAGCTCTATAAAATTGGTCCCAGGTGGCTTGGATAGGCTGCAGACAACCAAGAGTAATGAACCTTCATGTGCTGACTGACTTGAAAGATCTCATGATCAAACTTAAAATCATGAAATATCAGGTGGCTGTGAACCATTACTTTGAAAACACTTATCTCGGTTGAAATGGATCACAGATTAGGAACTGTATACTAACAGCTTGAAGCTGTGTTGAAATGCTACCCACTTAAACAGTATTTATAGTCAAGTTGTTATTGTTACACTAAATCCTTTTTTGAAGCTGTTTATGGGTTAATAAGTAACATTATGGCTATTTTACTTGACTAATTTACATGCAAATAAAACCAAACTTGACCTTTTTCTAAAATAATTTACAAAACTCTACATAAATTAGTGATTTTCTTATAAAAGAGCTTTCACAAGTGTTCTCAGTCACACAAGCCTTCATTGAGCTAAAACAATCAGGGTTGCTATCTACATAATTTTCCATTCTGAAGTTAACATGATAAAGATCATGTTTGTTTTCTTGTCTCTGCATGTGTAATGAATTTAAGTTTTAATTAATGTGTACTTAACACTTTCAGTAACACCCACAAAAATGCACTAGTAGTTTTGGGGGGTTTCAATTAGACAAGCTTGCTTTTTGGAGACCTCCCCATCTTAAAAACCCTCATCTTATTTCTAAAAGGAAACATAATTTTTGCATATGTGACCTGCTCTCATAAAATATGTGAAGTCAGCCAATTTTCAAAATTGAAATTTTTGTATTTCCAAATTCGGAAGAAAAGAGCTTTCCGACAGTACCAAACACTTGGGTTACACTTGTCATTCAAATCTGTAAAAGGTTTACAAATTCGTAAATTTGAAATATATTTTTTGGAAGTCCATACTAGCAAATAGCATTGTACAAGACTTTAAGCTCATATTTTTGTAACAGGTCACATATTGTAATGATTGAGTGGACAATGAATTAAACTGATGAACTGTATGAATGTAAAGTACAGGCCACTTTAAAGGGGCAGTATCGTCACCATCAACAGGGCATGGAATCGGAATGCTAGTTTTAGATTAACTCAGTGACTGACAATAATACCCCACATGATAAGATCATATTACTATTGCTGCTGAACAAATGAGCCAGTAATTGTTAGTCACTAGGACACCGATTATCTGACCATGACAATACTGTCCCTTTAAATGAACATTTTTCTCAGGAAGACTGGCAAACTATACTACTGTACGTAATACCAACTAGCCAGAGTATAACCAATGTGTTATTCTTTGAAAAACAGAATGTCCAAAAGTGTAACTTACAATACTTTTGTATGTGTATTTTTTTATTTTTTTTTATTTTTTTGCCAACAGGGAAATACCTGATACTTGATATGTGTACACATGGACCAAATTTCCCTTATACAAAGTATGGTGGCTAAGAGTGGCCTCACAAATCAGACAAGCATTCATACCCCTATTTATTTGTTTAAAACACAGCACGGCAGAATTCCAATTGATCCAGCAATTTTGGGTGCAATTGGACATTGTTTCATAGCAACAAAAAAAAGAAAAAAAGAAAATTAAAAATGCCGATGCACAGGTCTGAGGTGACACGTGCGGACACCAGGAACTGGAGAGCTTTTTTGTTGTTGGCCTAAGTAGAAATAAAACAGGGTGCCTATTTAGCAAATAGAGCATCCAAAAGACAGCCAAAGTTATTGCTAACTAACACTACATGCTACTAGCAATGACCTAGATTGAAATGTGACACATTCAATCGAACTGAAGATGCACCTTTCATTCTTGAAAATCAAAATTACCCTTCCCCCAGTTCTTCCAATCATAACAATAATTTGCTCATGATCGTTAGACGCCTAAGGGGCCCTCTTACTCTATCTGTTGAAGTCAAGATCATGTCCCCATGGGTGAACATCAAAATTATATCAACCTGTATATTATGTGAAGTGCATATGGAAATAAATGTGTAATAAATTGGATTGAATTGAAATGGAGGAAAATGGCTTGGTATAATTTAAATCTTTGATTTGATTTTTACCCTTATGCCCTTGCCCTTATATATGAAGCACTGTGTACTCGGTGCTTTCCGAGTGTCTTTAGGAAATACTCCACAGACGACTCGGGCGGGATTGAAACCCTTGACCTCCTGCTAATTACTAATACAATAGGCCAGTTTAGAATCCTACATGTATAGGTACCTTAATTTGTATTATTTGATTTCAATCAATTTGTGTATTAATTAATGAGTGTGGTCTTCCTTTATTGAGCAGAAGGTACAATATCAGTAAGCAATAACCTGAATCTTTCACAGGTTGGTTGTGTATCGTGTTCATACTATGTTATTAGAGCACATTACGTAATGCAGGGCTCGATTTAGACACTAGCCCGGCGTACAAACACTAGTCAAGAGTGCCGCGGGCTAGTCAAACTTGCTTCTGGGTAGCCCGGCCGGGCTAGTCAAAAATTAACAACTTACCTTTGTAATTTTCTAGCTGTTATGTGATATTTGATTTTTAATATGTGAATAAAACAAAAATAAACTTCAATGTTGGAGTGTTAATTGTCGTTAATTTTGTCAGTCATTACTCATTACTGACTCATGTTTTGGTTTGACGTTAATGACCGGTCCTACAACATCGAGCATGTCGAGAGCGTGCGGGACGAGTGTGTATGCATGGGCATACAATTAACGACGTTACAGTACACATACGACATGCACACACACACAGCTAGCTCCACGATCACTGAATCAAGTGAAGCGATTTCTGTATCGCATCGCAAAATGCGATGTAATTTGGGCTATCTGCGATGGAATTTCAAACAATGTATCGCAGATTTTGCGATACAAATTTCGACAGATTTATAAACATTTTTGAAATCATATTCACAAACCTTTCCCGAAATTTCCGACCAAAATATATCGAGCTATCCGTCACGACTGGGTTTGTTTCCGTGTGTCCATACCACGCCGGGGGTACGTCCATGCGACATACGTACCCGTGTTCAACGATGACTTCACGCCGACGCAACGGTGTTGATGCAACAGTAAACACAACTTTATTTTCCAGCAATCCGTAAAGGTTTTTTTCCGCAATGCCTAAAATTCTATGTGCATGCATTATTTTTCTGCTGATGAATTAACTACGAGCGAAATTCCCGAAATGGAAAACACGCAACAACCGCCCAGTTTTTTTTTGCTTCGCACATGTTTATTTTTTCTTCTCCTGAGTTTGGGGGTTGGAACATTGAGCAATTGAGCCACCCCCTATACACAATAGTACCGTGTTCAGTGCAGTTGACATGTGCACTTTCATACGATCACTACGGCTGTATTCAAAAAACTCTAGAAACGTTACCGTAACTTCGTTTTATAATCAAAGTTTTGAAAATTAACAAAATGAGCATTCATTTATATATGTAGTGGTGAGATTTAGAATCATTTCGGCACACAATATGATTGCGTTTTCAACCACTCATTTTCCTGACGAATTTTTAATAATCAAAATCAAGCTTGATCAAGTAACGTTACACTCGGCGAAATTCACTTTGAAAAGCAACCGAACATGTCGCAGTCTGTAATTTGTTTTCGTGATATTGCCTCTGTTTTAGCGATCGATAATAATGTAAACAAAAAAAGAAAATGGACGGAGGACTAACTTTCATGAATGATTGCAATTTGGCGAAATAACGGTTACACGTGAGGTTTTTTTTACCACCTGTGGCTCAATTTCCGGACACTAAAAATTATTATTTCTGGTAAAATTTGGACATTCATATTATGAACCAAACGACAGTAAAGCCTTTAAAAAAAAAAACCTTTACCTATGCACACTACATACACTGTACTGTAATTTTAAGCATTTTAAATTTGCTATACAAAATTCACAGATTGCTATACAAAAAAATTATTTTGCTATGCAAATTCAGTTTTTGCATCGCAGTTTTGCTATGCAAAATTTTTGAACGAAATCGTTCCCTTTACTCTGTTAGTTTCCCGTGTGGTGTAAATGGTCGGGCTAGTGAAAATTTGTGAGGGCTAGTCAAAAATACATCTGACTAGCCCGGTGGTCTAGTCAGGAAAAAAAAGTTAGCGCAAGCCCTGTAATGCCTTTGTAACAAATGGGTTTGTAATCATATGGGCGTGGCTACTATACATGTACATTATCATAATGCATTAGAGCATGACACTGTTTTCATAATTATCACTCGCCAAAGGCACCAAAATAAGTGAGTCGATGAAGGAAACGAATGTTGATTCTTAATTAAAGGCAAAGAAAAAAAAAATTAATAAATTTAAAAAAATTGTATGTAGCAACAATCCCAGTGCCTCCCTATGAGAGTTTTAAACAGGACAAAATATTGCTTTAAATCTGTCAAAAGGAGAACTAACTAGGTAAGAGTGACCTCAGTTAACTGGTATTCACAGGGTATTCTAAAGCCTTTGAAAATTGCAGTGCGTGATCGTGGCTTTCGTAAATAACTTTTGGGTTGACCACTGAAGCAGAAAATCCATTTAAGAGGATCATCTCGGCAAAAAATGCATTGAAAACCGTCTTTAATCCATTCTCTGGTTTGGTCAAATCATGCCATGAAGCATTGTAAACATGCTGAAATTCTTATTACACCCTTAATTAGCCAATTTGGATACGGTATTGCGCTTCCATACAAAAGAATAGGAAGTATTGCTTACAAGTCACATCAGTTCACAGAGCAACGAATTGTACTTTTATTTTTGACTAAGTGCATTGATCTTTGGCCCAACGTTATTAGTGATCAATCCTCCATTGAATGTTATCTGGTATAAGGGTACAACCCTTAAAGATAACAGCCACAATATTTTTATGAAATGCATCCGGTTTCCTTCAAAAGTATGTGACAAACTCATGACATTATCACAACATTCCTCAGCGGTGACAAGACAAGCGAACCCTAAATTTGGCCACACTAATTGGAACCCAATTTCCATAAAAGGCTAAACACATGGTGGTGACAAACCACAAGCAAGTTCCAAGCCTTACGGAATGGCATTTTGACTGAGGACGGAACCATTTGTAAAGATATTGTAAACCTGTGTCCTACATTCATGTCAGCCTTTAATCTGAATATCACAGTGAAGAATACAATCTGGGCTCGAGTTCAAACAACTATTTCAAATCACACTGGGTTGATAAACATGTAGTTCGCAGTTCTCATATTTCGCTACAAATACTTTTTCCAAACTTCCAAAAATACTGAACACGTCTATCTTTATGCTTCCTAGGTTTCATCAGACTTAAGTGAGGTACAATACAATGCATATCTGCTGCTTACATGAGCCTTTGAGAGCCCTACTGCAAGACACTTGGTGCATTTTCATTACTGGAGGGCTGCTTATTGCTCATGCCAGGCTGTGGATGTTTGGTTCCAAATATTATTCGTGCTTTCCTCCTCCGTAGTCCCAATTCCTGGGAACGGGTTGACTACATAAGTACAATATGCTCAGAGAGGAGATGCCTTTATGATTTCATTGTCAAAAATTAATAACAATCGCTAAAATTAATCCATCTGGGGTATTTAATGATTTTTTTTTTAAATGGGAAGTGAACTTACTGATGACACAGGCTGACAAGGTTCTCATCTGTCGTGTTTGTGGGAAGGCCTCTAATGTACAGATTTGTCTTGCTGAGTTTGTCATTGCCATAACTACTTTGCGATGACTGGGAGTGGGGGGAATGTTGCTGACTGGAAGAGCCGGAACTACCTGCCGAGCCTGTGTTGCTGGCCGGACTTGGTGGGGGCATTGTCCTGACTGGTGGGTACGTCTGTAAGGGGAAACAGTAAAATGAGAGAAATGTTACTTTTGTTGGCTACGCCTGTAATGATATTTTGCAACTCATCATGGCACCCAATTTTAATCCCAATGGTTATTTTGTTTTATTTGATTGGAGAATAAAATGCACTGAGTAGCGTGTGAAGCATGTGTTGACATGCAAAACCTCACACGTTGTCAGAATACCTACATATTTTTTTCAAGTCTGATCCAGTGCAATGATGCATAACCTCTTGCTCCACATTTGGCCAATTTCAGCATAATTTTGAAACTACATGCAAGCCCAGGAATATGTATACCCTACAGACTTTATATTATATTTAACCCACTTTCTTCTCGGGTAGTAACGAGAAACAGATCCCTGACATGAACAATAGAGCCCTCTTCACACTGTTAAATATTACTTTCGAGATCCCTCAAGGTGTGGTTACAATTTCTAAGAATTAGGTCACAAAATAATAGAATAGGACTAGGTAATTCCTTTAAGATTAAAATACATACAGCTCAACATCCCACGAGTGAAAATGAGTCCAAACATTCACTATGTACAGGAAATGAGATCAGAGATCAGAGAGCTGGACTAGAGGGACCACGGAGCACAAATTACTCTGGTGCTAACCTTAGAATCTAGCATACTATTTTAGGGTATCATGCATGAGCTGTGCATGAGGACACTTGTTTATAGATTACTACTAATCAGTAGGGCAATGACAGTGCGATGCATTAAAGGAACAACAGGTGCTCGGTTTGTTGATTATTGTTTTCAAATGTCCTCGGTTGAAAAACAGGTACAACTCAAATGGGAAATGCCTTAAAAAAAGTCCATTTTGTAGAAAACAATTCCACTTTGAGGTGCAACAGATTAAAGGAAAGACATGTACTTAGCTAATAAAAATATTAAAACCAATTAAATATAATTTTTTTAACTAACTACAAAATGAAAAATTATAAAACAGAAATTTGCCTATTACCTTGCTTAACCCTCCTATTTCTGGTACCTTTTTCATACAAGTTGATGCACCATTTGAAACCATTCGCTTTTGTGGTTTTGAATGGTGAAATAACTGTACAGTATTGATTCCCCCAAATGGTTTTGAATGGTAGGTCAGCTAAACCTTGTTTGGATCTTTCCAAATGGTAGTACAGCTAATACAAAACCTTGTTTGGATACTTCTAAGTGGTGAATCAATGGACCCTCTATGCATTTGAATGGATTTGAATGGTAGTAAAGCTTGCTACCAACACTGTTCAAATGGTATCACCATGTGTGTACAAAACCAATGGGCATTTTTGAAAGTGGAAATTTTGAATGGTTTCAAATGGTCTATCAGTAGGAGGGTTAATTATTTCTATTTTATTTAATAATTTCTTAATTCACAATGTCTAGAGATGCAAAGAAAATAAATCTGCTAAGCACAGAAAAAAAAGGTTTCCAGCCAAATTGTCACGTCATGTAAATTGCTTGTGGCTGGTTCTCAGTTAAATTTTGCTTAGTAGATATATGTTTGCTAAGCAATATTTTCTGCTAAGTAGCTCAGGTCCTGAGAAGAGGATATAATCCATTAGGGGATATCTACTTTCTTTGACATTATGCCGTCTAAGCTGTCAGCTTTATCATATTGTTCAGATCCTCTACATCTTCACCCACAGACCTCCATGGTTGGACATAATGCGCCATTTTTTTTCCTATGACTTAATAAGAGCCTCAAGACTCATGTCATTAGTGGTAACTTCTATGCATAAATGATTATCCCACTTCCTGAGTGGGGATTTCAACTGATTCTAGTTGAAGATGGTCAGAAGAGTATACTAATTAAAACATCAAATTATCTCTGCACCGGTTTTCCTGAAGACGATAATACTGATTGAAACGTTGAGTTATCTGACCGACGGTTCTTCTAAGAACCAACATCATTTATTACAACTCCTAAGAGATTGTTTACATGTTGCTACTGCAAACTTTACTCCTACTTTACTTCCATCATGCAAAGCTTCATATCCTACTTCAAAAAAGAAATTCGCTCATGTGGATCGAGGCTACAATCATCGTCAGAAATATTGGCATAACTTGACACAATCGCAAATCTCACTAAGAAATCTCACGAAGAACCCCCCCCCCCCCAGTGTATGAAAATGCAACAGTCCAACTTCACCTTGAGAGCTTGTGATATTTTGTCCAGTTTGTTTATCCCTCAACATTTGTGACCTACTCCCACAAAATGAGAGTCAAGTCAGCATTTTTCAAAACTGAGATGTATGTATTTCTGAATTTTGTAAAATAAAAGAGCTTTCCAACAATAACAAACACTTTAATGATTGATATTAGTCCAATGGCGAGGTGTAATAATGACAAGCGTGCAGAGAAGAGATCAAGCTTAATAAGACTCCAATATCCAATATTCTTATTACTTGAGGTGCACTTACATCTGTGAAAGTTTTTTTTAAAGTCATACTTTCTGATAATTTTGTAAGATGTTTCTATATTAAATCTATACCAGCAAATAACATTGTGCACCGTAATGCTCATAATCTAGGAACATGTTACATTTGGCCCCCTGGCTTTTGCAATCCCATTCACTAGTATCAATACTCATTGCGGTAATTAGCATGGAATACTATAATATCTCATGTGTTTCTAGCTTTCTATGCAATGAGGAAGGGGGCGGTTACTCCATCATATTGTTTATTGCGTTGTTTACATTCTTCCCCAAAGAGCTTTATAAATTGTTGATATTACATCAGACAGAATGTCCTGTAATGGCACAGTCAATATTATCTGAAATAGAAAGTCCATTATTCAAGCTAAGGCTGTATAAAAAAAACTTCATAAATACTAAAGCAATCTTGTCAGCAAACAGTTTGACTGAAACACTTACATGACTGATAGCCCATTAGGATTAAGGAGACAGATAAAAACCAAGTAAACATCCTGTGGTCTAACAGCCATAAGTCGTGACTTTTCAACAAATGGAAGAAAGAAGTCAGAAATGGAATTGAATTAATCAATGTCTTTCTATTTAACAAGCTGAATGAAAAGAATCAATATTATACACGTAGAAAAACTGGGCCAAAATTGCGTAATTACTTAATCTATTACGATCTCCATTCAAGACCTAAACATGATCTGCTCTATGGTCACATGTAACATACATGTGTGTATGGTACATGCTTGAACACATGGAAACACATAATAGAGTTGTGTTACTCATTTTTGTGTACTCGTACATTTTTGTATTTTTACGTACTCGTACATTTTTGTATTTTTACGTACTCGTACATTTTTGCATTTTTACATACTCGTACATTTTTGTATTTTTGCGTACTCATACATTTTTGTTTCCTCGTACAGTTTTAAGTACTTGTACTCATGAAAAAGTACTTGACTACCTAGTTAGAATTGAGGTTCTCATACTCGTACTTTTCCGAATTACATTTTTCTGTAATTGTACTCTTAATCATGAAATATTACTTAACTACAAGTCTGACACATGCTTGTGAGCCCTGTTATATACATCAGCTACTACTACTAGGATCATATTACAGATGAAGTACTCATACTCAAATACATTTTTCTGTACTTATATTTGTACTCATGAAAAAGTACTCAACTATTGAGTACTCAGCTATTGAGTTGGAGTAGTAGTACTCGTACTCAAGTATATTTTTCTGTACTCTTCTCTTACTCTTAATCATGAAAAATGACTTAATGACAAGTCTGACAGATGCATAGATGATAACAGCTACCACTACTGGGATCATATTCCATTTCACTGATCTCATGTCAAAATGTAATTCCTTGCATGTACATTATACAGAGTTCTATCTGTAAAAAAAAACCTGTAAAACATGCCACTGACCCAATACTACCAACACATGTGTCATACAGGCTGCCTTTGGCTCAGAGAGAAGATTAATAATTATTGAGCACTTTCATGCAGATATACAACAGCATGCTGTTTAGCATCAATACTAATGAAGTAGATTGCTCCATAGCAAATTTGTTTTCAAAACTGCATACAAAAGTACCACAGTACAGGAGATAGATCACAGAGCAAGGACCGATACAAACTAAATCCAATACAAGAATAACTTATCCTTGGAAACTTAAGCTACAGTAACTGCACATAGTGTGTACATCATGTATGTAAACATTTAATATCATGTGGAGGGGTTTGTCCATCCATCCAATGCTTTAAAAAATTAACAAAAAGCGTTCATGGAGTCATAGATGAAAAATTACAATTGTCAATTGAAAAATTAGGATCTATACGAGAAAACTGAGGTTGTCAGCTTAACAAAATACATGTAATGTATTGTTTTTCATCAGATGTCCATATCTCATTTAACATCTTATGGTGAAGAAGAAGAAAGAAAAAAAAGGGGGTAAATTACAAAACAAAATTGATTAAGAATCATACATGATAGACCCAGAAGGCTGCAGGATGCTGACTGTTACATCCAGAGAGAACATAAGCTGGTTGTACTCCACTGGTCTTCATCTTATTGGCACCAAGGTCTGCTGCAAATACTAATGAGTCTGTCAATTCCTAGTTATACTGTAGTTCCACAGGATATAGTCTCTCTCTTTGTCTTAAGAATCTCTCTCCTTGTCTTAAGAATCTCTCTCCTTGTCTTAAGAATCTCTCTCCTTGTCCTCCAACTGTCAAGAGATGTAACACATGCACAGAAGATACACCCCTACTCCATTGACAGACAGAATCTCTGTTCAATTATGGTCTTCCAAGGCTTTTTGGACACTCTCACTTGATGAGCGAGTGTTAGAATATTCAGTCCGCTCTCGGAGTTACACACAATCTATTCTGCATTCAATTCTGCTTTATAGAATAACCCACACACACATAGACCACACATTACAGGTGATTACAGTAGTTCACAGCATTCTATAACACTTTTGGGTTTTAACCTATTCATCCAGTTCTGCTGATAGAATTCAATCAATGCAAAGTCCTCTCTTGTTGAGTGTCGGCGAACTCAAACGCTAAATACAACCGGACACAATGCATTGAATAGCTAGCGTTAGTGGAGAAACTGACTAAGTGTACACAGTCATCACTCTATAGTAGTGTGTATATGTGAGTGACCAGAGAAGTGGGATGGGCCTACTTTCGATGCCAGAATACCAACCCAGTCAGATCCAATGGGGTTTGCTGGTAAACGCCCCTAAGGTATGCACACAGTCGGAGCAGTGAGAACTCCAGGTCTCTGCATGCACTGCCTGCATTATAAACACCATAACCTGTGGTATGCCAATGATACAGCAGACTAGTCTGTAAGCTGTGCAGTGGTGACACTAATGACAGTTCACATCACTGTGTGGCATGTGCATTTACAAGCCAGCTGTTCAGTGGGTGATCCCACAGGAGGAACTGACAAGCAACACATCACTGTAGTGGCTGTGTGTGCATGTAAACCTTGACTAATTGACTCTGTGGTTGGCCAACACACTGCATAATGTAATGAGCCTGCATAATAACATGCCCTGTAACACCACCACATCACAATTAGTAAGATGGTTATGGATTTCTACTTATAATGAATGTGTTCCAATTTAATTCTGAATGACAACTTCCCTCAAGGATGTTCATGTGAATCTTGGAGAGAGTAGGGAACTTTTAGAGAAGGAACTGAATGAAGAAGAAAAAGGAAGAATAAAAAGGAGGAATGAAAAAGGGCTAGGGGAGGGGAATATAATAACCACAACATACAATTGTGGTGTGATTATTACAGTTTTCCCTCAAGAAGATTAAGAAATTCTTTAGTAAGGTAATAACCAATATTGTAACTTTACTTTAACTAAATTGCATGAGTAAATAGATACAGTAAAAACTCAACTTTTCATGAACTATATTTATTTATCAGAAACCTAACCACCATGATTCTACCTCAATTATGTTGCAATACAACATTAATAGGCATGATAATTAAAAGTGAGGGTTAGTCAAAATTTTGGTCTATAAATTTAAATCAAGACCCACCATGGAGGTAGTCATGAACACAGCCCCTCCCTTCTGTTTGTTTCATTACATTCCAGACCCTGAGGGCAGGATAAGAATGTAATCATTACTCCCATGTGGGCTGTCAATGTTTATTATCTCACCAACACCTTATACACTGATCTGTTACATGCCATCTGATTGGTCCAAAAGGTTATGACATGGCCTGTGACTGGACAAAATGAGTTACTATACAATGGCTTGGGATTGGTTGAGAGCTAGAAATAATTGGTGCGTTCCACCCGAGATATGGGTGACTTGCTGAAAGTTTTGAAATTTCTTGGTTTGTCTCAATGGTAAGTGAACATTTTTAGAGAGTTCTGTGATTGGTTGAGAGTGGTTTGAAAGTCTTGATTTCGTCATCTGATTGGTTAATGTACAACATTGGTTATTTAAAAAACATAAAATATTTACAGTTTTACATAAACTTACTTGGTGTTATGTTGGTACAAGTATCAGTCAAAATAATTCTGTCTGAAGTACTTCCATTTTAGATTAAAAGAAAATTGTTTTGTCAAAACATAATTGTTCCCAAAATTTAGTTGGTGCATGTCAAGTTGATAATTGAATTAACCGGCCCTTGAAATATTTCAGTAAAATTTATGAGATAATTTCTCAACTGACTGAATTTACGTTCTACAATAATCAAAATTCCACGTAAGAATGAACATACAAGTTTGTGTTATTTACGCATGAATCACACAATATAATATATGAAAAAGAAAATTTCACCGGTTGTATATCTTGATTCACAGAATGCAATTAAATATACTTGTAGGGACAGTTTTTTTGCCAATATAACCAACAATGTGCCTTCCCTTTTACTGAAAACCAGCTGATACATGTAAAGTACCCATGTATCAAACCCATTCTAATGGCAACTGTTATCTGCAAATGTATTTTTGTTTATAAAGCCTGCAATGTACCAGAAGGGGTTAGAGGAAGAATACACATTTGGTAATTACCCAATTACAAAATTACTGAATTACAATACACAAAAACTAAACTGATGTGAAGTTGGTGATGTACCAAACAACCTGAGCAATTATTCCGTCTGACAAGCTGTCGTTTTTTTGTGAAAACATAAAAAGGTATTTATAACAAATTAGAAATGGTTCACGGCCGTGATCCATTTTCACATTAGAATGCATACAAACAAATTTGCTGAAACCTTTCACAGTTTAGCTTGTGTACTTTGGTCATTCCACTAGGTTTGGGAGAAGCTTTGTGGCATGGTGTCCTTGTTACGTAGGTAGATGTACATGTACTATTCATTATCCTTATTAAGAGTGCACATTCTCAGTTGTTCTTCAAATTAGAATGAAATCAATATCTGTACCTTGAATGGGAAGTTACAATAATGTTAATTAGGAGTCATAATAAATGATACAAAATGGTACATTTATCTTTGTTATATCATGGTCTTAGATTGTATAATTTCATTGGTCGAAAGCCTGTCACATGACAAATCACAAATCTTCATGTTACCCTCGTGACGTCACTCAAAAAGTGATGTTCACCTCTGACGTCACTCAAAAAGTGATGTTCACCTCTCAAGAGTGGTACATCACCCTGATCGTCCCCGGGAGTATCATCCCAATATATCTTTCACAAGTGCTAATTTTTATTGCAAGAAGTGAAAACAGCGACCGAGGTTGTTATATTGCTGGTACTCCGCAGAACACGCTATATTTCAATTTGATGCACTGTAGGGACCAGCTAAACAACTTGTCTGCCGTGTGTGAATTTGTTCGCTTCGACCATGCAGTACGAATAGTTCGCGAATACTGCTACGAAACGGGACGAGATGACAGCAACTTCCAGACACTTCCAGTTACAGACTTAGACAGTTTACTGGAAGATTTCTTCGGTCACGTAATCTAATCCCATGGTATAACAAAATAATTGTTGCCTGGCGTGATGGGGGTCCATGGGTTTTGTATTGGCTGATGGCACCCTCGGCTTCGCCTCGGGTGCCATCAGCCCCCTCGGGTGTACAAAACGCCATGGACCCCATCACGCCAGGCAACAATTATTAAATGGAACACCTATCACAAAACTTGCCCCAACCTGGTGGAATGGCCCACCTCTCTCATAATAAATATCAAGCGTGGATGCATTTACAGTCATTTTACCAAAACTGTACACTCCCCTTAAAGGGACAATATCATCACGATCAGAGTAGACTTTCAACAGGGCATGGAATCGGTGTCCTAGTTTAAGATGAACAAATTGACTGAAAATTACTGGCTCATTTATGCAGCAGCAACAGAAATATGACCTTATCATTTGGGTATTATTTTCAGTCACTCCGATTCCATGCCCTGTTGATCGTGACAATATTGTCCCTTTAATCTAAAACTAACACTCCGATTCCATGCCCTGTTGATCGTGACGATATTGTCTCTTTAAACAAAAAAGTAGATCTACATGCAAGACTTCAGATTCTGTATGTAATCTTTATTCTTGGGACATCATTTGTACCCCATGGGGTGTCTGAACATGGATGTAATCATCTGCCATTTTCAAGTGACCTTGTCATTGATTGATTTCTAGTCATTAGGTGAGGAATATAACCAGATTTATCCCCTATTGATGGGGAATGGAATCTCACTCATTCAGAATGGATCCAATCATGAGTATGATGCAATACTCTCAAATTGATTTTTATTGACTTGGACTCAGTGAATGGGAGAAAGCAATTTACATTTTTTTTTTTTTAGATTGAGATTACATTAAATCCTCCTACTATAGCTGCACTTTAGTGGCAATTAGCTATAGAAGTCAAAATTACTCAACTGCCTGTTTTGACTGTTGACCCAAATGTGCACACAGGGGCATTTTGACTGGTTTTTACTGCCATTTTGACCACGAACAATACCAGACAATGCTTTTACCAGTCAAAAATGGTCATTTTGACCTGTACAATACAATACAATGAAGGCATTTATATAGCGCTCTTACACAAACGGTATCACAGTGCTTTACAGTGAGATGCAAGTACAATTTAAAAATACACAGTGCCTAAAATAAATGAGTCTTGAGAGATGTTTTAAATTGACTCAATGAAGAAGCATGACGGATACCAGATGGTAGTTCATTCCAAATGCTGGGTGCAGCAGTATAGAAACCCTTGTTAGCCGCAGTTAAATGTGTAGTTGGCTTTTTGAAGATCCGGGAATCAGAATTTGAACGGGAGTCCACTGTGGTTAGGTTGGTATGGTGTAATAAGCTCACAGAGATAGGATGGCGCAGAGTCAGTAACACATTTATAGGCAATAGTCAATGTTTTGAAATCAACCCGGTCTTGAATGGGAAGTCAGTGAAGCTGTCGTAGGAGAGGGGACACATGGTCATACTTTTTAGCCTTGAAAATTAATTTTGCAGCACGATTTTGAAGCCGTTGAAGACGTTTGATCTCTTTGCTAGAGGATCCTTTGAGAAGTGAATTTGCATAGTCCAAACGTGCTGTGACCAGAGCACGGACTGCATGATGACAAGTGATTTCATCAATAAAGATACGAACTTGAAAGTTAATGGTTTTGCATATTGATGATACATGGTTAGACATACTCATAGTACTGTCAAAAATAACACCAAGGTTTTTTACACATGAGGAGGGTTTGATAACTGTATTACCAATTGTAATGGTGACGTCAGATAATGTTTTCAAAAGTCTGTGGTTGGCAGTCTTTTCATCATTGAGGAGGAGCATATTTTTTGACATCCATGCCTTGATGTTAGAATCACAAGCAGATAAAGTTGAAAGTGCACGATCAGTTTCACCAGGTTTCCTGGGATCAACACACGTATATAATTGGGTGTCATCAGCATAAAAATGGAATTTGACACCAGAATGATGCTTAATAATATCTGAGAGTGGGTGTGTGTAGTAAGAAAACATCTGAGGTCCAACACAGGAACCTTGTGGTAAACCATAATCAAGAGTTTGCGGATCAGAATAGTTATGAAACCAGTTGGAAATGTACTTACTACACCTAAGGTTTGACAGTGTTTGACTTTTAAGTGCACTAGATATACTTTGGCAAGTATATCAACATTTTGACTGATTTTGACCCTTGTAGTGGTAGGAGGGTTAATTTACGAATGGTACAGATGGTATTACTATACCTCATACATATTCATGATCGAGCGCCGAATTCTCACTGGTCCATTCACCATCACGTGCCAGATGCTATTTTGGCTGTTTACCAAGCGCCCGCGAGTATTCACGCACAGGGTACCTCGGGGAGCTAATATTGACTGTCCACCCTCAAACCATGTTATATTTGTATAATATACTTTTATTTAAGAAAAAACTGTTTGCAGTGACACCATGTGAAAAATTATCTTTTGAGTAGTAATTAGTTCTGAAAAGAACAGTCTTTACTTATCCTTTTCACCATGCAAAACTACAAAACTTACATCCTTTTATTTCCTGATAATTACACATTTAAATGAAAATGAAAAATCATTTTCTTGTTAACGACACAACCAAATAAGGCAACCTAATGACCTAATACGGCAAGAGAAGGTGCCGTTTTCTGAGGTATACTCATTGGGAGAATGGGGTTTCAAGCAAGATAAACATATCTCCCAAATGGGATATTATAGTTGACATCAACCCCCATGAGCTGTAATAAGCTGGAACCTTCACAGGTTGGTTGTTGAATGTAAGCAAGCATACTCGTAATTAACCTCTATTTATAGATTATTTGTAGATAATCTGACTGGACAAAATGTAGTCACGTGGGGTGTATTAACGGATGGGTTATCAAAATCAGAACAGTGCGTGTGTGCCAGCTGTTCGCCAGCTGTTTTGTGCGACGCGCAATGTGGATTTCAACCAATCACAGTAACGAAGATTGGCATCACACGCCTGACACATGTACTTTAGTGTTTCATGTGTCCCCAAAACGTGAAATTGCCCATTTCTATTTGGCTTTATTCAACAACAACAAAAATCACTTTTTTTTTTTTTTTCCTTTCTTTTTTGTTACATTTTGAAAACGAAATTGATACGGACATT
Organism: Zoroaster sp. YZ-2022; assembly: GCA_029582265.1. Lineage (NCBI taxonomy): Eukaryota > Metazoa > Echinodermata > Asteroidea > Forcipulatida > Zoroasteridae > Zoroaster > Zoroaster sp. YZ-2022. Next base: position 30,714,526 of record CM055830.1, read on the forward strand.
TATGAATGGGAATAACAATTTGATGCTGGGTCTTTACCACAGATTAAAAACCAGACGTTAATCTGCGGTAAAGACCACACGACAAACTGTTATTCCCTTGATATTGACCCACTGATATTGGACAAGGGTTAATGCAAACTGAGCGTCAAATGGTGATGGCTTATTGGGAGGGGGGAGGTACAGAGGTCCAAGTATTACCCACTCTGTCACTGAATGACCTTCTGAACCAGCAGGGAGACCAGGGGATCAGGCAGAAGATATTTACATTATGAGGTAATAATAACCATGCACAGTAATATTATCCATGTATTCACAACTTAGGCTTAAAATGAACCCCTGAGGGCAGGCAAATTTTAAAAGGCCCAGGATGGAAGGAAGTCATGCATTTAAGCCCTTTTCACACGAGCACCGATAACGAACGTCCTTGGTTATGGGCGCCGGTTGTCTGTCACCATGGTCGCTTGCGATTTTGTAACAAACTTTCACACGACTTCCAAACTACGTCCAAACCACCAACGTCCCTCGTTTCAGAGCTTTTGCAATTGCAGTTGTGCAATCCATATATCGCTGGTACTGCGCGCAGTACTCATTCACTGAACTCTCTTGTATGGGTTACCAATGGTTTAAGTTTCCTCGAAAAATTATATCGTTCTGCGAAATCATTCACCAGTTTTATTTTTTCGGAAAAATTTCTCCTAGTTTCTCGACAATTATTACAATGAATATCGGCTCAAAGTATTCTTGCAGAAACTCTGACAATCGATTCTCCGAGTGAGAGTCTGAGTAGGCCAAACGTTAACTTTAATTCTCAAAAATGTTGCTCCTATTTTTTCGACAATTTTTACACCTTGCTTCCCGACAATTTTTACTCATAATTTCCTGACAACTTTCTCCTCGTTTCTCGATAATTATCACTATGGATATCGGCTCAAGTACTCTTGCAGAAACTCCAACAATCAATTCTTGGAGCTATTATGCTAACGTTTACATTAATTCTTCATCAACGAACAAGACGAAGACAAACGGGAAAGACACATCCGGTATATTGCAAGCTGGTCTAGTGACGCGTATCGCGCATGCGAAATGATACCGCTAAAGCAAGAGTCCCCTGTTTAAACGCACTAAGCATTTCACACGACCTATCGTGGCAATTTTAACATCGTGGCGATTTTTTGGAGGTCTCGATCTCTGTTATAAATAACAAGGGTCCGTGGTAATTATTTAACAAGGATAGTTTTCATTTATGGATGCGATTTATCACCAAGGTCCTTTGTTAAAACGGTCTCGTGTGAAACAGCCTTTAGTGATTTGGGGACAATAATTATTAGAAAGCACCTGGGCTAAAAATGACTGATGATACAAGGCAGAGGGAAACTATCTCAGGAATGCATTTTTACTATTGTTATGAAAGACACAACAAAATAAGCTGAAACTTTACCACAGATTAAAAACCGGATGATAATGTCCCTTTAAAGATATTTTAGTTTCCATTCAACCCATCCCCATGCTCAACCCAAGTCAGACTTTAATTGATTTACATGTACATCTGTTGTCAATTTCAAGGGTCCTTATTTACAGAATATGCTAATGATAGAGGAAGAAGGAACAAAATGCTTCTCTTTTTTTCCTAAATGAATGTACAGTACATGTATCTGTCAAATTCCCCCTTCAGCTCTGAGCTGTCAGCTTTCATGATAAGCTAAGAAGGGATTTTCAAGTTCAAGAGAAATTCAAGATGTCTTTTGGGCAAACGTGCAACTATTGCCTTTGAGAAAGATAATGGAAGGGATTATAATGTCAACCAGTCTTCCTTGTTTGACAGCGCCATGTAAATAAGTTTAATTTGTCTTTTATTGAGTTCTCTTTGTAGTTTTCAAGTATCTGTTGACACAAAAAGTTACTTTTCAGGTCCTCTTTTTGGGGACCAAAGCTCTTGTTACTCCTAATATTATCAGTACTCGTACTCTTACTCATACATGTATGTACTCTTCATTGTACTCTTACTTGTACTCTTACTTGTACTCTTACATGTACTCGTACATGTACTCGTACATGTACTCTTACTTGTACTCTTACTTGTACTCTTACTTGTATTCTTACTTGTACTCGTACATGTACTCTTCCTTGTACTCGTACATGTACTCTTCCTTGTACTCGCACATGTACTCTTCCTTGTACTCTTACATGCACTCGTACAAATACTTGTTCATGTACTCATGCATGTACTCTTACTTGTACTCTTCCTTAAGTTGTACTCTTACTTGTACTTTTACTCATACTCTCATACCCTAAAAGTCAAATAATTGATACTTGGTGTGTTGTAAAAATGTATCTGGTAAAATTTCTGGTGAAATAACATAGAACTTGGGTGACAGATCTTTAACCTCACATGAACGCTCATGTTTTCTTGTCATTTCATTTACCTTAAAGATAAAGATTCTACAAGATCAAAACATAAGGCACTCCAAACTTTAACTTAGGGCATTTATCCATAACAGGTTTTTTCCATTAAGTGGGTATGTGAAGGCACTCTCACGGCTTATACACTAAAGACGCACTTTTCCTAGTCAACATTTAGACATGGATGTGACTGTGTTCTCTTCGCTCTTACTGATTTATTATTTAAAAAATTGTATTGCATACTAGATTGGACAGATCTTTTCACCCATACACATGCTTATCTTATGACAAAAGAGGGGCCTTCAACACAAATCTGTTATTCACGCAGCAAATTACTGTTTCATTGACCCAACGAAGTGACAAGGGGGTGCTCTTAATATTGTCCAATCAAGCCCAAATGCAGTTTTGTATACCTTGATATCACATTGAAATGATTATAAAGAATCAAGGCTGTGTTGTGTTTTTTTTTTTCTCTACTGAAATATCCCCAGAGCGCCTTACTCAAACACAAATCCGCTATCCATGTAGCCAATGCCATTTCGTTGACCCACCATAAACCACTGTCAGTACATCAACCACTGTCCCCCAGTGTAAAAGGAAACAAGGAAAGCATCTTGCATGCCCAAAAGACGCATCCACTTACCATCTAATCCTTTCCGCTATATCCTCACTGCATTCAATCAAGCTTTCGTTTGACTATTCCAACAGAAGACAGTGGGGGCTTAAACATCTTCTATGCATTTTCATTTTTTTTTTAGAAATATGCCAAAGGATGGAATTCTTATTGACTCTGCTCTTTTGTCAGACTTAAGAGAGTGACTGAGAGCGGCACAAGGGGGTAGCTTTTGATAGTGAAATAAAAGAGGATTTTACAGAGGATAATGGGACTCTGTTTGATGAAAACAAGGGGAGGCAAAATAGAAGGAAAAAGTGAACCTGAGGGGGAAGGGTTTAGAGTGTTGAGGTAGCATGAATAACAGTGATACCAATGGAAGATTATAAGCTTTACATACTGTTTTTCAGATACCGTGATGGCCTTGAATTGAGCATCAAACATGACACAAACCTTGCATCGTGATTTCAATCTTTCTGAATCAAACCTCTTTGTGACATTATCATCATATGTATGTATTTGTACAGGGGCGGATGGAGGATTTTTGAAAGGAGGTCCAGATGGTTGGAATTGTTTAAGTCAATAGAAACAGTGTGGAAATTTTGCCCCAAAGATATAATCAACCCTTGTTCCAATGTAGATTACAAACATGGAGCAATTTCATAGAGCTGCTAAGAATAGAAATTTGCTGAGCACAGGAAAATTTAGCAAAAGTAACTTTAACAAAAATGCTTAAAAATATTTTAAGAAAAAAAGGGAAAAAAAGTTTTTCATTGCCTGAACACCAACTGCGAAGACATTTTCACTGGTTATTTTTGGGATATATTTCTTGAAAACGAGAGGGGTGAAAAGAACGTATATTACCATTACTTGTACTCATACATGTACTCTTACTTGTACTCATATACATGTACTCTTACTTGTACTTGTACATGTACTCTTACTTGTACTCGTATACATGTACTCTTACTTGTACTCGTACATGTACTCTTACTTGTACTCGTACATGTACTCGTACTTGTACATGTACTCTTCATTGTACTCTTACTTGTACTTGTACATGTACTCTTCATGGTACTCGTACTTGTACTCGTACATGTACTCTTACTTGTACTCGTACATGTACTCGTACTTGTACATGTACTCTTCATTGTACTCTTACTTGTACTCGTACATGTACTCTTACTTGTACTCGTATACATGTACTCTTACTTGTACTCATATACATGTACTCTTACTTGTACATGTACTCTTCATTGTACTCTTACTTGTACTTGTACATGTACTCTTCATGGCACCCGTACTTGCACTCACACATGCACTCTTACTTGCATGCACCACCATGTACTTGCACATGCACCTTCATTGCACTCTTACTTGCACTTGTACATGTACTCTTCATGGCACCTCATGTACTCTTCATTGCACTCTTACTTGCACTCATATACATGTACTCACTGCTTGTACATGTACTCTTCATTGCACCTCTTACTTGTACTTGTACATGTACTCACTCTGCACTCATACATGTACTCTTACTTGCACCGCATGTACTCTTACTTGCACCGTACACATGCACCGTACTTGTACATGTACTCTTCATTGCACTCTTACTTGTGCACATGTACTCTTACTTGCACCAGATACATGCACTCTTACTTGTACGCACCTTGTACATGTACTCTTCATTGTACTCTTCCTTGTACCGCATGTACATGCACTCTTACTTGCACCGTACATGTACTCACTCTTGTGCTTGCACATGCACCTCTTCATTGTGCACCGCACATGTACTCTTACTTGTACTCATACATGTACTCTTACTTGTACTCGTATACATGTACTCTTACTTAATTGTACTCGTATACATGTACTCTTACTTGTACTCGTACAATGTATGTACTCTTACTTGTACTCGTACATGTACTCTTACTTGTACTCGTATACATGTACTCTTACTTAATTGTACTCGTATACATGTACTCTTACTTGTACATGTACTCTTCATGGTACTCGTACATGTACTCTTCATTGTACTCGTACATGTACTCTTACTTGTACTCGTATACATGTACTCTTACTTGTACTTGTACATGTACTCTTCATTGTACTCTTCCTTGTACTCGTACATGTACTCTTACTTGTACTCGTACATGTACTCTTACTTGTACTCGTACATGTACTCTTACTTGTACTCGTACACGTACTCTTACTTGTACTCGTATACATGTACTTGTTGTGATACTACTTTGTGTGCGCACGCACACACTTTCCACTCCATGTTAACAGTCACTTACTCTGCCTGGAGCTTCTGAATAAACGTGTACTTTACGTACTCCTGAGGACTCAACAATCGCCATCTAACTATCCTTATTTCCCGAGTCCATATCACCACATGGTGGCAGCGGTAAAGGTTAAAAGGACTTCCCCTTCGAACTCAATACTTTTTATCCAGTGATTGACCAACGATCACCGTTAACTTTGAGTCTGGAGATCGATGAAAATCGTCACGGAGAGCAGTCCAGAATACTCACGTGCACACATACACGGTGACCCATACCCGCTGTAGCTGTATCAGCACCCACCGAAGCCAACGTTGTGCACTGCCACGACCACGTACTGTCATGACTGTAAGCGTTGTGCTTTTACTACAAGTACAACCGAGCCAAGCTTATCCCGCACACACAACCGAGTGCAATGCCAGCAGCCATATAGCGCAAGGAAGACAAAGTTCCAGTGAAAACACAAGCCAGAGACCAACGGCCATCACCAACAATTTCGCCAATCACAGGACGTCGACGGCCATCCCATGACGACGGCGATGACTGCATGATAGCCCCACCAGTTTTCCCCGGGATTCCCAGACCCACCCCCGGCGAAGAAGCACGGTCAAGACGGTTGGTGAACTTTTAATATTAGCATATATCGTCAAACTCGCCAGACCGTAGAGAACAATTTGCTGTGAATTTATATTCCTACCTTGATAACTTTACCGATTTCATTTATACCAGACTCACAATATTTTGTGCCTCAGATCAGCGGCACTACTTTTTGTGTTAAAAATAGGCGTAGGAATACACAACTAAGCAGCAGTCAACTGCAGAGCCCATTCACAGCAACGAAACTTTATTTGACCTTTGACCGTATCAATGCGCCGAGTGTGAGAAACCGATTAACCAGAGAGTATATCACTCCGCCAACAGCCGGAACTGTGCATCATAGACTTGCTACCCGTCCACAATGGCAAAATACCCGGAAATGCGCTGGGATGCATCAGACTTAACCGAGGAGTTTAAACTTTTCAAACAGCGTATGTCCCTGTGCCTCATGGACAATGAAGTGAATGATCAAAGGAAAATAGCAGTGAAAATCAAGATTGCTGTGGGAAATGAAGGCCTGAAAAGGATAAATGCTTCAGGTCTAACTGAAGAAGAACAAAATGAACCAAACAGACTTTGGACACTATTTGAAGACCAATTACAGATAAAAGTAAATTTTCGGATCCATAGATTGGAATTAATGCGATATAAGCAAAAACCAAAGGAAAGCTTAGACGAATTTGTCACGAGGTGCCGCGAAAAAGCAAAACAATGCGATTTTCAGCCTAATGAGCTTACTGAACGCGTGCTAGAGCTGGTAGTTGCCTCAACACCCTTTGAGGGATTCCAAAAAGACCTCTTGGACAAACCAAATGGGTTCACCTTAGATGAGCTTTTGAGGGAGGGACGCAAATACGAAGCCGTGGCGGCGAGCAAAAAATGCTTACAGTCCCTAGACGGCGCTGCATCCGATACTGCCGTAGATGCCATACGGCAGCCGAAAAGAAAATGCTCAAATTGCGGCCTCTCCCACCCGCCACGCCGATGCCCAGCATACAAGGATACTTGCAAATCTTGCGGCGCAAAAGGCCACTGGGCAAAATATTGCCGAAAAACGAAGCGCAAACAACGCCAAGGCAGGTCCTCCCAGGGAACACGCAGCCAGTCACGCCCGCGTGGCCGAACAAATTCGCGTAACCCAACAGGCAACACGGGTAATCGTACCGATAATAGGCAGGTGGACCACATGACCGATGGCAACACTGCCAATGCTCCAGAGACCTGGGACGACGATCCAGCTGACCTGGGCTACGAGGATCCTTCAGAGGGTACATTTTACTCCATCACTGTATTTGACGTGACCGCCACTGAAACACAAGCGACCAACGAGGCATTCACCACCATAGATGTCATGTGCCCAGAATTACTAGGTGTGAAGCGTCTCCGCATGAAGATTGACACCGGAGCAGGGGCCAACACCCTGCCTCTCCGTACCATCAAGCAAATGTATGGTGATGAATGGAGATCACATATCTTGCCAGCCAAGGCACAGCTCACAGCCTACAATGGTACAGCCATTACATGCTTGGGACGCATAGATATTATGTGCCGATACAAAGATTCATCGTGGTCTAAACAGCGGTTTTACGTGGTTGATGTACCAAGCCCAGCTATTGCCGGTCTACCTATATGCAAAGAGCTCAAGGTTGTGACGATCCACTCCGTTAATCAGCCTGGATGCCCAACTCCGCCCAACAACGACAGCCACGTCGACTTACACGCAGCAGTCAAATCGCTCGACGACCTAAAGCGAAGGTTTCCCAAACAATTTGACATGCTTGGGAACTTCAAAGCCAAAGCCCATCTCTACCTCAAAGAAGATGCCACGCCAAGCATCGATGCACCACGTAAGTGCAGCATCCACCTCAAGCCTAAGCTGAAAGCTGAGCTTGACAAAATGGAAAGTGACGGCATCATACGTTACATTGATTATCATACCGACTGGTGCAGCTCGATAACCACAAGCGTCAAAAAAGACGGATCCTTGAGAATCTGCCTTGACCCCAAGCGTCTGAACGACAGCCTAAAAAGATGCCCACACAAGATCCCCACATTGGAGGAGCTCAACCCGGCTTTTGCAAGTGCAAAGTACTTCTCTAAGCTAGACGCTAAGGCGGGTTACTGGTCAGTTCACCTTGATCAGAAATCACAGGAGCTGACAACATTCCGTACACCATTCGGGCGTTACTGCTTCAAGAGGCTTCCTTTCGGCTTATCGGTGAGCCAGGATATCTTCCAACAAGGCATGGACCACATCATAAACCAAGTACCTGGATGTGTAGGCATCACTGATGATATCGCTGTATATGGGCGTACAGAAGCCGAGCACGATGCTAATCTGCTATGTCTTATGCAGACGGCTGAGCGAGAAGGCCTAGTCTTCACAACAGCTCCAAATGCAAAATAAAAGACAACAAAATCAACTTCTTCGGCTCAGTCTACTCCGACACAGGCATCCACCCTGACCCCGGGCGAATAGAGGACATCCGCGCAATCCCAACCCCACAAGACAAAGAGGATCTGCAAAAATTTCTTGGCTTGATGAACTATGTTTCAACATACATCCCACACTTTGCTACCAAAGCAGCACCCCTCAGAGATCTGCTGCGAAAAGATGTTCCATACCTGTGGCAGGAAGACCACCAGGCATTATTCAACGCTATTAAAGATTCAATTTCTAGCACCTCATGCCTACAGTACTATGACCCCACAAAACCAACCACCCTGGAAGTTGACACATCACAGAAAGGGCTTGGAGCCAGCATCCTGCAAGAGGGCAACCCAGTCGCATTCGCCTCCAAAAGCCTATCCCAAGCCCAATCCTGTTATTCCAACATTGAGAGGGAAACTTTAGCCCTGGTCTTCGGAATCAGCCGATTCCACACCTACCTGTTTGGCGCAGATTTCCATGTATATACAGACCATAAACCTCTTGTAACGATCTGCAACAAACCACTGACCAGCGCCCCTCCACATCTCCAAAGACTCCTCATCAAGATCCAAGGTTACAACTTCTCTATAGCCTATAAACAAGGTTCGTCTATGATACTTGCTGATGCCCTTAGTCAACTGCCCAACCTGACAAAGCGAGACAGCATACCCCTCGACCTTCACGTAGATGACATCGATCTTAGCAACAACCCAACAACCGAGGATATAGACTTGGTCCACTTTGGGTGCAGCAAACGTGAAACACTTCGGCAGCAGACAGCATGCGACCCTGTGATGAGAGAACTTCAACAGGTCATCTACACCGGATGGCCAGAATCAGTCAAGGAATTGCCATCCCAACTGCGGATTTATTGGCCATACCGAGATGAACATGGGGTCTCCAGCAGCGTCATCTTCAAGGGCAGACAGGTCATTATCCCAGAGAAAATGCGAAATGACATCCTCAGCCAACTCCACCTTGGGCACCTCGGAATCGAGAAGACAAGACGTCTGGCCCGCAACTCTGTGTACTGGCCAAAAATCAACGACGACATAGCCAAAGTGGTCAAAGAATGCACAGCATGCCAAGAAACACAAACCAAGCAACAAAAAGAGCCCCTCGACCCACACGAAATCCCGACAACCCCATGGACCAAACTGGGGACTGACTTATTCGAGATAGACGGTGACCACTACCTTATCATTGTCGATTACCATTCCAAATACCCAATCATCTTCCGACTGACAAGCACCACCAGTGCCACCGTTGCCCAACTAACCGCTTCAACCTTCGGACTGCTGGCAGCACCCATGGAGATAGTATCCGACAATGGGCCCCAATACATTGGGAAAGCCTACCAAGACATGTGCAACACTTGGTCGGTCAAGCACACGACATCATCTCCCCGCTATCCCCGCTCCAACGGTTTAGCAGAGCGTACTGTTCGCACAGTGAAGTCACTGATCACCAAATGTCGGAAGACAGGCCAAGACATTCATCAGGCCCTACTTAATCTGCGAGCAACACCCATCGACACAGGTCTACCAGCCCCAGCCGAAATCATGTTCGGCCGTCCTATTCGCACTACCTTGCCTAGCAATGACCCTCTGCAGAAGCCTTCCGATACTTTTCAACGACTTCAAAACAGACAGGACCACATGAAGACTCAGCATGACCAACACGCAGGCCCAGCACTTCCACCCCTGTTCGTTGGACAAAAGGTCCGGATCCTTAAACATAGCGACAACACTTGGATCCCAGGAGAGGTCACGAAAGTACGGAAAGAGCCAAGGTCCTACGAGGTTTCTACGCCTAATGGTACTACCCTACGCCGCAACCGCGCACACTTGCGAGAGATGTTTAGCAAACAGCACACCCAAGCGCAACAGCCCAATGGCGCGATGCAGGCAAAGTACAACCAGCTGAGCATGCCGCAAAAGCGAGTTGGTCAGAGGGCAATTGCCAGCCGAACCAACAAAACAAGCGAAAAAAACCTACCCAGCGTAACACTCCCAATCCGGAGCAAAATGCAACTCGTGACAAGCCAGTCAAAATCCAAACCAAACCATCTCCACCTAGAGAACAAGTCACAACCAGGTCAGGTCGAACTAGCCGTCGACCAACTCGTTTGCTTGAAATCTAATCATTTTGTTCCCAGTTTATTAAAAACTAAACCAACAACCATTCTTGCTGTTGTTTTCTGAGTTATATACTAAATGAGTCCAATGACACACTCCAAAAAAAAAAAATTAAATAAAATTTTTTTTTTTAAATAAAAAATAAATTAAAAAAATTAAAAAAATAAATAAATAAGTAAATAAATAAACTGTACTCTTATTTGTTATAATTAAAAACATTGTACATGTACCAGTTTATTAATTTCAAAAAGAGGGAGATGTTGTGATACTACTTTGTGTGCTCACGCACACACTTTCCACTCCATGTTAACAGTCACTTACTCTGCCTGGAGCTTCTGAATAAACGTGTACTTTACGTACTCCTGAGGACTCAACAATCGCCATCTAACTATCCTTATTTCCCGAGTCCGTATCACCACAGTACTCTTACTTGTACTTGTACATGTACTCTTCATTGTACTCTTACTTGTACTCATATACATGTACATGTACTCTTACTTGTACTCGTACATGTACTCTTCCTTGTACTCTTCCTTGTACTCGTACATGTACTCTTACATGTACTCTTACTTGTCATTGTCATTGACATTTTCACTGGTTATTTTTGGGATATATTTACTCTTCATGGTACTCGTACATGTACTCTTCATTGTACTCTTACTTGTACTCGTACATGTACTCTTACTTGTACTCGTATACATGTACTCTTACTTGTACTTGTACATGTACTCTTCATTGTACTCTTCCTTGTACTCGTACATGTACTCTTACTTGTACTCGTATACATGTACAATGTACTCTTACTTGTACTCGTATACATGTACAATGTACTCTTACTTGTACTCGTACATGCATGTACTCTTCATTGTACTCGTACATGTACTCTTCATTGCACTCTTCCTTGTACTCGTACATGTACTCTTACTTGTACTCGTATACATGTACTCTTACTTGTACTCGTACATGTACTCTTCATTGTACTCTTCCTTGTACTGACATGTACTTACTTGCACCGCATGTACTCTTCCTTGTACTCTTCCATGTACTCCTTGTACTCATACATGTACTCACTTGTACTCGTATACATGTACTCTTACTTGCTGTACATGTACTCTTCATTGTACTCCTTGTACCGTGCATGTACTCTTACTTGTACTGTATACATGTACTCTTCTGTATACATGTACTCTTACTTGTACTCTTCATTGTACACTTCCTTGTACTCGTACATGTACTCTTACTTGTACTCGTACATGTACTCTTACTTGTACTCGTATACATGTACTCTTACTTGTCCTCTTCATTGTACACTTCCTTGTACTCGTACTCTTACTTGTGCACATGTACTTGCATTATACATGTACTCTTACTTGTACTCGTACATGTACTCTTACTTGTACTCGTATACATGTACTCGTACATGTACATGTACTCTTCATTGTACTCTTCCTTGTACTCGTACATGTACTCTTCATTGTTCTCTTCCTTGTACTCGTACATGTACTCTTACTTGTACTCGTATACATGTACTCTTACTTGTACTTGTACATGTACTCTTCATTGTTCTCTTCCTTGTACTCGTACATGTACTCTTACTTGTACTCGTATACATGTACTCTTACTTGTACTCGTACATGTACTCTTACTTGTACTCGTACATGTACTCTTACTTGTACTCGTACATGTACTCTTACTTGTACTCGTATACATGTACTCTTACTTGTACTCGTATACATGTACTCTTACTTGTACTCTTCATTGTACACTTCCTTGTACTCGTACATGTACTCTTACTTGTACTCGTACATGTACTCTTACTTGTACTCGTATACATGTACTCTTACTTGTACTCGTACATGTACTCTTCATTGTACTCTTCCTTGTACTCGTACATGTACTCTTACTCGTACTCGTACATGTACTCTTACTTGTACTCGTATACATGTACTCTTCCTTGTACTCGTACATGTACTCTTACTTGTCATTGTCATTGACATTTTCACTGGTTATTTTTGGGATATATTTCTTGAAAACTAGAGGGGTGAAAAGAACGTATATTACCAAAAACCAATGTTGTACTTTCCCATGAAGCAGCATCATTATGAAATGAGAAACCTTATCATTGAAGTTAGCAAAAAACAAATGGCTTAGCGGTTTATTTAAACTGTTCCCAGGTTAGACTGTTATGTACACAATGTACTATTAGAGTGACATTGGGGATCCTGCATGAGCAATAAACAACTGCACTTCAAATTGAACCCTGAGCTATCACTCATCATATGAAAAAATGTACCCGATAGTTTCATTGGAAAAGATAAAAACTACAAATTGCTTTAAACCTTGTCTCAGGTGCTCCTGATCCTGAGACACAATTGCTCCTTCAATTGAGTAAATAATTACTTGATAATACCCCAAGGAGTCAGTAACAGCCAGGATTAATGCAGTCATCTTGAGGATGAGGATTACATGGCAGCTGCGCTTCTGTGTGTTATAGCATTACAGGTGAGATGAGGGTTGCTCTAGAGAGTTCATTACCATGCCAAGAGACGTTTTGAGTTTGATACAAAGTTTTGATTGTTAGTTCCAGACTTAACAGAGTATTATACATGTATCTGTTTGATGCTACAAGGTTTTGAATGTATTTAACCTGCTACTGTGACCACCTGGACAATGTGGTCAACTGAGTTATCGCATCACAATGTGATCACCTGATTTATTGCATCACAAGTCAGATGGGGGGGTGTTTTAGAGAGTTCATCACCATGTCAGGAGTTCTTTTTTGGTTTAATAAAATGTTAAGAATCATTTGTTAGTTCCAGGCCATGCTACTGTGACCAAATGAACAATGTGGTTACATGGATAATGTCACCACCTTCCTTAGCAATGCTGAAAACTATTGGTTATTCCAGCCACACTCACTGCTCAGGACAGTGCAAAGTGTTTGGAAAGGCGTGACCATAGTGCACCATCAGACTGATGCACTGTTATGAAGAACATGGTCACAACATACTGATCTGGACCATACCTCATGGAAATAACTAAATGCATCTAGGCCATATTTTACTTAGCAAACATGACACAGCCCCCCCCCCCCCCACATCATTATGAAACTCATAAGATACAACACCCCTTCTACCATAACACATCTCACAGCAAACAGTAATTGCACTACTTGACACTAAGGTGTTTTAAGTCTGTCTGCAAATATTGCAAGTAGCAATTTGTCAGGTTCCTTTGAGTGTATATATTTTCTATCCTTAATTACACCCAGACACTTTTGGTAATTAAAAACACAAATACTAAAAGGGTAAGGTACAACATTGGTAATGTTGGCCAAACTGCTTCTATGAGTATGCTTTACTCTCTTTGGATCAAGATATACATACAAGGTACAGCATTGGTAATGTTAGCTAAACTGCTTCTATGAGTATGCTTACTCTCTTTGAATCAAGATATACATACAAGGTACAGCATTGGTAATGTTGGCTAAAACTGCTTCTACGAGTATGCTTACTCTCTTTTAATCAAGATAATACAAGGTACAGCATTGGTAATGTTGGCTAAAACTGCTTCTACAAGTATGCTTACTCTCTTTGAATCAAGATATACTTAACCATAATTGCTTCGTCCTTCGGATGGGACGTAAAGCCGTAGGTCCCGTGTGTTGTATAATGCACGTAAAATGGATTGTCGTGGCCGAACGGTCTAGCGCACCGAACTCAAGTTCTGGTGTTGCCAGCAGCAGAGTGTGGGTTCGAGCCCCGGCCGTGACACCTGTGTCCTTGAGCAAGACACTTAACCATAATTGCTTCTCTCCACCCAGGGGTTAAATGGGTACCTGTGAAGGCAGAGATGGTTTGCTCTCTATGCGCTAGAAATGGCAGCAATTGAGCTGTATACTCCCCAGGGAGCTGAGATGGTTTCAGGAATGATTTATGAGCCTTATGAGCAGGGATAATAATATAATGCGCCTTGAGCGCCACTTAGTTGGTGGATACGTGCGCTATATAAATCTATACATTATTATTATTATTATTACAAGGTACAGCATTGGTAATGTTGGCTAAACCTGCTTCTACGAGTATGCTTTATACTCTCTTTGAATCAAGATATACATACAAGGTACAGCATTGGTAATATTGGCCAAACTGCTTCTAAGTTCTATGAGTATGCTTACTCTCTTTGAATCAAGATATACATACAAGGTACAGCATTGGTAATGTTGGCTAAACTGCTTCTATGAGTATGCTTACTCTCTTTGAATCAAGATATACATACAAGGTACAGCATTGGTAATGTTGGCTAAACTGCTTCTATGAGTACGCTTACTCTCTTTGAATCAAGATATACATACAAGGTACATCATTGGTAATGTTGGCTAAACTGTTTCTATGAGTAGGCCTATGCTTAGCCTACTAAGCCATATAAAATCGCCAAAGATGGTCTGGATATCTCTGAAGTGTCTAGAATTTTCTTATTTACATAATTTATGTGCATATAAAGATGAACTGGCCCCGAGTTTTTCTCATATTTAAACAGCAATTTCTGAAAATGTTCTTTGTTAATATCTGAACATTGCTATTTTACTTGTAAAAACAAATGGATTCAAATGACACATTTTTCAAAATAATTATGAGAAGCATGGTTACTGTAATATGTACCGAATTGAATTTATGGCGGATCCCATCATAAATTCATTTTTACACTGTTTTACTGTTAAACCAAGTAAGCTGACAATTATTTTGTGAAATATTGTTTTCCTTTCTAAAAGGAAAATTGACAATGTTCAAATGAAAAAAACAAAATAAAAAATCCGGAAATTGCAGGTAAAACACAAGCGATACATCTTTACTTCACTGAAATGAATTATCACAGAAATAGTGAAAAACATATTCAGATTTATTTTTTATTCATTCTAACGTGGAATTTACATCCGTTGGCGACAACATTTCAGCTGGGAAATAATTTTGCTTTAAAAATGAAAGAACCTCGGACAGAAATATTTCAAGGATGTACCATCATCAACTTCACACCAAGTAAAGTGATCATTTATGGTTTTTGAGATCATTAGTCTAACAAGATAAAGAAATAAACAAACAAACAAACAGTGACAGGAACTTCGTCTGACAGCAGGACTGTGATTCATGTACCACCTGCACTTTCATTATAAAATAAATAACCAAGAATACATGTCCTGCAGGCCCAGAGAGAGAGAGAGAGAGAGAAAGAGCCAACAAACTAAGTGTACCGCATATTGATTTGGGAGTCAACTTTGGCACATATGCAGTACACCGATATCTGAATGGAAACACACAAAAATCAATGAGCGGAGCGTGAAGGAAATTAAAGCTCTGTTCTCTTCTACAAGATTTAGAATAAATAACAAAAATTCTCAAAAATCTGGAGCCTGGTTTGTATGGATTTTTTCCCTTTTTTTTTTCCTTTTTTTCCCCCCAATCATGGGTTTTTTGTTTTTTCAGTCAGCAGATTTGCGAATCAGGAAGTGAATTGTACCTTGAGAATAATTAATGGTGTATGCTTTTCCATTAACCATCTGTGAATATGTTGACTTAGTGACTTTTCAAAATAACATGTTGCACTATCCAATTCTCATTCTGTTCATGATTTGGCAATATATTTTGGGGGTTTATTTTCTTTCCTGCCCACGGATTTGTGATTCAGGAACTTGTCACTCTGGAAAACCAAATATCGAAAGGGGAAAACAACATACTGAAGGGGTTCTGTTTATCGGGAAGGTTACAATATTGATTTCGTTGGCAAAATTGCATTAACGAGTAAGCTTTGAATCAAGATATATATACATGTACGTTGAACCAACAAAATGTTTCACTTTATTGTGTTGTGTTGTGCATGGGAAAAAAATTCAAAGAGTGATGCCAACAACATCCATCAGCTACAACAAAAGATCTTTTGATCTCTGCTCACTTTAACAAAATCCAACAAATTTTTACATTTGTTATATTCTGTTATGGTCAGCATGGTTATGATATAAAAAGGCTTCATGATATAAAAAATAATGACAAGTAAATGGTTGTTAAGATTATACTAATAAAATTGTATTTCTAAGCACATGGTAGGTCATTATAATAATAATAATAATGTGTGGACTTATATAGCGCACGTATCCACCAACTGAGTGGTGCTCAAGGCGCATATTATTACCCCTGCACATAAGGCTCATAAGGCTCATAAATCATTCCTGAAACCATCTCAGCTCCCTGGGGAGTATACAGCTCAATTGCTGCCATTACAGCGCATATAGGGCTAATCAACCAACTCTGCCCTCACAGGTACCCATTTAACCCCTGGGTGGAGAGAAGCAATTATGGTTAAGTGTCTTGCTCAAGGACACAAGTGTCACGGCCGGGATTCGAACCCACATTCTGCTGCTAACACCAGAATTATGTTTTATGTACATACAAACTAGATCGAGTAATATGGCACAACTGTGACATTTTAAACTCATTTGGTTCAGACATAAATTCCTAAGCCCAGTACAAAACCCAAATGCCCATAAGCAGCCCGCAAGCAGCCCATAAGAAACCCATAAGCAACTCACAAATGAACACAGACTTCATACCCTTCCATGCCATTGCTATGCATAAAACAAGATATTTTAGACTTCCCTGATATTGTACTCTTACAAGACATGAGAAAAAAAAAACATGCAGATTTATAAAATGTTTTGAGATATTTTCACTGGAAAAAAAATGGCAGCAAAATTCATTCAAATCTACCTGGGTGTTTGACATTGGTTATCAAAAAAGTCTATAAAGGGTTAATCAACTTGCTGACACCATTGGATAGTCCACACAGTGAAAATACACATCTACTGTTTTGGCTCTGAACAACATGGTTTCAGCACAGCCTACCCTTTGCACAAAATAAAGTGGAAAGGGGAGATGATAAGTGTAGATAAATGATTTTTTGCAGCTTCACTGGTTGTCCAGCAAAAGCCATACCGAACACACAAGTAAATATTGACACAACAGAGACAGCATTTGCAGGCAGCCATTCTATTCATATTCTGATATCAAACACAAAGAGCTTGATGCAGACATCAATTAATGTCTTCTTTTGATGAATTCAGTGATGAGTTCTTTTCATCGTTATCTCCGAGGCAGGTTTACACACCACCGGTAATTTCCCAAAATAATTTGAAATGACGTCTGGAGGAGAGAATACTTGATTCAGGGTTTATTATTCAGAGTTATTATTCATCCAAATTAAAGTTGCCTGAAAAGTTTCCTCTTTGAGAAATGTTTATTTAGTTAATCATTGGGTAATTTTTGGTTTCATTCATAAACATTGTAGTACTTCAAGTCTACTATTGATGATAAGAACATACTCAACAAACATATAATAGAGAAGACTCCAAGAAGACCCAATGATTCTCCCTGAACCACGTTCCTACATAGTGACAATTGAGTTGCCTGAAAAGGGTTCTTTTCAGAACTCTGTACCTCACTTAGCGATAGTTGAGATAAACAAAACGATATCTATACTCCACCATGCAAAACTTAAAATCTTATATCAGGACTTTAAGTCAGTACACACATTTGCACACAACATGAGATATACAGAAACCAACCAGTGAAAATGCAGTGAAGATTTTTCCAGTGAAGATTTTTCAACTTGGAATGTTTGTCTCCAGTTGGCGAAAAAAATTAAGTTGAGAAATTATTTTTCAAATTTTGCTAAAGTGATACCACCTCAGACAGAAAGATTTCATGGGATGTTTGATGCCATCAACAATTTTACACCAAGTTAGTTTTATGTAACCAGTAGTGTATCATGACCCTAACATCAGTGAACTATACTAAATTGTTGAAGAAAATCATTTAACCCTCTCAGCACCTAATTATTTTGACATAAACAACTGCTGGTGACCCCATTGTTTGACCACTCAAGTGTGAAGCACACATTCTTACACAACAGAAAGCTTGTGTTCAAAGGCCAATTTTACAAACTCTATTATCACCTTGAAGATATCGTTTTACAGCAAAATAAATAATAAAAAATATCTTACTTATTGAATTCCCTTTCATAAAATCCAAAAAACATTAAGATCGGTCAATAAATGTCCAAGTTCTCGGTCTTTGTTTCCTCAGTGTGATCTGTTTAAAACTCAAACACTTTTTTGTACACAAACACATGGTGCTCCGTAGGTGTTTGGCATTTCAGATCTTTCCACTCCAGTTTGAAGGGATTGCATAATAGCAACCTTATTTTATTTCACCATCAATGGAAAGATCCGATCTTGCTCTTTCCAACCATTGTAAGCTTGGGTATGGAGGGTGAACATGTACAAAACTACAGCTTTGTAACAAATGGCCTTTGTGCTCAGGCTTGAGTGCTTTTTTGTGTGAAAGCTTGGTCGACTAAAGTCGCCTATGGTAAGGAAAGGGTTAAGGGTTTCCATCCATCTCCCCATCCAAATGAAAAGTACAAATTGTCATAAAAAAACATTTATAACAGTTTCCATTTCAAAGTTGCCAAAGTCCCCCTCCCCCCCACCCCCCACATTACTACTTGAAATCCTGGCTATGCAACTGACGTCAGCAATGTAGCATTGTAGTATATAATGAAAGAATAGTGACAATGAAAGGGTTCATCCATGTTAACAAGATGCATCTTAGCGCTAGAAAACTTACAAAATCCACATCACAAGTGCCTGTCTTTGAACTGTACAAATTGTGTAATGCTTGGGAAAGGCCTCAGGGAAATAACATGTCATTGACTCTGCTGAAGAAATTTTCTTGAAAGCAATATTTTCCTTATTCTATGATACAGCGATGAGAGACAGTGAGCATACAGCCCATCCTAATAATATAGTGAAGTTTGTATTATTCTAACGTACACGTAGTGTTATTTTTTCAAAAGAGCACTCACCTTTATGAAGCGGACGGTACTAGTCAAATGAGACATTGTGAAAACCCAGACAAGAAAGAAACCATCTACAGTACATGCACATGTGAACACAAATTATGATATATACATTCTACACTAGAGTTCGGCAATCTTACGAGGTCATTTGGAATTTGGTAATCTCAAAAAAATACATGGTCTAAAGCTGAAAACGGTATAACACATTCCCTGAAATCGTTCGGTCAGGTGTTATCTTTGTAATAAAATAAGTAAAATTATTTGATTATTTTATATATAACAAAACCAGTAATAACTAGAGCTGAAGTGTTTGGTTTTAACAAACACTAGGGCCCGTATTTTAGAACGTTCCTTTACTGCAAAGGATGCCTTTATGCCTATTGTTCTCTTAAGAGAACAACAGTACTGCAAAGGACGCCTTTATGCCTATTGTTCTCTTAAGAGAACAATAGGCATAAAGGCGTCCTTTGCAGTAAAGGAACGTTCTAAAATACGGGCCTAAGTGTTCGAGTGAACTTCTAGTTTAATGAAAAGATGATTGATGACATCATAATATTTTTGGAAATACATCTTTTATCATGACAATATCAATTTCATCTTCAAAAAACCCCATTAATTTTGTGTTAGAATGTGTTGAAATTCCTGTTTGTAAAGGTCACATCAGATGAAGGTCATCATGACGTCACAACTTCATTATTGGAGTGCCATGGTCGAGCGGTTTAGTGCATCGGATTTGTGTTCTGATGGCTGAGTCGTCAGAATGTGGGTTCGAATCCCAACCGCAACCATGGTGCTTGTGTCCTTGAGCAAGACACTTTACCATAATTGCTTCTCTCCACCCAGGAGTAAATGGGTACCTGTGAGGGCAGAGTTGGTTGTTGTGTTTGATTTGCCCTATATGCGCTGTAATGGCAGCAATTGAGCTGTATACTCCCCAGGGAGCTGAGATGGTTTCTGGAATAATTTATGCGCCTGATGAGCAGGGGTAATAATGTACAGCGCTTTGATACCTTGTTTAAAAGTGCTTTAAAATGCCCGACATTATTATTATGACATTAAATATATTCATGTCAACGTAAAAGTATTTGTGTTATAAGTTATAAGTTACTCTGAACTTTGCAAATATGGTTTTCTCTTCAGAAAAGTTTCACGACAAATCTCACTGAGCAAAGCACAGTTAGACAAATAGTGACTTTCACAACAACAACAAATCATCGGGACAATCACTGAAATTCGTCAAGGACGCATTGGAATACTCTTACCATGAAATTGGGGCCATGGTAGAAGCGTTCACGTCGCGGCCCTGTTTTAACCGATTCTACCACAACCACGTGTTACAACAAAACATTGAACATTATTATGCCTAGAGACGTAAGCAGTCGCCAATGCCGACCTTTTCCTAGACCGGCATTGACAGTTATATCTGTTAACACCGAAGGGTTTTCTGCAGCAAAACAATCCATCCTAGCTGCATTATGCAATGAGATGTAGTGTGATGTCCTCTGCCTGCAAGAGACACACCGAGGGAGTGAAAATAACCGCCCAAGCATTCCAAGAATGATTATGGCTATTGAAAGACCTCACCGTCAGTATGGTAGTGCCATTTATGTCAGACCCGGTTTAGTGATCGAAGCCGTTTCAAAAACAGAGGATGACAACATCGAAATCTTTACTGTAGAACTAAGCAGCATTGCAGTGACTTCTGTATACAAGCCACCTGGTGTACACTTCAGCTTTTCCAATCCTGCTTCCCATCAGCATTGTAAACCGCAGATCTTCATTGGTGACTTTAATAGCCATAGTATTCAATGGGGATACAAGGAGACAAACAACGATGGCGAGGCTGTTGAAGAATGGATAGATGCCAACCAGCTTAGTCTCATCCACGATCCTAAGCTGCCAACATCCTTCTACAGTGCACGCTGGAAGAATGGCTACAACCCAGACCTTGTTATTGCCAGTAATAACATCTCTGGCCAATGCAAAAAGCTTGTCACGGATCCTATACCACAGACACAACATCGCCCAATTGGAATCCAAGTAAATGCTGCAGTGATACCAAATACTGTACCATTTAAAAGACGTTTCAACTTCCAGAAGGCTAACTGGGAAGGATTTATGCAAGAACTGGATGACAAGGTAAAGAACATCAAACCAACACCTGAACATTATAATCTGTTTGCAGAAGCTGTCAAGAAAAGTGCTAGAAGGAAAATCCCCCGGGGCTGCAGAGTACACTATATACCAGGTCTTACTAAGGAGAGTGCTAAACTCTACGAGGAGTATGTATCACTGTTTGAAACCGATCCCTTCTCGGAGGAAGCCATATCTACCGGCGAGAAGGTGATGTTAGACATCTCTCAAGCACGTCAGAACACCTGGAATACACTAATCGAACAACTGACCTCTCCAAAAATAGTAAGAAAGCATGGTCTCTTATTCGTAAACTTGGAGGTGATCTGAAGAAAGCCACCCAACACTTTAATGTGACTGCAAACCAAGTTGCACACCAGTTGCTTATCAATGGCAAAGGCACCAAAAAACAACCAAGAACCTCACTAGATAGACAGAAGTATAGTGACGACCCTGGCTTTACTAGTCTTTTCAATATGGAAGAGCTAGAAAATGGTATATCTAGTATAAAGCCTGGTAAAGCAATAGGTCTTGACAACATTGCAACCGAGCAGATTAAACATTTTGGACAGCAAACAAAACAGTGGCTTCTTGATTTATATAATCACTGCCTGACAACATCCAAATTACCTAACATCTGGCGGAAAGCACATGTCATAGCATTACTGAAGCCTGGAAAAGATCCTTTAGATCCTAAGAGTTTCCGGCCAATTTCATTGCTTTGTCACACCTATAAGCTGTTTGAACGCCTGATTCTCAACAGGATGACACCAGCTATAGATGAGCAGATAATTCCAGAACAAGCAGGGTTCCGATCTGGTAAATCAACAACAAGTCAATTGCTCAACCTCACCCAACATATTGAAGATGGTTACGAGCATGGATTGATAACTGGTGCTGTTTTCGTAGACCTGTCAGCAGCATATGACACTGTAAATCATAGACGCCTTCTCTGCAAGATCCTAGAGATGACGAAAGACATCCATCTGAGTTGATAGAAAGTATGCTTCAGAACCACCGATTCTTTGTTGAATTGGGAGGGAAGCGTGGCAGGTATGTGAACAAAAACGGTCTTCCTCAAGGCAGTGTACTTGCACCACTATTATATAACATCTATCTGAATGATCAACCATTAGATGATGTCACTCGCGCTTCATATATGCTGATGATCTGTGTATCACTGCCCAAAGCACTAATTTCAACACAGTTGAAAACACCTCTGAGGCCTTAAAGGAATTGTCAATATACTATGAAGCAAACCATCTACGCCAAGAATCCATCAAAGACGCAAGTATGTGCATTCCACCTCAGAAACAGGAAGCCAACGTCAACTTAAGGTAACTTGGTCTGGAACAATACTTACCCACTGTGAGTTTCCAGTCTATCTTGGAGTCACCCTTGACCGATGCCTTAACTTCAAAAGTCACATTGAGA
Organism: Zoroaster sp. YZ-2022; assembly: GCA_029582265.1. Lineage (NCBI taxonomy): Eukaryota > Metazoa > Echinodermata > Asteroidea > Forcipulatida > Zoroasteridae > Zoroaster > Zoroaster sp. YZ-2022. The sequence continues at coordinate 30,737,461 of CM055830.1, forward strand.
AGATGAAGGCAAAGGTGAGCGCACGAACAACATCATTCTTAAGCTTACCAATACAAGATGGGGTGCAAGTCCAAAGACGCGTTACGTTCAGTGCCCTTGCCCTATGCTATTCTACTGCTGAATATGCCTGTCCGGTATGGGAAAGATCTGCCCATGCCAAGAAGATAGACATCGCCTGAATGCAACCTGCCGACATATCACTGGTTGCTTAAAACCAACAAACACCGACAGCCTATACATACTGGCAGGAATTGCTCCTCCGTATAAGAAGAACGGTAGCTAGCAAGAAGGGCGACTTCGCAAGCATCAGATGAGAGACACCCTTTGTATGGTCATCTACATACACCCAGTCGTCTTAAGTCAGAAAAAGCTTCATGAACAGTGTTACTCCTCTGGAGACAACATCAACACCTTCAAAAGCTCGCGATCGCTTTGTGGAAAGAAAGGCTTATCAGTCTTCCACAACCATTAGCGATGAAAATTCCACCTGATGAAGACCTTCCTTCTGGAGCCGATAACAACTGGGCTACGTGGAAGTGTCTGAACAGACTTAGAACTGGAGTAGGCCTCTCTAAAGTTACACTAAACAAATGGGGATATTCCACCAACCCAACATTTTGTGAGTGTGGGATTGAGGCTCAAACCATGCAACACCTCTTGCAATGCAGTCTATTAGAGGAAACCTGCACCATTGCAGATTTTGCCTGCTATACCTCTAAGGCAAAGAAGTGTGTCCAGCTATGGCTAGGACACATCTAACACGTGGACTCGATAAGAAGAAGAAGACCATGAAATTGATCACCCATAAACGAAAGCGAAAATAACAAATAAATTCTCTGCGCATCAATGACTGTTAATTTGACTGTATCAACCGTGACAAGATGCGAACCATCATATTTCAGGATGAGATAACAGAAGTCATAAAAGCTGAAAAACGAAATAGAACTAACTAAAACGCAGTTGTGAATGACAGGAATGAAATAATGACTGCTTGGAAATTTATTTGAACACAACAATATAAAAAATAATTTAATTTTTCAATAAACAAGTAATAATAATATTTCATTCTTATAAAGTGTATTTCACATAATGTCTCAATGCACTTTACATTATTTCCCCTGGTCACTGGGCCAATATCATTCATGTAATCTTTCTCAGCTCCCTGGGGAGTATACATCCCATTATGTGCAACCTTTTGGTGCTACACGGCTAATCAAACACAATAACCATCTCTACCCTCACAGGTGCCCATTTATACTCCTGGGTGAAGAAAAACAATTATAGTAAAGTGCCTTGCTCAAGGACACAAGTGCCATGGTCGTGGCCAGGATTCGAACCCACATTCTGACGACACAGCCATCAGAAAGTCCAATGCACTAAACCGCTCAGCCATGGCACCCCATGTCGTGTGTAAGGGGATTTTAAGCTAACCTAATGTTTATTTTAAATGTACGATGGGATGAAATATTGAATGTACCAGGGACTATTAAACAGAGGATACCTCCATTATGACCACTCATCCTTGAGCGGTCTATCAATTACTGCAGTCTGCTCCTCAACTTCCTCACTGCTAATCACTCCAAAAAGCATTTGATTTCATGCTACACTGCATTGATTGTCTTAATTGAGTTAGTACATATATCAAACATGAGTATAACATAGTCAATCAATACTCTCAACGTTTTAAGAACCTTGGAGCTGTGCAAACGAAATTCATTCGTTTCATCTTGTGATTTTGCGAAAGGTTTGGAATACTAATTTAATCCCACATCACCACATCACACTGGCCTATACCCCCAAGTGTGTATATAAAATAATATATTTCAATCAGAAGCCAATTTCACAGAGCTGCTCAGCAGAAGATTATGCAAAGCAAATATTTTTGCTCCCAAAATGCATACGTTTTATAAAAAAATTTGGCTGATAACAAAAGAACTCGACTAAGAAAATTTTTCTGGTAAGCAATTTTTTCTGCTTATAATTAGCAGCTCAATGGAATAGGCCACAGTTGTTTAACACTGTATAAAAGATGGAATTTATTGAAAGTAGTTCATTTTAGTAGGTGTATGTAAGTCTGACTCATTCAATACAGATACTACAATGTGAATGAACTCATGGAGTCAAATTAATGTCATTCAAATTTATGCTTTCATTGCACCACAGACAAATCAATTAAGTGTTAAGCGAATGCACTGGGAATTTTGTACTCTGGGATTCAAGGACACTGAGTTGGTGATACATTTTCCATGCTGGCTAGTGAATTCATTCTGTGAATAAAATCACATAAATTATCATAATCCACAATAGTCCAAAAAGTACATTTTGATTCATCCTTCTTTGGCACAGACAAACTTTTGTTTGCTCATGAAAAAATTAATTAAAAGGGGCAATATCATCACAATCAGAGCAGATTTTCAACAGGGCATGGAATCGGTATCCTAGTTTAAGATGAACACAGTGACTGAAAATTACTGGCTCATTTATGCAGTAGCAATGGTAATATGAGCTTATCATTTGAGGTATTATTTTCAGTCATTGAGTTAATCTAAAACTAGCACTCTGATTCAATGCACTGTTGATCGTGACGATACTGCCCCTTTAAAGTGTGCCGTAAGGTATCTGCTGATTGGCTGTTGAACAACAAGCTGAACTTGAATCATACTATTCACCAGCAATACCTTTGGGTGTCTTTTAGACACCTTGTTTGCTATATGGAAACCCTGTTTTATTTGTAATACACATGCAAAAGTATTGTAAGTTATTCTTTTGGAAATCCTGTTTTTCAAAGAAATACAAATATCGATGCCCTATTTCCAATACCTGTCTTGTACCTTGACCCAAAACATAGTGTCTGGTATGGCCACATGATTGGATACTTAGCAAAACCCACTATTTTTGTACATATATATGTACATTAACGCTCATTAAAGGGAACACTCATTAACTCTAACTCCCTAGGCCCATTTGCTTACACATAACCTGAATCCTTCCTAACTCCCTAGGCCCATTTGCTTACACATAACCTGAATCCTTCCTAACTCCCTAGGCCCATTTGCTTACACATAATCTGAATCCTCCAAAATCCTTCAGTAGTAAAGCAAGCACATGATATGAAGATTTCAACAACTATTTCAACAACTATTTTTTTTAATAGCCCAATATTGTTTTCTTTTAAAAAATGACAAAAAAAACAACGTTTTAATGAAAACAATTTGGGGGCTAGAAAAGTGAAAAACATGGGCAATACATCTTTAACCCTAACCTTCCAAAATCCTCCAAAATCCTCTTTGGCAAAGTGAAGGATTGAGGTTACGTGCTACTTGCTCTTTGCAAAAGTGAAGGATTTTGGAGGATTGAGGTTATTAGACATACTTGCCTTTCCATGGTACATTTACATCCATGTTTGTTGTAGTGATTGCAAGGTCAGTGCTTGGGTCAGTGGACACTGTTTATTGCTCCATGTATGCAGGGAGGGTCCCTGGCCATGTACATGTATCACAAATTAGAAACACATGTGTGCATACATGTCATGTGCTTGCTTTACTGCTGAAGGACTTTGGAGGATTCAAGTTATGTGTAAGCAAATAGGCCTAGGGAGTTAGGGTTATAAGTCACCTGTCCACATGAGCATGAATTTCAAGACAGTCCCTAACTGCATTAGGTAGAGGTATGCTCTGGCTACTTATGGCCTTGACCCAAAATAAATGGATGGTTCTCTGATTTGCTATATGGTCCACCCCATGATCCACCCACCCCATGAACCTATAGAGAAGGTACAGCATTGGTAATGTTGGCAAAACTGCTTCTATGAGTATGCTTACTCTCTTTGAATCAAGATATACGTACAAGGTACAGCATTGGTAATGTTGGCAAAACTGCTTCTATGAGTATGCTTACTCTCTTTGAATCAAGATATACGTACAAGGTACAACATTGGTAATGTTGGCTAAACTGCTTCTATGATGAGTATGCTTACTCTCTTTGAGTCAAGATATACATACAAGGTACAACATTGGTAATGTTGGCTAAACTGCTTCTATGAGTATGCTTACTCTCTTTGAGTCAAGACTTGTGAATGTTTCAGTTCAATGCAGATTCTAAATCATGAGAAAAGTGTGAACAATCATTCACAATTTGTTTTCTTCTCAGAAAACACTTGGAGCAAGAACTTACGGTCAGGCAAATTTTTAGATGTTTTCTGACAGCTTTTCATACAGAATCATTTTTCAGGATGAGTGGTACCATTACCAACTTCACATCGAGTTTAGCTTTTGGATAACAATTCAGTAGTTTTTGCTATCAGGTCACGATCAAGGTTGTACATTCCATACAACAAGGGAAACCTTGTTATATGAAAAGGAAAACCTTGTTATATGAAAAGGGAAACCTTGTTACATGAAAAGGGAAACCTTGTTATATGAAAAGGGAACCTTGTTATATGAAAAGGGAACCTCGACCTGGTTTTTAATACTGGCTTAAATATAATTTGATTAATTTTACAATTCATAGAGAAACAAGTCGAGAAGGAAGGAAGGTGTTCCCTTCAAAATCCCATTGTGCTACCACCCCCCCCCCCCTTTAAATCTCAAAGAATCTTGGCACCTATTCGCTATTGGTAATCTCAAAAAAATACATGCATTTACAGACATTAATTTTATCAAAGATGTACACTGGCTCATAAAGAATATATATATATATATATACAAAAAATATACCAAACAAATTTCCAAACGACTAAACCCACTTTAGAAATATCTTTAGAAATATCTGACAGTGGGCTAAACAGTGTCCAACAAGTTTGTACACACTGGATACATTCCACAACAGCTCTAAACTCAACACTTCCCATAATATTTAATTCCGTAATTACATAGGAAACTATTAATCTGGACTTTGCCCAGGACTTCCCAGTAAATCCCTAAGTGGATTAGGAAGCTGAGAAACCTCCCCTGGGGATTCTGACCTTGGCCTGGAGGATGGGAGGTGAGGACTTTCCTGTGTAGATGATGATGATCAGTGATGAGGAGTCCTGCACAAAACAAAACTGGGTGCCATGCACAGGGTCAGACCAACTGTTAGCCAGGAACCTGTTAATCCAGAACGGAACCAATTAATCCATCCCTGGTAAGCGCCCCTGATGATAGCCAGAGAAGAAATTCCCTGTTTCAATTTAAAGGGGCGAACTGTGACAACAGTTGCACCTGGATGCATACTCTAATTCTAAACATATACCGTATACTATTGAGAGTTGTAAATTTATTTTCACCTACATTAGGATCTTCCATTCAGCTACATTTCTTACACCTAGAGTATTGCATTCTCCTGAAGATGATCAGAGCATATTGATTGAAATGGCAAGTTTCTTACCACCGGAACCAACTTAGAACCAACATTTTTTTGTTAAGGTCACTATTGAATGATAGGACTGCGATAGTGTACGTACAATGCTCACTTGATGCCAAAATGTCTATTATCGCGACACTGGATGTATTTTACTGCTAGAGGGCTACAGTGTTTACACAGTAGATAATGGGCATTATCAGTAGTCACTGAAGGTCAATTCATTTATTTTTTTTTATTATTATTTTTTTTTTTCAATTCAAAATGAACGTTTATTTCCATAAACAAGTATCCAGTTACTCATGGAGAAACAATCAAGAATTATTAAGTACAAACATCAAAGATTTAGTGTTAATTTAGAAGGTCAATTCATACTTAACATTTACTAATTGTACATGTAATTTCTCTTAAAGAACACTGTCATTTTCAATGTCAATGAGGGCAGTATTCACATGCATAGTATGACATTAAACACAAGTTCAACCTATCCCACTCAAAAAGAAATGAAATAACAATTTGTGCATTCCATAAGAAAAATCTTAAGAATTGGATAATTTTGAAGGATCGTTTGTATCATCACCACTACCTACCCACCAAAAATTAGTTTATCTTATTATTTGATACTAGAGAGATTAATAAACAATCAGTGTTTACAGATATCACATCAAAACCAAGTAAACAATTCTAAATGGGGCATGAGAAAATTCTAAACAGGGCTTAATCTATGTTTGTATCCACCATCAATGGAAATGTGTCACTCCCATCATGAACACAAGGCAAGAATGTTCAACAATGATAAAACCTAGCCTTTTTTGGAGTAAATTGATATAAAATATCTATCAATAAATTGATAAAGACACAGATATCAGGTTATGTTGCCATTCCATAGATGATGCAAATGGTCAACACAAGAAACAATAAACGTGTTTCAAATAGGTTTTGAAGTTGGCAGAGGAAATCATGTATAAGAATCACATGGCTTTTTTAAATTCTTTGAATAGTGCTGTGTTTAGGCAATAAAATGATAGTTTACAATTGTATGTTTTGAAATACTTTAACATCTGTTTGACCTTCACCAATGATCAGACTAGATCCAAGACTTCAGTGTACACAGTACAAATACATACAATGTACATGTACCTACATGCATATCTACTTTGGTAATAAAAACTTAAGTGTAAATCATGTGACAGTCTTTCTTTTATGTGGGACTGAAATATGCTAAATTTTATCGAGCATTTGTATACATACATGTACATCATTACAAGTTCTATTTTTGTAGGGGGGAGGGTGGCGTTTTATTTTCCTTTCACATTTAGGAAAGTTAGGAGCTACATGTATCACCCAGTCCCACAGAACCACAAGTGTGAACCTATAATACAAAAGAATTTTCTTGCAGTGGTATTATCTGGGGAGGTGGCATTTCTAGAAGAACCAATATCGTCATGATCAGAGCAGACTTTCAACAGGGCATGGAATCGATATGACCTCATCATGTGGGGTATTATTTTCAGTCACTGAGTTAATCCAAAACTAGCACTCCAATTCCATGCCCTGTTGATCATGACGATACTGTCCCTTTAAGAACCACTGCATTTAACCCACCCCCTCCCCTCTTTCCAATCTGTGTGTTTGTGTTGTTGTTTGTTTGTTTGTTTTTTTCAACTGAAATCTCTGATAACCCCAATCAAACTCAAGAGGACATATAATCAGTGTCAACTCCATTGACCTTGGAACCAGCAAACTTTAGACAATCAATCAAAGCATTAACTTGGACCCAATCAGCTGGTGAACTTGGGGACAATCACATCCCTTCTTTTGTTACAAAGAACACAGTGTTTAAAGCCAGTATACACACTGGTAAAATGCCTGTATCCATGTAATAAAAATAATAATAATAATACAGAAGATTTATAATGCGCACATATCCACCAAGAAGTGCTCAAGGCGCTTTACAGTAAACAAGAAATCATACAATAGCATAACAATACAATAGCAAATGAACTAGACTTAAGTGTTTGTCATATGACAAACACATAGGTGTTCGGATTTTGTCAGGGTAGTGATGATGACGTCAGAATGTTTTTGTAAATATTTTTGACAATTAACAATCTGTACAATGGTGCAAAAACTGTGAATTTACCTCTTGTGGTTGTTGAGATATGATTTTTTTTAATATTAAAATTTGACTTCCGGTTTGGACAGGAAGTAAGGTCAAATTGGGGTCATCTTTGTGTAAACATGTTTCGATAATTAACAATCTATACAATGGCGCAAAAAATGTCAATTTACCTCTTGTGGTTGTTGAGATAGGATTTTTTTAAATATTAAAATTTGACTTCCGGTTTGGACAGGAAGTAAGGTCAAATTGGGGTCATCTTTCTGTAAATATTTTTTGACAATTAACGATCTGTACAATGGTACAAAAATTGTGAATTTACCTCTTGTGGTTGTTGAGATATGATTTTTTAAATATTAAACTTTGACTTCCGCTTTGGACAGGAAGTAAGGTCAAATTAGGGTCACCTTTCTGTAAATATTTTTTGACAATTAACGATCTGTACAATGGTACAAAAATTGTGAATTTACCTCTTGTGGTTGTTGAGATATGATTTTTTTAAATATTAAACTTTGACTTCCGGTTTGGACAGGAAGTAAGGTCAAATTGGGGTCATCTTTTTGTAAATATTTTTTGACAATTAACGATCTGTACAATGGTACAAAAATTGTGAATTTACCCCTTGTGGTTGTTGAGATATGATTTTTTTTAAATATTAAACTTTGACTTCCGGTTTGGACAGGAAGTAAGGTCAAATTGGGGTCACCTTTATGTAAATATTTTTCGACAATTAACAATTTATACAATGGTGCAAAAAATTTCAATTTACCTCTTGTGGTGGTTGAGATATGATTTTTTTAAATATTAAACTTTGACTTCCGGTTTGGACAGGAAGTAAGGTCAAATTGGGGTCACCTTTGTGTAAATATTTTTGGACAATTAACAATCTGTACAATGGTGCAAAAACTCTGAATTTACCTCTTGTGGTTGTTGAGATATGATTTTTTAAATGTTAAACTTTGACTTCCGGTTTGGACAGGAAGTAAGGTCAAATTGGGGTCATGTTTTTGTAAATATTATTCGACAATTAACAATCTATACAATGGTGCAAAAAATGTCAATTTACCTGTTGTGGTTGTTTTTATATGATTTTTTTAAATATTAAACTTTGACTTCCGGTTTGGACAGGAAGTAAGGTCAAATTGGGGTCACTCACAACTTGTGTTTCATCTACTTGTTAAGTTCTAAGTATATGCCAAGTTTGAAGTTCATGTGAAGTTTGCAAGTATGTGTTTTTTTGTAGACAGTCTATCCGGAGAAGAAGAAGAAGGAGAAGAAAAGAAAAAAACCGAACAAAAACAATAGGTGTTTCGGGTACATACCCGAACACCTAAATATAATACTAATCAAAAGATTAAAAAATACATATATGAATGTCAGGAGTCCTTATAGGCAATACACATAAGATGAGTTTTAAGTTCTTCTTGAAGGAGTCAACAGATGTATGTATCCATACTTATAAGGCTATATACACTCACTGGCCAAAAGTATTGCAACATGCTCAAAATAGCACTTTACAAGTAACAGGTGAGATGATCATTTAATCCGATTTCATCGATCGTGTATTACATAATTTCCGAGCAAGAACAGTAAAAAAGAACATTGACTTCAAAACACAGGCACTTTCAAGAAGTCTTAAGTAGTGTAAATAAAATAAAATAAATTATTGTAACATAGTTCTCCAAACTGAACTTTGGGGATGTTGCAATACTTATGGCCAGTGAGTGTATTTGAACATGGCCAATACACTACATGCCCCTTGTGCTAGGCCAGGCCAGTGAGTGTATTTGAACATGGCCAATACACTACATGCCCCTTGTGCTAGTAGGCCAGTGGGGCATACAAAACCAACCTGTGAAAGTTTAAGCTTATTGTGTTATGAACAAGAAACTAGTGACAACCGCATTCAGATTGTTCATGTTCATTCCAACATGGAATTTCCGTCACGGATGATGGAAATTCATTATGGAAATTATTTCATTCATTTTGACTAAAATAATAACACCCGAGATGGAAATATTTCAAGAGATGCTTGATACTATCATCAACTTTACACCGAGTAAGTTTTACGTAAAACTGTGATCATTTATGTTTTTCGAGATGACTAATAGTGTACTGGGGCTTGAAGGGGACAGGGTTGTAAGAAATAGGGGTACAATATTAAATTGAATTTTCTTACAGAAAAGACATCTGAGGCTTGAAGGGGAAGAAAATTTCTAACTTTTATAGAAAATGGAAATTTTTCATGGGTATTGTACTGTACATCTTCCGTGTCAACATTTATTTTTCCATCATTTATTTCATTTATGACTTACTTGCCTTTTACAAGTAAAATCAGTGGTGTGATTTAATTTGACATAAGTAAAATATCCTGAAAAAGGGGTAGTGGGCCTGGGTCTCTCTTTGGTCTAGAGGATGTTTAATTTTGGAGGATTTACAGACTCTCCACACACACATAAACAAGAAACCAGAGGTATGGACACAATACAGGATACTTCTTTCTATCCTTGGTAGCTACTTGTCTTCTTATAAGGACATTTTGAGGCAAAGGAAGATCTGTAAAAAATACTGAAATCAGGAAAAATTCTGAGAAATCACAGGCCTGTAAAATAGAAGTGTAAAGATTAAAAACAAGATTGCTGGTGAAAATGTGAAACATGCATCTTTAATTGTCAATTCCAACGGGAAACTGAAAGACAATGGTTGAGCTGTCGTACTTGTTAGGTCATTTCTATTATTATCATCTTGTCTCATCATCTTGGCCTTTCAGATGTCAAACCGCTGAAGTTCAAACGGAACAATTCAATTGAACAATTGATATTAAACAAACAAGACAATCAAATCAATCAATATATTCAAATGATGATATGCAGCACAAGCTGAAATGAGTGATAAATTTTATAAGCACAAAAAGTTAAGGATAAGAGCAGGAAATATGAATAACTTTGAACCTGAACTATTAAACGGAGAAATGAATGATAAATCCCAAGTTAATTCATCTTGGTCGTACATTTATACCAAATCAGACATTTGCATTCCAATTTTCCAATACAAAAATCATTGAAAATAAATGTTAGTGCAGAAATGGGAAATTCCTTAAAAGGATAATATTGTCATGACCAGCAGGGCATGGAATCGGAGTACTAGTTTTAGATTAACTCAGTGACTGAAAATAATACTCACATGATAAGGTCATATTACCAATGCTGCTACATAAATGAGCTACTAAATTTCAGTGACTGTCATTTTAAGCCTAAATTCCACATTAGAATACATGTAAGTAAGAAATAGTATTTTCACCTCTTTTTTTTCTTTTTTCAACAGCATACATGGAATATAGCAAGCTAGAGGCTTTCACATGTTGATTGTATAATGTTTACATGTACATTTATTCAAAGAGAGTAAACATACTCTAAGTAGTAGTTTTAACAACATTGCCAATGCTGTAAAGAATAATAATAATAATATCATAGCATTTGTAAGACACACATTCAAAGGCGCTGGTCTAGATGTAAACAAGAAAATTCTCAAACAGATGTAAAAGCAAGTGTGAACAGATGTGTTTGGAGTCACTGCTGACAGAGAGAGAGTGAGAGAGAGGGATGTTGTGTTTTTCCCTGAGGTCTTCTGGTAGTATAGGGAGTTCAACAGCCCTCCTCACCACACAAAGCTACAAGTTTTACCAGCCCACCTTCCCTTTAACAAGTAGGAAGCATGTATACCCAAAACTTTTTTTTTTCTTGAGAAATACACAACATAATATTAATAAGCTTTCACAGGATGTTAATATTGATTCAAAGACAGGAAGCATACAAGTAGCAGTTTACCATCATTACAGCCCTTGACCTTAAGGATTGCGAGGGCATGGCCACTTTGGCCTTGGCTACCTCAAAATTTCAAGGCAAACCAAAGGGGTGTTACAGCCAACTCGGAGGGGCACCACAGCATTGGCCACGGTGGATGATGAGGTTAAGATCTAGGCCTGTCATTAACAATGCTGTACCTTCCCTTTATCAAGTGGGAATCATACAACCACAGCACAATAACAGTTTCATTTCCGATCCAAGTGGGGGGTTTGTTAATAATAAAGCCAATTTGGAACTGTTCCCAGATGTCATGCACTGCACTGTGACAATATTTGCAAGAGATTTATCTATTGTTAGACCGCATGTGACCATTTTTTTTCTATTAAAATTCAACATAATAACTTCAAATACATGTATGCTGCAAGAGTGTAATATGAGCCATATTTAATTTTAGTGCTTTTTATTTTTGGGAGGTGGGGTTAAGGCAGTGTACTCATTTGGTAAAATGTCTGTAAATGCATCCATACTTTATAAGAATCAAGAGATATGTACAGAAACCAACCAATGTCTGTAAATGCATCCATACTTTATAAGAACCAAGAGATATGTACAGAAACCAACCAATGTCTGTAAATGCATCCATACTTTATAAGAACCAAGAGATATGTACAGAAACCAACCAGTGTCTGTAAATGCATCCATACTTTATAAGAACCAAGAGATATGTACAGAAACCAACCAGTGTCTGTAAATGCATCCATACTTTGTAAGAACCAAGAGATATGTACAGAAACCAACCAGTGTTTGTAAATGCATCCATACTTTGTAAGAACCAAGAGATATGTACAGAAACCAACCAATGTCTGTAAATGCATCCATACTTTATAAGAACCAAGAGACATGTACAGAAACCAACCAATGTCTGTAAATGCATCCATACTTTATAAGAACCAAGAGACATGTACAGAAACCAACCAATGTCTGTAAATGCATCCATCCTTTGTAATGCCCCAGTCACATTTGCCCTACGGCTAGGATACGGCAGCCGTAGACCCCCAAAATGGAGAGATACACATGTACCTGCGGCGGCCGCAGAGGATTTGCGGGGGCCTCAGGGTAGCTTTAGGGCGTATCCCTATCTTTTACGGACCGTAGGGGTCGCCGTGAGATTATAGCGCCGCGTTATAACTTTTTTCTTTTCCAGGTTCGCCGTAGCAATTAGACACGCCGTAGCCATGCCGTAGGCGGTTCCACGTCGACCATACGTTGGCCGTACGGTGGCCTTGGCGTTTGCCGTGACGCTTGCCCTAGGGTGTTATGACTTTTGTGGACCCCCAAAATATTGCGTCGGGCAGAATCCCACGGCCACCATAGGGCAGCCTCAAGGCGGCCCTCGGTGCCCGCTCTGATCGCCGTGGGGTCTCCCTGCGGCGACCGTGCCGACCGTGGGTCTGACTTGCTATTTGTCAAAACCCACGGCCCGCAGGGTCGCCTTGAGGCAACCGTGCGTCATCACTTCAAAGGCCGTACGGCAGCCGCAGGTTTTCTGTCTCCAAAAATTCTAAATACGCCGTGCGGCTACCTTTACATATGTGACTGCTAGTGTATGACACCGTGGGAATGCTGCGGTGGCCCGATAATTGCTACTGGCCGTAGATATTATAGACCCTACGGCCGCCTTGGCAAATGTGACTGGGGCATAAGAACCAAGAGATATGTACAGAAACCAACCAATGTCTGTAAATGCATCCATACTTTATAAGAACCAAGAGATATGTACAGAAACCAACCAATGTCTGTAAATGCAGCCATACTTTATAAGAACCAAGAGATATGTACAGAAACCAACCAATGTCTGTAAATGCATCCGTACTTTATAAGAACCAAGAGATATGTACAGAAACCAATGTTTGTTGTGTCGTTAGTGAGAAAATAGTGAAAAAGCATTTATTATTTTCAATCATTCTTATGTGGACATGGATCACCCTGAGCCACTGAACCATTTCAGATTTAAATTTGTCTTGATTTTATCACAAAGAGATAACTTCTCAGGATGTTTGGTACTATTGCCATCTAAAAACCAAGTACACTTTTAGATAATTCTCTCAGTGTCTTTTACAAGTAATTACCAAAGGTATACACCCCTTTAAATGGACAATACCATCACGATCAACAGGGCATGGAATCGGAGTGCTAATTTTAGATTAACTCATTGACTGAAAATAATACCCCATGTGATAAGGCCATATTACCATTGCTGCTGCATAAATGAGCCAGTAATTTTCAGTCACTGTGTTCATCTTAAACTAGGACACTGATTCCATGCCCTGTTGAAAGTCTGCTCTGATCGTGATGATACTGTCCCTTTAAGTAAATGTATTAGTGTTTCTTCCTCTATGCTCTGAGCAACTTGACAAAGTGGGCACCTGCTCTATGTACAAAGTTCCAATCAATTCTAAACATATCAATTCAACTTGGATATTGTGGAATGTGTCTAAATGTAGACACTTTGCATTCTATCCGATGTCCACTTAACATATATTTAGGTTTGTTCATACAAACTACATGTTTATGATCACTGTACAATGTGGACACCTGTCTAATGTGAACACTTTTCATTCTATCCAATGTCCATTTAACATACATTTAAATTTGTCAGTACAAAACCTGGACATTGTGGACACCTGTCTAATGTAGACACCTTGTAATCTATCCAATGTCCACTTAACATACATTTAAATTTGTCAGTACAAAACCTGGACATTGTGGACACCTGTCTAATGTAGACACCTTGTAATCTATCCAATGTCCATTTAACATACATTTAAATTTGTCAGTACAAAACCTGGACATTGTGGACACCTGTCTAACGTAGACACCTTGTAATCTAACCAATGTCCATTTAACATACATTTAAATTTGTCAGTACAAAACCTGGACATTGTGGACACCTGTCTAATGTAGACACCTTGTAATCTAACCAATGTCCACTTAACATACATTTAGGTTTGGCAGTACAAACTATATAAACCTGGACATTGTGGACACCCGTCTAATGTAGACACCTTGTAATCTGTCTGATGTCCACTAATTAACATGCATTTAGGTTTGAATCAAAGTTGTAGCACTCGTTATCATACTCATGAAAAAGTACTTGACTACAACTATAGTGTTGGAGTCAGACTCGTGACTCAGACTCGGACTCGACCTTCGTGACTTGTGACTCGGACCCACATGACTCGGGACTCGACACTGGGGACTCAGACTCGGACTCGAGGTTTGAGGACTCAAATACAAGTCTGGTTCTCATACTCATGAAAAAGTATTCGACTACAAGTCTGGTTTGAAATATTATCTGAAAGCTAATTTGATATAAAGTTAATAGATGTACCAATCATTTAGTTGTTGTTGTTTTGTTTTTTGTTGTTTTTTTTGTCTACATGAAAAACTCTAATTTCCGAGAAAATGTAAAAATTGTGAATGCTTTATCACACTTTTATCATGACTGCATGTAGAAGCAGTTTTTCCCAACATTATCAATATTATACCTTTCCAACCAGGGAAAATTTAACCAAAATTAAAAAAAACATCTTAGAACTCATACATTTATGAAAAGGACTTCTTTTCATAAATAAAAAATGTTGATATAGGGATATTCATCAAATATTTGTGTACAGCGCTGTCAGTCAAAGTTAATGGTGCAGATCACTTTAAATGGTTTTGATACAAGGCTTTTTTGTAAAAGCAGCAGTGGACCATAGAGCAAAGGGTCTGTGAGTGGACATAAGTCAATTTTGGCCAGTGGAATTCGACCTTGCTGGAAAGTTGATGACCCTGCACTGGTTTTTAATAATAGGCAGGGCACTACAGATGAGGTCATGTCACAATTTGTCCTCTGTTGAACTTCTCATGATGGTGTTAAAGCTTAAAGAGAAGTGAAACATGGATAAGAGTCTGTGTTCCCAGCTGAAGGCAGTGGAGCCAGAAACCCCAGGTGCCAATAGCTTAACCCTAACCACCCTAAACCATTCAAACTCGGTACTTGGTACTGTATAGCCCAGACAGGGATACTTTACATGGGGCTGGGTGTCCCAATTCCAGCCAAGTCCAACAGTTGGGTGGTAGTGTTACTGCATGGTGTTGGATTTTGATGGACTCAGTACTGTATAGCCCAGACAGGGATACTTTGCATGGGGCTGGGTGTCCCAATTCCAGCTAAGTCCAACAGTTGGGTGGTTGTGTTTGTGCATGGTGTTGGATTTTGATGGACTCAGTACTGTATAGCCCAGACAGGGATACTTTGCATGGGGCTGGGTGTCCCAATTCCAGCTAAGTCCAACAGTTGGGTGGTTGTGTTTGTGCATGGTGTTGTATTTTGATGGACTCAGTACTGTATAGCCCAGACAGGGATACTTTACATGGGGCCGGGTGTCCCAATTCCAGCTAAGTCCAACAGTTGGGTGGTAGTGTTTGTGCATGGTGTTGGATTTTGATGGACTCAGTACTGTATAGCCCAGACAGGGATACTTTGCATGGGGCTGGGTGTCCCAATTCCAGCTAAGTCCAACAGTTGGGTGGTTGTGTTTGTGCATGGTGTTGGATTTTAGCCAAAATAGCTAGGGGTTAGAGTTAAAGGATGGGGACTTCCTGGAAGGGATCAATCAGAAGATGTCAATACCAGAACGGTTGATGCTGATGCATAGTAATCTTGGTGGTGCTGATTGAGATGCAATCTTATGTCTTGACTCCATTGATAACCTATCTGATATGCTAGAGAAGCCCATCTCGGAGGTGTCAGAGGTTGACCTGTCCATAGACTTTTCAGAGCAAGACACAATGAGCTTTGTTTATCAAGGCACAACCTATGGAGCTATGTTTTTTGATGATAACATGACTGTTGATTCATTCTCTGAAACATTTCTCTGAGTCTGAATGAGGCCAGCGTGAATGGCTGCGTCAAAGAACCGTACTTGCTCTTAGGAATGGAAGACAGGGCTAACCTCAGCATGGATAACATTGGCCACTGTTTACTCTGATGACGAGTCAGAGATTGTCGAGAGGCAGATCCAGAGAAGCCATCAATCCAAGCATCACTCTGAAAAGGAAGCCTTTGATTCTGTCTCCCTGGCTAGCCATGATCTAGAAACCATGATCTAGAAGCCATCAAATCTATGTATGTCTTTTCTAGTCTTAAACTTGAAGGATATATCACTCCTGGATGATGATCTCCTGGATGGCTCAGAAATCACCTTGCCTGAGATGCAGCTTAGGGATGATTTCATGGACGAGGAAGTTACAGTAGTAAGCTACATGACCATCAATTATGAGCAGGTTGTGATGAGAGCAAAACATCTTGCTTTTGACCATCCCCTCTGGAGACTCAGTTGCATCAGCGATGAGACAGATGCAACCTTTAGTACCACCTCACAACCGCCAAGTTTCAAGGAGCAAGACGATGATACCATCAATTATGAGCAGGTTGTGATGAGAGTAAAACATCTTGCTCTTGACCATCCCCTCTGGAGACTCAGTTGCATCAGCGATGCCACAGATGCAACCTTTAGTACCACCTCACAACCACCAAGTTTCATGGAGCAAGACGATGATTAAAAAACGGCAGTCCGCCCAGCTCTGAGGGACGCTAACAGAAATTGGAACTGTTGCTCAGAAAAACATCTTGCTGTTGACCATCCCCTCCAGAGACTCAGTTGCATCAGTGATGCTACAGATGCTACCTTCAGCACCACCTCACGACCACCAAGTTTCATGGAGCAAGACGATGATAACACAATTGTGGATGAGAATGAGAAATCAACCATTGTGATGCCACAGATGCAACTTTCAGCACCACCTCATGACCAAAAAGTTTCATGGAGCAAGACAATAACTCCAGCAGTGGCTTTAAAAAAAACGGCAGTACGCCCGGCCTGAGGGATGCTAACAAAAAGTGAGGGGATTCACAAATGCCATCCATTTAAGATCTTAATGTGGATGGGCAAATTCACAAACAAGTAGCCCTCCATTAAGGTTTTTACGTTTGCCACATGGGACCACAAATGCAATCCAAACCACACCAGATCTTCAGGCCGAATCACCAGTGTGGCAGCGAATGGAAGGAGTATTCCCTCAACAGCAACAGTCAAAAAACTTTTAAAATTTTGGTCATTTTCTCATAAATGTATTGAAATGAAACTTTCACGGGTTAATTTTATGATATATTTCTGAATGTACGTTACCAAAAAAACAATGTTGAAGGTTTTCTTTAAGCTTATTATGGTGAAAATAGCATGGAAAAAGATTGCAGTGTTATGAATTTTTTAACAATACCTGAGGGCGTTCTAGGTTGTTAGAATTTCACCCAGCCTGACAACAGATTCTAATGAACTGTATTTATAAAATAGATAGACATAGAACCATGTGATTACCCAGCTAATTAAACATAAGAACCACCTACACCACAGCTATTTTACCCCCTGGGTGAAGAGGATCAGCTATGGTTAAAGTGTCTTGCTGGTATCTGGCCACAATTCAAACCCACATTCTGATAACTTCGCCATCAAGGGGCAAATTTCACAGACCTGCTAAGCAGACAATTTTGTTAAAGCAATTTTCAACAGACAACCAGCCAAAGTCTGTACATTTTGTATGAAAAATGGTCACAAAAATTCACTGGTAACCTAAGCATTTTAAACGACTAAACAGTTTTATGAAATTGGCCCTAGAACACAAGTCCACAAACAAAGTTCACGTAAAATATTCAAGCACAAACCGTTTTACCTCGTTCTTATCAGCAGAGTAAGTTTTCATTTTCCTTACAGCTATTCATTCGAAATAATAGATTCATTTAACAAGGGGCACCAATTCATCGGCTGCATAGGTGAGTGCACTTATAAGCTTGGCAAAAAAGGACACACATAAAGTCTTAACAATCACACAAATCCACTCCAACAATCGCAGTTTGCTATGCACTATGATTTGAAGGAATGCTATTCTTTTTCTAATACTACATGTACGTTTGAGTGCTAAAGAAAAAATTTAATTGCCAGAAGGGATTCCATACAAAGAACGGAAATTTTTTTTAAACTTTTTTTTTTGCTTGAAAATTAGGTCAAACTGTCCTTCCATAGATTTGTAATAATTATTTAACTTTTAGGGGTGAAGTTGGGACTGAAAAATGCTGATGAACAATTTTGTCGGCAACATTAGTTCATATTTTTTACCAGTGATGATTATTTGAAACTCTAGATGGGAAATGGACTCAGGGGATATGCTCAGACAACACAGGAACAAAATAATAACATGATATCCCATGTACCAACTGTCAAAGCAGGTATTTAAAGTTTTAACCTCATTCACAGACTTCAATTAATCCAAAATGATGCGGCAAGGACTATATTTATGATTCATAAGTCAGATCACATAACATCCTCACTGAAGCAATTACACTGGCTCCCAGTTCAACAACAGATAGTTTTCAAGATATGTCTTCTTACATGGAAAGCTCTACATGGCAACTCACCTTCATATATTCAAGATCTTCTTACCATTCACAACTCTAATCGCAGTGGACTACGCTCAGCAAACCAAAACTTCCTTACTGTACCACATGGAACTTGTAAAACTTTTGGGGATAGGGCTTTTTCTGTTGCAGCCACTTCCCTTTGGAATATGCTTCCACAAAGTTTAAGACTGTGTGACAATTTTAATACTTTCAAAAAACTTTTGAAAACCTTTTTGTACAAGCTTATAATGAATGTTAATTTTGTGCATTTTGTTTCATACATGTATTTATCTTTGTTTATCTATTGTTCCATATCTTTGTGTCTTTTTCATTATCACCAGTGCCTCGAATTAGGTTTCTAGATAGATGGTGCTTTATAAGTTTCATTATTATTTTATTATTAATTCATTAATAACCAGATGGTCAAATTGAAACTTTTTGGTGTTAAGCACATGATGGTATCAATCTTCCTATGAAATAATTGTGTCTGAGGTATTGTTACTTTCAAGAACAGTGAAATAATTGTATTATCCTCTGAATTCTTGTAATTAAGGATCATGGTGCATTGGGTGGACTACCCAATCATTTTACTTGCCTAGGGTGGGTCATAGAACCAAATGGGTCATTCCTGGCCCTCTACCAAGTCAGTCCTGTAGTTGATGAATGACTCTGTAACTAGATACATCCTGGTGCATGATTAAAGAATGTAGATGAGTCCATGATTTGATTGAGCAGAAATTACACAAGCCACTTTACAGAAATATACCGCATATCACTTGTCCTCATGTAAACTAATTTCATGTAATCCCATTTGGACACATTCCAGAATTACGAAGGTCAGCATCATGTGCAATTTGGCATATGCCATCCACTTACGTTCCACCCCTTCAGGTGACTCCAGGTCTCCAATTATTGAGATGGAATCAGACCAGCAATTTTATTTCCTGTTAAAACCAAGGCTGGCGGCTGGCTATAATTGTATGACCCTTTTCAGTGTAATATATTAATCATATTCAAAGAAATGCTAACACCATGGACTCCGCATTGTCTAGCAGGCTGGACCCCAAGTTCCCATGACAGCAGGCTAGATCCACCTCTAGCTTCAGGATCAAATCCAAGAGAGCAGGGTTGTTTTAATGATAATTTGAAGGCATTGAAAGGAAGTGAAAAGTGGGTGTGTACAATTGTGGATTAAAACACAATGCCTTATGGGACCATTTTCCCTTTGTTTGAGAGAAGGTTAAAAGATGGTTGTTGGGATTCAGTTCAGTCTCCACAATGTTTGATGTCCCCACATCATCTGTGAAAATCATGTAGTCCAAATAATCTGGACAAATAAGTGCATATTTTGATAATATTTAGGGTGTGTTGAGCTGCACTTAACAGAAGCCCTGCTCCTGATATTTTGTTTCACTAGCATGAATTGTGGCTGTGCAGCTGAAAAACACACCACTTGTACCCCTTATACATGTAGGCAATGTTCACCTTAAGCCTCCTGTGACTGCAAGGATCAAAATCAGTCAAAATGTTGATATACCTAGTGACATACTTAAAAGTCCAACAGTCAAACCTTACGTGTAGTAAGTACATTTACAGGTCAAAATGAGTCGACCATTTTTGACTGGTAAAAGCATTGTCTTGTATTGTTTAGGGTGGTCAAATATGGCCCTGTGTGCACATTTGGGTCAACAGTCAAAACAGGCAGTTGACTGATTTTGACCTCTATAGCTACTTGCCACTGAAGTGTAGCTATAGTAGGAGGGTTAATATTCTCTTCACATTGTTATAACAAAATATAAAACAACAAATAATGTTAAGTCCTTGTTTGCAGATCAAAATCTGAATTTGCCTTTTCACAAATTTCTTGCTAATGACACAATATAATGAGAAGACATTTTTGCAGATCATCAGTTGTTTCACATATGTTTCACACAAAGTGTGCAACAGCAGAATGGTATAACTTAGCTTGTGGTATTTACAGAGAGAGATATTCCTGGAACCAAAATTCATTGATTCACCTTAACTTGTTTGCTTAGAGTGAAAAATCAATCATTGCAAAACTGTTTTTGCGAAAGTGAAACTATTTGCATCAACCAGTAATTACTGCTCCCTTTTTCTGTGGTTTTTATTTAGGCCAGGCAGTTTTATTGGGTCAGTGACCCTGGCTCAATTAAAGGGGAAGTTAATGCCTGGATGGTACCATCTTGCAGTATGTATCCACAAGAAGAACAGAGGGAGGTGTATCCGTGATGATGGACAACACTAGAAGAGGAAGGCATTATCAGCCTGATGAGAAGTACAATGAGGGGGGGGGGGGGGGAGGGACATGCTTGAAATAGATCCAATCCTCTGTGATTCTTTGAAAAAAATGATTGTACATGGAATAAACCAGGTGAGGACACAGCTATGGGGAAATACTAGTACTGATTCATTGTAGCACAGATGGCTAGAACATATAGCCTGGCTCCCTAAATTATGTCTGACCGGGCTAAATTGGAAGAAGGTGGGGAGGCAGACATTATGTGCAATGGCAGGATGCCAACCCTTGAAGATATCTGTGCCAAATTATCCAGATGGCTCAGAATGGTACTGGATGGTGATGGAAGATTATAGAAGGCAATGTCCACTAGGGCAAGCTATAGATCTTGATCACAGCTGCAGCCATTTTCTCAGCTCCTCAATAGATGACTATTTCCCTTTCGGCCTCAGTTTGGTCACGTACATTTGAATGGAAGAAAACCACGATGTGGTAAAGGTCTATTGAAAATGATGATGATATATCTGTGTTCTTGACCCTAGGACAGTAAGTAAGGGATGGGTTCTCCCTCTTGGAACAATTTTGTTAGTGAACCAAACTTTCACAACACTCATGAACAAATATGGAAAGTTATTTGTATGTATATTTTATTTGTACTAGGTTTTTTTGTGGCTGTAAGTGAGTGATTTGGCGTCATGTCAATATCGAAAGACAACAATATCACTACATTTAAATGCCTATGACATGGATTTTGTTAACACATCACATGTTTTGATGAGTGATTTTTGATGAAATTGGATGGCCTAGTCCTGGCCTCCCCACTACAGCACAAACTATTCTTAGTAACATTACCAGACGATCACCTAATTTGCATATATCCAAGATTTTTGGATATTGAAATCGTGTCAGGGTGAGAGAGTAGTGGTTACAAGGCTGCTCGAAAGCCCTGGGGATGAGGTAAGATGACAGTAAGGCTGTGAGTTTTCGGTTATTTCAGGAACCAGATACCCGAAATTGGAAATCTTTGGATACCCGGGTACCCGTAAACAATTTGTAAAAACACATAAATACTCCCGAATGTATAAAATAACCAATATGAACACAAGTTTCTCTTGTTTAATTAGAGTCATACTAAATGTGGACTTACTGTAATAATTTTCCCATCTCTATATTATAAACGATTCATAGCATCCCCATTCTCCACACATAAAAAGGTTAACCAGAAATCCGAGACTTCCATTTGTGTGGCTTAAATGTTCAGTCAAAATTTTCACTGGAACCGATAAATGGAACCGATAAATGGAACCGATAAATGGAACTGGGTAATGACAGTTTTAGTCAGGTATCCGGATACCCGGAACAGCCTTAGATAACAGGCTACTTCTGTGCTATATTCTACATGTTCTCTACAAAGAGTAGGTTGATATCTAATAGATTTGGGGGGTACAAAGAACATGAACTTACAAGCCAATGGGAAGCCCCTTTAAAGCATGTGACTGTGACTGATACAATAACTGCTGGAATGTACAACAACAGAAATGACAGGATACAGAAAGTGATCACAAGATGACCATCATTTTGAAAGTTTGTTGAGGGGGTTGCATGATTGAACCACAGAACCATGGAACCATACATGCATAACATTCTAATAATTTCATCATGTTTGAAAATTGTAGATTATTCATTTGAACAAATTCATGACTTCACCATGGCAACTGAACATCAAACCATGAGTAGAGAACCAAGGCTCATTAACCAACTATATCTGCTATTTATATATTTTTAAATTACACATTAATTAAACATAACGGTTTTTATTTTATTTTTTTTTCATTTATTTTTTTTTTTACGAGAATTGTTTCTGCAGTATTAACGTTCAAGAGGAATGCTTATTCCCATGGTTGATTTCAGGAACAATTCACTGTATTTAATAAGTCTTAATGCTGTCAGTTATCATTACACTACGTTCACTCACTGAAAACGCTGTTTTCAGAGTTTGCAAGACAAGGAACAGCAATTCTCTAGAAATGAATGGTATATTTATCATTATTTTATATTCTAGTCTCTGCCCACCAAGGATATCTCAGTCACAGATCTGTCAACTGAAGCCTGTGACCGACTCAGTTATGATTGTTGAGGAAAGGAGTAATCCTGTTGGTTTATCCATGTCGTTTGATTAAACGGCCAGAAAGGTGAATTATCTCAAAATGATTGGCATATATTTATAATTTTTGTTCAGATTGTTTTATTGTAATAACAATATTGACAGAATACAGTTTTGTTTTACTAAATACACATGTATACTGAAGACATCCGCATTCATTTCCCATTACATTTGCAAGGAACACACTGTTGTTTCTCGACCTAATTTTTCCAATTTTGATCACCAAAATGACAGCGAGTTACACAAGTAGGCTTCAATAAAAGTAAGGCATAGCATTGGTCATGCAAGAATAACAAAATTGGTGAATTGTTATATGAAACTTACTTGGTGTAAAGCTGATGATGGTATCAATCTTCCCTGGAAACAATTTTGTCAGAGGTGCTGTCACTTTTAAGAAAATAATTTTCAATTTGAATTCAGGAAAAGAGAATTCTTGTGTAATAATCAAGGTTTTGTAGCATACTCCAAAAAATGCAAAACTGACAACAATTTCCCTCTAAACTGGAACATGAAATAATCAAATGTACAGGCCACTAAACTGTTTTCGCTGTGTTATTGACCACACCGGTCGTCACCTGCTGTGTTTTTGCATTTTGATTTCTATATCGACAGTCTACGGCGACTGAAATATGTTAGATCACAAATGCCATCAAAGACGAAGTTCATTCACGCCCCTTGAACACCAGGTGGTGCGATCAACATTTTCACCCACAAAACAAAAATGCTTTTAAGGAATGGTACAATTTGGGCTATTAAAATGGGCTTTTTATTTAAAATAATAATAAAACAAACTTTGTAATACTGAGTTGGAGTACTGTACTCATACTCGAGTACATTTTTATACTCGTACTTTGTGAAAAAGTACTCAACTACAACTAAAGAGTTGTCGTACTCGTACTAGAACTCAAACTCATCCTTGTACTCATTAATTAAAAAAGGACTTGACTACAAGTCTGCTACCTGAAAAGTGTCTTGACGACAAGCATACTGTACTGGTCCTCAAGCTCATACTCACATTTGAACTCATGACAATGTACTCAACTACAAGTCTGCTACCTGAAAAGTTTCTTGACGACAAGCATACTGTACTGGTCCTCAAGCTCATACTCACATTTGAACTCATGACAATGTACTCAACTACAAGTCTGCTACCTGAAAAGTGTCTTGACGACAAGCATACTGTACTGGTCCTCAAGCTCATACTCACATTTGAACTCATGACAATGTACTCAACTACAAGTCTGCTACCTGAAAAGTGTCTTGACGACAAGCATACTGTACTGGTCCTCAAGCTCATACTCACATTTGAACTCATGACAATGTACTCAACTACAAGTCTGCTACCTGAAAAGTTTCTTGACGACAAGCATACTGTACTGGTCCTCAAGCTCATACTCACATTTGAACTCATGACAATGTACTCAACTACAAGTCTGCTACATGAAAAGTTTCTTGACGACAAGCATACCTGATTCATGTAGCAAGTCCAGGGAATTGACACACAGTATCACAGTAGTCAATTATTTTCTAAACCTGACAAAGATGTCAACCTGTCTATTAAGACAGCAGCAGCGTGATAAAAGTCTTTAATAACGCTTTACAATTTCTTCACACAAAACTAAATAGTCCAACACAATTTAACTCCTTTAAAAAAAAAAACACCCATTCAGGAGGGATTAAAAATATTGCAATAAAGATTCTTTAACGCTAACCCCTAGGTATTCTGGCTAGGAGCCTTCCTGAATCCTCCAAAATCCTCCAGTGCACTTTTGGAAACATGCCCTTCTCTTCAAAATGCACCATGCATTTTCGTTGATCTTTCATATTCAGTACTCACGGCCTGTACTTCTTGCATGCTAGGTAGTAATTTTGCCCCATTTGAAGAGATGAAAGTACCAGTTTCCAACAGTGCTGAATTTTTCCCAAAAAGTGCCCCTTGGAGGATATTGATGGATATGGGGTGGTTAGGGTTAAGGTATAAGATTGTTAATAATTTACAAATCAATTTAATTTTAATGGAGAACTTACTTAGTGTTATAATAATGATGGTGTAAATCTTCCTTTAAAATAATGTTGACTGAGGTGCAGTAATTTTTCAAGACAAGATAAATAAATTCCTATCAAAATTAGGTAATCAATCAATCAAAAAATGTTTTTCTCTATTTTCTTGTAAACGACACAACATAATGAGCTGATACATTGGACTTTGGTTCAAAGAGAAGGAGCCCACTCTTTAGATGCCGTTTTGCCAACATGCCCAACCTTGTACCTTTAAAAAACAACATCAAATTAGGTGGGCAGAAAGCCAGAAAGGCAATTCACATCAGGAGCCAAGGTAAATCAATTTGTGTGTTAAGGTGGGCTGAAAGGAATATATAACCCAGTGATTGTCCCTTACTCTATTGGGACACCAGCCACGGTGGAGGTTTGGATGAGGAACACAATGAAGAGGGGGGGGGGGGATTGAAATGAATGGGGGAGGACAGGACTAAAAGGAAATGCTAGCCACAACTGATTCATTGTTTCCATCTACAGTATATCCTAAACAAGCGGCTGCCTGTCTTGTAAACAGCTGGAAATATAAAGGTTTCTCTATGATCCTGTACTATTGGATTTCATCAAATTCCATTTGTCACATCAGAGAATTCAAAAGCCAAGTATGAACAATTGCAGGATACATGTTATGTTTAGGTCTGTTTCATAGAATTAGTAATTCAAAAATAACCAAAATGGTCTATTTTATTTCGTGCATAAGCTGATGATACTATCGATCTTCCCTAGAAATAATTTTGTCCGAAGAGCTGTAATTTTTAAGAAAAGTGAAATAATTTTCTGAAATGCTGTTGTAAAAGGGTATTCTTTCCTAAATTCCAAATAAAGATCTGAATCTGAACACATTTTCACGATTTTCTCATTTAAAATGTATTAAGCTGAAAAATTATTTGATTGCTGCCCTGCCCACTTCACTGGTAATCTGGTGACCATCACTGAGTGAGCAATAGTGATGTAATGAAACATACAGAATGCTACACCCTTAAGAACCACATACCACAACTCCAAAGAATTCACCCTTTGGGTGATCCTTGAGCCCCTTAGGGGTCAACACAGGGCAAATGGGTCCTATTATTGGCCCATATGCTGGCTACTGACAGATAATAAAGTAGTTGGACCATGTAACAGTATAAAGCAGGAAACATATTTACTCTACTGATAATAATTTAGGGGGTAGAATGCCTTACCATGATCACTTTTTTTTAAGTACATGTACACTATTTCTGATAATCTAAAGAAGATTTTAATTAAAAAAGGTTTTTTGGGGGCCTTGCAATCTTGAAATCTAGAAATCTAGAACCACTGAAATCGCAGATTTGTGGAAGAGTTGCATACCCTGTGTTTTTGTGCAGATTTCAGCCGAGTAAATCACCATTATCTCAGACAAACCACTCCAATGACAAGAGGGTTAAAGGGTGATTTAAAGCAGCAGTCTGACATTCACTCTTAGCAAGAATATACAAAAAGGATTGCTTTTAAAGTCTGTACGTGGTTTCTTCCTTTACAGCCTATACACAATTTTGGCAAAATGCATATAAATGTATCTACATGTACACTTTGTAAGCATAAAGTGATATGTACAAATATCAAGGGTGTGATTTGACAAGAGTAAACAATCCTGGAAAATGAGGACAAAGCCCCCTGAAACTCCTGGATGTTTAATTTTGGAGGATTTACAGACTCTCCACATCCCCACAAACAGTAGATAGAGCACCGGCACGTTAACCCGGATGCTGCAGGTTCAAATCCCACTCAAGTTAATTTCCTGCTCAAATTCATTTTGCCTTTGAGAAAGACCTGCTAGGTTCGAAACATAAGGCCAATACCTACTATTTTGCAAGTTAATTTTTGTTTGTTCAATACTGCATATATGTATTTTCATGGCCCCTTGAAAACCAACCTAGTTTATGGTTGAATTGGTAATTGGTCTCATGTGAATAAATAAACGAATGAATAAATCAGCCAACTTGCCAACTTTAGCTTATTTCATTGCGTCATTAACAAGAACATAAGGCCCATTCACACGAGACCGTTTTAACAAAGGACCTTGACTAAAAATCTCATCCATGTTAAAAAATAGCAAATCCCAGTCATGTGAAAGCTATCCTTGTTAAATAATTACCATGGACCCTCGTTATTTATAACAGAGATCGAGACCTCCTCCAAAAAATCAAGAACATAATGAAAATGCATTCAGATTATTTGTATTCATTCCAATGTGGAATTTCTGCCTTCAGATGACCAAAGTTTCATTTGCAATATGTTTTTGTTTTTTATAATAATAATACACGATTCTTATAAAGTGCACATATCCTAGCAACTAGATCAAGGCGCTGTACATTATTATCCTAAATTATTTTACTAAGATTAAGCACCTTAGACAGAAATATTTCAAGGGATGTTTGATACCATAAACTTAAGTTTCATATCAATTTGTGATCACTTGTGTTTTTCAAGACAGTGGCTTTAAGACAGACTTCCGTGGGATGCAAATCTTGTTTTGCTTTTAGATCAGTTCAGGGAGGAAAGAAAAGAGAAGGGGTTGTCGAGTGCAAGCTTTTCAGCCTTCGAGTTCAGTGGATAATAATAACAAGGTCTATTGAGCTTGGTCCAATGCTAGTATGGAAAAGCAATCTTGCAGACAGGTTCTATCAAAGACTTTGGGTAGGTGGATGGCATCAGTTCAAATAAAATTATTATCAGAAAGAAGTCAAATCAAATACTGAAAATGCATTAGGATTTGTTGTATTCTTAAATATTTGGAATTTTCATCTTATTTTTGCCAGCAATACCTCTGGGTGTCTTTTGATGACCTATTTGGTAAATGGACACTCTGTTTTATTTGCCATTTACATGTGAAATTATTTTAAGTTGAACATTTGGATGCCCTCTATGTTAAGAAAGATCAATTTTGTATGCCCTTTTTCATTATCCAAAGGCCAAAAAAAAAAGTATCTGGTTTCTGGTCATAGGTCAGCTTCAAAATCAGTGTGGTGACGATTTTTTTTTATTGATTTTTTTTTTTTTTTTTGCCAACCAGTGAAATATGTGATAGATGTATACATGATTACTGGAACCAGACCAAATTTCCCATACACAAAGTATTTTGGCTAAGAGAGGCCTCACAAATCAGGCAAACATTCCCATTTATGTGAAAAAGTCGTTTAAAACCCAGCACAGCAGATTCCCAAATGATCCAGCAGTTTTGGCTGCAACTGGACATCGCTTCATAGAAAAAGAAAAAAGAAAACCAAAAATGATGATGTGTGGGTCTGAGGCGACGCACACAGAGACCAGGGTGGGGGGGGGGGCAATACTCTGACAAGTACTATCAGTTGAAAATTAATCTTATTACTAATTTAACTAAAATGACCGCTGCTAGAGGCAGAAATATTTAAAGGGAGGATTTATATCAACATCAATGTTACACCATGTAACTTTGTACAAAACATTTGATCATTTATTTGTTTTCCTTTGAGATAGCCGCAACGTGTCTTGTGGCTTTACAGATTATTTCCCATTGTTTAGACTATTTTAATGGCAATTTACTCGAAGAAGGGAAAACAATTGCTTCAAACTGACATTTTTTTTAACATAATCGTGAGAAGCATGATTTTACAGTAAATTTGTATCAAAATAAACATGGCACTGTTTAACTGTAAAACCAAGCTTCTGACCACTATTTTGTGAAATATCTCCTTTCAAAGTATTTGTTTCTCTTTCTAAAAGGAAATTATGTTCCAATGAAAACAAAAAAGTATAGAAATTGGCCACAAAACACAGGTGATCCATCTTTAATGCTGATTGGTATGCAGGATTGTAAAGTGGCAGGGATCAGCTTCTGATCACGGATGCATCTTCTGATCTAGCCACAGACATGTAGAGAGACAGAGACCTATGTCGTCCCATTGAAATGCGAAATATGAGAAGAATTGCGCCTTGCGGAAGGGCTTCATTATGTCAGCCTGCACAAAAACACCAGGCACGACTTTAAAGAGAGCAGAGTCCGTCCTTCATGTAAGCCACCTCAAAAAATCAATGTGGACATTGAATAATTTCCTGAGACCAAGAACAGTTAAAACTTTTTAATGTGTTACATCATGGAGGAAGCCTCCATGGTTACATGTACCCTTGCTCTATACATAATACCTAAGTAATAAAGAATTCAATAGGGCCCTTGGGAGATTTAAATGACAACTTTAAATGCCAGCTGTAATGGATTATGTGGGCTGGTTCATATAATTATTTGCAAGTTAATATACTACATGTGTAACAGCACTGCTCCAGAATAAAATATACAAGTAAAAATACTGCATGAACTTTTGGTATTTTATTACTACGAATGTATGTACGCATATTTTATTAGAGTCACAAATTATGAGTCAAAAATATGCAAAAGAATTAACCAGTCATGGTGTATTAACCTTTTATCTAGCTTCTATTTGTAGTCATAATTCAAGACTTAATATCTATTCAATAATTCAGGCACAACGACGCAAGAACGAGCTAAGAATTGCCGAACCCAATTGAGTTTTGCTTTCTTTGTGCCATAACAAGGGATTCTGTTTCAAATCGCTCAAATGGATGAATAATATCCTGCCTCTAGATAATACCCGGAGTCTTTAAACCATTCTACAATAAGTATAGGAAATAAAACAAGTAAGACTTTTTCCCACTTGTTTTTGAAGAAATGACGCAAATGTTAAGTGCAAACAGCTATTAAACACATCCTGTACTGTGATACATACATGTATACTGCATGTATGTCAACTTGATTCATATTTACTACCACGTTAAGTCACAGAATAAACAATTTCTACTGACAGTCACATACCATTTACAAACGAGCAAAATACACAGCCAGTCAGGAATGGTATGCGTAGTAGCAAAAACAGACCATGCTATGTCTGTCCCCGGTCCTGGTCAGGATCGGCGTCACGTATAGTTAATCTGCGCCGACGACTTTGGGTTTGGGTGAATATTGGTGAATGTTTGTTATATACCCTATGTGGACATTCTTTACAGTTAAAGAAAAAACACGTTCTTCAAACCACTGCAATTTGCACTAAAGATTTTTTGGGAGCAGATTTTGTTTCAGTCTTTCCCTTGAATAATCTACTCCATTTTGTGACAAATAACGACATACTAAAATGCTTCCTTTTTGAGAAAATTGAGATTTTCTAATTCGTGAAAATGTTGTGTGGACACATGTAAGTCCACATAACATCTCAAGAACATACATAATGTGGATATCTTAGCGTATGTAACGCTTACTCATGTATGTTTGTGTACTTGCACTGCAAACTGACTGAGGACTTATAACAAAGGGAACAATAGGTCCTCGGTCGCTGGTTCTTTGTTTTCAGAGGTCCTCAGAAGGACGTTGTGTACAAAACCAATGGAGATTGCTTCAAACAAGTCCAAACACAATGGGAACAATAGGTCCTCAGTCGCTGGTTCTTTGTTTTCAGAGGTCCTCAGAAGGACGTTGTGTACAAAACCAATGGAGATTGCTTCAAAAAGTCCAAACACAATGGGAACAATAGAAGGGAACAATAGGTCCTCGGTCGCTGGTTCTTTGTTTCTTTGTTTTCAGAGGTCCTTGGAAGGACGTTGTGTACAAAACCAATGGAGATTGCTTCAAAAAGTCCAAACACAATGGGAACAATAGAAGGGAACAATAGGTCCTCGGTCGCTGGTTCTTTGTTTCTTTGTTTTCAGAGGTCCTTGGAAGGACGTTGTGTACAAAACCAATGGAGATTGCTTCAAAAAGTCCAAACACAATGGGAACAATAGAAGGGAACAATAGGTCCTCGGTCGCTGGTTCTTCGTTTCTTTGTTTTCAGAGGTCCTCAGAAGGACGTTGTGTACAAAACCAATGGAGATTGCTTCAAAAAGTCCAAACACAATGGGAACAATAGAAGGGAACAATAGGTCCTCGGTCGCTGGTTCTTTGTTTTCAGAGGTCCTTGGAAGGACGTTGTGTACAAAACCAATGGAGATTGCTTCAAAAAGTCCAAACACAATGGGAACAATAGAAGGGAACAATAGGTCCTTGGTCGCTGGTTCTTTGTTTTCAGAGGTCCTCAGAAGGACATTGTGTACAAAACCAATGGAGATTAAAAGTTCAAACACAATGGGAACAATAGAAGAGAACAGTAGAGGTCCTCGGTCATCTTGGAAAGCATGACTGGGTGTGTGTGTTTGTACGTGTTTTTTATTTTTAATTTTTTACACTAATTTTATAATTCTTTTGTTTTTTTAGTCATGCTCGCGGGTCAGCGGGTTTGGCGTGGGCCAAACCTGCAACTCGCGGTTGGCAACTTTGATTGATATGGGCGACTACGGGGATAGTGTATTTTGTATTTCAATCAAATACAACAATTCAAAAAGAAATTTAAACTGTTAGTGTCTTAGTTTGTGTTGCAAAATCATCCAATGAAAATCAACATTAAGAAGTGAGCCAAAAAGCCAATAAAAACTGTAATTACGTTTTACTGGTAGCAGTAGTTGCTTAGCCAACAACTCTGCTTAGCATAATTATTTGCGCAGCTCATCATAAGCTGATATAATGTCAGTCAATGACCATTGCTGTATGTTTTGATAAAGGTGAAAACGGAGATTCAAATTTCATTTGCTGTCCATAAATTGTATAATTCTTAAAATTTCAACAAACATTTCAAGAAACTGTATATGTAAATTTAATAAGAATTCTAACAAAATTATATATAAATTGTGAACATTCCACAGGACTGCTACAAATATTAGGTATAAATTGTATACAAATTCAATATTTCTTCGAAATTCAACTGAAATTTTCCATGAATTCAATAATAATTCATCACAATTCTGCCAAAATTTAATATAAATTCTACAGGAGTTGTTGTTGATTTGAAAGAGAATTCTGCACAATACGTTAATTTAAAAATTCTTTTGAAATTCTTTGAAACAGAAATTCAATAAAAACCTAAGTTCAATCAAACAAATTATCAATAATTATTTGTACACTGGAACATCAATTCTAAATATTTGAAAAACAAATTTTTTTTTCAACAGTGATTTTATAAAAGAAGCCTTCAAAATGGATTTTTCACAAAGTCATCTCCGTTTTTCCTGACCTGAATCTCTGGGAAATCAGAAGCCTTGTCAGCTATTACTGTTGTATACAGGAAGCCAGAGACAAGGAGAGACATGACATTGTCACTGACAAATATATAGGGTTTCTATCTGACATCTGAAGACGGGCTGAGGAATGGACATGTAATTACAAGCGAACAGTCAGTCTTATTATATCGTGTGACATGATATGTCACCTTTACACCAAATGCTTATGAACTATTAACACAGGCCCGTTCATTTTTTTGTTTTCCCTGGAGGTGGGTGGTTGCAAAAACTTCAGGGTAAAAAATGTGTTGTCCCTTGGCACTGGCAGGTAGATGTTGAAACAGAACCTGATTTACATACAAATACTCTCTTAATGTAAAAGAGTGAAAACCACTCTTTTAAGAGCTATATGGCGGACAAGTCTTTTTGGAACATAAAACCCACTCTGATTCAGGTGAAAAATACAGTAAAAGGCTACCAATTCACTCTTTATACACTACTAATTACTCTTTATCCACTCCAAAAAGATAATATAATGCATCCTTCAGAACAGAATTGTAAATTTTGTTTTAAAGAATTTTGTATTAGATATGACAAATGTTTATAAATTTCCACAATTTCTCGCTGTCATGAAACTGGTTATTTTTTATGTAATGTCACTGACAGATGGGGTGGGGAGGAGAGGCCATGGGTCCTATTTGTAATCACCATGCCTGTTAAAGTTACCATTTAGTTGTTTTGTGTTCAAATTGGCCATATTTCGTTTGCTTGCTACCCCTTTTTTTTCACTCTAGATCCACCCCTATATTTCATTATACATGTACAATGTATTGATTTATTCCAAGTAGGCTAAATGTGTGTTTTATGAGTACACACAATGATATTTTACCTCGAGTGTAGTCTTGCATTATTCCTAACACCCACATACAATGGATGTCCTCTGCCTATCTTGATCTAATTGTTAACCAAAGATGAATTAAGCATTGGTATACTGCACGCTGTGTTCCCATGCAATAAAGCGTGGCACTTGTCTACTTCCGTTCTAATTCCATCTTCGACTAACGCAGTCAATATTGAAGAGGCAATCTGCCCCAGAAGCCACTAATCCATCGCCACGACGACTGTGCCACTGCTTTACATACGTAATTAGTTGGGTAATTACATTACTGCATGTAGTTTGATGAGCTCTTTATTGAGACGCTAGCTGCGTATGCCTCACGAGTAGGTTTTTTAGGAGGGTTGGTGTTGTCACGATTCAGGAACGATGCATCACCACTGGGGAATAGAAGTATAGCCTGCTGCTACTAAATTAAAGCCAAAGCAGTATATACATGTACTTTGGTAAAAAAAATGTCTGTAATTGCAACTATCGAAGATTAAAGGGGGGCTGTGGGGGGGGGGCACATGCCTCCCCACAAATTTCCAGTGCCCCCTCCCCCCCAGGTGCCCCCCACAAAAAAATCCTGATAGTGCCCCAAAAAAGAAAAGAAAAAGAAAAGGGAAAAACTCATACCCCCTGTGGCTGGCCCCCAGCCCCCCCCCCCCCCCCCCCCATTGAAAAAGTCCTGGCTACGCCGCTGTACACCATTGGTATTTGGAAACATACATTAACTTTAATCCCAATCAGTACTCACAACAATCTTTATCAGTTTTGTTATGAATGTTTTTATGTTTTACAGAGAGAATTATATCTCAGGGTTGAGACACCAAGTATAATTTAAGATAATAATTTGTGAATTTGACAATCCGATAATTACCAGTGTTGCACCTTCCCTTATAGAGATATATACAGAAACTATTCCTGTGGACATTTCACCTGAAACATTTTGCTGTGACGTTCAGAAACCAGGTTGAAAATGTATTCTGATTATTTGTACTCATTCTAATGTAGATCAGTTGATGATCCATCTCCAAAATTAATTTTTATTAAAATTTTCTTGAAAAAAATGCTGACATGTCAGACAGAATACCTTCCCAAATGGTACCATTACCATCTCAAAACTAATGAATCTTTAAAAAAAAAAAATTGACTCAGTTTCTTTTTTGGGGGTTATCAATTATAGAATTTTAAAAAATATAAATAAATGTGACCTGCTCTGGCAAAGCCCGAAACTTTTTGGAGTGACCTCCCAAATTTATCATGAAAATTAACAATGTTCCCAACAGGATTTTTCTTTTTCCATCAAAATCTAGAGAAAATGCTCTATATGGTGACATGAAAACTGGTCCCTGGGGTCAGTTTTTGACCTTTTCATGGCTGTTACGCATTATGGTAAATGCCGAGAAGTTTCAGGTTTTGCCAGAGCGGGTCACAAATTGTCAAATTTTAATGTCATTTTTGGTGTTAAGCTGATGATTGCATCAATCTTCCCAAGAAATGATTTTGTCTGAGATGCCGTCATTTTTCTTTTTTAAATGAGAAATTTTAAATTTTTCAGTAAGCTTGGGCGATAATATCGCGATACCTTTTTTTATTTGATTATGATATCAAGAACCTTTTCAAGTTATCGAGATATCGGAAAATCGCTATTAAACAAATATATCGTGATTTAAAAAAATTGCCACTGTGAGTTAATGCAGAAATTCCATGGGTTAAGTCAGTAGCCAGCTAATAAGTGTATGTATGTTATATTTTGCGTATTGCAAATTCAGGATGGCAAACTTACAGTACTGAAATATAAATTTATTGCACTTTGCTCTATTTGAAAAGAGAACTGGGAATTTTGCAATAAAGGAAGATGGAAACATACATACATGTATATATTTGTTCATTTCAAACATCTAGTTTTTAAGAATTATATCATATGACTAACCTGCAAAGTTTCAGTACAAAAGGGGATCATATTTTTGAGTAAACTACAAAAAAACTGTTAAGGTTTTTAGTTTTCCTGTTTTCAAAAAGTTATATTTTGCTATATGTGACAAGAGAACTGGGGTTAAAATGTAAATTTTGGCAAAAGGGAACATACAGCATTGTTTTGGGGAAAAACAACATGTATAAGTATGTTCACTTAAACCATCTATTTATCAAGAAATATATTATAAAACTCAGTGGCATAGCCAGGATTATCAGAGTGGGGAGACTTTTTGGAGGTAAATTTACTGATGCAAAACTCATATGAAGCGATAAATTAAATGTGTTTCCCCCAAAGTAAAGTCGCTTAACGACCTCTGGATATGCTACTGATAAAACTCACTGGGAACAGTTTCAAAAGAAAATGGGCTCATGATTTTGAGGTATTTACAGGTTTTTAAAAAGGTTGCCGAATGGCAAATTTTTATCTATTAGATGTAAAGCACTTTAGACATACATATATTTGTTTTGCAGGATGACTGAAACATGTTCCAACTTAACTCCAAGTAAGCTTTAAGATAACATTTCCGATGTTCCTTCCCTATATTTTATTTAAAGCATTTTTACTCTTGATATTTTTAATTTTATCAAATAGGTTTAATGATAATAATAATATTGGAGTCTTATATAGTGTGATGTACTTTACATTATTACCCCTGGTCATTGGGCCAATATCAATCCTTTCTAAACTAGAAATAATAATAATAAACAAGATGTAAGTTTAATAAAATATTAAATAAAATGCCTGCTAATAAATCCTAATTTTCCCAGAATTTGTGGTTAAAATCTGTACATTACTATTTTAGACAGAAGAGGAGAGAAAAGGAACTCCAAGAACCCCCAAACATCTGCTCTGCATCATTGATTCCTTTTCATCATCATGAGGAAAGACCATGAATGATTACTCTTGCAGACTACAGGCATTGTACAGACAAGTGGTTCCTTTCAAGTTTACTGACAAAGAACATCAGATAATAGACTCGAGTGTGGAACCAGAAATCAATACTTGCAGTCAAACTCTTCCCTACCAATGGACACATTTAAAGGTGATGTACACAAGGGGGGAATTACCCGAAAAGGAACCTGAGCAAATTATTACCTTACTGACTTGGTAGTGCTGGAACAGTTAACTGGTTAACCAGTTAACTGGTTAACCGACCGAAACTGCACTAACCGTTTATAAATTTGCTAACCGGCTAACCAAAACCAATATTTAGAAGAAAAAAAGAAAAAAAAATTGGGGAAGATTTTGTCGCCCATTTTTCTGTTCTAGACTTTCATTTTTGCCGCATTGGTTATTAAACAATCATTGCGGGAAGTTTATTTATGCTTTTTGATTGAAAATGTACAGTCACATTGTGCCATATAGCAACGATCTAGTTTATGTGGCCATCAGGTGCAGACTTTCGGTTAACTGAACTAACCAGTAACTCCTAGCACTATTACTTGGTTTGGAGATGATAACATCCTGGGAAGCTATTCAGTCTGATATGTTGTCATTTTCAAGAACAAGTGAAATGTTTTGAAGACTTTAAATCTGACATGGATCACCTGCTGAGGATCCATTTCCAAATTAGAATGAATACAATCAACAAAATAAGCTGACACTTTCAAATATTGGTTTCTCTATATATCTCCTGATTCTATGATAAAGTATGGACTGCTTTTAAAGGTAGGGCTCACCATTTGTAATCACCCAAAGCCAAAATCACAGATTATTATCAAATTTTTTATCAGTTATATCACATATATTCAAAAGTGCTGTATTATTTGTTTTCCAGATTTGTGTTTTTTTTTTTTTTAGAGTCGTCTTTTGGAAGAGTACTACCCAGTAATCTGGGAAAGCACTGTGAGAAACAAATATGAAATTTATCCCAAAATGTATGTGAAATATGAGCACCAATTCAGCGGAAACTTTCGGGGACTGATTTCTATCGTGGATATGATTTCTATCATCAGAACATGATACTCCACATTTCTAGATCCTCATAATTATGCAAAAATGTTATTAAAAGCGTCATGAAATTCCTTAAGCCCCAGATCAGAGGGTCATAAATATTTCTTGAGCTAAGGGAGGTTATATATTAAGTTTCTCTGAGTTCATGACAGGGGTCATGTAAAGATCTTGTCAGAGAGCTATGAACATTGCTTAGTGGAGGATCATGAATGCATTTTTCAAACCTTTCATCCAAAATTGGCATATTAGCTCCACAATCATTCCCCCCACCCTTTAAAAGAATGCTCTGTGAAAAAAGCCTTTAGCAAATCATGAAACAGTGATGACCAAAGGATGTCTGACAAAGTCCGTGGGCTAACGAATAACTTAGACCGGATGACCTACTTTTTTAAAATGGCCTTTGCATTACCTTAGGGGTACAAATGTACATGACCAAGTTATTTATGCCATGAAAGTCTCCACTTTGTAATCGACTTGTACAGCATCAACAATTTCCTGCTCGATTAGATCACAAATCGACTATGATAAAGAAAACTATATATATATGTTAATTGGAGGCCAAATTCAACAACAAAAGAGCGAGCCCAGACTGGTTAACAGTAAAACCCAGCTGGGGGTTCAACCAATTCGAAGCTCCATAAAGCAACAGCAGGAACCTTGGTCATTTCTATTTTGGTACCCCAGTGGTTGCTAAAACACAGTTTGTAGCCCACAAATTAAAGGAAATGTTTAAAGATTCATATAGTGAGGTTTGCGGTGACACCTTGTATTGAAATATTCTCTTTTGAGTAGTGAGGGTTCCGAGAAGAACCTTTAGTTAATTCGACGTTTCAATCAGTATGCTCTGATTGTCTTCAGGAGAAGATTATAGAAGTCTTTAAAGGGGCAGTATTGTCATGATCAGAGCAAGGAATCAGTGTCCAAGTTAAAGATGAACACATTGACTGAAAATTACAGGCTCATTTATGTAGGAGCAACGGTAATATGACCTTATCATGTGAGGTATTATTTTCAGTCACTGAGTTAATCTAAAACTAGCACTCCGATTCCATGCCCTGTTGATTATGACGATATTGTCCCTTTAACCTTTGCTGGAAGCATTCATATACACATTGCCCACAAATGTTTTTTTGATTTAGACCATTAATAATATAGATAATGTGTGTGCCAAGGGAGAAACTGAAATTTTAGGCCCTTCCATAATCTTGGTAAACAGAATAAAGTTCTAACTGAAGTTGCAAAACATGGCATAGATTTGACAAAGAAATGAATGATCTCATGAAATAGTGGATGTTTGACTTGTACATTCACACATGTTATCTGGATACAGCGGGAAACGCGTACACAAACCTTTGAACTTCTCACTCCCCCAAAGGTTTGATGTAAAAAGTTACCGAAACTTAAGACACACTGATTACCCCAGCATACACACAATAATCAGTTTGTGTGCAGTGGGTTTTTTATGGTTTTAGGATTGAGGTATTGTATTTGCCAAGCACTTGACCCCTGCGGTGAGGCACTTGTACACATGTCATGATCACTGCAGGACCCAGCTTGATGGCTTTGTTAGCATCCACGCCCCCTCCGTAGGGTCTACAGTTGGGCAGATGCAAATGCCGGGCATGAGTTGTACCTGAAAAGTCTCAAAGAATCTAGGGAAATAGGGCTGAGGTTTGAACATGTAGGTCACCTTGTTAGATTTTGACACTTTTTGGCATGTCCAATGAAAGGCAGATGTTTACAAGGTATTATGGTATATGTATGGATGGAATCAACACATGGTTCAGCCAACAATCATGCTGGTTCAGAGGCGAATATTTAAAATTAAAAAAATAGAAATAAAATAATTTAAAAAATGTTTTAAAACTTTCTTGATTTTATTAATTAATTAGTATTTATTTTATTTTATATATTTATTTGATGGATTTTCACTGATTTATTGCAGGTTATATCTTTCTGGTAATGAAACCAAGGATTCTAACCAAGAGCCTAAATCACTGTAGCTCATAAGCTTGAAGAAACTTTTGAAGATGAGACAAGGAAGTTTTGCTTAAACTAGAGGGCTGAAATGAACGTTCATTTTCAAATACCTAGGAACCATTGTATCTCCTCATATCTACTCAGAACCAACAATTGTTTGCTATTGCAATCCTTACTCCTACTGTACTTCCACCATGCAAAGCTTTTTAATCCTAGTTTGAATTTATGAAAGAGTACTTTGTCTTTCCTTAGAAATATTATTATTAGTGTTGCATTTTCACTATTTACTTGTGAATGACACAGTGTAATAAGCTGAAAGGTTGGTTTAATGTATGACTCAGAGAGAGTAAGCAAACAAGCAGTTTTGTCAACATTACCAATGTTGTACCTTCCCTTTAATAAATGGTTTTCACTTGACTTCACACGGTGCAAAATCAGCCATCTTTACGGACAATGACCACACATTTTTTAAGGCATACCGAAGCTTTACGCATAATCACAGCGTGCAGCATGTGTACGTTTCAACAAATTCCGTGCATCATTGATCGGTGAAGCTTTAATGCTCATCAAATCTAAATCCAAGCTGCCCATAAAGATGGCATCTATTGGGAACTAAACTCAATATATACTGTAAAAGGCAATATTACTGGGATGTTTGTTCATTCCCCATGTACCATTACCATCATTGGCGGATCCAGGGGGGGGGCTAAGGGGGCTGTAGCCCCCCCCCCCCTAAAATCGTTAAAAAATTTTTTTTTTTTTTTTTTTTTTAAAGGAGAGAAAAAGAGAGAGAGAGAGAGAGAGAGAGAGAGAGAGAGAGAGAGAGGGGGGGAGAGGGGAGGGGAGAATGCACTCCCATTCCCTCACTGTGCTTTGTTTTTCTCTCCCTTTGATTATTTCATTGTAATTTTTGTAGTACTGAAAAATAATTTTTTTTGATTCTCAGCCCCCCCCCTAAAAAATGTTCTGGATCCGCCCATGACCATGGGATTCCCCTTGCCCTGTTTATTTATACAGGCGTGTGATTGGGCAGTTTTGAAAAATCCACGTAAATTTAGCTGGGGGCTATTGGGGCCGCTGTTGTGAACAGTACTCGGGTGAAATGTATAGTTCTGAGCATTTGCTTTGCTTTTCTTTATTGCTTAAATCTTTACAATCCGGAGGATCACAACATTGCGATTTGTCAAAATCCGAAAATCCGGAAAAATCCAGGCAAATCACACCCCTGCTATGATGATTCAGATTACACAAAAAATTGATCCAGCACTGTAGCACACTGTAGCACAATATAGACTGCTCAGTTATGCAGAGCTGAATTTCCTCCTGTCCCTTACGGAGTCTAAGATGTGTGACCGGAGTATGATCCCAGAGGGATGCTGAGCTCATGCATCCTTAATCAGGATGTTGTTGATCACTACACACTTTCGTTTAATTTTTTAAAAGTCCCTTCAAGACAGGGAATAAATTTTCAAAATTTCATGTATGGATCTAAATTATTCTGTCTGATGAACTTTTGTTGCCTTAAAATCAGGGGAGTGATTTGACAAAAGTAAAAAATCCTGAAAAATGGGTAGTGGGCCTGCTTGTATATTATGAACAAATTTAAGTTCCTGTAATAAGTGTAGAGTAGGAGACACTTCTTATTATGTAATAAAATCTAGGTGTTTTGGTATTTCACCAGTGTAGACAGCTGGCCACAGACTACAATAGACAGATGAGTACAATGGACAGATGGCCACTATGGACAGATGGCCACTATGGACAGGTGGACAGGTGGACACAATGGACAGGTGTACACAATGGACAGATGGACACAATGGACAGATGGACACAATGGACAGATGGCCACAATAGATGCATGGTGTATATGTCTACAATAGACAGATTGACACAATGGGTAGATGGCTACTACTATGGACAGGTGGACAGGTGGACACAATGGACAGGTGGCCACAATGGACAGGTGGCCACAATGGACAGGTGGCCACAATGGACAGGTGAACACAATGGACAGGTGGACACAATGGACAGGTGGACACAATGGACAGGTGGACAGATGGCCACAATGGACAGATGACCACAGTGGACACAACAAACAGGTATCCTCAGTTAAACATTTTAGGGGGACCCTCAAAGGTCAGGCCACACTGGGCAGGTAGTTTCCATAACAGTTTTAACTAAACAAATTGTACATGTACACTTGCAAAATAAATAGAAATTCACCTTGCAGAGTGTAAAACTTAAATTCAAAAATAATAAATAATGATCTTGTTATTTCTATGCAGAGTAAAACAAGGTTACCATATGCAAAATACTGGATATACATTTAATCCTTTACACTTAGTAAAATTTTATATGCCTAACCAGTACCCATAGTGGCCTAATGTACTCTGAGTGCAGTATACTGGTGATTGCACTTTTAACATTATCTAATTCTCTGGTCTAAGTGTCTGGGAAAGTTGTCGTTCTAAGCTGCTAACAAGAAAAGCCATTTTCAAAGCATTTGAAAAGGACTTTGTTGGTGTAACTCTGACTTCCCACAAGATATCTACATCCATTTTGAAATATAATGCGGATATTTGTTTGGTTAGAAATTTAATGGCCCCACTTGCTGTATCTTGTGAATGTGGAAAGAGCAATTTCTTTTGAAGCTGGCTTCAGTTCAGCTACAAAGATTAATGTCCATGCTTAACTGCCTGTAGGCTTAGACCCTACTTCTATGCTTTAGTCATACCATAGCATACCAGGAACTTTTCTTTCTTTCAAGTCCACTTCTGTTCAATCAAATCTATGTTATTTCTATATTAAAACTACCCTGACTGCAATTTAGAGGGAGGCACATGTATACAATTTAAGTAAACTGCTTCTACGAGTATGCTTACTTTTAGAAGCACATACATGTACACAACAACAACCACAACAACAACAATGTGAAGGATTCAGCTTTGTTATAAACCAATGTTTAATGATATTCTGGAGACATGTTTTACTTTTGTGTAAACCTTGCTTATTTGTGTCAACAAGAATAAATCAGATTCGCATGTGGATCATACACTGTTTAAAAAATATAAAATGACAATGTTACCGCACCCAAAAAAAAAGGCTCCGGTTTGTGGTCCTAGGTTGGCTTCAAAGTCGATACGGTAACCCGCTTTTTATTTCTTTTCAAATTTTTGTTTGTGATATAGGTATAATGCGTTTATTGGAACCAGACCAAATTTCCCATACACAAAGTATGGTGGCCGCACAAATCGGGCAAACATTCATACACCTATGTCATTTTGGTTGCAATTTTGGCTGCAATTGGACATCATGTCATAGCACAAAAAAAGGATACTATAAAAATGCCGATGCACGGGTCTGAGGCAATGCACATGGGGACCAGAAACCAGATCCTTTTTTGAGGGGGCCTTATGCAAGCACCAGTGTTGGGTAAACACTACTAGGAGGCACATTGAACTTGTCCCACTCTGGATCGGGGCATACATACAGGTAGGCACATGCAGGTATGTCTGTCATGCAACAGCTTCCATTGAACAAAGATTTGACTATTGTAGATGTACAATAGTCATCATGCACACACACACACACATCATATACTAAATAAACAGCTTTCAAATTAGACTGGTCCCCTGTCTATATCCTATCAAGGATATCCTATCAAGGATATAGACAGGCTCCAGGCATACCACTCAAAGGATTTTATTGGATACATTAACACGTTGTGCTGAAGATCTGACGTCACGCTTCGAAGGTTTGCGCGCTAGCTACCAACCAAGGTCAAAGTTCAGCATCGAGAAAAGTATGGCGGCTGCATGGCCAGGATCCGGCGTATTAATCGCCTCTAGCTCAAAACATGACGTCAGATCTTCAGGCTTCTTTCAAAGTCACAACTGCAGAAAACGATTCTTTCAAATTGGAAGTTTCAATATCAGGGGGCTTCACCGATGCAAACATGCAGACAATCATGATTGTTCAATCTCACAAACAGTGTGATGATGCATCACAAAGAGGAAGGTACTCAGCAAACTTGTATTTGTTTGATAATGCTTTTTATATATATATATGCTTTTATACTTTATACCCCTCATTGATGTTTATATATACGGTGTGGGCTTTAAACTCCAGGAAGTAATTTGGAGTTTCTTTATCGAGACACATAACAGCCAACATACCTACAATCATTAAACTGATTAGAAGGCCATTTCTTATAATTGTCATTTTTATATTTGTTGAGATCTGGTTGGGCTGGATAGGGTAGGCTGGTTAGGGTGTGGCTAGATAGAGGGAATGCACATTTCTTTCCCCAAAAGTGGGTGTATCATCCCAAGACCATCCGTCCTTTCAAGGTTTTTTTCTTTCTTCTTCTTTTTTTTCCTTTCTCACGCCCCACATTCATGATTTTGGTCATTTGATGACCCCACGTGCAACTGCCTAATCCTATCTGGGCCCGGTTTCCATGGTGGTAAAGCTCAGGACACACATGCTGCCATGGCAATGACCTTAAAACAACTGGTCTCATTCTTGGGTTGAGCCATCCTTTACGAGTGTTGCATACAATGAGCATGATGTGGATGTGATGTATGTGTATTTTGTACATTGATGATGCAAGTACACTATATTAAGCATTGGTGTTACTTATCTTAAAAAAAACAGTGGTTCACCGCTAACCATCACAGGGCTCCACATAAAA
Source organism: Zoroaster sp. YZ-2022 (assembly GCA_029582265.1). Classification (NCBI taxonomy): domain Eukaryota; kingdom Metazoa; phylum Echinodermata; class Asteroidea; order Forcipulatida; family Zoroasteridae; genus Zoroaster; species Zoroaster sp. YZ-2022. The sequence continues at coordinate 30,781,288 of CM055830.1, forward strand.
TCGTGTGCCCGGAAGAAGGACATAACGAAAATGTGACGGGCAAAAGGTCGAAAGCAATTAATGTGCAAAATTGTGTTTCAAGAAAACTGAGTGTGACAGTTTGGTAATTTTTCTGCCATTTATAAGTCATTGTAGGAAAGTTCAATTCTGCATGGGAATGGAAAAACATGTCTTGGGAGTAATTCTAGAAACAAATATGTAACAGTTATGCCCTACTTTTTTCAAAGGAGCCATTTTATTGCTTACGACCTTCTGCTGGGACAAAAAGTTGTAATTTGTGTGCCGGGAAGGTCATAGTGCCTTCCGACCTTGTTCCAGGCACACAACGAAATGTATGTTCTAGTGGTCGGATTGTGAATCATGGCTGCAATGCTTATACTTGAAATGGGAGCCAAGCGTCATGTTTGGTATGGCCATGGAGGAAAAAATATTCCTCCATGGTATGGCCAAATGTCTGTAAAAGCGATCATTGTTCCTTGTAATTTTATATTGCATTGTTCTTACCATGTATTTTGTTTTATTGTTTACACTGATGTGTCACTGCGACATGAGCGTCTCTTTTGACGGATACCGGCGCATTACAAATGTTCATTATTATTATTATTATTATTATTATTATTATAATTAGGAAAGTTTTCGGAAGCACCATGTAACAAATCTCTAAAGTAGAGGTGTTGGCTCTGAGAAGAGCCGGTTTTGTTCTCAGAGCCAACACCTCTACTTTAGAGATTTGTTACATGGTACTTCCGAAAACTTTCCTAATTACCATTTCCCACCATGCAAAGCCTTAAATCCTATATTATTATCATGTTTGTTATAGCCAATTTTCATAATAGTTAAGTTGCACTACTGCTAGTGTGACACAAAATGTTTATATATATATATATATATATATATATATATATATATATATATATATATATATATATATATATATATATATATATATATATACATGTATAGTCACATTGTGTATTAAGGTCGTAATAATAATAATAATAATAATAATGTGTGGACTTATATAGCGCACGTATCCACCAACTGAGTGGTGCTCAAGGCACATTATATTATTACCCCTGCTCATAAGGCTGATAAGGCTCATAAATCATTCCTGAAACCATCTCAGCTCCCTGGGGAGTATACAGCTCAATTGCTGCCATTACAGTGCATATAGGGCTAATCAACCAACTCTGCCCTCACAGGTACCCATTTAACCCCTGGGTGGAGAGAAGCAATTATGGTTAAGTGTCTTGCTCAAGGACACAAGTGTCACGGCCGGGTTTCGAACCCACATTCTGCTGCTAACACCAGAACTTGAGTCCGGTAAGCTAGACCGCTCGGCCACGACACTCCACTCCACTCGACACTCCACTCGTATCCTAGTTACGACCTTGTTGCAAGTTACGACCTTGTTGCAGACACATATTTTGGTCAAGGGAACTTTGTTGTATCTTTTTACAGAGTACCCGGATGAACATGTACAGATACGACGTTGTTACACTCAATTGGTTTAATTTATGCAAATACATGCACTGTCATACATACAACCTCCAAGATATGACCTTATAGCACGGATCAGTTTAATGATGTCACAAGCATAACAATATTATAACAACATGCACAAATATGTTTTCTGCAAATTATGCCATTAATAGCAATGACTGGAAGTACATGTACTGACTGGAACAACATACTGCATATTAAAATAAACACTACACTGGATGTGACGTAACAAATCACTCACAAGATGTAAAAGATGCCATTCCAAATCTTCACACATTTGCATTGGATTCTTTGGTAAAGAGTCTTGCTACATATTCATATATGTACATCCAGAAGATATCCACTGCGTTAAAAAGGTTTAAAATGCCTTTAGATGATGCTAACCCCACACTGATCCTACTGATCCAAATTGCATCCTGCAGTCCCTGCCCTCGAAAACAAAACCTGGATGCAAACCCTTGCTTCTTAGATTTCATGATACCAAAATTACGAGCTTATTATTTATTTATATGCAATTTATTTTCAAGTGCTACAAGTTCCAGTCAATTTATTGCAAATTGAGTCAAGTCTCGATTTGAGTAAACTCCGAAAGCAAAACCATTTAGTACTTGAACATCAAACTGACCCTCATCGGTACATTGTCTTCTATTGGTATTAAAACTCTATTGTTTGTTTGGTCTCTTCCATTGTGTCAATCTTATTGTTTGTTCTTCTGCTAAATTATTTCCGTCTTCTATTTGCAGTTCTGCCAAGGGAATTTCAGTTCTGGTTTCACTAAGTAAGAATTTATTATAGGGACTTTCCAAATGTCCCTAATCATTTTCACAGTCCCGGATAATTTCCACTGGTCCTGGATCATTTTTACAGGTCCTTAATCATTTTCACAGGTCCCAGATAATTTCCACCAGTCCCAGATAATTTCCACCGGTCCCGGATCATTTTCATTGGTCCCGGATAATTTCCACTGGTCCTGGATCATTTTTACAGGTCCTTAATCATTTTCACAGGTCCCAGATAATTTCCACCGGTCCTGGATCATTTTCATTGGTCCCGGATAATTTCCACTGGTCCTGGATCATTTTCACAGGTCCTGGATAATGTTCACTAGTCCCGGATAAATTTTCACTGGTCCCAGTTCATTTGTTGAGGATGTAATGTTCAAAAAGAAAATACAAAGTTGTTCCATTGTAACAACAAGAACATGCTTTGGTAATCTATCAAATGAGTTACTTCCCCCAACCCCATTGCTTGTAAATAACACCACTGAATAATGGCTAAACCCCACTCCTATTCCCCCTCCTCCCTTCCCCCTCACAGTGCCAATAAATATCTACTACTTGTAGAATTTGATTTCCCTGCATATTTCTAGTTTTGTGCCTGTGTAATGCTCCTGTAACCCCCTCATCACCCCACCCCCCCACCAAATCAAATTCGACACAAGCAATGCCGACTTTGCCCCATTTGTTCAGTTTGTGCTGTTGATTATCAAATCCACATCACACAATTAAATGAAACCATCCACAAACCCCTGCTTATTAGGGTACAGCAATGTTAAACCGCATTCGCACTGGATGAACATTTCACCGTGACTCATGTTATAGTTCCTCTGTCTGTTTCCTGATGGTGTTCGCACTTGGATTAACATCATCATCCCCAGAGAACAGGTGGACATACACACCAACCACAAAGAGTAATTCATGCATTATTGAACTGGAGTAACTGTCCAAACTGGACTACTTTATTATAGTTGACACTAGTAACAACTTGAAGGCCATTCCGTTTCCTCTGGAAAACAAAGGAGGATAGGAAGTTGGCAATTCTGAAAGGTCAACGAACGGACTTCTTGGCAATACCCACTTCCAGTCCAAAAGGAGTGTCATGAACACTTCCAACTGATCAGGATAGAGATAGGCTCCAGCCATACAATTCAAGGGATTTCATTGGATACAATGTGCTGAAGATCTGATGTCACACTTCGAGGCTCATGAGCTAGCTCCCAACCAAGGTCAAAGTTGAATTTCACTGAAACTGAGAAGCCATCATTCACGAGCTTCAAAGCGTATCATCAGATCGTTGGGCTAAGGCGGATCTAGCATCTCCAAGGAAAGAGGTGGCACACTGCCAAAAAATGGGAGGCACAACATGTATGGTCAATACATATATGCCAATAAAATATGAGGGGCACATAATCCATCCCCCTCCCCTTTCCGGGTTGGATCCACCAATGCATGAACATTCTATGATATTCATGTAATAATTTTGTTTTTAGTATAAAGTATTCCCTACCCTGATTTCAAACCAATGGACAACAATCGTCATTTCTCTGATGGAGCCACCATAATTCAGTTTGACAAATTCCAGTGCTACTAATTAAAATTCACTGATGAGATCGTAAAAAAAAAATTAAAAAAAAAAAACATTAATGCACTGCTGCCATTTCAATTAACCTTCCTCGATTGATATCTATGCAAATTGACTCTTAACTCGTTCTAGCCATAGATCAGAGCTATGTCCGTGTCTTAGCAGAGAGACCATGCTGCCAGGCCGTGTCATCATGATAAAAGCATTTAAAAAAGAAAGTAATTACTTTTTTCTAATTAGTCCTTCCCTGATGGCCCTATAAATCCCAGATGGCTACACACAGGAGATTAAAGGTTAAGAATCTTAATTGCATCAAATATTTAATAGGATTTGAGTCCAAGATACAGAAAAATCAACCATGGATGTGATTGAGGGTCCAAACGGGAAATAAAGCTAAGTGTGAAAGTGTGTTCAGGCAATTAGTAAAAATTTGAAATGATGGAGACATTTTCCTGAAAGAAAACAGCATTGGTAATGTTGGTAAAACTGTTTTCATGAGTATGCTTACTCTCTTTGAATCCAGATATACATACAAGGTGCAACATTGGTAATGTTGGCCAAACTGCTTCTATGAGCATGCGTAAGCCCTTTTCACACTACAGAGCCAATTCCCAGGAAAAAATTTCCCGGGAAATTCCCGGGAGTTTTTAACCCCACCAACACCCCAGCGACCGTTCACGCTGTACCTATCTGGTCGCTCCCGGGAACATTATTTCCCGGGAATATGCATGGTCGTTTCACACTCGCGATCAAATCCCGGGAAATGCGCTAACTGTAATCGGCCCATACGGAAGTTGAAAATGTTGTGGGCGGAAGTCCAATCCCAGAATGCCATGCGCTCAAGCACCCGCCAGCGCAGTGACGGCCAGGTTGTTGTTGTGACTGTTTCCCATGCATCGCGTCGTGTCCAAAATGGCTCCTTCAAACGTGTCATCACATCATTTTCGCATGCTATTATTATTATATACCAATATTTGTGTATTCTACGGAGGAAAAACCATGCGGACATTATAAATACACGTAAATGATACAGATGCTTAACATGGCCTTGTCCGCGACAATTCTTTTATTCAATTCTAAAACCATTTATTTGGTCACATTCTAGAAAACTAAATATATTGTGTTATTTACATTTATATTTTAAGAAGGAAAGTTTCAAAAGTACTGAAATACAACACTGGATATTAGCGTGCGAGCTATTTGCCGCACTATTTGTGACCTCGCTGACCTTTCAAGACATGTTGACGTCCCAACATCCGCGACGCGAAAGTGGGGTAAGTTAAACCCGCTTTCGTTTCACACTAGTTGCTATTTCCCGGGAAAAACACTATTCCCGGGAAAAACTCGCTTACCCCTACTCCCGAGCAAGGGTAATTATTTCCCGGGAATAAGCTACTTCCAGGGAATTTCCTGGGAGTACCTTTTGAAGTGTGAACAGATTTCCCGGGAATTTCCCGGGAAATACGTCTAGTATGAAAGGGGCTGTACTCTCTTTGAATCCAGATATACATACAAGGTGCAACATTGGTAATGTTGGCAAAACTGCTTCTATGAGTATGCTTACTCTCTTTGAATCCAGATATACATACAAGGTGCAACATTAGTAATGTTGGCCAAACTGCTTCTATGAGTATGCTTACTCTCTTTGAATCCAGATATACATACAAGGTGCAGCATTGGTAATGTTGGCAAAACTGCTTCTATAGCCGTGTTCGCACTGGACTTTTTTTGGTAAAACTTACCGAGACGATGGGTACTTTTCCCATTTTAAGTCCAGTGCGGACAGCCTGGGACATTTTCCTCTCAGTTACTTTTCCTGAGTCCAGCGGTTACTTCTACTGGCCAACTGCTGCCCAGGAAAACTAACCAGGTAACTTTTCCCGAGACGATAAGTCAAGTGCAGACAGTGCGAGTCGGTAAAAGCGGCTCAGGAAAGCGTACATCCGGCCCGAGCGCAAGGTCGTGCTACACAGGGACACCACGCATGGGGGCGGGCGGGACGGGCGCATTTAATGCATGTGTAGCAAGTTTTCTGTGCGTTGTTGAGTCAATCGGGTCAACGTAGAAAGGTCACGCAAAGCGCCCTCATGAGTCATTATACTGACAGCTCGGTTACTTCTACCACGGTCTCGGTAAAATTTTCCCATGTTGAAAGTCCAAGTGTGGACAGAGGTTACATTTGACCATTTTTCATTTTACCATCGTCTCGGTAAAACCTTCCCAAAAAAAAGTCCAGTGCGAACACGGCTTATGAGTATGCTTACTCTCTTTGAATTTAAAGTACCTTGGAAAAACAATCGAGCGAGTTGTTTCATCACGGATCTCTGACCATGTTCGTGCTAATAACCTGTCGGACACATTTCAGTCAGCCTACAAACCATTTCATGGAACGGAAACTGCTCTTCTTCGCGTCAACAATGACATTTTATCTGCCATGGATGAGGGGAAAATCACTGCATTAGTTTTGTTAGACTTAAGCGCCGCTTTTGACACGGTCGATCATAAAATCCTTCTCTCCCGCCTTCAATATCATCTTGGAATACATGACACAGCCCTGGATTGGTGAAGTCCTACCTTTTAAATAGGCCTCAGCATGTTTGTATTGGTAACGCTATCTCCGAGCCTGTTATTCTTGACTATTCTGTACCCTAAGGCTCTGTGCTCGGCCCACAGTGGTTTACTGTTTATACCTTTCCAGTTCGTGATATCATTTTGAAGTATAATTTAAATTACCATGTTTACGCTGATGACACGCAGCTTTACATTACTTTTAAATCTTCTCAAGAACCTGCTGATTCCTGCATTAAAACACTGGAGAAATGTATTCAAGAGATTAAGTTGGATGAGACAAAATTTCCTGAAATTGAACGATGAAAAACAGAATTTGTTCTATTTGGATCACGTCAGCAATTGTCTAAAGTTTCTCTTCCATTTATTACAATTGGTGACTGCAGATAACCCCTCATTACATGCACGTAATTTGGGTGTTATATTTGACTCGACAATGACTTTAAAACCACATATCTCCAACATTGTTCGCATATCATCATTTCATATCAGAAATATAAGCCGAATTAGGAAATACTTGAATAAAAGTGCTGCTGAACAAATTATACATGCGTTTGTCACATCAAGGCTCGATAACGGGAATGCTCTCCTTTACGGTCTCCCGCAGAATCAAATATCTCATCTTCAGCACATACAAAACACAGCAGCTCGTGTTGTGACTTTGTCCAGAAAGTCATGCCATATCACACCAATCTTGAAAGAACTGCACTGGCTTCCTGTTTCACAGAGAATTGTTTTTAAACTTATGCTAATTGTTCACAAATCTTTCAATAACATTGCTCCAATTTATATTTCTGAACTGCTTAAAGTCTACACTCCATCACGCAATTTGCGCTCCAGCAACATGTCACTCCTAAAGGAACCAACTTCAAAACGGAACTGGGGTGATAGGTCGTTTTCTGTCGCAGCTCCGAGACTCTGGAATCATCTTCCAACTAAACTCAAATCTTGTCATAGTATAACCAGATTTAAGTCGATGCTTAAAACTCATCTTATGTCACAACTCTTCAAAGATGATGTATATTTGTAATTGCATTGTAGGTACATGTATCTCGGTACATAATTTAATTTTTTCCCCTATGCTATCATTGTATATTGTTTGTATTCATGTTTTTTCTTTGTTTCCGTGCCTTGAGCGCCCAGCAGGGTGGATATGTGCGCGCTATAAATTTTATTATTATTATTATTAAGATATACATACAAGGTACATCATTGGTAATGTTGGCAAAACTGCTTCTATGAGTACGCTTACTCTCTTTGAATCAAGATATACTGTACATACAAGGTACAACATTGGTAATGTTGGCTAAACTGCTTCTATGAGTACGCTTACTCTCTTTGAATCAAGATATACACAGTATTAAATAACCAAAAGTTTCAGCTTATTACATTGTGTTGTTTTAATAAAATATTTAGTATGAATATGCATTCAGATATTTTGTACTAATTCTTTTTGGAATTTAAGAAAAAGTACCTTTTTACTCAATTTGTACTGGAAATTATTTCATTTTTCTTAAAAATGACAGAACCTCAGACAAAAATTGATTTACATTAAAGGGACAATATCGTCATGATCAACAGGGCATGGAATCGTAGTGCTAGTTTTAGATTAAGTCAGTGACTGAAATAAATACTGAAATAATGATAAGGTCATATTACCATTTCTTCTGCATAAATGAGCCAGTAATTTTCAGTCACTGTGTTCATCTTACAGTAGGACACTTGATTCCATGGCCCGTTGAAAGTCTGCTTTGATCATGACGACATTGTCCCTTTAATATGTGACCGACACCACAAAACCCTAAACTTGGACCCAATTTTCAAAAGTGAGATTTTGGTATAGTTTGATTCTCTAGATTTCCTCTTTCATTTTATACCAGATTTGTAGAAATCAGAAGAAAAAAAAATTCTGCTTTCTACAAATCTTGTATCAAATGAGAGGAAAATCAACTCAAGACAATGTAGCCTAGGCGATCTTTTGTTTTAATCCATTAATGTGAACAAATTTACATGTAATAAAACAATTATTGGGAATAGAATTTTACTATTAAAAATTATAGCATGTCATACAACATGATTACAACAGATGCTGGTGGCCAACATCAAGTAAGATTTATGTTTAAAAAAATATATATATATATATATATTTTTAAATGTGATTATGTATGCTTTTTGAGAATACCCAAGGTATACATTGCCGTATGAGATACTTTTAGAACTCAGTTATAGAATAAGGAAAAATAGATCTCCACTGGTTGTCATCCCTATGGGCGATCCCTGTACAACCACTGCGAATGTTCCCACCCAAATGAATATTATACCCAGTCAAGCCCTAAGGCCAAGGATCGTTTAAAATTTCATATACACATAGGAAGTTATTGTTTTAAGGGGAACGAATTAGGAAGATATGTTGCATGCTGTGACAATATGCCGTGGGCTATAATGTTGCTAGACACTGTGGGTCGATATTAACTTACAGCTGGAAAAATAATCCTACAGTCTGGAGGTGGATGATAAACGTTGGGCTGTTCTACTTAACATGTTAAAAGCCATGATAAATCTGATGCAAATTGGTGGAAGTTTCTGCATTTTGTCATACTTTTTTTGTTTTGCATGGTTTGCCAATGATATCCTGAAGACTGCTTCTGCCATCCCAATGCACATTGAGTCTGAGATTAATTTTTGTTTCATATAAATTTGTCAACAAACAAACCACAATAGTCAACGAACAATCCACAATAGTCAAGAACAAACCACAATACGTCAACAAACAAACCACAATGCATCAACAAACAAACCACAATACTTCAATGAACAAACCACAATACGTCAACGAACAAAGAACAATATGTCAATGAACAAACAATGTCAATGTTTCAAAGGAATTTTTGTCTTCAAGTTAAAATGCTCAATGAGTGACCAAATATAGCTTACTATTTTATTTTTATTTTTATTTTTTATTTTTAGAAATTAGAAACTGTAAATAAATTATTTCCGTTTCACAGAAGTGAAATAATCCTCTAAACTGATTATTTCACAAATATTTCTGCCTCAAGTGCTATCATTTTTTTTATTCCAAAATGAAATTCTGTCATCCAATGACAGAAATTCACACTTTGAAATGAATACAAACAATCTGAATGCATTTTCAAATATTTTCTCATTAACAACATAATGAAATAATTTCAAACATTCAAAAGATGATTCGTATATATTATAGACACATTTACAGATATTTTACTAAAAGTGAATACTGGAATATGTTCACAATGTTTTCTAAATCTGACATTATTGCATACTCTCTGCCAGTCGTAAGTCTATAGGGGAAAGATATTTTTGCATAAAAAGTACAATGGAGTGTCGTGGCCGAGCAGTCTAGCTTAAAACAAGTTCTGGTGTTAGCAGCAGAATGTGGGTTCGAATCCCGGCCATGACACTTGTGTCCTTGAGCAAGACACTTAACCATAATTGCTTCTCTCCACCCAGGGGTTAATTAAATGGGTACCTGTGAGGGCAGAGTTGGTTGATTAGCCCTATATGCGCTGTAATGGCAGCAATTGAGCCGTATACTCCCAGGGAGCTGAGATGGTTTTAGGAATGATTTATGAGCCTTATGAGCCTTATGAGCAGGGGTAATAATATAATGCGCCTTGAGCACCACTCAGTTGGTGGATACGTGCACTATATAAGTCCACACATTATTATTATTAACCCTCCTAATGTTTGACCATTTGAAACCATTCAAAATTTCCACTTACCAAAATGCCCATTGGTTTTGTACACACATGGTGATACCATTTGAACAGTGTTGGTAGCAAGCTTTACTACCATTCAAATCCATTCAAATCCATTCAAATCCATTCAAATGCATAGAGGGTCCATTGATTCACCACTTAGAAGTATCCAAACAAGGTTTTGTATTAGCTGTACTACCATTTGGAAAGATCCAAACAAGGTTTTGTATTACCATTTGGGGGAATCAATACTGCAGTTATTTCACCATTCAAAACAACAAAAGCGAATGGTTTCAAATGGTGGATCAACTTGTATGAAAAAGGTACCAGAAGTAAGAGGGTTAATACACTTTCACCACAAATAAATTTACATGGCATTTAATTACAAATCATTCACTAGATTAACTGTCCTATCAATATGCTAGACACGTTTTATTCCTCATACATTATATGCTAGGATCACAAGGTCAGTTTTAATCCTCATTGCACATTTGAATCAATAGATAGTCTAGTACACAGACCCTCTTTGTCTGGTCCCAAAGATCGTCTGTGATATAATAAGGCAATATAGACCTACTACTCCTATGTAGAGTGTTATTTAAGATATGGTATAAAATTTATTATTAAAAAATAACCCCATTTGTTAAAGGGACAGTATCGTCATGATCACAGCAGACATTCAACAGGGCATGGAATTGGTGTCCTAGTTTAAGATGAATGCAGTGACTGAAAATTAATGGCTCATTTATGCAGCAGCGACGGTAAATATGACTTTATCATGTGGGTATTTTTTTCAGTCACTGAGTTAATCTAAAACTAGCACTCCGATTCCATGCCCTGTTGATCATGACGATATATGTAAAACTTACTTAGTGTTAAGCTAATGATGCTATCAATCTTCCCTGGATATAATTTTGTCTCTAGTGCTGTCATTTATAAGGAAAGTGAAATTAATGTCAATAATTTTTTGTTCATTTATCATAAAGAGTAATCTTCCCTCACCTCCGGGTTAGAAGGAATACAACAAATCTCAATGAATGTGTATTTTCACAATTTTCTCATTAACAACATAGCAAGATGAGCTGAAACTTTTACAGGTTGATTGTTAAATGTTTATTGAAAGAGAGTAAGAATTCATACATCTTGAAGCAGTTTTGCCAACATCAGGCCTTCCAGTGCCTAATCTACCAAATGTAGGTTTTTTAAAGATTATTTCCCATAATTATGTTAAGTAATAAGTTTTTGGTTAATTGCCTACCTTCTGAGTACTTTTTGAAACAAAATACTTTACCCCATATGTTACAGTTTGACTACTGTTTTGGCTTCATCTCTTTGTACTTTGGAAGTAATTTTTCTTCAAAGCCATGAGGATTTTATGATGAAGTTGAAAATGTGTTGTAGGAGATTAAAAATATAGGTTTTTATAGGTTAATAGGAGGTTGATAGGTTTATAGGTTTTTGGGGGGAAATAAAGGCTCACATTTTGAAATATACTAGGTTTTATAGGTTTCACTGGGAGGCCTGCAACATTACTAATGATGTACATACACTGTATTGATTCAAAGAGAATAAGCACACTCATAGAAGCAGTTTTGCCAACATTACCAATAAGTAAGACTAATTGCGGTGACACCATGTGGAATCTCAATTGAGTAATAATTAGTTCTGAAAAGAACTGGAGGTACTAATTCAGAACTAATTACTACTCAATTGAGATTCCACATGGTGTCACCGCAATTAGTCTTACTTATCATCCTCACCATGCAAAGCTACAAGTTTTACCTAACATTACCAATGTTGTACCTTGTATGTGTATCTTGATTCAAAGAGAGTAAGCGTACTCATAGAAGCAGTTTTGCCAACATTACCAATGATGTACCTTGTATGTATATCTTGATTCAAAGAGAGTAAGCATACTCATAGAAGCAGTTTTGCCAACATTACCAATGTTGTACCTTGTATGCAGTGATTGTATGTATATCTCGATTCAAAGAGTGAGCATACTCATAGAAGCAGTTTTGCCAACATTACCAATGTTGTACCTTGTATGTATATCTTGATTCAAAGAGAGTAAGCATACTCACAGAAACAGTTTTGCCAACATTACCAATGATGTATCTTGATTCAAAGAGAGGAAGCATACTCACAGAAGCAGTTTTGCCAACATTACCAATGTTGTACCTTGTATGTAGTGATTGTATGTATATCTCGATTCAAAGAGTGAGCATACTCATAGAAGCAGTTTTGCCGACATCGCCAATGTTGTATGATCCCTTTAAAGGGTGTCTTAATTTGTACATTCCAATTATTAGTGCTAATGCACCTGTGATATGCCCTAGAGGCTACACTTAGCAAGCAATATAGAGGTTGGGTGTTCAATCCCCACCAAAGTCACCTGCAATTTTGTTTTCTGCAGGGGATAAGACGGCCCTTACAGCAACCATTTCATACATTTGTTCTGTAATACCACCAATCCACAATTATAAGAAAGCGTCATAAATTTGTGACGTCAATGGTACGATTTGCGATGAATAATTCACACAAATTCACCAGATCTCAACTAGCAGGAAAATGCTCTGCAAATCCTTTGTGAAAAATTGATGGCATGCATGTATCTCCATTCTCTTTAACACTGTAATTCTTCAAAATTAATATGAACTACCCATACATTTTTAATGAAAAGATCAAATAACATGTCTACCTTATGGTATTGTGTTGATTGTTATTCCAAAAAATTATTAATTTTGAATGCATACTGTTTATATGAGAATAAACAAGCACCTCCATAATCATAAACCAAGAGACATATGTTATCAGTATTTACTTTTAAAGTATGTGGTTCACTAACTCCAAAATATACGACCAACTTTATGGAGCCGTTAACCCAAACCAGGAAATAATATACTACACATAAATTATTTGCTAACTCATTTTGATGGGTATAAACAGGTAAGATAAGATTGGTTTTTTTTTTTAGAACCTGGTAGGTTCTAAACTACGATGATTTTGAAGATAAGATTTATAATATAAAATGCATTTGAATGTCATCTAATATGCTTGGCAACATTTTCTATACAGCAGCTCAATGAATTTGGCAAAGGGTACTACTACTCTTTGATATTCTACCAATGACATTACTGAAACTTATCTACATGTATGCAACTCTATAGGTTTTTGATTTTCCCAACCTATTAACACAAATATTTTTTCCCAGATCTCAAAAAGGAGCCTGGAATTCCACAGCTTTTCAAACTCTATATGAATCCTATTATCTTTTGATAAGACCAACACTCTATGCACAACTTTCCAGTCTGTGCAAATGTCCCCTTAAAATACACAGCATTAGGTTTCCCCCTCCAAATTGAAGAAAAATACCCCTTTCATATTGCATCAAATTTCCGTCGACTTCCCTAACTCCAACCTATAAAATAATATCACAGTTTGGAAAGCACCAGTCAATGTTTGACATGAGCCTCAATCTGATTCCCATAGACTTGTCTTAGAATAAAAATTTTAAATGGCTGCCCTATTAACCAGTTCGTGTCGGAGGCCGTGTATACACGCAATTTTTTTTTGCACCACAGATCGGAGAGCGTCTATACAAGCCAGAGGAAACTCCGGAATATTTGTATGCATGCTCGGTTGACGTGGCAATGAGCCGAGTGTACAGTGACATGCTCGGTAGACGTGGCCACGCGCTGTGGAAGCTTCCATTAACGTGTTTGTGTGGGGAAAAGAAACCCGCACAGGGGCCCAGAAAAACTTTTTTATTCCCAACGCGAACTGGTTAAAAAGAGTCTAAACTTTTTTATGAGGTATTTCAGGTAAGCAAGATGTTTTTCACAAGTTTTTTTTTTTAATTGAATAATTTCTTTCAAGACACGCATGTAGTTAATGCATTACCTTACCTCTTACTGTTGGATGTAAATCTAAGACAATTTTCAAAATTTTAAGACAATTTTCAACATTTACGAAGTAAAGTTTTGAGATTTGCATGGTGAAAAGGATAAGTCAAGACATTTTAAAATAGCTCAGTGACGAAGTAAATTTTAAGTAAAGACTGTTTGCGGTGACACCATGTGAACATTTTCCGAGTAGTAATTAATTATGAAAAGAAAGAACTGGTGGTTACAACTTGACGTTTCAATCAGTACGCTCTAATTGTCTTCTCCTGAAGTTGATCACAACATACAAATTATTACTCAAAAAAAGAAATTTCACATGGTGTCACCGCAAACAGTTTTTACTCAACATTTGCTCCGTCACTGAGCTATTTTTAGATGTGAGAAGATCCAGAACCCCACAGCATTTCTTTCTCCTTTTTGAAGGGGTCCAAAGGGACAGCTGTTTTTTTTCATCCTCCCCAATTTCCTAACTCACCAAGGGAAAATCTGAGGAGCCCCTTAAATACTGGATCAATAGAAATTGATCTCTGCCTTTTAAGAAACTTCATCAATCAAACATTGACAACACTAATCCAGTCAATGTAGCCAGATTGCTACATAGCTTGCTAGCACTAATTAAACAGGCATTACCGGCTCACATCAAGGACATTATTTTAATTTGGCAGCTGTTTTTATATATATATATTTTTTTTTTTTTTTTTTTTTTTTTTTTTTTTTTTGAGGGGGAGGTAGACATTTTGATGACAATATGTTAAGAGGGAATGATCCGCACTCTTTGAAATTGTAAATGGATAGAGTAGATGATCTTGGGAATGTAAATGGTTGTTACATAACAGTGTGACTCATGAAAAAATAATTTCAGGTAATTAAGATATCTTGTTAATGCTCAAGGCATGTGGGGTACATGGGTATAATATGAATAAATTATGAATGTGTTTATTTCTTGTTTTTGTGCACTTGGAAAGAAAAAATGCACAAAAAGAATACAAATATAGACGCAGTAAAAATATGTGCATACATACTAAAAAATAGAGATATGGTAAAATGCTTAAAAACAAATCTGAATTGGTCCACAAATTTTAATTATCATACTTGTCAATGGTCAATTTATTTATGTTTTGTGAATGTTGATCTGTCTTCAGGTTTAAATACAGTTTTGATACATTTTACAAAAAAAAAAAAAATACATGAAAACAAAATTCATTTATTAATAAATATCAACTGTCCCTGTCCAATCTATAAAAAAATAAAAGGAAGGTACAACACTGGTTAATACCAGATTATCAAGTTAACAATTATTATCTTTTAAATTTACTTGCTATAGATTTGGTACACATATCAGTCATCTTAAAGAAATCATTTCATCTGAATTGCTTTCACCTTAAAGAAAACAGCAACTGTTATATGAAATTTAGAAAAAGTTGCTGCTGGCAAGATCTTCGTCTTTGCCTCCAAAACACATGAGCACTTATCCTGTTGGTAAATCAATACGTAATACGCATACGCATTGGTTGTATGTACATTCTTTCTGTTACTTCCGGTTCTAAAGCTGTGACACCGTTGTGTGTAATTTAACCTAAAATCCTTTATTTTAACATTCAAAAGTGATTCTTGAGGCAGAAATTGACTTTGTTAATAAAATTTTAAGTCTTTACAACACATACATGTTAAATGTAAGTCCGAAGCTTTTTAATTCCTTAAAGAAAAGGGTGGTCAATGCATTTCCAATGAGCTTCTGATGATCGTTGGAGCCAGCATGTGCGAAGTGGGCGTGGTTTATGTTGAAACTACGTACGTCACAACAGGATTGTGATGAAACTTTCACAAGTTAGTTTACATTATTTGGAAAACTACCGGGTTGAAATGGGTTGAAATGGGTACAAATGACGTACCTTCTCTTTAAGATTTTGTTTGATGAATGCTACTGAATGCTACTCCCTTGAAAGAATCTGCTTAAATTATCATTCTTGACATTTTCTTTGTATGCATCCAAGTACATTTGAATTGGATTTTTGAGTGTAAATAATGGGCTCTGAGTGGATTTAATCTGATAACCTTGAGGCAAAACCTTTCTAGAAGTCAGCTGGGTATCAGATCAAGAGCATGTGTTGACCTGGGGTCAAAACCAAACCTCTTGGGGCTGGTATTTCAAGGCTAAACACTTCCTAAGCAATGGAAAGTTTAATATGGATAATAAGTAAAAGGATTTTTAAATATCATCATGGTTTTGTACACTATGAACTGAGAATGTCGGAATCTCTTTTATTAAAGTGCTGGGTGAGTAGTGCGATTACTCGATTACTCGCGAGTAGTAATTACTAATTGTACTCGTACTTGCGCATTTTAACTACTCGAGTAATCGTCCCGCCGCGATTACCACAAAAGTACTCGCAAGTAGTAACACATTCACGAGTACCTACTGATTCACAATTAGTAAGTTGTCAGCCGACACTTCAAATCGATATTTATTGAGTCGTTTTTATGTATTAAACATGAAATAATATCAGATTTTTTCAGATTAATTTTCGTAAAATATTATTAAAAGCATTTTTGTGAAGCTAATTTTGAAATATGTGAATAACCAATGACCTAGGCTATGACTAATGCATACAACTATGGTTTATAACAGCTGATGTACAATGTAAAAAAATGTGGTCAATTACTCGCAATTAGTTGAGTGCTCGCGAGTAATTGCTCTAGTAGTGAATTTCACTAATCGCCCAGCACTATAATTTTTATTAGAGATCAAATGTCTGAAAAGTCACATTTTCTATCTGAATCCTATATTTTTCAGACATTTTATGTCTGAACCCTATAATATTCAGACATTTTATGTCTGAACCCTATAATTTTCAGACATTTTATGTACCAAACACCATAGCACCAAAGACAAACAAATTTCAAGAAATATTTCATATCAAGGTGAAAAGACAAGGGAATAATTTTGTCATGGACAATAAATGGGAAAGTACCATGATTTAGGACATTGTGTACCCATTGTCTCTTAGCATAAACCTACTGTATTCAAGTAAAGGGCCCAAGGCTTTAGGAGGGTTTTTAACAGATGCAACCCCATCCGCCCCTACCCCCTTATCGTCATCCCACACCTTCAATCCACAGACAATTTGTTTAGACAGTAAATTGGCTGATGGGTGAGCTTTAATGATGAGTGTAGTCTCCTTGAGGAGTTGGTTCATCACCTGCTGTCACTGAGGCATAACAGAGCCTCTTGCTTTGTAAAGAAACACTCCGCCATTTATCCCTCAATAATAAGATGAAAAGAACCTCTCTTCAAGTATTTCCTTCAATGCTAGATACAGTATGGTTATATGACAAACAATGCCAACAGCTAAACTGTGGGACCTCATACAGATCTCCAAATTAACTTTTCTTTTTCATTCACACTTTTCCTTTTAGAACCAATCACAACCCTAAAAATGCAGTGTTACACATACATCTCATTACAACAATTTTTTTTAATTGCACCACTTAATAGTCCTTCAAGTTTTTAACTTTATACCAGGGGTCAATTTTATAGAGCTGCTTAGCCGATAATATTGCTTACCAGAAAAATTTGCTTAGCGGATTTCGTTGGTTACCAGCCAAACTTGCATACAAAATGTGTGCATTTTGGCTGGTAGTCCGTTATATTGCTTAGCAAAAATATTTGCTTAGCAAAATTCTCTGCTTAGCAGCTCTATGAAATTGACCCCTGATTTGTAGTTGAGTACGAGTACAGAAAAAACGTACTCAAGTACGAGTGCGACAACTCTACAGTTGTAGTTGAGTACTTTTTTCATGAGTACGAGAATGAGTACGAGTACTACAACTCTTCTTTATACCTAAATATGGTACATTAAATGTTTCTTTTACTACCATGTTGAAAATGATATTAAAGGTTTCCTTTTTGTTCAAAATTTTCTTGAAACACCTGTCAGGGGTATCAATGAGGTGTCCGCCCACTGCCCCACTACTTTGCCCCTCCCACCACATATATACAGCAATATACAGCAATAATATACAGCATTACTGAAGGATGTTTATTGTCAATTGACGCCCTCCAGCACAAATGGATCTAAATGAAATAAGGGGTAAGGAATAAGGACAGGCATGGCCTTCGTTTATGACAAATCCTTGCTACTGTATGAACCAACACACCTGTAAAGGAAATATCACACCTGTATGTCCCCCCCTTCTCCCTGGAACCCACCTATCCCATTAGCATTGAAATGGGATAGCCTCCCCTTTTGGAGACACTTCTTCCCCTACTTCTATAATGAAAGATTTTTGTGGGTTTTTATATAAATTCCTTCTATTAATGTTCTTGTAAACAAACATCACAGCTGTAAATCCCCTCTACCTACCTGAAACCCCCATCCCATATTAAATTACAATTATACATTCATGAATGATGCTACTAATTAACTGAAGACTCTTTTACACTGAAATGGGATAGCCTCCCCTTCACAGGAATTTCTTCCCCTACGTTAATAATGAGGCAGTTTTGCCAGGAGCGTACCTAAAACGGAAACATCACACTGGAAGCACCCCTCCTACCTCAAACCCATTTATCCCATATTATATTATGATTGATGTTATATAACCAAGGACCCATTAGCACTGAAATGGGATAGCCTCCCCTTCAGAGGTATTTCTTCCCCTACTGCAATAATGAGGCGTGTTCTTACAAATTATTCCTGTGAATGTTCCTGTAATGGAAACATCACACCTGTTAGTCCCACCCCTCCCTCTTCCATTCAACCCACCTATCCCATATTATATTATGATTGATGTTATTTAACCAAGGACCCTTTGGCACTGAAATGGGATAGCCTCCCCTTTGGAGGTATTTACTTTCTCTATTTCAACAGTGAGGCACAACAGGGTGCCATGGCCGAGCGGTCTAGCACATCAGACTTGAGTTCTGATGGCTGAGTCATCAGAATGTGGGTTCGAATCCTGGCCGCGACCATGGTACTTGTGTCTTTGAGCAAGACACTTCACTGTACATTGCTCCTCTTCACCCAGGAGTATAAATGGGTACCTGTGAGGGTACAGGGAGCTGAGAAAGTTTAAGGATTGATATTGGCCCAAAGACCAGGGATAATAATGTAAAAGCACTTTGTATCCTTTAGCAATTTGGCACTCTATCAATGAGAATTTCACTGAACAGGAAGTTCACGCAAACACCTTGTGTTTGTACCAACAAACACTTAAGCTCTAGTTATTTTATTATTATTTCGCATTAGCACAGCATGAAAAGAAAGATCTTGTTTTCCTTTCTGCCGGTTACACCTCAAGTCAAGCTACGTCCCGTTGCCTTAGATCTTGAGTATTATTATTATTATTATCTCAAGTATTATTATTATTAGGATTTCGGCCTGGTCGCCGAAATCCTATTGTTTTCGTTCAATTATTTTTCTTCTTGTTTCCACCAAAACCCCATAGGTTTAACACGTGAAAGTTGTCGATGGATGATGTCATACTTAGCATCGTCACATCAATACAAAACATGCACCATATGAAAGCCTGTGATGTGAGTTAGTGCCTAAAACAAATTACGTCATCATAACGTCAGTAAATATCATGTTATTCACATTTTAGTGTGACGCTGCAGGGGGTAAGATGTCTCGACCCTTGTGACGACTCGACACAAACAACTAGGATCCATGACTGCGCCCGAGCCTTGTGACAACTCGACCTACGCAAAACTCGACCACGAGTTGTCATACATGTACTTCGCATTTTCACATAAATATAAAACATGCAGCATGAAAGCTCGTAATGTGACTCAGTTTGTAGAACCAATTACCTCATCATTACGTCAGTAAATATTATTTTATTAACATTTTAGTCTAATCTGCGGAACGTATAGATTGGCGAGAACGGACAAGTCGACCTAAACAAATAGTGTGACCCTGTGAGGGGGTTAAGACATCTCGACCTTTGTGAAAACTTGACCTAAACAAAACTCGACCTACGAGTCGTCATATTAGCACTTGGCATTTTCGCATAAATACAAAACATGTACCATATGAAAGCCCATAATGTGACTTAGTTTCTAAAACCAATTACATCATCATTACGTCAGTAAATATTATTTTATTAACATTTTAGTGTAATCTGCGAAAATTATGATGTAATCAATATAAACTTCGCAATGTTATTGCTCGAATTTACCAACTATGGGTAGAATGTGGTACCATCCTTTCTCACCCTTCATCACGATAGCAATAAAAAATAGTGCACATTCTGTTGTCATTCAACTCTTGTCAGTGGTGGTTTTGCAGAAAGGGAAATTACCATAGGGACTGTACACGTTCGTATGATTACGTGACGGCGTAGTGTTTGTAGCGCACACTACAGGGTTTGTACACATGGGTTGATTCTACAATATGATGTTCTTTGTTTTCGTATGTTTGAATCGTTTGAGAATCGTTGCACACATTTAATGGAAGGGCATTAACTTGATTCATTACATCCTTTGTATTTATCCAAACTGTCTCAAACGTCTAGGGGACAAACAATGACATTTGTGTATACAATGATTACAGTTCATGCGTTTTAAGTTTATTTCAATATATCGTAAATACTAAACAAAGAACTCAGTGTCCCAATAATTATCAATATACATGTAGCCGAAACCCCTGTGTTCGTTTTCATCAAACACTTCGTTGCAATTTTGTTGCAATAATGTAATTTCCAACAATAACAACCACCTCATCAGTCTCCTGCCACCTACTGTCCCAAAAAACTCCCACTCACAGTCTCATCTACCCACCCATCCTGTCGATCAGGTCTTGCCTAAAATTACGCTTGGACGAGTTAGTACTACTTGGATGCCTAAGGAACACACAATGCAACTTTTGTATACAATGACTACAATTAATGTGCATTTTCAGCTTATTTCAATATATCATAACTTTCTTAACACTAAACAAAGAACTTGGGACATCAGTGCTCAATATTATCAATACATCCGAAACCCATGTCAGCGTTTTCATCAAAAGCTTAACCTCTAGTTATTATTATTATTATTATTATTATTATTAGGTGTTCGTGCAACAGCGCAAACACCTCTTGAAATTGTGTTTTTTTTTGTTTTTTTTCTTCCTCTCCTTCTCGATGAGACTTATCGAACATAAAAAACATAGTTCCAAAGTTCACAGGGCCTTCAAACTTGACACATACTTAGACCATAACATGTAGTTGTCAATAAATTCATGACATAGTTTTAGGTAAAGTTGTGACGTCATGGTGACGTCATCAGATATCGAAATACACTAAAATCCAATTTTAATATTTCAAAAATCATATCTCATGAACCACAAAAGATATTTTCACAATCTTTGCATCATCTTACAGATCGTGAATTATGTGACATTTTGTACACAGACATGACCCAATCTGACCTCTCCTTCCCGTCAAAACCGGAAGTTTAAGTGAAAAAAACTATTCTGAAGCACTTTTATAGGGTCTGCAGCCAACATGATATGGTATTTGGGAGTGCCTTCCGTGGACGAAATTACTATTGACATGTGACCTTTTCAAAAATGTGACTGATGACGTCATCACCTATCACAGCGCCCTCTGGCGGCGGGTTTAGAAAAATAATAATTTTCTATCTAAAAAACCATAGGAAATTTGAATATGACTTCTGTGAATAAAGTGACTAGTGACATCTTATCTTTTCAAAAAATATGTTTGATGACGTCACCAACGTTCAGAGTTCCCCCTAGCGGCAGTTTTACAAAAGGGATTATTTTCTAATCTCAGAAATTGAACCAAAGCAGGTACTAACGTTATTTTTTCATGATCATGACGAGGTCATATATATGACCTTCAAATCACCTCATCTGACCTTTACTTCCGGTCTAAAGCAAAATTGATAGGTCTTTGGAATACGAAATAGATATTGTTATAATAAAAGATGATACACCTTTGCAAAATATGATTGACATCATCGATGATAATTTGATTGAACCGGAAGTTGACACGAACACCATGTGTTTGTTCTAACAAACACTTGAGCTCTAGTTATTATTATTATTATTATTATTATTATTATTATTATTATTATTATTATTATTATTATTATTATTATTATTATTATTATTATTATTATTATTATTATTATTATTATTATTATTATTATTATTATTATTATTATTATTATTATTATTATTATTATTATTATTATTATTATTATTATTATTATTATTATTATTATTATTATTATTATTATTATTATTATTATTATTATTATTATTATTATTATTATTATTATTATTATTATTATTATTATTATTATTATTATTATTATTATTATTATTATTATTATTATTATTATTATTATTATTATTATTATTATTATTATTATTATTATTATTATTATTATTAATGGAGCCTCCTATTGGTATCCTACATGTACATTTACAGTAAGAAGGGAAGTTGTGCCTCCCCTTTGGGTACCTCATACAACATATACAACTACTACATATAGTTTGTTCAGTTACACAGCAACTAGCATGTTATATTGATTGATGTTTTTTTAAACCAAGGACCGTCTTTAGCACTGAAAATAGACTCCCCTTAGGAGGTATAGTATTTATTTTCCCTACTTCACATGTGAGGCACAATGGAGCCTCCTATTGGGATCCTACATGTATATTTACAATATGAAGGGAAGTTGTGCCTCCCCTTTGAGTACCTCATGCAACATATACTAGTTTGTTCAGTGTATTGACTTGAGTTTTTTAAACCCATCCAGTACACATAACTGATCAATGTTATGTCAATACGCTGTACTGCTTGCTCTGCATGCCAATCCGGTTATACAGAGTTTGCTTTTTGTGTAGTCCATGCGCAATGCTTGGAGTAGGATTTCAAAGTGCAGACGGGGCCGGGAATGCACATATAAAACACGTCCGTGTATTGGTTTTCGGTTTCCACATAAGTGCATCCCATGTGTTGTGTTTCCCCTTGTAATTTGTGGAAACTGAATTCCCAGATAAACCTTTGAGAAAAGGTCATGAATTCATACTAAATGAGGATAGAACAACATGAATAGAAATCAATCTGTGAAAAGTTCAACTCCATAATAGTTGCCACGTTTATGACAATTTTGTCATATGTAGGCACAAATGGCCTTTTACCAACAGTGCTAAAACTGACTCTGAAAGATCACTACACACAGGTACAATATATCAAAGTAGTCTTATGAATAAAGCACCAACCATGCCTTGAAGATATCTGCTTTCTCCTTAATCTAAATTCTCTATTAGCAATTAAGATGTCTTTATCATCTTAAAGAAAAGTGTACACCTTTGGTAATTTCCTGATCACAAAATCATTGTATAACTAGAGATTACGTGTTTGTCCTTTGGACGAACACAATGCTGTTCCGTATATTTTGTTTCATGTTGACATTTACAGACCTAACCTTCTAACTTAAAATACACAACGTCAATGTATTAAGACTGACGATCTTTACTGGGAACAATGGTTATGCCACTTTTAAAACCGGTCACTTGAGGGCGCTATACGTGAGTGAATCTATATTTTTTAAGACTTTGGACCTCATGTTTGATATCTGACGCACAAATGTCAGAAAAATCAATATGGGGTCATTCTTTTGATGAACTATAACATGGATAAAATCCGAGAATATGTCACAAAGATTATCAATTTCTGCCATTTGGTTCAGAAGATATGAATTTTTGAAGCATATAATTATGTAAAACCTTTTTATACTTGATATGAAGTTGGTGACTAAACATCCTGATCAATAATTGTCTGACATGCTGTCATCTCTGACAAAATGTGAAACACATTATAAATTTCAAATACATTTTCCACATCAGAATGCATAAAATCAAATCTAAATGTGTTTTCACTATTTTCCCATTTAATAACAACAGAATAAGGGGCCGTCCAAAGTTGTCAACATTTTCACGGTAGTACAAAAAGTAATACCTTGGGCAGGGGGGTCAGCGGCCACGTTACTACTTTAGGTGTTTTAAAAAAAAGTATATTTATAAACAGGAAAAAATTTAACTTGCGTAAAATAAAATGTTGATTAAAACCCTAACTCCATAGGCCCATTTGCTTACACATAACCTGAATCCTTCCTAACTCCCTAGGCTCATTTGCTTACACATAACCTGAATCCTTCCTAACTCCCTAGGCCCATTTGCTTACACATAACCTGAATCCTTCCTAACTCCCTAGGCCCATTTGCTTACACATAACCTGAATCCTCCAAAATCCTTCAGTAGTAAAGCAAGCACAAGACATGTATGCACACATGTGTTTCTAATCTGTGATACATGTACATGGCCAGGGACCCTCCCTGCATGCATGGAGCAATAAACAGTGTCCACTGACCTTGCAATCACTACAACAAACATGGATGTACATGTACCATGGAAAGGCAAGTATGCCTAATAACCTCAATCCTCCAAAATCCTTCACTTTAGCAAAGAGCATGTAGCATGCAACCTCAATCCTTCAAAATCCTTCACTTTAGCAAAGAGGATTTTGGAGGATTTGGGAAGGTTAGGGTTAAGCTCGGGCGATATCGATTTTTTTCATCCACGATATATCGGCAAACATATATCGCAATTTCCAATAATATCACAATTATTTTTTCATTCATGCATGATTGGTTTAGAGCCAATAACCACAGGTATGTACCCCTCTACAAGCATCACAAAAAATCGTAAATTCGTTTGCATAGCGTGTATGTACTTCTGAAGTAGTTCGCTTTTGTTTCTCACTTCCAAAAGCTGAAAAGACTGTTCTAATTTTGTTTCTATGGAATTTCTGACTTGACTCACAATGGCGATTTTTTTTTTAATCGCGATATATTTTTTAATCATGATTTGCCAATATCTTGATAACATAAAAAGGTTCTCGATATCGTAATCGAATAAAAAAGGTATCGTGATATTCGATATTATTGTGTTATCACCCAAGTAATACCTTGAGGGGAGGGGGGTCTTGAAAAGTAGTACTCTCCGTACTACCTTGAAAATGTTGACTACTTTGGAGGGCCCTTAAGGTGAAACTTTTACACATTAGTTTCTGAACATACTTCTTCGTTCTTAAAAAGTATGAATGCATTTAGAGATATTTTACCAAAGGCATACAACCGTTTTAACATCCTAAAGATGTTAACTCAATCAAACCTCTAGAAACTGTTTTCACCCAGAAGGATTTTGAAGCTCAACTGCTGATCTACAATTCATCTTTCCATTTTTTTGTTCATTTCCTCTCCCAATGGATTTTGTAGAACCTTTGTAATCTGTGTTTCACAATCGTAAATATTCAGCAAGAATCCAATTATTCACAACTGAATGTTAATGACTTTTTGATATGGAAATATTCATAAACATTATGTGGTTTTAGCTGCTAGCAGAATTAAATTTAAAATTACCTTTTAGCGATAGACTGAAAACAAATATTGTTTCTTAAAGGCCAATTGTGTCCAAACCTTACAAAATGAATCCAATTAGCCAAAGTTGATTTTGTGTAACAGGCCTTAGGCCCTCAAAAAAGTCTCCTGTTTCTGGTCTCCATACGCGTCGCCTCAGACCCGTGCGTCAGCATTTTTCAACGGAGATGAAATTCTACACTTAATGTCATTATATTATTGTCATTATTATATTATGTCATATATATATATATTAACATTAACAGCTCTAAACCCTCCTGTAATGTATTCAATTCATTTGTTAAGTGTGGTTTGTTATAGTGTCTTATGTTTGTATCTTGTCTACGCCCTGATGAAGGTCCGGTTTGGATCGAAAGCTAAGGCCACCCTCCCGATTTAATTTATATATATATATATATATATATATATATATATATATATATATATATATATATATATATATTGACCTTTTTTAACATCATTACTAACCATCAAGTGTATTGAATTTATTTGTGTGATTTGTTTTACATATTTTCCAGTGTAATTTTATCTTATTTTTTTTTTACTTTTGTAACATCTGAACAAAATTTATACTAGCAATCAGGCTAACTGAAAACATAAAATCTACTTGTCCTTAATTGAGTAGCCTGAGGCGAGTAGACTAACTGATAAATATTGAGCCTCTTCTCTACATACACGAGGTTCTCTCACTGACAGCCTCATGTAGATTCTGACATTAACACGCCTAGGTTCATGAGCTGCTGGGGCAATACATCTTTTGACATGGTCTATTTACATGTCCTTGAAGGCGTTTCAGTCAATACAAATTATCAGGCGCCTGGTTGAAATGAACAAACGCCACATTAATGTACTGAATGTTTCTTGATTGTGGCTTCCACATTGATTAATTTAACCAAGGGGCATAATTAGAAGTACATTTTCATGGGGCTTAAAATAATAGTCAGGCATGTATTGAGCAGCAAGTGATTATGTTAATTGTTCCGCAACAGTGAAGAAAAAAGACTATGGGAACTGAATAACTGTTAATGGATACTATTATGCATTAAAAACAAAAAGTATCCATGGACTAATCTGGGGTTTTTTATGCAACATAAAATGGGGTGACTGATTTAAGGTTTAGTAATTGGGATATTTTAGTACACAGAGATATTTAGATTGGTTTTGAAATTGTTTCAATAATTTGTATGGATAGCTGATATTCACACGCCAGTGTCTTACACCAAATCGCATATAATTACTTGTAATTGATACAATTCACTCCCAAAATATCTCAAACAAACATTACATATTGTTTCAATAGGGTCTTTAAACTGTCCAAATCATTTTTTAAGAGTTGTTTCTTAAGTTTATTGTATATGATGGACTTGAATTAAAAGATGACTAAAAATATAATAAAATAGAAAGAAAGGAATATATAGGAGAATGTTTTGGACCAGCTCAATGGTGATTTCTGGCAATTTTCTTTTTAATTAGAAAATTACTATTTTCGCTGTACAAACAAATACTTCAACAGGACAAATTGCACTAACAAATTGTCAGACATATTTTAACAGTAATGAAGTTCTGAAATAAATTTGTGGCAGGCCCCATTATAAATTCATTTAGACACATAATTACTCATAAACCATACATTTTTTACAATTATTTTGTGAAATATTTCATTTTAACAACTTGACAAAAATAAATGTTCAGATTAAATTTAGAATTGCTGGGATTCACCTGTGGAAATGTCACAAACACTGGTGATTGTCTTAAATTTAAAATATCAACTGTTAATGATGTTGTCATGTTTAAAACTTGTTGTTATGTCGAAAGCTTACAGTACAGAAGTAACGGTTGTCAGTTGAAGTATTCTCCTTGTTTCCTGCCATAAAAAATTTATAAAAACTGAAAATCACTCACTCTTTTTGGAACCGGATAGTAGCCGTATGTATAAGCGGGATGTTGTTGTGTCTGCGGGACGACGTCAGGCTTACGCCATGTAATCGTAGCCATATTCCACATGAAAAAAAAATCTCAGATGGACGGTCCGATGAAGGATCTTCAGATTGCCAAATAATATCTAGGTGTTTGTGTCTCTGCAAAATCCCAATTGTACACGTTCTAAGAGAATGCTGGCTGTGTTGCGTGACAGCTGTTATTCGTAGTGGGAGTGTTGTTGCATGTGCATCTAACAACAGCAAATTTCTAGATTACCACTAGATGATTAGCGGCGAGCAGTGGGACCTATAAATTGGGGGAGAACTGATGCCAAACAATACACACAGCAATCATTTATGATGATATCACACTGTGTGTACATACAAAGTCGATCTGTACACTGTAGGGTATTTAAAAAATTCCACCGGCTCAACTAGCAGTGCAGCATGAGATCCTACATGGATACACGAATGCATGCATGAATTGATGGATAGACAGAGGGTTGGTTTATCGAGTGATCAATCATGCACAGTGCCTCCTCCCACCTTCACAGGGGTGTTACTACAGGCCCACACAGGTGATGTGCCACTCTACACATTGCCTAGCACAATTGGAATGATTTACACAACAACACAAATCATGACATGCAGTTTGTACACACACTGACATGTCAAATCTAGATGCAGTTTTCAGATAGCAGACATACGTGTACAGTGGGATAGTGGTGGGATAGTGCGCGGTGACCCAGGTTATTAACCATGCAGTGGGCAATGCTGATTGCAATTGCAAGAGATAGGCCGTGTGGGAGGGGCAGTATAACTCTGATATGCATGTACTGTATACTGCATGTGTATGTACATGTGTATTTGTGTACCATAGACCAGTGTACAAACACATACACGTGTGTACACTCAGAACAGACATGACTATGTCCAGAAGTCTTCAAGTCAGTATATATAAACTTAATGACTGTAGATGCATCCATACATGTATATGTACATGTGTGTTGAAAGAATCAAGAGATACATATAAGAGATAAGTTTCAGCTTATTTCAATGTTTCATTTCTGAAGAAAAAAAAATGCATTCAGATTTTGTGTTTTCATTTGAACAAAATTGTGACGATACTGTCCCTTTAAAACTGAATTTTATTCAATATTCTGCACCATCACTTCCTTAACCAGTTTTGGCCCCTTATAGATAAATTGGATTTACCCTCCTTTCAGTGTTCCAGGAAATGAAAACAAACCCAAAATTTACGGGGAAATTCCCTAATACTAAACAGGTTCTTTTCAAAGATGTGAAATACATGGATATATGTACGTGACTGCACACATTCGTAAGACACATAAAAAACATTCTGATACTTATACATGTATACAACCTCAAACAAACAGTGGAAAACATGGGTTATTAAAAATATAGTAAAACAAAAAAAAATAGTATCAAAACAAAATATGTTCTGATCAAAAAAGAAAGCCTTTCAGAACAAATAATTTTGAAGGTGATTGTCTGTGAAAATAATGATCTTTTGATCTTGCATGTACGTCCCTCTTATATTTTTGATAATTTCAACACTGGGGGGGGGGGGGAAACACCTGTTTTTATATTATTTTCGTGGTGCTGTGATTCGCTGCCGGTAGAGGGTGCAATTGATATGGGAGTACAGCGCTGACTATGAGATCCATCTAGTCTGAAAACGTCTTTCATCACAGTCTCTATCGGTGCTGTATAATTCCCATATCAATAACGCCCTCTACCTGCCGCTTACTGTATATGATTCGCGGTGCTAGGAAACCAATGTAAAAAGATCAGTTCTTGAATCAAGACTACTGTGTATAATGCCTTTATCATGTCTGTGAGATACATGTACATCTAGTCTGAAAATGTCTCTCATCGAAGTCTCTCACAGTGCTGTATAACTCCCATATCAATAAAGCCCTCTACCTGCCGCTTACAATATACACACGATTTGCGGTGCTAGTAAAAAGATCAGGTTTTGAATCAAGACTACTGTGTATAATGCCCTTATCATGACTGTGAGATCCATCTAGTCTGAAAATGTCTCTACCTGCCGCTTATACATATTTGTAGTGCTAGCAAACAAGTGTAAAAAGATCTTGTCTTGAATCAAGACTACATTGTACAATGCCTTTATCATGTCTAGTCAGATCATTTGCAATGTTAACACTAGGAGTATAGCATGACAAGGTTATCGTTATTAGATTTGGCAAATTACTGAATAACTGGACACTGCTCATGGCCACAAATATGAGTTGATGTCACCCTATAATCACCTCTGATTATTACATTATGGCA
This sequence comes from Zoroaster sp. YZ-2022, assembly GCA_029582265.1. Lineage (NCBI taxonomy): Eukaryota > Metazoa > Echinodermata > Asteroidea > Forcipulatida > Zoroasteridae > Zoroaster > Zoroaster sp. YZ-2022. The sequence continues at coordinate 30,811,052 of CM055830.1, forward strand.
TTCATTTCCAGCAGACTGTGGTATTAATCACCAGATTGTGAACTATCACACTGAATTCAAGGGCTGGCTTGATATTAAAACGTTCATAATTAATGGTAATCAAGATAGTGGAGCTGTCAAAATATCAATTCACACAGGGAGACCCTCAAGGCTTTCATCCACTCCTAAAACCAAATAACTTTTTAATTTCCGTCCTCTCAGAGGATAAGCAGCACTTTACACTGAAGATGTTACCCTAAATAAATAATGAGTCAAGTCACTGTGGATACATACTGGTAAAGTACATACTGTATCAATGTTTTTTAACCCTCCTACAATCAGTACAATTTTTGAAACAACCCATTCAGGCAAAATGAAAAATAGCAGTTACTGGCCTTACGTTTCGAACCGAGCAGGTTCATTCTCAAAGTCAAAACGCAAAATAGTAGTTATTGGCCTTACGTTTCCAACCTAACAGGTTCATTCTCAAAGTCAAAACGCAAAATAGTAGTTTAGTTATTGGCCTTATGTTTCCAACCTAGCAGGTTCATTCTCAAAGGCAAAATGAAAAATAGTAGTTATTGGCCTTACGTTTCCAACCTAGAAGGTTCATTCTCAAAGGCAAAACGCAAAATAGTAGTTTAGTTATTGGCCTTACGTTTCCAACCTAGCAGGTTCATTCTCAAAGGCAAAATGAAAAATAGTAGTTATTGGCCTTACGTTTCCAACCTAGCAGGTTCATTCTCAAAGGCAAAATGAAAAATACATACATACATACATAAACACTTAAATGCAAGAGTGGTGAGACATTCAGCGATGAAAAATATGTTCATCTCTTGGTTATAAATACCAATTGATATTTGATCTAAGCAGCAAACAAATGTGTCATCAATAAACCAGACCTTATTTTGGGGCCTTATAATATATATTTCTTTCATTATAAATAGCATCACCGAAAGCCATTCCGTCTGGTCATTAACCCACAGTTTGATTATGAGAAGAGGTAAAAAAAAAAATCAATTCAGAAGTACCTGGGGTGAATTTCATAGCATTGCATATCGGAAAAGAAACTTTTCTGCTGCCTGAAGGAGAATAAATCTGCATGATGTAAGCGTATTTCACCATTTAGCAAGACAAATTGGCACTGCGCATGAGTGTTCACCAGGGATTTGTATTGTTCCATCACGCACATGATTTCAATAACAATTTCAGCAATTTTACATGACTTTTTCTGTGATGAATGTTATGCAGGAGACTTGTAGTTGAATACTTTTTCATGAGTACAGTACTCCAACTCTCTAGTTGTAGTCAACTACTTATTCATGAGTATGAGTACGAGTATATAAAAATATACTCGAGTACAAGTATGAGTACTCCAACTCTCTAGTTGTAGTCAACTACTTATTCATGAGTATGAGTACGAGTATATAAAAATATACTCGAGTACAAGTATGAGCATTCCAACTCTCTAGTTGTAGTCAACTACTTATTCATGAGTATGAGTACGAGTATATAAAAATATACTCGAGTACAAGTATGAGTATTCCAACTCTCTAGTTGTAGTCAACTACTTATTCATGAGTATGAGTACGAGCATATAAAAATGTACTCGAGTACAAGTATGAGCACTCCAACTCTATAGTTGTAGTCAACTACTTATTCATGAGTATGAGTACGAGTATATAAAAATGTACTCGAGTACAAGTATGAGCACTCCAACTCTATAGTTGTAGTCAACTACTTATTCATGAGTATGAGTACGAGTATATAAAAATGTACTCGAGTACAAGTATGAGTACTCCAACTCTATAGTTGTAGTCAACTACTTATTCATGAGTATGAGTACGAGTATATAAAAATGTACTCGAGTACAAGTATCAGTACTCCAACTCTCTAGTTGTAGTCAACTACTTATTCATGAGTATGAGTACGAGTATATAAAAATGTACTCGAGTACAAGTATGAGTACTCCAACTCTCTAGTTGTTGTCAACTACTTATTCATGAGTATGAGTACGAGTATATAAAAATGTACTCGAGTACAAGTATGAGTATTCCAACTCTCTAGTTGTAGTCAACTACTTTTTCATGAGTATGAGTACGAGTATATAAAAATATACTCGAGTACAAGTATGAGTATTCCAACTCTATAGTTGTAGTCAACTACTTATTCATGAGCACACTAGTTCATAAAAATGTACCTGAGTATCAGCACTTTGAAATGGAAAAAGTTTAGCATAAAGCCAAAGAATTGACCGCCTAGTGGTTCTAAGAAATTAGCCTCGACTAATGAGTGGAAAAAGTCCCTAGTTTCTGGTTGGAGTTTAGCAACAAAACTGACTCGCTCTATGGTGACACAGAGCTCAATTTATATATATACACATGTATAGAGCAATAGATAATTGGCATAAGTGGACCGCCCACAAACATAGGGGCTGGTTTGCTCAGTTGGTAGAGCGCTCGTACGGTATTCGAGAGGTCGCGGGTTCGAGTCTGGCATCAGCCAATTTTTCTTTGCTCGCTTCACGTTTATAATATTTCAGGTCAGTTTCTCCATATAAATCTACTTTGTGTACAACCATGTACAAGGCTTGTGTCCCATTGTGTGATCCCCGCTACTGCCGTTACCCAGGATGTTTGCATCTGACCAGGGCTTGATCCCTGGCTACTCGGCAGATATGGTTTGGCCTCTGACCTGGCCCCGTAGAGCAATAGATAATTGGCATTAAGTGGACTGCCCACCAACAAAGGGGCTGGTTAGCTCAGTTGGTAGAGCGCTTGTACGGTATTCGAGAGGTCGCAGGTTCGAGTCCGGCATCAGCCAATTTTTCTTTGCTCACTTCACGTTTATATATACTGAACAGCAAAAGAAACGCAAGTCCGAGGACAGCAAAAGAAACGCAAGTCCGAGGTCTTGTCAAGTTTTCAAACAGAAGACAAACCATTTTGATTCTAATCACTCATTTAATGAAAAATGCTTTCAATTTGTGAGCTGAAAGTGACTGTTGAATGTGAAAATCTTGCAACCTCATACGTGCATCATCTCTTTAAATATATGGCAAATCTTGTTATCTATTATTAATATGTCTCTTAAAGAGGATGAAAATAGGATGAATTTTTTTTTTAAATATTGAAAATATATTTTTCTCAACACAAATTTAATAGAATGTGTAAATTATGGTCCCCGTTTTCCTACTCAATATACAGATTTTGTATTGATTCTTCCTTAATGAAAATGAATTTAATTTTCTTATGTATTATTTAAATACATGTATGTACATACAGTGTAATCATGATATCACATATATGGAAATGGCAAAAAGTCAAACAAGTGCACATGAACTGATAAAAAGAAATTGTCAAGTGAAAAATTGAATCCTTAACTCATTTGAATTTTTGATGGATGTTATTTGTAAGACCTTGATCATGTCATGGACCCCTGTACACATGAAAGTCCAGGGTCAAGACTAATATTTGCCAATTATTTAGTTAGAGCAATGAGAAAAACCACCTGGTGATTTCATAAGGAGCCATGACTTACCCAACAAGTAATATGGTACAATAGGCATGTAGTTATATATCCAAAGTATAGCACCCACTCCTACCCACACCCACTCCTACCCATACCCACACCCCCTCCCAGGGTCACAGAAATGGGATCACACAATGAGAAATGGGGTCACACAATGATAAAGAGGGTTACAGGGGGGAACCAAGACCCACAATTTTGAAATACATGCAGAAGGTAAATTTTGAATTTTTGGTACATGGTTCATTTTCAAAAGGGGATACGGAAGTCCCCTATGACCCCCTGGATCTGCCACAACTTTGTCTTGTGAAATGATTAGATTTAACTTTCTATATTCATTTTTTTTTTTTTTTTTTTAACTTTCCTCTAATATCTACTGTCATCAAGGCATCAGTCTAATTTAGAAATCAAAATGATAGCTCTTAGACAAAGGTTCCCCAACCTTTTCATAAAAGGACAATTGAAATTGATAAGGGATTCAACCCCCCCCCCATACATGTATTTCTGTGCTCAATCAACTTTAATAACCAGCCAAATAATATGGTTTTCCTTTTGCTATTAAGAAGGCTGCTAATTAGATTGAAGTAAAGCATCGCACCATCTAATGCACTGTTGCTGTTACTATGGCAACACACTGACCTTAAAAATAGGTCACTAGGTCAGGAACCCACAGCCTGGCTGCACACAGGGGCAAGTCTAAATATGTAAAGCCAAATATGTAAGAATTGTGTCAAATTATCACTGACCTCTTCCCACCCCACAAGTATTCAATCAAGTTTTGACAGAGAGTCCGAGACCGTGGGAAACAAAAGGATTGTGTTTTGGATTTTTTTTGTAATCCATCAATATTGATATTAAAGCAAAAGTCATTCAACCGTGAGGTCATTATCAGGCCATGTCAGGGGAGTCACAGGGGAAAGGAAGGTTGGCCTACTATGAAAACAGATTTCTGGTTGAAGATCAGGGGCCAATTTCATACAGCTGCTTAGCAGATACAATTGCTTACTAGAAAATTTTGCTTAGCAGATTTCTTTGGTTACCAGCCAAACTGTCATACAAAATGTATGGATGTCGGCTGGTAGTCTGTTATAAATTGCTTACCAGAAAATTTTGCTTAGCAGATTTCTTTGGTTACCAGCCAAACTGTCATACAAAATGTATGGATGTCGGCTGGTAGTCTGTTATAAATTGCTTACCAGAAAATTTTGCTTAGCAGATTTCTTTGGTTACCAGCCAAACTGTCATACAAAATGTATGGATGTCGGCTGGTAGTCTGTTATAAATTGCTTACCAGAAATATTTGCTTAGCAGATTTCTTTGGTTACCAGCCAAACTGTCATACAAAATGTATGGATTTCGGCTGGTAGTCTGTTGTATAGCAAAATTCTCTGCTTATCAGCTCTATGAAATTGGCCCCTGTTCTTTAAAAAAAATGCAGTATGGGCGTGACTATGGAGTTTTTTGCCGCATTGGTTATTAAACAATCATTGTGTGAAGTTCATTGATGCTTTCTGATTGAAAATTTATCCACATGGTGCCATTGTGCCATCAGCAAGCAGCAATGGTCATTTGTTAGGGGATCAAAATATACTTTTTTTAAAAGATCAACAATTTGCAGAAATATTTAACAAACTAGATCAAATTGTTAGAAATCAAAATGATTTACACAGATTACAACAGACAAATACAAAGAGACATAAGGCAAAAGATACACAGAAAGGCACAATGAATGTAAATTACAATAGGCTAGGATAATAATACATGATATGGGCAACTCCATGGTTACATTTTACATTTTTGAGGTTTTGGGCCCACTCTTAATGCCATTATATATTTCACTCATCATTTTGTTCACAGTAGTTGCATTATACCCAGACCTTACTCTGCACAAAATAATCATTTCAGAAATTTGTTATGAATGCTACATAAGAGAAAGAGCAACATTTTATGCATGGTGTAACTCTTATGCATATATGTATACAAAATTTCTGAAATTATTTTTTTTCGTGCCGAGTAAGGTCTGGGTATAATGCAACTGCTGTGAAAAAATGGATGAGTGAAATATATAAGTAAGGAAATTATGGTATTAAGAGTGGGCCCAATACCTCAAAAATGTAACGTGGGTAACCATGGAATTGCCCATATGATGATGAGATGCAATTCTGGGAAATGGCAGTCTGTTTAAATAAACAAGTTTATGTGTTGTGAAAATCATTAAAAAAATACTGTACATTTTGTTATGGCTTTTCTATTACCAAACTTGAAATTTCTATGACTTCCCGTGCGATATGTCAATGACTGTGTGAGAAGGTGATTCTGTGATTGTTGCACTAAGCTTAACTTTCAGTACATTTTGCCAGTTGACTGACCTGACCAGAGTTGACTGACCTGACCAGAGTTGACTAACCTGACTAGAGTTGACTGACCAGACAAAACCAGACAGCCATCAGTTTTTGAAAAGTGCGATAGTGCGTGGCCGAGCGGTCTAGCTTACCGGACTCAAGTTCTGGTGTTAGCAGCAGAATGTGGGTTCGAATCCCGGCCGTGACACTTGTGTCCTTGAGCAAGACACTTAACCATAATTGCTTCTCTCCACCCAGGGGTTAAATGGGTACCTGTGAGGGCAGAGTTGGTTGATTAGCCCTATATGCGCTGTAATGGCAGCAATTGAGCTGTATACTCCCCAGGGAGCTGAGATGGTTTCAGGAATGATTTATGAGATTTATGAGCCTTATGAGCCTTATGAGCAGGGGTAATAATATAATGCGCCTTGAGCACCACTCAGTTGGTGGATACGTGCGCTATATAAGTCCACACATTATTATTATTATTATTATTATTATTATTATTATTATTATTATTATTATTATTATTATTATTATTATTATTATTATTATTATTATTATTATTATTATTATTATTATTATTATTATTATTATTATTATTATTATTATTATTATTATTATTATTATTATTATTATTATTATTATTATTATTATTATTATTATTATTATTATTATTATTATTATTATTATTATTATTATTATTATTATTATTATTATTATTATTATTATTATTATTATTATTATTATTATTATTATTATTATTATTATTATTATTATTATTATTATTATTATTATTATTATTATTATTATTATTATTATTATTATTATTATTATTATTATTATTATTATTATTATTATTATTATTATTATTATTATTATTATTATTATTATGCAGAAAACAGTACCATGTACATGTACATGTACATGTACATGTATGTCATACACAGTTTATAATGCATTTAGCACATGAAAGCATGCCCTTCTCTGGAAAGTGTTTTTCAACTTTTTAAACCATTTGGCATGTTTAGAAAGTTCAAACTTTAACATTTCTCCACCTTTTTGCTATTTCCATCACTTTTCTAGGCAGGAAATCACTTTTTACAAACTCCATGACTTAAAGCGAAGTTCCATCACCACCTGACCCCGGAAATGTTCAACGATGGACCCACAATCTTCAGAGGTCTCCCAACTCAATCTACATTGTTACCAGTACATGGTTTTTTCAAGTGGTTACTGCCATTAGGGAAACTATTTTGAGAGGTTGTGAGCAACTTAAACATGCTGACAACTTTAGAAACCACAAAAAAGTCAATGTGTCAAAGGTCGGGTTTCAAAGAGTGCTATAAATTCCTGCGGTTACTCCAAGGGGGCTACTTGGACAACAGAGATGCAATTTATTACCTTTGACAAAAGGTGTGATCAATCCACATGGAATGGAATTATTAAAATATGCTAGTTTTAATGAAAAAAGCCATAAAATTTGATGTAAATAATATGGTTCATTGAAACCTAGTTCACTGTCAAACTTCAGGTAATAACCATTATCAGTTATTACCTACATACAATGTACCCATAAATCATTCACAATTTTTTTAGCACAATGAATGTCTTTATAATGGCAGATTGTGGCACTATAAAAAAATGCCATTATTAACATTAATTATTATATATGATAATTTTTATCGTTAAATCTGTTATCAAGCATATTTTTGGTCAAATTTAATAATTTATCGAGTACATGTACATGAATCACTTAAAGATGAATCACCTGTTTGTTGCGGTATTTTGATTGAAATTTTCGAACATTTTTTGTTTTCATTAGACATTGCTATTTTACTTCATAACAGGATAATAACTGATTTAAAATGATCCATTTTTCAAAAGATTCATGAGAAACATGGTTTTACAGTAAATTCTACAAAATCTATTCATGGTAGCCACCATAAATTCATTAACCCTAACCATCCTCAATCCTCCAAAATGGTGATTGAAATACATGATGATTTTGGAGGATTGAGGATGAATGGTGATTGAAGCATATGAGGATTTTGGAGGATTGAGGATGAATGGTGTTTGAAAAACATGAGGAATTTGGAGGATTGAGGATGAATGGCGTTTGAAAAACATGAGGATTTTGGAGGACTGGTGTGGTAGGAGTTGCTGGAATGTGGTACTGTTTAATTTTCATTTTTCTCACTCCAAGGTAAGTACTGGTACTCCATCTGTTTCACAGTGCTGTACATGCAGCCCTAACCCTCCAGGGTATTTTGGCTAGAAACCCTGCCAGACCCATCAGACTGCATCGTTTGTCGAAGTGACTTGGCTGCAGAGTGCAGCAAGATCCATCTGGTCACAAATCTCAAGGCCGAACTGCCTCAGAGTCTGTGGTCACCCAATGCAGCAGGATACAACTCCGGCATTGTTCAATGGGACCAGCTCTCAACAGCCTCAGACTTGGCTGCTTATGCACTGGTGTTGGCAGCTGAATGCATCAAAGTGCACCAGACTTTTCCACCTGATGCACTGTGCTGCGTCTGGCAGGGTTAGGGTTACTAATGCACAGTGGTAGTCTGTCTATGTACTGTACACTAGGTCACACATGTGTGACCTAGTATACCAGTACACAGTATACCAGTACACAGACAGACCTTACACTGTGTACCATTGTTTCAAGGACAAGTCTCCCATTGTTTATAGTTATTACTGGTCATAAACAAGGTACTCCCCTTACTGCACTGTGTCCTGACCTAAGCTCATATTTCACATTGGGTAGTTGTAAACCCAGCACTGTTTTTATGGTTGCAGGATTTTGGAGGATTGAGGAGGTGAGCACCACTCATTTTGAACATAGTGCAAAATTTTGGAGGATTTTGGAGGATTGAGGATGAATGCATTTTTTGGGGTAGGGCAATCGAAAGATTTTGAAGGATTGAGGATGGTACCCAGCAACTAGGGTCTAGTGCGTTAGGGTTAAGGCTCTGTTGTACTGGTAAACATAGCTTCTATTATTATGTGATATATCTCATTTGAAAAGATTGGTTTTTCTTTCTATAAGGAAATTATGGATGTTCCAATGAAAATGAAAATTTTAGGAAATGGCAAAACAGCGGAAAACACAGGCGTTACATCTTTGATATAAATTATGCTCTGTGGAACCAAAAAAAACACAAGGTAGCAACAGAAATTACCTTTTTCAAATTGGCAGACTAGTGAAGAAATAAACACTTATCACAATGACTAATCCTTAACCAGTTCGCGTCGGGAATAAAAAAGTTTTTCTGGGCCCCTGTGGCGGGTTTCTTTTTCCCACACACACGTTAATGGAAGCTTCCACAGCGGGTGGCCAGCACTTCCGAGCATGTCACCGTACACGCATGGCTGAACCGAGCATGTACACAAATATTCCGGAGTTTCCTATGGCGTGTATATGTATAGACGCTCTCCGATCCGTGGTGCAAAAAAAAATTGCATGTATACACGGCCTCCGACGCGAACTGGTTAAAAGACACCAGTCTTTTGACCATAAACCTCGCTTGGGTTCTCCAATGGTGCAAAGTGTGCACCATCAAATTGTAATGTCAAACATGTACATGTACTTGGTGTTAACCAGTTCGCGTCGGAGGCCGTGTATACACGCAATTTTTTTTTGCACCACGGATCGGAGAGCGTGTAAACACGCCATAGGAAACTCCGATATATTTGTATGCATGCTCGGTTGAGCCACGCGTGTACGGTGACATGCTCGGAAGACGTGGCCACGCGCTGTGGAAGCTTCCATTAACGTGTGTGGGAAAAAGAAACCCGCACAGGGGCCCAGAAAAACTTTTTTATTCCCGACGCGAACTGGTTAAGCTGATGATGGTATCAATCTTCTTGTGAAATAAGTTTGTCTTTTTTGCTGTCACTTTTAAGAAAAGTTAAAACAGTTCCAATTTGAATCCCATGTTGGAATGAATGCAAACAATCTGGAAGCATCTTCACTGTTTTCTTGTTAACCAGTTCGCGTCGGGAATAAAACAGTTTTTCTGGGCCCCTGTGCGGGTTTCTTTTCCCCACACAAACACGTTAATGGAAGCTTCCACAGCGCGTGGCCACGTCTACCGAGCATGTCACTGTACGCTCGGCTCATTGCCACGTCAACCGAGCATGCATACAAATATTCCAAAGTTTCCTATGGCGTGTTTAGACGCTCTACGATCCATGGTGCAAAAAAAAATTGCGTGTATACACGGCCTCCGACGCGAACTGGTTAAGGCTGAACATTTCACATAATGGTTATTTTATGTATATCTTGATTCAGAGAGTAAGCATACACACTAATGATGTTTTGGAAGCATTACATCTGTTGTACCTTCCCTTTAATTGAAGGCACCAGATGGTCACTTAAGGTCACCCTCCAGCCTCCTCCAACTGAAGTTACCTCAAATGACCTTTCATTCATGACTCAGACCCATGTCTCATTACACACTGGGAGCAAATTGAAATCCCACATGTAGGATGGACATTGCATCATGTACAATTTCCATGGCCTAAGGCTGTGAATGTATTACAGTAGCCTACCCTAGTTGCCACATTAAATAGGTGCCTTCAATGTGCAGGTTTTTATTAGGTGTTCGTGGGACAGCCTGAACACCTCTTTGAAATTGTTCTTTTTTTTTAGGTGTTTGTGCGGCAGTGCAAACACCTCCTTGAAATTGTTCGGATTTTGTTTTTCTTCTCCTTCTCCATGAGACTTGTTCAGCCAAAAAAGCATAGTTGCAAAGTTCACAGCACCTTCAAACTTAACACATATTTAGACCTGAATATGTAGTTGTACCTAAAGGTTGTGACATCATGCTGACCCCCTCAGATTTCAAATTACACTAACTCAAAGTCTAATATATTTTTTTTAAATCATACCTCATGAACCACAAAAGATATTTTCACAATCTTTGTATCAGCTTAAAGATCTTGAATTACGTGACATTACGTACACAGACATGACCCCTAACTGACCTCTTTTCCTGGTGGAAACCGGAAGTTTAAGTGTGGTTTTAAATTTCGTTTGGTCTCATATGAGCATGGGCTATGTCAAATAGTAAATTGGACTGTCAAACTTGACAGCATTACATGTCAGGCAGCATGGTCTGTATCAAGTGAATGGGCTGTCAAACTTAAATTTGATAATGTTGGGTACAAGGTTGAATTTGATAATGTTGGGTACAAGGTTAATGTTAAATGTCATTCGATCCAAAGGGTTTTTTTGGAATGAAAAAGTGCACTGAGGTATGTTGATGCTGGCAGTGTACTACCACCAGTGTACTATTATTCTATTTTATAAGTCCTAAATGGCGATGAGTACAATAGTAGTGTGTACATGTATATGTAATTTGAGTAAAGCAAATACTCAAGTGTTGTATACCTTCTCTGGTTTCTGGTCTCCGTGTGTGTCACCTCAGACCCGCGCGTAAGCATTTTTAATTTTTTTTTTTTTTTAAACGATGTCCAGTTGCAGCCAAAATTGCTGGATCGATTGGAATTCTGCCGTGCTGTGCTTTAAACTACTTTTTCACATAGGAGTATGAATGTTTGCCCAATTTGTGAGCCCTCTCTTAGCCACCATACTTTGTATATATAGGATATTTGGTCCCTGCGTATACAATGTATCACATATTTCCCTGTTGGCAAAAAAAAAAAAGATGGCCAAAAAACAAAAAAAAGCGTCACCGCATGGATTTTGAAGCCGACCAATGACCAGAAACGGGAGATTTGTTTTTGCCTTAAGTATAATACGAACATTCTGAATGCAATTATAACACAAATTTGATACAATGCATGGAGAGTAAATTAGTATAGTTACATTGAGTGAGGTCAGACCTCAAAAATATTGTTGGTGGTAATGTCATTAGTGCTAAAAGAATGAAATCTGGAAAAACATGAAATCACAATAGTGTCATAGTTACATCATCAGGTGTCAAATTACATTGTACACTAAAGCAAAGGTTATTATATCAGATAATCATATCCTGAACCAAGAATGGAAAAATCGTAATTATGTGAAATTTTTCTTACAGAAGTGTACTAAAATGTGACCTTTACTTCCGGTCGAAATCAGAAGTTAACGCACATTCATACACATTTAAAGTAAGCATGCGTTCTACCAGAAGTTGTAGAAGCAGACAAATTATAACATAACCTTAATATGACCCTGGCGGATAATAAATTAGAATAACTTTATTTAATGAGGTCACACCTTTTCAAAAATATTGTTGGTAATGTCATCAATTCTAAAAGCACTCTCTAGTGGCAGGTTAAGTTAAATAACTTTTACATACAAAAAAATGCAATCACCTGATTGAACCAGAAGTTACGGCTTGGAGCATTTGAAATTATCTTTTAAAATTGATTAAATATCACTAAAAATCATGACTCCTGAACAAAGAAATTTTCTAAATTTGTTCATGATTGTAATAACAATGAAATATCTAACATTAATCTCAAAGAAATTATGTAGCTATCCAGGCAAAAACAGGAAATTTAAATTGAACATATTCAAATGCAAAATTGATGTGTCTTTTGAAGCTGAATACAATAATTTTGGATTTTTTCAAAAAATATGATTGTGACATCATCAATAAAAATTTGAATGAACCGGAAGTTCACACGAACAACGTGTTTGTCCCAACAAACACTTGAGCTCTAGTTGTGATTGCAGTTTGTGTTGGGACCATCAAAGGCTGGCCACATTGAACAGGTGGCCTCAATATGCAGGTTGTTATATTGCATTGCAGTTTGTGTTGGGACCATCAATGGCTGGCCACATTGAACAGGTTGCCTCAATATGCAGGTCGTTATATTGTGTTGCAGGTTGTGTTGAGACCATCAAAGGCAGGCCACATTGAACAGGTGGTCTCTTTCTGGGTGGCCACGGTAGCAGGTTTGTCCAGAATTGCTGTTACTGTGTTAGGCAGACAGAGAGCTTAGCACCAACAAATTAGTTTAACTGGTTGCCAGACACACTTTCATATTAAATTGTGTTCAACTTGGCTGGTTGTCCTTTCTACATGTACCTGAATATCATTACTTTAAGATATATCGCCCATGTTTTTGCTATTTTAACTGCAATTTCCAGATATTTTTCATCGGATCATTGCTATTTTGCTTGAATACATGTATGTAAATTAATTTATTATGGCTCCCGTCATAAATGATTTTTTGCACTTTTTTACTGCAGCTTCTGATGACTATTTTGTGAAATATCTCATTTCACAAAGTATTTGCTTTCATGTCTGCAAGGAAATTATCAACGTTCCAATGAAAACAAACAATTCTGCAAATTGCCGGTAAAACTTGGGCGTAAACTTTAACAGAAGCACTTTGATTAGCAAAATTATCTCACAGGTTTATGACTGTATGTTGAAGCAAAGATACTATAGAAACTTATCTCCAAAAGATGGCCCGCCTCTCTCTTAAGCCCACCTTTATATAACCACCTCTTAATCTCCTTGACCTCCCTCCAAATTATTTAGCTCAGGGGTGTCCCTGACCCCAAAAATAAATCATATCGTTTTGATTTGCGTTAACACCATGTGTTATCTTAACTATCGCTAAGCGAGGTACATGGTTCTGAAAATAACCTTTTCAGGCAACTCATATCTCAACTATCGCTTAATGAGATTATGGAGAACCAATATCAGGCAACTCATTTCTTAACTATCGCTAAGTGCGATTATGGTTCAGGGAGAACCATGTGCCCAACACTGGAATGTGTCCAACACTGGATGGACACTATATAGTCTGGAGGGAGTACACAAGAAGAAAAAGGGAGAACATGAGGACTTCTCAAATCCTATAACCCCAGATCTTGTAACAACAGCAATACCAACATTCATATGCATCAGGCATTTAGTTCACACCTCCAACAACAGCAAAAATTTAAATTAATGAAAGAGATCTACACTGTATGATAATTTGGTCCAAGCACTTGATGATTAAATCTGGTTGTTACAGCTAAAACACCTGTTGGCCCCATTAATCACTCGGCAATAAAATAAATATGACGTCAGGACTCTGGAGATAATATTTCACATCCTTATGCCTCCACTGGGAATGTGATTTTATAAACCTGATATTGGACAGTACTTATGGACTTACATATATCCATTAAAAATAGTTTTAACAGATATGAAAAGAGATATATTTTTTCATGGAAACATTGCATCATAAATAGTTTTTTGTAATTTTGTCTGGAAGCGGCCAGACATTAATAAATGCTGGTGACACATGGGATGTTACATTAGGAACATTAGAATTCTGATTACAGGTTCATTGTATGCTACTCTCTAAACCGGAAGGTTCAACTCATTTGTTTTATTTTTCCCTGAAAGCGGTTTGCATCATATGGAAAAGCATACATAAATACATTGTATTATTACTACTCAGAACAAAATATGTCGGGACACCTCCCTCTCTCTCAATCAATGCTTTAGGCCAAAAAAATTATCCTGTTTCTGGTCATAGGTCGGCTTCAAAATTGGTGCGGTGACGCGTATTTATTTATTTATTTTATTTTTAATTTTGTTTGCCAACATGTGAAATATGTGATAGATATATACGCTATTATTAGAACCTGACCAAATTTCCCATACACAAAGTATGGTGGCTAAGAGAGGCCTCACAAATCGTGCAAATGTTCATACCCCTAGATGTAAAAAAAATTCAAGTAAAACATATCACAGTAGAATTCCAATCAATCCAGCAATTTTGGCTGCAATTGGACATTGTTTCGTAGCAAAAAATAATTAATTAAAAATGTTGACGCACAGATCTGAGACGACATGCACAGAGACCAGAAACCAGAAACCAAAGATTTGTATTTTGGCCTTAAGGACACGTGGGTACATTTGGGCTGCATTATCTGTGCACATTCATTTGAATAACTGCAATCATTGTAATTAGAGTAGGTGGGGCAAGGGATTCAAGTATCCCATTAATGCTGTTCCTGATTGTACTCCAATCCACTCCAATAACGGCATATTCTTAGTCTCTGTTTCAGAGTTATGCCCATATTGGGCCAATGTGAAGCAAGTGTCGTACGTCATTGCAGGGCATCATGTTTTTCACTTGGAGGTCCTCAAACCAAAAATACCCATGATGTACATACATATTTACACAGGCACCCAATAGTGGATTCTGTTCCCCGAATAGAATCTGAAATAATCTGAAAGTGAATCCAAGTAAATTAAGACACAACTGTTCCTAAACACCTTCCTCACATTACAGAGATTTTGAAAACAAAAATATTCCATGGTTACTCACGTTACATTTTTAAAGTTTTGAGCCCACTTTTAATGTCATAATATATATATTTCACTCATCCTTTTTTTCACAATAATTTTTCTCTTATATTGCATACATATAACAAATTGCTGAAATTATTTTGATGCAATGAGTAAGGTCTAGGTATAATGCAGCTAACTTTGAAAAACTGATGAAATATATAAGTATGGAAGTTATGGAATTAAGAGTGGACCCAATACCTACAAAATGTAACATGAGTAACCATGGAATTGCTCAACAGGTCCTTAACACCATCCTAACGTTACCCCCTTTTTCAGTTTTCACAATCACCTTTCTTATAGCCTCCCCCCATCCCTGTCTGACAGACAAAGAGAAAAACCACAGCATAATTCAATAACCTGCTCCAACACCTACACATTCTACAGTCATCCATTACAATGCACAAATGGCAATGTGGTTTGTGTTTAGCAAGAGGAAGGAACAACCTAATCCCAGAGTCAATCCCAATTCACTCTGTGGTTTGCATATTGTGAAATATCCGCTTTCCCTAAACCCCCTAGACCCCCCACTCAGACCCCCCCCCCCTTGCAATGACGTCCATGACAAGCACCTATTTATCAAACACCCCTTGAATTTGTTTCTGTCTGAGCTGCTTTCATTTTTTTTAAATGTTCAAATTAAATTTTGAATGCAGGGCTTGTTTCAAAAGTGTTCAAAATCATGTTGGACGGAATTTGGCAGACAAGTGTGCTATAATTTTTGATTGAAGATTATCATTTTTTTATTCAGTGGACAGCACAGACTGTCAGGAGTCACGGTGGCACAGGACATTTTTTCACTCAATTTTTTTTAATTTTTTTTTATTGGTAACAATTTCAGCATGCAGGACGGAATCGAAAGAAATGAGTTTTCCAGGAATCTGAAGAATATTTTAATTTCAACGACACTAAAAGAGTGAAAAAGTTACAGGTACTATATCAACAAGAATAACAATACTTCTTGTCAGAACTAATTACTACTCAATTGAGAATTTCACATGGTGTCACCGCAATTAGTCTTACTAAATCCTCCTCACCATGCAAAGCTACAAGTTTTACCAACAATAATTCTTCATGTTAATTTTGGGTATAAGCTTTGAATATCTAAAACGTATCATTATTTTCTAGGGACTTTCTCTTTTTTACCCCTAGGGTGACCACTTTTGAAACATGCCCTGTATTAAAATGTAATGGCAGATCAAAATTCAACGAATAATGCTACATTTCAGACATAGAAGACATTTAATTCCGTGTTGGTAACAACAAGAATATGTTTTGATTAAAGTAAGTGTATGTTACATGTACCCGTAAAAATTACAGTAGAGCATTGTGAATTAAATTTCTCAGAAATGTGTAGAGCATACGGTAGTTTTGGTCAATTCAAATTTAATTTATTGAAGACACTTATACAAAAATATATGTTGAGAGCAGAGGCAAATGAAATTGGTGCAATTTTTAGCAAGTCTAATTATGAAAAATATATTGTAAAAAATGGATATTGGTATTCATCATTCTTCCTTTACCACAATCTCATGTATGAAACAATTTATAAGCAAATAGGAAATCAACAGACCTATTTACAATATATTTCCTAGATGAAAATATATATATCTATAAGCAAAGTGGAATTTGTTTAAAGGGACAGTATTATTACAATCACAGCAGACTTTCAACAGGGCATGGAATCGGTGTCCTAGTTTAAGATGAACAAAGTGACTCAGGATTACTGGCTCATTTATGCAGCAGCAATGGTAATATGACCTTACAAGCTAAGTTACCTGATCATAATCGGGATTTTGATAGCATGTAAACATAGGAAGTAGGTTATGATTAGGTGAAATAAAATATGTAGGGTTGATATGAGGGTTGTGGGAATGATGTGAGCACTTTTGGGCATTCTCTTTGTAGAAACATTTATAAGGAGTTTGGGATGTGACTAATGAGCACGCAAAATAAAAGTGTCCATGGGAGAAGTCGGGTTTGAAAAGATGAAGTCCTGCAACTTCAAGGGTAACGGTTTATCATTGCTGAGCCTTGTTGATGGACATTGCAAAGAATTGCATGGAGACGTCTGAACAGAAATCTCATGGTAAATTCACAAATTTGTAGGTGACGTGGTGTTTAATAGTAGTCTCCCTTCCTCTGAATTGAAGGCCCGGACTCCTTTGAGTGATTATTAAAAGTTCACATTGAGGGGTGGGGAAATTTCTCACGCATAACCCTGCCATAAACATTTCTCACGCCTACCCCCACCCCCCCCCCCTCCCCTCGTGGAGTGTTTTGACTGAGGTGTTCAACTTTTCGTAATTGGGAAATTATAGACCCACTCCCATTTAGTTTGTATTTACTATGCATCCCACTCCATATAATTGCCTTTTAACCCTCCTACACATGGAGGCCACTCCGATCCACAAAATTCTGCTCTTTAGCAACCTTCAGTACATACATGTACAAGCCTGCTGTCCTTTCCAAGTAATCTTACAAAATCAACTGTGTGCCACCCAAGGCCACTGTAAATGTTTGAACATATTAGTATGGCCTGCAATGTATCAATGGGAGACCACCTTACCCTGCAATCTCAGTGGTGACAGTGTACAGAAGGGTAATCATAGGAGGCCACTGGCAACAGCTATAATGGCTTGGAGTGGCCTGAACGGGTTGTTTCAAAAATTGCACTGATTATAGGAGGGTTTTAATGAATGCACAATTTTTTTCCAGTACATTTGTGTTTGTTTAGTCTGTAAATTTTACTGAAAAGTTTACCAAAATTTGACCGAAAACTCTATAAAAAAAAATTAAATAAAAAAAAATACTGCACTGGCAAATCAAAATAAATACCGTATTGACACATGACGTAAATGATTACGAAGGTATGTAAAATGACTACATTATATTAACTATGTATGAAAACTGTAATATAAGGAATAACAAATGAAGCATTGGCGAGTCATGACTGTAACACTTGTAGCAATTGGTAGTATGGATGCACATCAATCACTGAATAATAAAATAATGACCAAATTCATTTGCCGACTTCATTAGGCTTAATTTGTACGCCGTAAATTTGTCTGAAAAACTAAGATTTGAGGTCCATAATTATATTCGTTTGAGCATAGAGCAAGTGCTCTATGGTTTGAGGGACTGCTTTGATCGTCTTCAGGAGAAAAAGAAAAAAAATGATCAGAGCACACTGATCGAAACATCGAGTTGCAATCAACCGGTTCTTTTCAGAACTATTTACTACTCAAAAGAGAATTTCTACAATGGTGTCAACACAAACAGTCTTTACTTACTCTGTACGTACTGTTGTTTGTTAATATAATAATGTGAAAATTTCAGCTTACATGTATTTTGTTGCCATGTTACTGAGAAAACTGGGAACATTTGGAAAAAAGTAGAAATGTTCTTTAGCATGTACATATAGCTTTTATGAAATTTAATTGTTTTCTCGTTTCCTTGTACATGGAAATGAAAGCATTTCAGACCTTTCTTTTTAATACCGAATACACACTGTAAAAGATTATTTAATTTTAACATGTTTTAATGGGTTCCCCCACAAAGGTGTACAATGAATTATGCTACCTCTTTTTTAAACAGATTTTAAAAAAAATTCTACCCTTCTTTCAACAATTTACCATAAAAATTTTATAGGTCAATCCGGCCCATAAAAACAATATTTGGTCCTCATCTAAATTTACGAAAAATTTTTCTCACCACAGTTGATGCCTGGGTCATTCCATCATGAAATGTAATATTTGATTATTTGAAGTATGTCTCATACATAGGGATTACAAGCCTCAAACAATATCATAAACCATCCATAAAACATATAATAAATCAGCCAAGGACATACAGACATGTCTATGTTTTTACAGGTGATATTAATATAAATATTCATGATGTGGATCAAAACAATATTTCACTGGTGACCTGGGATAAATTTTCACAATTTTACAAAATTGTGCTAATCAATTAAATAATGCTAAGCTAATCAGAGCAGACAACCAGCCAAATGTAATTTGATATTGTGGGACATTTTAGATGGTAATCAATCAAACAAATATTTGCTGAGCGTCTCTGTGAATGTAGGTATCCCGATAAACTCCTAACAGACCCCAGTGAGCTTCATACATTAATCCCGATAAACTCCTAACAGACCCCAGTGAGCTTCATACATTAATCATTAGCCTAGGGTGTCTGAATGTCTGATATAGCGACACCCTCCCAAATTGGAAGGGGGCCATAGGCAATTCTCCACTTTCTGCAACCAGGATATTTTGCACCATTTAGTTTCTCAAATGTCACCCCACTCCGTGCCTTGGCAAGAATTTGAAAATAGGTTGTCCATATGTTATTCATTGAGTAACAGATTGTCTTAATGTAACTTACAAAACGTGAGCATACATGTACATAAACAAATGATGTCTATTTACCAAATAATGCATCCAAAAGACAAAAAGCTTTGCCCCCAAGATCCCCCCCCCCCCAACTTAAAATTCAAATTTGAAAGTCACAAGGGTTAATCCATATTTGGCCTTAGTCCCTGCCCACCCTTAGCAACTCTGAAACCTTCTATGGTGCGATGTGAAAACATTCACTAAACACCTGGGCTACTTTGCCGTATTTACACAAGGTTCAACTTCAATCTTAACAAGATCAGACTGGCAATTATGAAAGAACAAATGGCTCTCTCTACTCTGTATGGATATACATGTACTGTACATGTATCAGGGGTGGATTTGACAAAAGCAAAAATCCTGAAAAAAATGGGTAGCGGGCCTGGGTCACATGTTGGTCTCTAGGACAAAGCCCCCTGAACCTCCTTGGATGTTTAATTTTGAAGGATTTACAGATTCTCCACATCCCCACAAACAAGAAACTAGAGGTTTGGACACAATACAGGCTACTCCTTTCTTTCCTTGATGGCTACTTCTCTTCTTTCAGGAACATTTTGAGGCAAAGGGAGATTTGTTAAAAATCCTGAAATCAATCCTGAAAAATGTCTGATGAACAAGTACTGTAACAATAGCAAAGTATGATTTTGTCCACCAAAAGTGGATACTGTAAAACCACATACATGTACATGTATGGAAAGCTTGACAGAGGTTATGGTGGATAGCAACAGTTGTCAGGTACAGTGTAAACTTACTGGTCAATCTGTGTTGTTTGATTGACAGGCAGGATCAGTGTATTGCAGTACCACTAAAGTACCCCCAACAAAATCCCAGCATCCTCCTCCCCACTGAACAGATTTTGACGACGTGTATTCATGACCCGGGTACTCATAGCTGACCCAATGATCCACTAGAAATGTTTGGGTTTCATGTCTCTACAACATCACATCATATTGGAAGCACATGTGTAACATTTCCCATGGAGCAGAGACAAGGTAATGCCAGAGGAAGTGACTCTTGTGAGGGTGAAACCCAGGCACTTCAGAGATTACACCTACACAAAAAATGTCAGCATTTTTTTTAAAGGGTTACATGCATGCACCTCAGTTACATTCACAAGATAGTAACTTTTGTATTGCTTGGTTATCCCCTCATTAAAATCATTCTGTTCATCATTCAATATCATTCAAATGGTTTTGAACTGTAACTGCTAAATGGTACTGTGTGGTCAATGCATCTGCACTGTACATGGTACTGTTATCTACACAGCTAATACACCATTCATAAACAGAGAGTTGTCAAATGGTACTGTGGTGAATGCATCTAAACTGTACGTGGTACTGTTATCTACACAGCTAATACACCATTCATAAACAGACAGTTGTCAAATGGTACTGTGTGGTGAATGCATCTAAACTGTACGTGGTACTGTTATCTACACAGCTAATACACCATTCATAAACAGACAGTTGTCAAATGGTACTGTGTGGTGAATGCATCTAAACTGTACACGGTACTGTTATCTACACAGCTAATCCACCATTCATAAACAGACAGTTGTCAAATGGTACTGTGTGGTGAATGCATCTAAACTGTACGTGGTACTGTTATCTACACAGCTAATCCACCATTCATAAACAGACAGTTGTCAAATGGTACTGTATGGTGAATGCATCTAAACTGTACGTGGTACTGTTATCTACACAGCTAATCCACCATTCATAAACAGACAGTTGTCAACTGGTACTGTGTGGTCAATGCATCTAAACTGTACATGGTACTGTTATCTACACAGCTAATCCACCATTCATAAACAGACAGTTGTCAAATGGTACTGTGTGGTGAATGCATCTAAACTGTACATGGTACTGTTATCTACACAGCTAATACACCATTCATAAACAGACAGTTGTCAAATGGTACTGTGTGGTGAATGCATCTAAACTGTACGTGGTACTGTTATCTACACAGCTAATACACCATTCATAAACAGACAGTTGTCAAATGGTACTGTGTGGTGAATGCATCTAAACTGTACACGGTACTGTTATCTACACAGCTAATCCACCATTCATAAACAGACAGTTGTCAAATGGTACTGTGTGGTGAATGCATCTAAACTGTACGTGGTACTGTTATCTACACAGCTAATCCACCATTCATAAACAGACAGTTGTCAAATGGTACTGTATGGTGAATGCATCTAAACTGTACGTGGTACTGTTATCTACACAGCTAATCCATCATTCATAAACAGACAGTTGTCAAATGGTACTGTGTGGTCAATGCATCTGAACTGTACATGGTACTGTTATCTACACAGCTAATCCACCATTCATAAACAGACAGTTGTCAAATGGTACTGTGTGGTCAATGCATCTAAACTGTACATGGTACTGTTATCTACACAGCTAATCCACCATTCATAAACAGACAGTTGTCAAATGGTACTGTGTGGTGAATGCATCTAAACTGTACATGGTACTGTTATCTACACAGCTAATCCACCATTCATAAACAGACAGTTGTCAAATGGTACTGTGTGGTGAATGCATCTAAACTGTATGTGGTACTGTTATCTACACAGCTAATCCACCATTCATAAACAGACAGTTGTCAAATGGTACTGTGTGGTGAATGCATCTAAACTGACTGTTATCTACACAGCTAATCCACCATTCATAAACAGACAGTTGTCAAATGGTTCTTTGTGGTGATTGCAGCTCAACTGTTATTTGTACTGTTATCTACACAGCTAATCCACCATTCATAAACGGACAGTTGTCAAATGGTACTGTGTGGTGAATGCATCTAAACTGTACATGGTACTGTTATCTGCACAGCTTATCCACCATTCATAAACAGACAGTTGTCAAATGGTACTGTGTGGTGAATGCATCTAAACTGTACGTGGTACTGTTATCTGCACAGCTAATCCACCATTCATAAACAGACAGTTGTCAAATGGTACTGTGTGGTGAATGCATCTAAACTGTACGTGGTACTGTTATCTACACAGCTAATCCACCATTCATAAACAGACAGTTGTCAAATGGTACTGTGTGGTGAATGCATCTAAACTGTACGTGGTACTGTTATCTACACAGCTAATCCACCATTCATAAACGGACAGTTGTCAAATGGTACTGTGTGGTGAATGCATCTAAACTGTACGTGGTACTGTTATCTGCACAGCTTATCCACCATTCATAAACAGACAGTTGTCAAATGGTACTGTGTGGTGAATGCATCTAAACTGTACGTGGTACTGTTATCTGCACAGCTAATCCACCATTCATAAACAGAGTTGTCAAATGGTACTGTGTGGTGAATGCATCTAAACTGTACGTGGTACTGTTATCTACACAGCTAATCCACCATTCATAAACAGACAGTTGTCAAATGGTACTTTGTGGTGAATGCATCTAAACTGTACGTGGTACTGTTATCTACACAGCTAATCCACCATTCATAAACGGACAGTTGTCAAATGGTACTGTGTGGTGAATGCATCTAAACTGTACATGGTACTGTTATCTGCACAGCTTATCCACCATTCATAAACAGACAGTTGTCAAATGGTACTGTGTGGTGAATGCATCTAAACTGTACGTGGTACTGTTATCTGCACAGCTAATCCACCATTCATAAACAGACAGTTGTCAAATGGTACTGTGTGGTGAATGCATCTAAACTGTACGTGGTACTGTTATCTACACAGCTAATCCACCATTCATAAACAGACAGTTGTCAAATGGTACTGTGTGGTGAATGCATCTAAACTGTACGTGGTACTGTTATCTACACAGCTAATCCACCATTCATAAACGGACAGTTGTCAAATGGTACTGTGTGGTGAATGCATCTAAACTGTACATGGTACTGTTATCTACAGCTAATCCACCATTCATAAACAGACAGCTGTCAAATGGTACTGTGTGGTGAATGCATCTAAACTGTACATGGTACTGTTATCTACACAGCTTATCCACCATTCATAAACAGACAGTTGTCAAATGGTACTGTGTGGTGAATGCATCTAAACTGTACGTGGTACTGTTATCTACACAGCTAATCCACCATTCATAAACAGACAGTTGTCAAATGGTACTGTGTGGTGAATGCATCTAAACTGTACGGTACTGTTATCTACACAGCTAATCCACCATTCATAAACAGACAGTTGTCAAATGGTACTGTGTGGTGAATGCATCTAAACTGTACGTGGTACTGTTATCTACACAGCTAATCCACCATTCATAAACAGACAGTTGTCAAATGGTACTGTGTGGTGAATGCATCTAAACTGTACGTGGTACTGTTATCTACACAGCTAATCCACCATTCATAAACAGACAGTTGTCAAATGGTACTGTGTGGTCAATGCATCTGAACTGTACATGGTACTGTTATCTACACAGCTAATCCACCATTCATAAACAGACAGTTGTCAAATGGTACTGTGTGGTCAATGCATCTAAACTGTACATGGTACTGTTATCTACACAGCTAATCCACCATTCATAAACAGACAGTTGTCAAATGGTACTGTGTGGTGAATGCATCTAAACTGTACATGGTACTGTTATCTACACAGCTAATCCACCATTCATAAACAGACAGTTGTCAAATGGTACTGTGTGGTGAATGCATCTAAACTGTATGTGGTACTGTTATCTACACAGCTAATCCACCATTCATAAACAGACAGTTGTCAAATGGTACTGTGTGGTGAATGCATCTAAACTGTACGTGGTACTGTTATCTACACAGCTAATCCACCATTCATAAACAGACAGTTGTCAAATGGTACTTTGTGGTGAATGCATCTAAACTGTACGTGGTACTGTTATCTACACAGCTAATCCACCATTCATAAACGGACAGTTGTCAAATGGTACTGTGTGGTGAATGCATCTAAACTGTACATGGTACTGTTATCTGCACAGCTTATCCACCATTCATAAACAGACAGTTGTCAAATGGTACTGTGTGGTGAATGCATCTAAACTGTACGTGGTACTGTTATCTGCACAGCTTATCCACCATTCATAAACAGACAGTTGTCAAATGGTACTGTGTGGTGAATGCATCTAAACTGTACGTGGTACTGTTATCTACACAGCTAATCCACCATTCATAAACGGACAGTTGTCAAATGGTACTGTGTGGTGAATGCATCTAAACTGTACGTGGTACTGTTATCTACACAGCTAATCCACCATTCATAAACAGACAGTTGTCAAATGGTACTGTGTGGTGAATGCATCTAAACTGTACGTGGTATACTGTTATCTGCACAGCTTATCCACCATTCATAAACAGACAGTTGTCAAATGGTACTGTGTGGTGAATGCATCTAAACTGTACGTGGTACTGTTATCTGCACAGCTAATCCACCATTCATAAACAGAGTTGTCAAATGGTACTGTGTGGTGAATGCATCTAAACTGTACGTGGTACTGTTATCTACACAGCTAATCCACCATTCATAAACAGACAGTTGTCAAATGGTACTTTGTGGTGAATGCATCTAAACTGTACGTGGTACTGTTATCTACACAGCTAATCCACCATTCATAAACGGACAGTTGTCAAATGGTACTGTGTGGTGAATGCATCTAAACTGTACATGGTACTGTTATCTGCACAGCTTATCCACCATTCATAAACAGACAGTTGTCAAATGGTACTGTGTGGTGAATGCATCTAAACTGTACGTGGTACTGTTATCTGCACAGCTAATCCACCATTCATAAACAGACAGTTGTCAAATGGTACTGTGTGGTGAATGCATCTAAACTGTACGTGGTACTGTTATCTACACAGCTAATCCACCATTCATAAACAGACAGTTGTCAAATGGTACTGTGTGGTGAATGCATCTAAACTGTACGTGGTACTGTTATCTGCACAGCTTATCCACCATTCATAAACGGACAGTTGTCAAATGGTACTGTGTGGTGAATGCATCTAAACTGTACGTGGTACTGTTATCTACACAGCTAATCCACCATTCATAAACAGACAGTTGTCAAATGGTACTGTGTGGTGAATGCATCTAAACTGTACGTGGTACTGTTATCTACACAGCTAATCCACCATTCATAAACAGACAGTTGTCAAATGGTACTGTGTGGTGAATGCATCTAAACTGTACGTGGTATACTGTTATCTGCACAGCTTATCCACCATTCATAAACAGACAGTTGTCAAATGGTACTGTGTGGTGAATGCATCTAAACTGTACGTGGTACTGTTATCTGCACAGCTAATCCACCATTCATAAACAGACAGTTGTCAAATGGTACTGTGTGGTGAATGCATCTAAACTGTACATGGTACTGTTATCTACACAGCTAATCCACCATTCATAAACAGACAGTTGTCAAATGGTACTGTGTGGTGAATGCATCTAAACTGTACGTGGTACTGTTATCTACACAGCTAATCCACCATTCATAAACGGACAGTTGTCAAATGGTACTGTGTGGTGAATGCATCTAAACTGTATGTGGTACTGTTATCTGCACAGCTTATCCACCATCCATAAACAGACAGTTGTCAAATGGTACTGTGTGGTGAATGCATCTAAACTGTACGTGGTACTGTTATCTACACAGCTAATCCACCATTCATAAACAGACAGTTGTCAAATGGTACTGTATGGTGAATGCATCTATACTGTACGTGGTACTGTTATCTGCACAGCTAATCCACCATTCATAAACGGACAGTTGTCAAATGGTACTGTGTGGTGAATGCATCTAAACTGTACGTGGTACTGTTATCTACACAGCTAATCCACCATTCATAAACAGACAGTTGTCAAATGGTACTGTATGGTGAATGCATCTAAACTGTACACGGTACTGTTATCTACACAGCTAATCCACCATTCATAAACAGACAGTTGTCAAATGGTACTGTATGGTGAATGCATCTAAACTGTACGTGGTACTGTTATCTACACAGCTAATCCACCATTCATAAACAGACAGTTGTCAAATGGTACTGTATGGTGAATGCATCTAAACTGTACACGGTACTGTTATCTACACAGCTAATCCACCATTCATAAACAGACAGTTGTCAAATGGTACTGTATGGTGAATGCATCTAAACTGTACGTGGTACTGTTATCTACATCATCCATAAGCCAAAAGACAGTCTCCGGTTTCTAGTTTCCATGCGTGTTCCCTCAGACCAGCGCGTCATCATTTTTAGTATTTTGTTGTTGCTATTAAATTGCAGCCACAATGCTGAATTGATTGGAATTCTGCCCTGCTGTGTTTTAAACAACTTTTTCACATAGGGGTGTGAACATTTGCCTGATTTGTGAGGCCTCTGTTAGCCCCCATACTTTGTGTATGGGAAATTTATACTCCGTATATATAATAATATGTATCACTTTAATAAAATTTAAAAGATATTTTAAAAGCTGGTGACAGCATTAATCTTCCCTAAAAAAAAATGCTGTAATTTTCTTAAGAAAAACTTAGGAATTAGTCACTCTTTCAACAAATTTACAACGAATCTAAATACAGGTTCAGTATTTTCTTGTTTATGACACAACACTATAAACTGAAAGTTTCACAAGTTGGTTGTACAGTTGGTTGCCTTCCCTTAGAGTTGACTGTTCCACTTGAAATATGTTGATAGTGGTCAGGTACAATAGGATATTCCAAATCCATTGGATTTACTGCAATGAATCATGTGAAACAAAACGTTTTCACCAGCTGGTGACTCCAATTTTAGTTTCAGTTTTCTTTTTGTATTATCAATACAAAAAGCCTCCCTTTCTGTTTGCGAATTTAAGTACATTTTTGCTGGGAAAACAAAATAACTGAAAAAAATAAATCTATGGATATAATAATAATAATAAAGATTTTTAGCGCGCACATATCCACCCTGCTGGGTGCTTAAGGCGCGGAAACAAAGAAAAACATGAATACAAACAATATACAATGATAGCATAGGGGGGGGGGATTACAAATATACATCATCTTTACAATATACAATGTCTGCACAATTTTCAAACCCGATTCACCTACCAGTCACCAGTAACAAACGGTGAAGGCGACACGTTTTGGTCACAGTATAAAGTGGGCCAGTGATACATCATGCTATCACATGATACACTCAGCATCACTTAATAGCGTGCACATGGGGGCAGCCATATTGTAAAGCGCCACCAGCTGGTCAAATCGTCCAGGCCATTATCACTATTAAAGGCACCTGGCAATAGGTTTTTTATTGATTTAAACAATAAAGTATATGTGTATTAACAATAAACAAATTGTTTGAGTGATTATTTGTCAGGATTTATATGTTTAAAAACAATATGAAGTTGTTTGGAGGGTGACTCCGCCCATCCCTTTTTGTGACGTCATTCGAGGAAGGATTCGCCGCTGATGGAACATCGACCCCCCTCGACGCCCTCGAGAATTGCCTGTGTTTACATACGTGTGGTTTGGTTTGTTATAAAAAAAGGCATTTTTCCGGCATTTTCCCAGCAATGCCGACCAGGTGTATTGCTGCTGGATGCAACAAAACAACTAAAGATGGGGTCAGCCTGCATCTGTTTCCAGCTGATCCCAAATATAGGCGGTTATGGGCAGCGAAAGTCAGGATAACGAGGGCAAAGTGGTCCTGTCCGACGTCGTTTTCAGCGCTATGCAGTGACGCTATGCAGTTTTCGTAGCACTAGCGGCATTGCTGCACCTATATCGTGAAAACTTGCATGCTTCCCTTGGGCCTTGTTTTACGTTGTCGTTTCATCTGAAACTAGGTTACAGGTTAGGCATACATTTTGTAAGTATGTGTGCTGGCAGTTCATGACAGACTTGACAGTTGTGTATAGACTATAGTGCAATGACCAATGTGTCATTCTGTCAGGTTTGTCAGAGATTAATTACATAATTAATTGATTCGCTTTCTTTGCACTAGCATGACTAGTAGTAGTACAGTAGTCATATATATAATTCTTCATATTGCTTTTTTATTCATTTAAAATATGAAA
This sequence comes from Zoroaster sp. YZ-2022, assembly GCA_029582265.1. Lineage (NCBI taxonomy): Eukaryota > Metazoa > Echinodermata > Asteroidea > Forcipulatida > Zoroasteridae > Zoroaster > Zoroaster sp. YZ-2022. The sequence goes on from CM055830.1 coordinate 30,839,637, forward strand.
ATGGTTTGAGGCTTGATTGAGGTTTCTCATTGTCGTACTCTCGGATTCGGTTACTCGGATTCGGTGACGCATCGTACCGATCAGGTACCCAGACGTAATGTATGGGGCCAGACTACACATTTTCTCTTCAAATATCCCCGCCTCGAATGACGTCACGAACAGCGCCACCATGTGTCAATGTAAAGGGGTGGCCTATTCTAAAGTCGTAAATACAATAAAACCACTATTTCTGTAACCTTAGTTACTTGTTTATTCACATTCCACTCATAAAAATGTATATATTTATGACAAAAGCTACATTTGGACAAAATACCAGTGCCAGGTGCCTTTAAGTGATGCTGATGTATCATGTGATATATAACCAGCTCACTTATACTGTGACCAAAACATATCACCGTCCCCACTTATTACTGATGACTGGTAAGGGAATCAGGTAATTTTCATATACACTGTGCAATACTATTTTGTCATTAAATGTTAACCCCATTAACCCTAACTACCCCAAATCCTGCAAAATCCTCCAAGGGCCATATGTGCTGCATATGACAGATCAATGAAAATGCATGGTGCATTTTGAAGATAAGGCCATGTTTCCAAAAGTGCACTGATGGATTTTGGAGGATTCAGGAAGGTTCCTAGCTAGAATACATAGGGGGTTTTAATTGAACAATACCGTCACGATCAACAGGGCGTGGAATCAAATTGCTAGTTTTAGACGAATTCAGTGACTTAAAATAATACCCCACGTGATAAGGTCATATTACTGCTGCTGCTGCATAAATGAGCCAGTAATTTTCAGTCACTGTGTTCATCTTAAGCTAGGACACCGATTCCATGCCCTGTTGAAAGTCTGCTCGATCATGACGATATTGTCCCTTTTAGCCATTTTAAAGATCATTTTTGTCTTGAATTGACCAAAGTGACATACATGTATGTCACATATTGAATAGCCATGATTCAGATTAATGAAAACCAATCACTATAATAGACAGTACAGTGTACACACTGATCATTCATAGTGAGTTCACAGTTGCCCAGAAAAAGGGGTAAATTTATTTAAATGATTAACTTAAGATAATTTCATAGATCTGCTAAGCAGAGAATTTTGCTAAGTAAATATTTTTGCTAAGCTCCATAAAACAGGTTTATTTGCTTAACAGCTCTATGCTTGGCCCTGGTCAAAAGAGGGCAGTGTTCTTTCCCATGTGGATGTCATTTGATGGGCCAAAAGATTTGAATTTGTATTTATTATAATTTCTATTTTATTGTTTTATTATTTTTGTATCACAATTTGTTCTATTTGATTGAATTTAAGAATGTAAAATTCTTGGTACAGTGTGTTTGATACCATGAACCACTTTTGTATCAATTAAATTGTTTAATTATAATTCGATCACTGTGACAATTAATTTACAATGCTTTATCATAAACTGTGTTTATTGTTCTACATGTAGGTTCTCAGAGCAGGATCGAGGCCTGATCTCCCTGGTGTGCAAAGCTGGATGCATTGATTATGGCACATGTTTTTATCATTAACCATGTCACACTTGTTTACATTGGGAGCTTCCTCTGTCAGTTGGATTTCACAGCAAATAGTAGTGTACATATACATATACATGTACGTTTGACTGCACAATATAAGTCATCCTGAAGTGCAAGTGAAACACAAGGCCGAAGGCTTCATTTTTTTCCATGTTTCATTTATCCTCCAGCAATTTGACAAATGAGGTCCCTTAAAAACTGCCTGTTTATTTCCACAGATTTGTTCAAAACAGGAAATTATGAGAGCGTTTGGGGGAAAAACAGGAGACATCAAACTATCATTTATATGGTTTAAACATGTAAATAATATAGAACTGCAATTTTTGAACAGTTAAAGGGACAATATCATCACAATCAGAGCAGACTTTCAACAAGGCATGGAATCGGTGTCCTTGTTTAAAATTACTGGCTCAAATTTATGCAGAAGCAACAGTAATTATGGCCTTATCATGTGAAGTATTATTTTAAGTCACTGAGATAATCTAAAAGTAGCATTCCGATTCCATGCCCTGTTCATCGTAGAGCTGTGCCGGGTATCCGGGTGTCCGGATAACCGACCGAAACTGTCATTACCCGGTTCCATTTTTCGGTTCCAATTACCCGTATAAACGACTTTTTAAAATTCGGACTTAACATTTGAGCGGAGTGAACAGAAATCTGTGACTCTTGAACAATGTAATGTTTACACTTTTACAGACAATTATCTTTAAATTCAAGAGATTACACTCCAATAAAGCCTTTGTAGTATTTTACAGATATTTTCCACACACTTTTCTCCAACTGTTTGTGATACATTGTATCGAATCGTTAAGACTGCAAAGGGCCTGTCAGAAGGCTGCTTCAAACAACTTATCAAACCAGTGGCACCAGAGAGACTGTTTGGCTAATTGTTTGCCTAATTGTTTTAATAAAAACGACACAGTAAAGACAAGATTGATTTAAGTATGGTATCCTCTGTATTATAAAGGTCAATTTTGTTACCAATTACAGTACATGTATGTACACCACCGGAGGCATGTTTTCAACAAATGAAAACAGGTATCCGGGTATTCGAAATTTCCTGATTTCGGTTATCCGGTTCCTAAAATATCCGAAAATGCACACCCCTAGTTCATCGTGATGATATTGTTCCTATAACAGCAAACACTATGCAGAGTGGGATATATGGATTCTAGCCATATAGCCCTGGATAAGGGGGTTTATATTCAACGGCTATTGACCAATCAGAATCAAGGTATCACCGAAGCTAGCTGAAGGACAATGTTTATAATTCAACAGAGACTGACCACAGCTGCCTACTTTGTCCAGGTACCTGCAGAAACTGGTTTTGACTGATGTATTATAGGTTCCACTGTAATCTGATCTACATGTATTATGTATAACAGCTGGCCTGGTATTAAAAAAATGAATCAAATTGGCTTTCAACTATACCCAATTCTTTGTTATGACCCATTGCCAAGGTGATCTGACAATCAGTCTCAATACAAGTTCAATTATGTCCCAGTCAGGAAATATTACAGCATTATTTTCCCCCAAAAAGGAGGGCTCCTCGGTTAGATAAATTTCATGTGATTTGATGTGTATAGAACATTTCGTACACAACTTTTTCCAACCCCACAAAGTGGCAACAGTTTCTCATATAGGTTGGATTCAATCAAATAAGCTCAAAATTGGGCATTTACCATGTTGAAAACAATGGCAAAGACAAACATTGCTGTCATTTTGCCTGTACCTCTTTTGTCAATTTTATGAGAGATAGGTCACGTGATCAATATGCGAATAAAGCTTACAAATATTATCCAGCTCTTTTGGGAAACTTCCAAGAGTGTACATGTATGTTATTATTATTATTTTATTTCTCTCCACAACAATTCTAAAAGCACACAGAAAATACATCAAAAACCAAAAATCATTCAAATTAATAAAAGCGAAGATGGCAAGACTAAGGAGGAATTTTTCAATTCCTATAACCAAAAGGTTAAGTCTTCCAATGAAAATGTACGATAAATAAATATAGAAATATGAATTAAAATCTAAACACATTAAAATGAATGACCAGCAATTAAAAACATCATTTAAAAACATTGAAAGGCTACCACAATATGTACCACACCTTTAACACAAACTAATCTGTACCTCACCTGTGTATGCATGTGCATCCTTCTTATTCCGTCACCTGTTCTACACACCCTATAAATTCCAATCCTTGACTTCTGGCCTCCTGACCTCAGAATGAACTCAGGGGAACTTGACCTAGCTACATGCACTCTTCTGATCATCATTAGAACAATCAATGTCTTCTGATTGGTGGCAATGCTGAGTGGGCGGAGTAACATTTGTGTGTGCTCATTTGGTATGCTTATCCGAAAGATTTCATTGGTGTATGCAATACCAAGTTAATACTATCGCAGTATTTTGATTGGTTACAATACGAAGTGGGCGGGGCGACATGTATGTATGCCAATCTGATGTTTTTATGGAATTATTTCACATCAAAACTGTTCCAGAACACACTTACCTGATAAAACATCATATATGCACTTGTTAACTGTGAACGTCACCTTTCGATGAACTCCCAAAGACTCAATAAACCTAAAAATGTAAACTTTTCGGTTTCAAACTTTCAACAGTGGGAAGACCTCTGGCAATTTATACCTGCCAGGTCCAAGGTCACAGTTTGGCAGATCTGGACTTATCAACTATGGTCACAGGGTGTCAGAGTGCAATTAGCTCAATGTTGATAGGCCCAATCACTTAACATGGGAGGAGTCTCTTTCAGTCATTAGCAATGCACTGCAGACTGATAAGTTCAACGAAAGTTCTGTTTGGTATCCTGATGAATATTAACATAACAGCACATCAGACAACCAATTTATATTTTCAATTACAGACTAGCAAATTTCTGCACATACACACCTTCAATAAAAAAAAAATGCTTGCTGTAGATTTCTTTTTACAGTCTCCTGCAGAGGTAAAATCTCCTTGTCGCTCAAATCTCTTCACAGGATTGTGTTTACCAAACACAATGCAAATTCTATAAAAATGTTGCATGGGTAGATGTGTCATCTATGATGTAATATCCAAGGCATGGAACTATTGGCACGTCATGTGATGCACAATACATGGATGTAGATATTATTGGAACAGATGTCATATGGTTACACCATGGACCCTGGATACAGAGTAATGAGGGTATCTATACAAGGCAATGCATCCACCAACCACTACTTGACAGACAGCATCAATATTAAAAACACATACTCTCAGTTTTGCCATTATGTATTAGAATCCAAGCTCTGACAGCTTGTTGTCTGTAGTAACTGGTGGAATGGCAAGACAAATACATGATTGATTAGTGGCTGGTTAGAATTCAACACAACAATGCCATAGTTAACACATTGCTGTATGTGCATTATCAAAACAAAAGTATATTGGCTTTTGAATAATCCTTTTTGTGGCCCCTGGTTCTAGCCAGACAGAACATTGTAATGATGGATGGTTGCACTATATAGGGATCAGTAGTGCTTCCTTGGTTTCCATCTCAGCTGGCCCAGGTTTGAATCCCACATGGACCTGAGCCGACATGTGGATATGTTATTCACAACCTGATTAAACGGGTTAAGCTTAGAACAGTTGTCTGAGATATTCCTCGAACATCTAAATTTTATCATTACTTTGTCTTTCGAACATTACTCCTGTGACAGATTCAGCTCAATTAGTTTGCATGTTTCAGAGAAAATTTGGAAAAATTTAACTTTCAAAATAAATTATTTGTCTTCATAGGTTTCCTGTAGCTTATTAGCTACAGAATTATCCTGTTCATAAGTCGATACATAGTACGCGCACTGGTAGTACGTGCATACTTTTCACTACTTCCGGTTCCAAAACTGGCATACCGTTGTATGTAATTTAACCTAAATGCCTTTATTTTAATGTTCAAATGCGATTTTTGAGGTACAAAGTGCAAAGCTTTCTAATTTCTTTCGTAAATCCTTAAAGAAAAGGGTGGTCAATGCATTTGCAATAGGCTTCTGATGATCATTGGAGCCAGCATGTGCGAAGTGGGCATGGTTTATGTTGGAATAACATCACACTTACGAACAGGACAGAGGCTTAAATTCAGGAATCCTTTCTTTCATTACAGATAGGTCAAACATATAAACTCCCAATACACTTAAGGATAAATTAAATATTCACAGAAACCAATCTGTGATAGATTCAGCTCAATTGGTCCATATGTTTCAAAGAAAATTGGGAAACTTTTTATTTCATATAAATGTTAAAGTTGTCGCATAAACCAAAATACATGTATTACAACATTCTTTCCCATGGTGGAGGGTACTCCAGCAAACGATGCCTTTTAAAAATGTGTTTGATACAAATTTTTACAATTAAAATTACTTTGTGACTTCAGTTTATCTAAGAAGAGAGTATTTTTATTAGGCTGAATATTAGTTAAAAATACATGTTCACTTAACAACCAACCTGTGAAAGAAATTAATTTTGAAAAGAAAAAAATTAAGTTATCAGTGCAAACTTTCCAAAAAATATTTCTGAATGGCTAATCCATCTGTGCCAATAAAGCGCTGCGTAATGTCTGAGTAATGTATATGTCTACATGTATACAGACTGTAAACAGACTCACAAATGTAGGCATCTTGTCCATCCTAAAGCCAATATTAATACATGTATGCTTTGGTTACAAGATAAACAGTTTACAGATGGGACACTTTCCTACAATAAATACCAATGTCTCCAGTACACCAAGACCTAGATACTACATGTATTTCCTGGAAAACAAATTTAACTCATTGAATACTTAATTTATTCCAAGTTAGGTCGTAGGTCGGCTTCAAAAGTGCAGTGACGCATTTTTTCCCCCTTTTTTGCCAAATGCGTGATACATGTATACATGGTTATTGGAACCAGACCAAATTTTCCATACACAAAATATGGTGGCTAAGAAAGGCCTCAAAAATCGGGCAAACATTCATACCCTTGTGTGAAAAAGTCGTTTAAAACATCATTGTTATAGCGCCTTGTATCCTTTGGTAATTTGGCGCTCTATAAATCCAGTTATTATTATTATTATTATTATTATTTCATAGCAAAAAAACAGAAAACTAAAAATGCCAAGGTGCAGGTTTGAGGTGACGCGTACAGAGACTAGAAACAGGAAACAGGAAAACCAACAACAATTGAAAACCATGAAGGTCAATTACACCTCCATGTACAAACATACATGTATATTTGTTTCCTGTTGATTCCTATTCACAAATTTCCTTGTTTGAACAAATATTATAATTTTTTAAATATTACTGATTAAAAAAGAAAAGTGAATTCCTTCTTAGTTATTTATGTTTTTCCCAAGAACAAATTTAAGCAATGAAATACTGACTTTTCATTTTGACGAAACATCATACAGTTTGCAAAATTTAAATAACAACTTTTTAATAAAATGTACGTGACTGCTTGAATGAATTCTGAAATATTTCATACCCCTAACTCTGACAATATACAAATGCAGGTTTTTTTTTTTAGATTTTTAACTCTCCTTAAACCAACAAATTGCATTGTGAAATGAGGCATACACATCCGCTGATGCAATCTACTAAGAATTCTGCCAGCTAAATTTTTTAATCAAATGTTCCAGTCAGGAAATGCACAAGTGTTGTTCTGTATAGTTGTTATTTGTCAGTGAACAAGTGATCGCTTCGTTTATTGTTGGACAGACAAAGCAGAAGTCGGCATCATGATGTTACAATCAAGACTGCGGGACCGACAAAACAATTGACTTTAATAAAAAGAATAAAAAGGACAGGAAATTAATTTTCAGTTTCAAGTTAAGAGTTGTTTTTTTCTTGTACTATACTGACCATGAAATTGTCATAAAATTGTCATAAAAAAGGAGCGATGATACAAATGACTGCATACAAGTATGCATCAGCGTTTGCTTTTGTGCAATTTAAACCCATGGTATTTACAACATAATGGGATGGCTCAAACACATGAATGGGGACTTTTTTTTGTCAGAATTATAAACTAAATTGTGAGGAAACATTGTGAGGAAACATTGTGAGGAAACATGCGTGTGTTGCAAAATGCAAGATTTAAAACAATCCTTTTTTTTTAAAGGGATAATATCGTCACAATCAGAGCAGACTTTCAATAGGGCCTGGAATCAGTGTCCTAGTTTAAAATGAACTCTGTGACTGAAAATTACTGGCTCATTTGTGCAGCATCAACAGTAATATGGCCTTTTCATGCGGGTTAATCTAAAACTAGCACACCAATTCCATGCCCTGTTGATCGATGGTGTCCCTTTAAATCTTTTATTATTATTTATTTTTTGTTCAAAATAATTACTTTACATGTATTAGCCTCATGTTATGAATCTACACCTAGAGAAATTAACTTCCAGTCAATTAAGACTGATTGAAATAACTGTGCATTTTCACAAGTAAAAACGCTATCAACCAATTCAACACGCAAACCAATCTGGTTACATCCAAAGGATATGATGGCGAGCTGACAAGCTCTGGGTACGGAAATTTCTGGATTTGACTGGACAGAATACAACAATGGCTCAGCTGGTACTGTACCATTCACATCCATAGTACATATACATATGTAGCTGGTTGCAAAACCAACTACTAGAACCAAGTAAGATTGCTACTAGAGTACCATGGTCAAGCGGTTTAGTGCATCGGATTTGTGTTCTGATGGCTGAGTCGTCAGAATGTGGGTTCGAATCCCAGCCGCGACCGGGGTGTTTGTGTCCTTGAGCAAGACACTTTACCATAATTGCTTCTCTCTACCCAGGGGTAAATGGGTACCTGTGAGGGCAGAGTTGGTTGTTGTGTTTGATTAGCCCATATGTGCTGAAATGGCAGCAATTGAGCTGTCCCCAGGGAGCTGAGATGGTTTCAGGAATGATTTATGCGCCTGATGAGCAGGGGGTAATAATGTAATGCACCTTGAGCACCAGTTTGGTGGATACGTGCGCTATATAAGTCCACATTATTATTATTATTAGACACAGTCAACAATATGGCAGACAATTGAGCACCAATCACAACATCAGATGTGTGACATCCTTCTGTCAAGCTATATATATGCAAATGACATAAAAATCTGAACTTACACATATAAATCAAGATAGCTTACCATTAAATGGTAAATGGTTATTCCCCTTTTATAACCACATAAAATATTCAGTTGCAAATGAGGAAACAGAACTATGGTCTTGTGAATTAGTTTCACCATGGACAGCTTTTGTGTTCACAAAGTATTTAAAGGTAACGTATAGTATTAGTAATGAACAAAATGGTCTCATTGTAATGTGATACTTAATTGATTTCGAGATACTAAATTAACTTCCAGTTCAAATTTAGGAGAGAATATTCTTTCCTAAATTCCACATAAATATTCAAAATAATGGAAAATCTGAATGCATTTTCACTGTTTTCTCGTTATTTCTTGTCACTATTTATAATGTGAAACTTTAGAGAGTATAAGCAACATTACCAATGATGTACATGTTCCTTTCCTTTAACCCTAACTCCCTAGTGTAATTTACTAGGAACCATACCCATCCTTGCAAATTCCAACACCATATGGCAAACTGTACACACAAACTGTTGGACTCTGATTCTGGAGGTATGCCAAACCCAGTGTAAAAGACAATCAGTTTAGGGGTCCAGTACCCATCCTAACAGATTCCAACAAAACCTGGTGTTGGAGTTTGACTGGATGGGGATTGTTAGGGTTAATACATGTTTGCATCTGTTCTATTCCAGGATCTGGATAAATTTGCCCTTCACAATATATGTGTATATATTTATAATTTAACTCATTTTTTATTTTTATTATTGTAATTTGATACTATAAACAATCAAGGTCATGTGTGGAAATAATTAATAATTTGTTTATCTTTTGCCAATTGGAAAGAGTAAGGTATCAAAATAAAGGTTATGACTCACTGAGTGTGAATATTGAGATGGGGGATCATCTTGGGATTACCCATAATGCATTGCAGCCATCCAAATATAAACTTATGTTTATCGTTCCTCGGAATAAATATCAATAAATCTGCAAGTTATTGCTTGAAAGTCTTCAAATATGCATTTTATGATAAACAAAAGTGGTTGGTTTATGTCAGAATATGTCAGGGCATAATAATATTACCATAATGCTTTGTAACCCACTGTTTATATAACAAAAATCATAATTTGCAACCTTGATACAACATACTGTATATTGTTTCTGTTATGCAATAATGTAAACAATCAAGGTTTAGTGTGGAAATTATTAATAATTTGTTAATATTTGGACAGCTGGTAGAATCATTAGTATCATGTGTAACATCTGTCCAAATTTTGCTGTTGTTACTTGCCCTATTGCTGGTCCTATGAGCACAATTAGCCTGGGCATTTCTTGCTGTCGCGGTCGCATCATGGTGCCATGTATAGTATAGGCCTATCGCTATATCGCTATCGCAATAATAATAATAATAATAATAATGTGGACTTATATAGCACACATATCCACCAAACTGGTGCTCAAGGCGCATTACATTATTACCCCTGCTCATCAGGCTCATAAATCATACCTAAAACCATCTCAGCTCCCTGGGGAGTATACAACAAACACAACAACCAACTCTGCCCTCACAGGTACATGTACCCATTTACCCCTGGGTGGAGAGAAGCAATTATGGTAAAGTGTCTTGCTCAAGGACACAAGCACCCTGGTCGCGGCTGGAATTCGAACCCACATTCTGACGACTCAGCCATCAGAACACAGATCCGATGCACTAAACCGCTTGACCATGGCAATCAGTACATACGACCTCAGATTCAGAGCTTTTACTGTCATTTTTACCCTGAAAATCAAAACTGTTCAAAGTCAACATTGTTACCATCATCATCTCCATCAGCACTGCCCATGTCATAATTCCAAGAAAATAGCGTACGTTGCACATCGTTTGGTGTGAGTTTCATGGAGGCCGCCATTTTTAAATACGTGTGCGTAAACCGCATATGTACTTAACGTTAACAATGAACACAATCGGAGCTCTCAGAGTAGTATTTTGTCTGTCAATAACCAATATTTATTAGCTAATTTGCATTGGGAGTGCATGACCTCAAATTTTATTGGTTAGTTGCGCATTTTGTTGTCAAAACAAATCAAAACAAGACCCGTTGTCAGGTACGTCATGTTGAGCCGATAAATTGGCACGCCGTCCATTTACGGCGCGCATGTGAGCTGTTATATTGGTGCGCCGGCAGGAAAGAGTTAAAGAGTCAATGAAGTTTTTTATTCAACTTTTTATTTAACTTACAAAACAGGACATTTAATGAAAAATAGCTATCTCACCCTCACATATTCATCATCTAAAATATTTGAATAAGTATTACTTGACACTGCTGCACATGAAAGTTAAAATTTGGCTTCAAAAAAGCACCCAAACAAAATATAATTGTCAAGACTCAAGATGCTTATTTTGTTCATTTCAAACTCACAAATCCTCAGGAAATTGTTAATATTTCTCAGGCAAATAATATCTTTTTAAAATTTAAATTCAAGCATTATGGCTAGGAGTGCATAGAAAGAGCAATATAATTTATTCAGAACAATTAATGACTGACTGTTACTCAAATACCTGGTGACGCTGATTATATCTTGATCGCTGGAAGTTCAACACCTTGGAGTCACGGTACGACTCATGGTATAAGTCCCTGAATGAGTCGCGGTAGACGTTGTTACGGTAAAAGTTATCCGGTCGATACAAGTTCGGGTGGGGCCCGGCCATGTCGCGGTGGTACTGCTGGTGTGGGCTACTGCCATTCACAACGGGTCCCGATCCCCTGTTGAATCGGTTACCAGGGCTCCCCGGCATTCTTGCCATACGAGACTGCGGCTGGGACTTCTCACCGTTTTGCATAGTAATAATCAATAGTCTCACTGGCAGATACGTAATTCCCTAAAGTTCCTTATTAAAAGACTGAATTGAATTCAATTGTTTTGAATAAATTAGGCTCAATAGAATTAAAAGGTGAAGAATACAATTGCTTCTGGAACTGACTGGCAAGATGCAAAACAAGGATAGCTCCACATTTGTTAGTACAGTTTCACTGCAATCCACTTCAAAGTGGCAAACAATGCAGTCGGATAATCTATGGTAGCAGAGCGTTCATTGATTGTGATTTAACAAGGAAGTGATGCTGTAGAATCATAGATCCTGGATCTGTGGTACAATCCACACTATTCCAAATGGGAAATGACAATTTCTTTCTGTAACAGGAAGGGAAAACCTTGTGGAGACCCTTGAACGAGTGGAAGTACACAGGAAATCTGACCACTATCACATGTATTTTAAGGAAAGAGAAAGACAATAGGGTGGAGAGCTACATGTACTTGATTAATATTACCAGTAGAAACATTCTTAAATTCACCCAATTTTGGTTTGAAGTGATTTCTGCTGGTACACCCCATGTGTCTTCAGAGATGCTGCTCAGGATTCAGAAACTCATTCAAATTGTAAGATAGAAGGGCAGTATTATATAATGCATGTATGCCTACAGACTTTTAAAGGAAAAGTATACCATCAGTAAATTCCCATGCTGTTGTGTCTCAACTGATGTAAAATAACTGCCCTGTAAAAATTTCAGCTCATTATATTAGGCCCAAAAAAAAAAAGTCTCCAGTTTCTAGTCATAGGTCAGCTTCAAAATCGGTGCAGTTATGCGCATTTTTTAGGTGTTCGTGTGTGACAGCGCGAACACCTCTTGAAATTGTTTGTTGTTTTGCTTCTTCTTCCTCGTGGAATTTATCGAACAAAAAAAATATAGTTGCCAAGCTCAGAATGACTTCATATTTTACACTTACAATCCTTGGAATTCCTAGATTGCTGTAATAACGATGACGTAAGAATATCATCACTAATTGATTTTATTATTTAATTATTAGTAATTAAATACAATCCGCCTAACGTGTACGTGTACATGTACGTGTACGTGTACGTGGGGGTGTACGTGTGTGTATGTGTGTGTGGGCTTGCACTGCAAACCGTCCGAGGACATATAAGAAAGGGAATAATAGGTCCTCGGATGGCGGTTCTTTGTTCTTCGTTGTCCTTGGAAAACGGCGTGTACAAAACCAATGGAGATCGCTTCAAAAAGTTTAAGAGTCCAAACAATAGAGGAACAATAGAGGAACAATAGAGGGTCCTCAGACGTCTTGAAGTTCACGACTGTGTGTGTGTGTGTGTGTGTGCACAGGCGTAGCATACACTATGTGGACTTCGGAAGAAAGGATGTCCACACAGTGTAGGAACTCTGTGCACTGTGTGGACTTACACACGTCCACACAGCGTTTTTGGACTTTGGAAAAGTACGAATATCTCTGAAATTAGTGATCTGTCTAGGCAGGTTCTTTGACTTAAATCGAAGGATATTATTAAAAGGGAAAAATAGAACGAAAACCGCTCAAAAAACACTCTTCTGTGTGAAATGGGAACGATTTTAAGAAACTACTGTGCTTAAGTACATGAGAACAAAGGAATGTCCACATAGTGATAGCAACAACGGTCTGTGTGTGTGTGTGTGAACGTACACACCATTCGTTGTGGGGTCCAAAACACAATAGAACAATTGGACCCCACAAGGTAACTATAGAAAATCTTGTACCCCACAGGAGAATTATAAGGAAAAGGGATAATAGAACGAACAAAGGAATACCCCACAAATCAATGTGCGTGAGGGTGTGTGTGTGTGTGTGTGTGTGTGTGTGTGTGTGTGCGTGTGTGAGCGCATTCAAACCGGGGACGTATAACAAAAGGGACAATGGTCCCCGGTTGCTCTCACAATGGAGAACAATCCGTCCCCGTATTTTTGGACAAAGGAATTTGACAAAGGAAGTCCCCGAATGCCGGTGTTTACACGTGTGTGTGTGTGTGTGTGTGTTCGAGCACTGGCCGCGTTATGGGGACAGAGAACAAAAGAGGGATCCGGAGTTACTTAGCTGTGGGGACAGTTTGTGTGTCCCCACAACGTTTTTAATCCCCAAAATCCTTTGTATTTTGTCCCCACAACGCCCCGTGCGGGAATGTGTGAACGTACACACCATTCGTTGTGGGGTCCAAAACACAATAGAACAATTGGACCCCACAAGGTAACTATAGAAAATCTTGTACCCCACAGGAGAATTATAAGGAAAAGGGATAACAGAACGAACAAAGGAATACCCCACATATCTCTGTGCGTGATGGTGTGTGTGTGTGTGTGTGTGAACGTACACACCATTCGTTGTGGGGTCCAAAACACAATAGAACAATTGGACCCCACAAGGTAACTATAGAAAATCTTGTACCCCACAGGAGAATTATAAGGAAAAGGGATAATAGAACGAACAAAGGAATACCCCACAAATCAATGTGCGTGAGGGTGTGTGTGAACGTACACACCATTCGTTGTGGGGTCCAAAACACAATAGAACAATTGGACCCCACAAGGTAACTATAGAAAATCTTGTACCCCACAGGAGAATTATAAGGAAAAGGGATAATAGAACGAACAAAGGAATACCCCACAAATCAATGTGCGTGAGGGTGTGTGTGTGTGTGTGTGGGTGTGGGTATGCGTGTATGTGTACGCGTACATACACAGGGATAACATGATTCCCACTTGCATAATTCCCACATTTGAAAAATACCTTCAAATTTGACATGATACATGTATACGCGGTTTTTGGAACCAAACCAAATTTCCTATACACAATGTATGGTGGCTAAGAGACGCCTCACAAATCGGGCAAATGTTCATACCCTTATGGTGAAAAAGTTGTTTAAAACACAGCATGGCAGAATTCCAATTATTCCAGCAATTTTGGCTGCAATTGGAAATCATTTCATAGCAAAAAAAAAGAAAATGAAAAATGCAGACGTGCGGGTCTGAGACAACACGCACAGAGACCAGAAACCAGAGACTTTTTTTGTTTGGCCTTGTGTCATAAACCCTTCTATCAGTCAAAAATCAAAATCAGTCAAAATGGGGACACAATCTAAAGGCAGCAATACTATTACTTATGTCAATCGTAGTCTTTTTTCATAGAAATTTTAATTCAGTTGGGACTTCCCCCAAAGCCCACCCCATTCCTCATGCAATTCAATTCAATTCAATTCAATTCATTTTATTCATCATGTGACACACATGAAATTTGTTATCCTTTGTACAGCAATAAAAATGTCTTTAAAATATCAATAAAATACACATTGCACAACAATAATAAAAACAGAAAACAGAAATGTTTTCTAAATTTACAAAACTTAATAAAAAGATTTTATCACCCCGACTAAACTAAATGGAATAGGCAAATGATACAAATTTCAGAAGCCAGATAGACAAAGTATACAAAAATACAAAAACAATGATAAATGGTAAATTGGGAAGGAAAAACAAAAGTACAATAAAAAACAACCCATGCGCTACATGCCCCCCCCCCCAAGGAAAACAAAAGTACAATAAAAACAACACATTAGCTACATGCCCCCCCCCCATAAAACAGACCTAGGTGCACTAGGCAACCAAAAGCCAAGTGGCAACAGGGCACACAAACCATTATCTACTAAATTTACAGTTAAAATTGTATATGGCATTAGGTAAAAAAGAATTTTTAAACCTGTTTGTTTTAAGGTTTAATTGACGAATTCTACCCGATTTATTTATAGCAATCAGCGGGTTAAGAGGATGTGTATTGTCAGACAAAATACAATTGAACTTATTCATGAGACTAGTTTGAACCAACTTATGAAGACCTTCGGTATCGTCACCTACATTGTATAATCCTGCCAGCATGTTTCACAATGCGTTCTAGTTTCTTACAATTGATAACAGTGAGAGAATTAAACCAACTGATAGCGCAGAAAGTAAGCAATGATTGAATTGTACTCTGGTAAAACAGTTTTAAACCCGGGTATTTACATTAAAACATTTCAGTTTCCTTACAAAGTGTAACCGTTGATTGGCTTTTTTGTAAACTTTTGTGGTGTTAGAATTCCAGTTTAGTTGACTATCAACCACAGTACCAAGGTACTTGTATTCATTTACTACTTCAACGGACACATCGTTAAGTTTAACAGGTTGCATAGTTTGTTTGTTCTTTTGAAAATTAAAAACAATTTCTTTAGTTTTTTGTACATTAATTATTAAGTGATTTTCAACACACCAATTAACAAACAGATTAATGTTGTTTCTATAATCCAGTTCATTATTGTTAGCTATCAATCCTGTCAGGACGGTATCGTCAGCGTATTTAATCAGAATACATGAGTCATTTTGCACTTTAAAGTCACTTGTAAACAAGGAGAACAAAAGGGGCGATAAAACACAACCTTGGGGAACTCCAGTACTCAAATCCAAGTTCCTTATCATGCAGTTACTATACCAGTGTATAGTTTTATGTTATACTTAAAGACTTGTAGCTTTGCATGGTGAAAAGGATAAAAAAAGGGCTGCATGCGGTGACACCATGTAGACATTCTCTTTTGGGTAGTAATTAGTTCTGATTTTGGGAACTAATTAGAACTGGTTGGTACACCTCAATGTTTTGATCAGTATACTCTGATCGTCTTCAGGAGAATGCTGAAATACATTCTCATGAAGACGATCAGTGCATACTGATTGAAATGTCAAGTTGTACCAATCAGTTCTTTTCATAACTAATTACTACTCAGAAGAGAATTTGTACATGGTGTCACAGCTAACAGTCTTTACATGTTTTACAAACTTACAAATTACGTGTAATAAACATGATATTTACAACAGAAAACTAAATCTGTGTACACTTTAGGTACAGCCACTACATTGAACTCAAGTACCTAAGACTATCAAATAATATTTATAAAGGAGCCTGTGGAGTACTCTGTCTCAATGAAGTGAAGCGCAATGAAGTGCTCCTCATTCACCAAATGATAAAATACATGCAAGAGCATACTTCCTGAGATACGTGCCACACATTAATGGAATCATGAGGTCAGAAGTTAAAAGCAGTTTTGATTCCTTCTGGCATGCTCACAATCCAAGAAGAAGGACAATCTGAAAAGCTTACACAAATAAGGAACATTCTGGAGAAATTGTTCAACAAACAGAAAGCTGTCAGTAGTCTTGTTAAATAATTAAATCAAAGCACGTAGTATCATGTGTATTCCTTCATCTCTGAGGTTTTGTTGTCATTCTTCAAAGTGTAGTTAAAGGGACAATATTGTCACGATCACATCAGACTTTCAACAGGGCATGGAATCGGTGTCCTAGTTTAAGATGAACACAGTGACTGAAAATTACTGGCTCATTTATGCAGCAGCAACGGTAATATGACCTTATCATGTGGAGTATTACATGTATTTTTAGTCACTGACTAAAACTAGCATTCCAATTCCATGCCCTGTTGATCATGCTGATAGTGTCCCTTTCAGAGGGGACCAGCATTTCCATCCTTCATTTCACCACATGTGCTTAAGCAGTATCAGCCTCAGGGTCTGGCACTGTCCTGAAGATGTTCAGAGCACAGTGATCGAAACGCTGAATTGTCAAACTATAGATTTTTAGTTTTTCAGAATTCATTAATCGAGAATTTACTCTCATTAAAACCCTTCTATGATTGCAAGGGTTAAAATCAGTCAAAATGTTGATACTTGCCAAGGTATCTCATGCACTTAAAAGTCGAATACTGTCAAACCTTACATGTAGTACCATTTTTTACTGTTAAAAGCATTATCTTGTATTGTTGACGGTGGTCAAAATGACAGACAAAACCAGTCAAAAATGCCCCTGTGTGCACAGTTGGTTCAACAGTAAAAAAAACACCAAAAAAAACATTCAGTTGACTGATTTTGACCACTATACATGTAGCTACTTGCTAGAATTTACATAGTGCTAACTGCATGTAAACCTTCCTTAGAACTCGGTTGTGTACATGTTTTTGATAGATCATCCATTTACAATCCTTTTTATATGAAGTCGATAAATGGGTGGTTGCGCAAGGGGGTTTGAAACTGATATTCTTGCCAATTTGATGTGAATGCCATTTTTCTTGAAGACAGGTCTCCCTTTGGTCTAGAGGACAAAGCCCCCTGAACCTCCTGGATGTTTAATTTTGGAGGATTTACAGACTCTCCACATCCCCACGGCAAGAAACTAGAGGTTTGGACACAATACAGGCTACTTCTTTCTTTCATTGGTGGCTACGTCTCTTCTTTCAAGAAGATTTTGAGGCAAAGGGTGATTTTTTAAAAATCCTGAGAAATCATGTCAGTCTGTATAGTTTGATCCCTCAAAACCCTATGACAGATGAAGGTTTTGAGAATAAGAGGACTTTAGAACGAAATGAAATAGTTTATGGTTTCCATTATGCATTACATTAAATTCATGTGGGAAATTAAGTACTGAAGTACTGTTAAACTATTCTTCTTTATATTTTGTGAAATGCCCAATTTATTTATATCAAATTTTGTATTTATTTGTTTCCCCTTTCTGCTATGAAAGCAATTTTTCAGATCACAAAGGAAATACTAGAAATACATGTAGCTGTTAAAATAATGATAAACTCAGGTAATATATACTTAATACAAATGAAGGACATGGCCTCGCATATTCACTGGAAATGCAATGAGTTTGAAGTATACTTCAGGCACTGGGATCACTATACTCGAACCTGATGCATTCCTCATGACCTTTTAAAAGGACATTACAAGCAGGATGATGGATCGTGTAGTATATCCTCGCTTCTGGTAAAAAATGCCTGGACAAGAATCAAGAATGGACCCTGATTGGAGGCAACCCCTGGGGAATTTTAAGCTCTATGTCAGTCTGGTCAATTTGGGTATTTTATTCTAAAACCCGTTGTTTCATAAGTAAACTATAGATCTGCTTCTGAAGATCCAAGTATATAATTTGTGTCAACAGCACGACAAATCAATGTATATTAAAGAGCTTCTCAAGTTACAATTCAAATTCTATATTTGGGTGTAGCCAGGTGACTAAGGATTTGACGATATGACGTGTTGATGTCACAGTGTCAGAACAGCAGGTGTTAATATACTAACTAACTATTGTGAGTACATTCATTGGTTTGTTCTCCAAATGGTGTTTTGGTGGGTTTTATTTTACAATCAGGCATACATGTACAATTGTACATGCTGACTGAAATAATTTACAAATGATCACTTCAAATATTTTAAGGGTATTTCAGATATGCACATTGATATTTATCACTGATGTTATTAGAGAAGTGACCCTATACACATGTACATAGGAATGACCTTATTTGTTAAACTGTGTTGTTAGTGCATAATTCTGTATTAAAACCCTAACCACCCCATATCCTCCAAAATCCTCCAAGGGGCACTTTTTTGGAAAAATTCAGCACTATTGGAAAATGGTACTTTCACCTCTTCAAATGGGACAAAATTACTACCTGGCAAGAAGTACAGTGCTGAATATGAAAGAATAACGAAAATGCATGGTACATTTTAAAGATAAGGGCATGTTTCCAAAAGTGCACTGGAGGGTTTTGGAGGATTCAGGAAGGTTCCTAGCCAGAATACCTAGGGAGTTAGGGTTTTAAGCAGCACCATGGGACACACACATGTTGTACATTCAGTTATATCCATAGTCCCCACCCACCCTTTGCAACACTGAAAACTCGGTCACGCACATGTATCATAGCAAAGCACATGACCAATATGGTAACAATTGTCATGGAAAGGTATGACCTACTTGGTTAATCTGTGCTGGAATGATCTATTTGATATGGAGTGCCATGGTCGAGCGGTTTAGTGCATCGGATTTGTGTTCTGATGGCTGAGTCGTCAGAATGTGGGTTCGAATCCCAACCGCGACCATGGTGCTTGTGTCCTTGAGCAAGATTGCTTCTCTCCACCCAGGGGTAAATGGGTACCTGTGAGGGCAGAGTTGGTTGTTGTGTTTGATTAGCCCTATATGCACTGTAATGGCAGCAATTGAGCTGTATACTCCCCAGCTGAGATGGTTTCAGGAATTATTTATGAGCCTGATGAGCTGGGATAATAATATAATGCGCCTTGAGCACCAGTTTGGTGGATACGTGCACTATATAAGTCCACATTATTATTTATTACTATTATTTTGACCCATATGTATAATGTATAATGTTGGTGGGTTTGAAAGGATATTATTATATGTATGATCGTATGTGTATTTGATTCAGTAGAGAGCAAAATCATACAAAAAAAGTAATTAACCTTGGATATCTGCTTTGTTCACAATGTAGCCCTCTAGTGGTGAAATTGTGCCCAGTGTCTTGATGATAGCCCCTCTGGTATTATCTGAGTGATGTGTATATCCTTCATGCACATTATGTTATGCTATTGTACATGCTCGCATACTGCCAGCCAATGATCGCAAGATATTCAATGTGTATGCACATCAACAGCAAAAATACGCCAAACGCAACGCACTATCGCTGCCCTATCGACCAACAGTGATCTAACACCATGTACCCTCAACAGCTCATGCACAGTGTGAATATTTCTGGCAAGTTGAAACCCCCCCTCCCCAGGCACCTAATAAAATTTGTATGAAATTTCAATCAGTTTTATTGAATGATACCTTAATGTACACACATTGTCCTTACTGGTAAACACGAGTCTATCAAGAGAAGCTGTGGGGACAAAAAACACCGTGGGGACAGCGACATGTCCCCATTTAACCCGGTTGTAAGCATCTATCAATGGGAAAGATATCCCCACGGCATGATGTATCTAGGTCTACCCATCATATAGAAATGGTCACACATGCCCTGGCAGGTCCAAGTCGATTGCACCAGTCAAGATGTCATAACAAATATCATATTAAATCAAATCATGAGGCAAGAAGATTAAAATCAAAACTATGTTAAGTCCTGAGCGGAGGGGGGAGAAAAAATAATCATTTTTTACACGGATGCCCCAAGGCTAGTGTGCTTGCATCTTTTACACGACCTCATTACCTTTTTTTATTTGTTTCTGATACTGACAAAAAAAAATGTGAAAGAAAAAAGGAAATGCACTGCATGGTAGCTTTGGGGGTTAATTTCACCCTAATCGCCCTGGGTGACGGCTGGTAGAGATGGATCGTTCGGTGAGCAGCCAAAACAGAGGAAATTACATCAAGTCTGATTAGGATCTGGTGTCTATGGCCTCAACAAAAACATACATAATAATAATACCTGAGAAATCTTATTGGTTACAGAAATTAAAGAGCTTGTTTTTGCCAAAACAATTTTGGTTTTACAAAATGAGAGGAAAAACCTGTGTGATAACACATTCACAAGACAAGGCTTTTAGCTCCCAGATATATGTACATCTAGACTAAAAGTGTAGTTCATAAGTTGCAACACTGCACTGCACTCAACATGGGCGAAGCAACGTCTAGTTGATGCAAAAGTGTTATCATTGAGGCTGGCTAGTACATTTTCCTTATTTCCTCATCTAGATTTCTCATCTTAAAGATAAATTCACTTACCCCACTTGGAGGAGTGTGTGATGTGTACGCTGGGTATGGCTGGGGCTGGGGCTGATATCTGGCTCCGCCGTGGGGCGAGATGGACGGCCCCACCCCATGGGGTACAACAGTTGGCCGCGGGATGAACTGTGTCCATCCCTGTGAGGCTGCGGCGGCGGCAACTGCTGCCTGATTCTGCCACATGATGGGATGGTGGGTTTGTGGCGACATGGCACGCTTGGCGACGTAGGGTATTCTCTGCTGCTATAGAATAAACGGAAGTAAAGAAAATTAACAAATCAAGCCGAGGTAAGAATCTGTTGACGACAAGTCATATATTCAATTGCTCACTTGAAGATGCACTCTCAGCATGGTTTTTCCCGAGTTTATAATGTACATATCGCATTTAGGTCAGGTTTGCCAATGACGACAGCATTAGCCATGTTTCACATCGGGATCAAATATTGGGTAAGTAAGTACTATAATTATGTACCTTATAAGCTCAGGAAAAAGAATGCATCTTTAATTGCATGTACTTTTGAAACATACGTAATCATTTACCATACTTTAACAGAGCATAATTCAGCTTATCATTCAAAGACTGGGTGCCACTGAGCTATACATACAAAGTACAAAGCTTGTAATATAAGCTACACGTATCAGTGTGTGTTGAGGATGTCACATTTAGGAACACTTTTCCATGGATAATAATGTTATGAATACGATAACATACGTGATACCTCAATCCACATCCAGAAGAACACTATCCAATTAATTTCACCGGAGAAATTGCAGACAAATTAATCTAAAAATCACCATGTGCAATATATATTAGCTCGAAAATCGTCATATATTCGTGTAGGATGTATACAGTACATGTATGTTCGGTGTGGCTGGCATGTGCTAGACCATATAAGGAAAGCACTTCCTAGCCTGTGTCTTTTAAGAGAGCTTCAAGTGTCTAGCTGCGCAGGTGCTGACAGGGTTGGTCCAGGCTGGGACATGTATAACTGAGGGTGGGTTTGGGACAAAACATTAATCGGCAGCACATTGATCCAAACTGAGACTATTGTACATGGCCATTTGTGAACTAGGCAGTCACATATTGTGTGTACAATTTACTCTCCCACCCTCTTCGATATCTGACAATGGAAAGCCAGGCTGATGGGGGGGCAGATCCAGGGTATATGAAAAGGGGCCCTGGGCAAAGAGGGGCGGGCACACTGATTATTTTATACAGAATGTGGTTTAATCTGTAACAACATTTATTTTGTTTACATTCATGGCTAAAAAATTGTTTTAAGTGGCCTACTCTTTGTTAAATATTATTGTGTCAAATGTATTTAGGATTTCTCTACAACTGTTTACATGAATTATCATAAAAACCAACAGATAAACTGTCATGTCATTGCCCAACAAATATCACTGCTCAAGAAATGACATTTCGGGTAATGTACATATCAACGCTGCATGCTCTTGAAACTACATGTATTGAGAACATCAGACTGTAAGATTGATGGACAAGGAAAGAGTGTTCGAGAGGACCCTCTTTTCTGACAGTCTGCCTCATCAACTATGCAGCCAAGCTAGCTGCATCCAATCTGATTTATCATCCTCTGTGAGAGTGTGTGAGTGTCTGGCTTAAAGATCTGTCTAGACACGCTAGCTGTTTTTGCCCTATTGCATCCACACAGCCAGCCAGCCGACTGACTCTAATGACTCATGCACAATCCCGTTAATGAACTGATCCTCTGATGGGAGAGGGAGAAAAAAAGGGATGAGGGCCAGAGTATCGACTGCAAGATGGCGGACTGAATCAATTACTTATTTGGTTTAAACTAATTTGGTCTAATATGATCTGGTAATTCATCATATACTCTGTTTTAAACTAATTGATGCACATAAATAGACAGCGGCAATTTAATAACTCTTTCTGGGGAAAACGTTCTTTTGCTGCTGCTGCTCCTTCTTTGTGGAATGATTTACCTGAGCATGTCAAACAATCTCCATCTCTTGGTTCATTTAAAACTGCTCTCAAAACTCATTTGATGAAAATTAATGTATAATTTACTTATGTTTAACATTGACTTTTTATGATGATGTATTTATACCTTTTGTTTTTGTTTAATATGTCAAGAGTATCGCTACGGTGTTTATATTTTTTGCAAATCAACCTTGTTTGCATGGTTGTGTATGCAGGGTTTTTCCTTGTCAGAACATCGTCTTTGCCTAGCATATCCTGACCAGGGCCAGTCAGCCTTTTTACAATCATTGTTCCTTGTAATTTTATATTGCATTGTTTTTACCATGTATTTTGTTTTATTGTTTACACTGATGTGTCACTGCGCCATGAGCGTCTCTTTTGACGGATACCGGCGCATTACAAATGTTCATTACTATTATTATTATTATTTCAGCATGAATAACATGTTCTTGAGGCAAAATGGTAAGAAACCAACACACATTTCTGAGAAAATGTTCATATAATCTTCTCGTTCTAGGAACTAACTTCGCGTGTCAAGCGCCTAATCCCACTCATGGCAGGCCAGATAGGGGAGCAAAACTCATCACCATGCTCATTACATGTGCGCACATTTGGAGAACAATGCCGTGGTATGGATTACAGCAGGCTGGCACACTTCATGTAGGTAATAGACTTACGGTCATTTTGGTTGGCAAGTAGCAGCTAGTTCTTTATTTATAACCTGTGTGTCTTATAGATTATTTGTCAATGGTCTTTTAAATGTTGATATACTTGCCAAGGTATATCTAGTGCACTTACAAGCCGAACACTGCAAACCTTACGTGTAGTAACTACATTTGCAGGTCAAAATGAGTCAACCGTTTTTGACTGGTAAAAGCATTGTCTAGTATTATTCAGGGTGGTCAAAATGATGGTAAAAACCAGTCAAAATGTCCCTGTGTGCAGCGGTGGCACCAGACCTGTTAAACTGGGGGGGCAAGAGCAGGCAAGCTTAAATTTAAGGGGGGAAAACACTAATCTTTAATGTAATTTTGTACTGCTGAAAAAGCATTGACTTACCATCGGGGAAAAAATTGGGGGGGGGGGGGGCAAAAGAAAGTAACCGGGGGGGCATTTGCCGGGGCATTTCCCCCCCCCCCCTCCCCCAATACAATATCATAAAATCTCCTTCCACGGGGGAGACCCCTGGCCCCGATGGTATCTGTGCAAAGTTTTTGTGCAATACTGTGTCTCCCATTTCCCCTTGTCTCTTATCAAATATTTCAGATTTCCATTGCTAAGGGACAACTTCCTAAAAGCTGGAAATTGGCCAATATTTCTCTGGTTTTTAAATCTGGTTGCCAGTCTGTGTGTGTCTAGTTTGCTATTTAATCTTGTATTACAAATGTTGCATTAGCACACTTATTTTACCATGTGCATGTTTTGTCTTGTCCCTTTCTTGTCTATTTCTTGCTGATGCTTTGGGGTTCAAGGGGATGTTGCAGGTTTAGTTGGGCAATCCCATGGTTGCTCACGTTACATTTTTTTATTTGTGGAGTGTCATGGCCAAGCAGTCTAGTGCATCGGACTCAAGTTCTGGTGTTGTCAGAATGTGGGTTCCAACCCCGGCGTGGCTGGTGACGGCGCAAATGTCCCTGTACTAGTTTAAGTAATGCATGTAAAAGAACCCAGAACACTTATCGTGGAAGAGTAGTGGTTTACCCCAGTGTTTCTGGTTCACATAGCAAGGGCCCTTGTTTACAGGTTTCCTCAGGCTTCCGTGCTACAGTGCTCAAGTGTGATGTTGAGGGATCCTTAGTTTCATTACCAGAAATGTGTAATAATAATAGGTATTAAGCCCACTCTTAACGCCATAATTCCCTTTCTTTACCTAACTCAGCACAAAATAATAATTTCAGAAATGTATTATACGTACGCTATACAAGAGAAAAATGCTGGTTATTCACGTTACATTTTTTGGACATTTTTTTTTCACAATAGTTGCATTATACTCTGATCTTACTCAGCACAAAATAAGAATTTCCAGAATTTGTTGTATGCATGCTACATAACAGAAATTTTATGCATGTTAAATAATGTAACGCGAGTAACCATAATTTTTCTCTTATTTAGCATACATATAACAAATTTCTGAAATTATTATTTTGTGCTGAGTAAGGTCTGGGTAGAATGAAACTACTGTGAAAAAAACTGATGAGTGAAATATATATTATGGCATAAACCCATATCCGCCTAACCATGTAAACACACAAAAGACTGTATGTGCCTAAGCCCCCGCACAGAGATACATTGTTTTTGCACACAATCAGAAAGATTCCTTATTTAGAGAATATTACAATCACTGACACAGACACATTTACTGATGGAAAGAGGAGAACATGCACTTTATTATGATGTCAGACTTGTCTAATTTCATATCTATAATCATGAAATACAGTCATCGGAAAAACGTAGTAAATTGGAATTGGACAAAAACACGATACGGAAAATCACGTAGGTCGGCGTTTGTAGCGTTTTACATATCTACGGGTTATCACGTAGATCGGCAGATATGGGTTAAGAGTGGGCCCAAAAACCTCAAGAATGTAACGTGAGTAACCATGGAATTGTCCAGTTGGTTTTTCATTAGGGTTCACCATTGTTGTTTTGTTTGCTTCATTACTTAAATGGAAGGTACATGTACAATATCAGTATTTGCTAATGTATGTTCATTTCAATCCTCTTGTGTTTAAGGCTGTGCCGGGTATCTGGGTACCCAACCGAAACTGTCATTACCCAGTCCGATTTTTCGGTTCCAATTACCCGTAAACAACTTTTGAAAATTTTAACTGAACATTTAAGCCACACAAAATGGGGAATGGTGATGCTTTGCGAGTCGTTTTTAATATAGAGGCGGGAAATTATTATTATTATTTTTTTATTTTTTTATTTTTTTATTTTTTTTATGCAAATCGCCCCACACAAGGCCAATGGCCACTCCAAGGTGGGGGTTACTAAGTCATTGAGTTGTTACAACGACTCCACACTGAAGAAACCAGCCCCTCGCACAAGTTAATAACCAGCCTCTTCACGGTGCTAATAGGACTGGGAGGGGTAACTAGTCCAGAGCAAGGCAGTTGTTAAACTGCCTCTGCCCCTATAAGCAATTATGGTAAAGTGTCTTGCTCAAGGACACAAGTGTCACGGCCAGGATTCGAAACTTGTTTTCATCAAACTAACCTGTGAAAATTTCATCGCATTACATGTAGGTGTTACATGTTTTTGAGAAAACCACAAAATACTATTTCATGTACATGTTTTTTAATTTTTTATATTTAACAAAGTTGCCATCCAGCAAATTTGTATGCAAATTCAAAATAAAAGTCCCTGTTTTTTGCTAAGGCCAAAAAAAAAGTAGCTGTGTTTTCTATTACACTGAAAAAAAATTTGGGTGGGTAGGTGGGTAAAATCTTTTTTTTTTTGCTTTAACTTTTTTTTAGCAATGACGGTCAATTTTTTATTTTTATTTTTTATTTTTATAATCTTTAATTTAATAATCTTTAAATTACCAATGATGTACCTTCCCTTTAAAAAAATGTTTATTCTATTCATTGTACTGTTTTCTGATATTTTAATGTGAGGCCACATATCTATAGATTAGGCCCCCAAAAAAGTCTCCGGTTTCTGGTCATTGGTCGGCTTCAAAAGTAGTGAGGTGACAAGCTTGCTTTTTTTTTTGGTAATCTTTTTGTTTTTGCCAACAGGGAAATACATGATCACGTGATATGTAACATATTCGCAGGGACCATATTTCCCATATATACTAAGTATGGTGGCTAAGAGAGGCCTTACAAATCGGGCAAACATTCATACCCCTACATGTATGTGAAAAAGTCACTTAAAACACAGCACGGCAGAAATCCAATCGATCCAGCAATTTTGTCTGCAATTGGACATTGTTTCATAGGGGAAAACAAAATTTAAAATACAGACGCGTGGGTCTGAGGCGACATGCATGAAGACCAGAAACTGGAGACTTTTTGTTTGTTTTGCCTTAAAGTGATTATTCTGCATGTGTTGCCCCCTGGCCCATCTGGTAGTAATGTCCTGTATATTTGTTGAACTTATTGTATTTGCTGAATAAATACTAATAAAATGATTGTTTTTTATGCAGGTAGTGTTAGGTAGTGTGTCCCAGTTTTAAGTAATGCGGCCATAACTAGAGTAGTCTATTCTCAGACTGGTCAACATGCATATGACATAAAACACAATAAAGGGGGCCACTTTGATTCCGTCACGTTAGCAGTTTTTCCAATGGTTGTTATTTATTTTTAAGTACCTGAAACCGACCAAAAAGTGTTTCAACATGTGAATGGACATGCAGGCTTATACTAGAACTAATTTCAGTTGATTTATTTTATTTCTTTATTTTTTTATTTATTTTTTTACCCTCAAATTTCCATAAAAATTGGACGGAAAAAGTTACCTCACTTTTCCATCCATTTGTTGATGGAAATTTTAGGGTAATTAAAAAAATAATAATAATAATCAACTCAAATTATCTTTAGGATAAGCATGCATGTCTATTCAAATGTTGAAATTCTTTTTGGGTGGTTTCAGATATTAAAAAAAAATTACAACCATTAGAAAAACTGCTAACGTGATGGTAGGAAAGTGGCCCCCTTTATTGTGTTTTATGTCATATATGTGACCCGCTCTGTGAAAATGAGTCACGAGTCACAAGTCACAAATTTGACAAATATACATTTCTATGTAGCTGGAAAGAGTACATCGTCGGCTTTAATTTGGTATATGTTAGATGCGTGTGGCATATTGCATTATGGAGATATGGCATTTGTAATAATCAATAATGAGCATAATTAACAATTTATTGTTAGGAAAACAAGCATTCAAATGAAAATAAATGATATATTTGAAACAAAGTACTCACAAAAATCATTGATTTTAAATGTTTTATTGATTGAAATTGACGTTTATGTAAATAAAATAAAGAAAATTTAGATCCTAATGATGTCAAAAAACATGATAACCAAAAATCAGATGTTAAAAAAAAAATTAATAAATAAACCCTCTCAACATTTCATCGCCCATTACATGTAAACGCATGGTGCGACATGTGACTCATTTTCACAGAGCGGGTCACATATGGGCAATTCCATAGTTACTCATGTTACATTTTGGAGGTATTGGGCCCACACTTAATGCCATAATTTCCTTACTCAAATATTATACCCAGACCTAACTCAGCACAAAAAAAATGATTTAAGAAATTTATTATATGAAATTTGTTATAAAAGAGAAAAATGCTGGTTACGCACGTTAAATTTTCAGAATGAATTTAAAATGTTGCTTTTTTACTCTTATATACCGTGTACACATTTAATATTTTTTTAAAACTATTTCTTATGCTTAGTAAGGTCTGGGTGTAATGCAACTACTGTGAAAAATGTGATGAGTGAAAAGGAAATTATGGTGTTAAGAGTGGGCTCAAAAACCTAAAAGGTGTAACATGAGTAACCATGGAATTGCTCATATGTAATTTCAAAGCATTTTTTCCCCTTCTTCATGTAAAATAGCAATGCTATGAGGAAATTTTCGGAAATTGCCATTTAAATAGCTGAAAACTTGGTTATCTTTTAAGAAAAACATATTGTATGGGTTTCATTCTGAGCTGCTTAAAGTTTAAGCACTTTTTGGTAAAATTTGTATAAATGCATCCAAATTTATAAGAATCATTAACAAGAAAATAGATTTTTCGTATTGATTCCAACGTGGAATTTACATCTCTGAAGGGACAAACATTCATTTGCAAAACAATATGATTGCAAATTGTAGTAAAATTATAGCACCTCAGACAGATATGATTGATACAATCATCAACTTTACACTAAATAAGTTTCATGTAAATCTGCTATCATTTGTGTTTTTGAGAATACCAATCTACATACGTGTACAACACGGGCAGATCTCAAATACTGGAGGGGCAGATCTCAAATACTGGAGGGACGGATCTCAAATACTGGAGGGACGGATCTCAAATACTGGAGGGACAGATCTCAAATACTGGAGGGACAGATCTCAAATACTGGAGGGGCAGATCTCAAATACTGGAGGGGCAGATCTCAAATACTGGAGGGGCAGATCTCAAATACTGGAGGGGCAGATCTCAAATACTGGAGGGGCAGATCTCAAATACTGGAGGGGCAGATCTCAAATACTGGAGGGGCGGATCTCAAATACTGGAGGGGCAGATCTCAAATACTGGAGGGGCAGATCTCAAATACTGGAGGGACGGATCTCAAATACTGGAGGGACGGATCTCAAATACTGGAGGGACGGATCTCAAATACTGGAGGGGCGGATCTCAAATACTGGAGGGACAGATCTCAAATACTGGAGGGACAGATCTCAAATACTGGAGGGACAGATCTCGAATACTGGAGGGACGGATCTCAAATACTGGAGGGACAGATCTCAAATACTGGAGGGACGGATCTCAAATACTGGAGGGACGGATCTCAAATACTGGAGGGACGGATCTCAAATACTGGAGGGACTGATCTCAAATACTGGAGGGACAGATCTCAAATACTGGAGGGACAGATCTCAAATACTGGAGGGACGGACTTGGGACATGTTTTGGCTTCTAGACATTCTCTGATGCAATATGTGATGTGATCTGGGAAAACCCTTCACATGGTGAAATTTGTCATTTTTGTGTTATATACATGTACATCAAATTAACGAGGACACTGTGCTGTTTTCAAAACTGTTTTATTCATTATTCTAGGTTGTCTATAACTTGAGTTATGCTCTCGGGAAGTTATAAAGCCGCCGCTGTCCTTAAAAAACAATGGCGGAAACGAAAACAAAGACGGCTTTTTAATTATCTATCATCATATGTTTTTACATCTAAAACGATGGAATTTTTATTTAATATTTTCAAGAATGATCATTTGGATATTAACAGTTAAAAAACTCAAATTGTCAACAACAAAAATTGGGGGACTATTTTGCCATTATCTTCAAAAAAAGTTTGCCGACATCCGACAGGTTTTCCCAGATCGCATCACATATGAGCATTTCAGGACCACATTTGCAAAGTACAAGTACATGTACATGTATTCTGGCTCATGATGCATACAAATGAAATGATGAAGATATACCTAGTATTAGCCAGCAATACCTTTGGGTGTCTTTCGGACACCCAGTTTGCTAAATGGACACCCTATTTTATTTGCAATACACATGCAAAAGTATTGTAAGTTAAGTTTTGGACACCCCGTTTTTCAAAGAATAACAAATTTAGACGCCCCATCTCCAAATCCTGGCTAATACTCTGAAGATATATATTTATATATTTGTTTATTTTATTTTGGGGGGGCAGCTTTAGAAAAAGTTGGGGGCCATGATCCCCTTTTTCCACCCCTGGATTCGCCAGTGAGGTACAACGGAAACCCCACACACCAAGAAAAAAAATATCACTACTAATGCTGCTTTAACCTCAAACAAAACACAGAGGGGCTGATTGCTAACACCATGTTTACAAGACATGACCACCAACAAACTAACCTCTGCTCTGACCTTGTGCCCCCAAAGTGCATGAACCAACCAACCACCCTCCCCTCCACTCCCCAGCAGAGCAGACTGTGTTCCCCCAAATTAAGGTACAGTGATATCCTCATTGAGAGAATAGGGTTCCATACATAAGGCAGTTTAAGTTCCTGATTGGGGCCATTGATATCCTCATCACAGAAGAACAAGTTTCTAATCAGAATACAAATATGTGCTATCCTCATTGAGAAATAGGGTTCCATAATAAAATATCAGTATATCCCAATCAGGATAGTGTGGTTGACACTAGGCAGATAGGTTCCCGATTGGGGCCTAATGGTATCCTCATCAGAAGAATACGGTTCCAATCAGGATATCTCCTAATCAGGGTATACATGTAGTATGGCTGAAAACTACTTTGAGTAGGATAGAATAATATGTCATCACATAAGGGGTTTGGGGCCAATTGGTATTCCTCATCTGAAGAATAAGGTTCCAATAAGAATACAAATATCTCCCAATCGGGATAAAAATTTTCTTCCAAACAAGATCTGAGTCTAGTTGACAATGACTACATACCATTTCATACACAATTTTTCCAAAACATGCCAAGCTACCACAGAAACATCCAACATACTGTACATGTAGATTGGTAGTTTCTTACAGCACAATTTGTACAGGACAGTTCAAATCATTGACTATACAATGCAATGCTAATGAGCATGCACTCTGCCTATGATGTCCACATTACATGTACGTACAACCTTTAACCAGTTCGCGTTGGAGGCCGTGTATACACGCAATTTTTTTTTACACCACGGATCGGAGAGTGTCTAAACACGCCATAGGAAACTCCGGAATATTTGTATGCATGCTCGGTTGAGCCACGAGTGTACGGTGACATGCTCGGAAGTGCCGGCCACCCGCTGTGGAAGCTTCCATTAACGTGTGTGTAGGAAAAAGAAACCCGCCACAGGGGCCCAGAAAAACGTTTTTATTCCCGACGCGAACTGGTTAACTCACAGAAACACAAACTGATGGTATTATTTCAGGCTTTAACAGCCTGCAAAATTACATCAGAGATTATCGATTGCAACGGAAAACCTACACTTTTTAGTGAAAGTTGCTCATACAGGTTGGATTCAATCAAATTAGCCTGAAATCTGGCAATTACCATGTTGAAAAATAGCAACAAAAGCATAGACACTGTGACCCAATTTTTTACTTCCACTGACAAACTTTTTAGAAGTAGGCCATGTGATCAGGCTTATGATTTTAACCATGTGCAGAGTGATAAAATAGTGTATGCTTTTAAGGCAGAAAATCATGATCAGAAGAACATAGTTCCAATTAGAATACAGGCATAGTGTTAGCCAGCAATAGAGCAGTTTGCATATAAATGGACACCCTGTTTTCTTTGTACATTTATTGCAAAAGTATTGAAGATAAAATATAAGACTAGTTTTCCTCTTTTATTTCTCCACAGACATTGTTCATTTGTTTTACAGTTTCGCTTGTTTGTCTATTTGTTTGTTTTATTATAATCTCCCTGTCTGACTCTTTCATTTTCACTAGGGATGGACGATATCACAATAAAATTGTAACGATATGATATTCAAAAAATTATCGGCTAAATCGGTTATGGTTTTGAAGATATCGAAATTTTGCCATACTGACGATATTCCAAAAATATCGGCGATATTCCAAAAATATAGCCGATATGAAATTTATATCGCTCATTTTAGTTAAAATATTTCCAGAGTGATAAATTGTCTCCAAATTTCATGTCATTATATGGTAAAATCAACGAAGTTACAGTACCGTGAAGAGCTAAAAACAGTTTGAAATCATGACGCGCCGCCGCTCAGGTTCCCAGGATCGTACCATTATGGACATGCCATCACTACTTGCGTGCGTGGTCTTTTTTCGTGCGTTATGCTCCTGGTTGTCACGTGGGCCTTAACTAACTAAAGGCTAGTCCCAGGATCACGTGGTACACTCTCCTGGAATAACCGCACTGGTGTACATTGCGAGGTTGTTCACATTCAGCAGATGTGGATTATGACAGCTGAACTGTGCATGCGTGATAAATCAATGGCCCGTTCATTCTCACCTCTGGGGGGAGCCATAGGCATTTATAAACCACAGGTTTGTTTATGAACGTCACAGTGAGTTCTTTTTTATGAAATGTTTGTCACACCGAGTAGCAAAAATCTAAGAACTTGGCTCGTTTTGGAGCGATTTTCAGAACTGTTTATTACATGTACCTACGTAACTTCCCTGTAGAACTTGCATGTGAAAGTAGTTATTTCAGTGTCCAATGTCGTTAATGTACGATACATACATTTTTTTCATGTATTTAAAAAATTCACATATTGAGACGATAATATCGTATGTCGTCGATGTCGTTAGGGGTGTGCGTGTTCAGATATTTTGGGAACCTGATACCCGAGATCAGGAAACTTCGGATACCCAGATACCCGTTTTCATTTTTGTTGAAAACATGCCTCCGGTGGTGTACAAATACATGTACTGTAAATGGTAACAAAATTGGCCTTTATAATACACAGGATACCATACTTAAATCAATCTTTTCTTTACTGTGTCGTTTTTATTAAAGTAAAACCTCTTGTTGAAATAATTACTTGTATTGTATTTACTGAAAGTTATTTCTGAAATAAAACTGATCGCTGCAAAAATGTCTGTCTTTGATAACTCGAGTTATAAATGTACGATGTACAAAAGAAAGCCCCACTGATCACATGCACGCATGCAGCGGCCACCTGACCATCACACGTGACTGAGTCAGAAGACTAGAAGACCATATCCCTGCACATTGGTGTGTGCGTGATCAGAGTGCTGGTTGGTTGTTCATGTTCACAAAACATGTGTTGAATTATGTCATAGGTCAAAGGCGATGTGGGCAGAACCCAATTGGGGAAAATAATTCATGTGATTGCTCTTGCCGTGCCCTACCTTCTAAATAAGGATATCCTATACGTCATCATGTTGGCTTTGGATGATGATTTTTTAGGACATGATTTTGGCCCCAATTTTGGGCATAGGCGTAACTCTCAGGCTACCTCTGTTTTGTTACATTACCGAACTTGCGCCCACTGCCTGTGTGTGTGTTTCCTCACGTGGCACCGCCTGGCGCATGTTTCATTCGCGTAATGCACCACGTCATCCACTGCCGTATCTCCGACATCGAACAGCCGTTTATGTCAGGTCCCTGTATTCTCATAACAAGCTATTAATTATCCAATCACGATAGGCATGCACTTGCCCAACTAATCCAATTACTGCAAACAATAGGCAAACACTCCCTCCTGCACTGCTGGTTTGATAAGTTGTTTGAAGCAGCCGCTGTCAGGCCCTTTGCAGTCTTAACGATTCAATACAAGGTATCACAAACAGTTGGAGAAAAGTGTATGGAAAATGTCCATAAAATACGACAAAGGCTTTATTGGAGTGTAATCTCTTGAATTTAAAGATAATTGTCTGTAAAAGTGTAAACATTATATTGTTCAAGAGTAACAGATTTCTGTTCACTCCACTCAAATGTTAAGTCCAAATTTTAAAAAGTCGTTTATGGGTAATTGGAACCGAAAAATGGAACTGAAAAATGGAACCGGGTAATGACAGTTTTGGTCGGGTATCCGGATAGCCGGATACCCGACACAGCCCTAGATGTCATGGCCGTCGATAATCGACTGTCAAAATTTTTTAATATCGTCACCCCTAATTTTCACTCATCTTTTGCATTCTTTTTCAGCCATAAACTCCTACTCTCCCTGTACCTTCATCTATTCAATAATAATAATAATAATAACTTTATTACTTATAAAGCGCAAAATACATATGTATATGATCTAATGCGCTGTACAAAATAATACTATCTTACAATACTTAAAATTATTAAAATATTAAAATATAAGAATGACAAAAATTAAAAATATATATATATATATAACTAAAGAAAAAGAAACTATAGAAACTTTTAATCCCTCCTTTGTCTGGTCCCAGGACCAGGACATGACTCTGTTTCTTGTACCCTCTTCTTCTGTGTTCCTTTCACGCTTGAGTTCATGTATGTGTGCATGTTTGCATTTGGTCCATTTTGCCTTTGAGAGAGAACCTGCTAGGTTCAAAATGTAAGGCCAATAACTACTATTGAACATCTTATTTTAATGCCCCATGTCCAAATCGGGAGTTACATGTATACTATATCTCTGAATACAGGTATCTCCCAATTGAGGCAGTATACATCTAGCTCACAACAATCCCATTGAGGGCTAGCAATGGACACCCATTTAGACAGTATGTTTGACGTAGCTTGTCTTCCAAGTGTTACGTTTAGCCCTAACAGGTCTCTGGGGCTGATAAGTGACACTGTGGAATGTGCCAAGAGGATTACCCTTCTCATATATTTTTGATTTCAATATTTTTGGGGCCTGGACTCAGCAGGTGGGTTCAGGAGTTGAGTGGTGTGTGTAGATTCAGCTGTTTACATTCCAAACGCCCTCTATTGATATATTATGTGGCAAGCAGAAATCATGACTGTTTCTATAGAAAGTGTCACATGTTTACACTGTCATTGAAAGCACCAGTGCAATTACACAGCAGGTAAACTACATGTACATGTATGTACTGGTTACCTGTTCTGGATCTGGATCTGGATTGTTTTACTCCGTAAAAGCGGTAAATCCGCATCACTACAGAGTGTTGACTTGACCGACTAGTTTGAGTTGTGGGTTGTGGTTTCGTTCAGGTGTTTAACAAGTCCGGTTTTGAAGCTGGTTAGCTTTATTTGATCGAGTAGATGGTGTGGTAAATCGTTCCAAATTTTAATAATAATACTACACTGGTCATCAGGGGCGGATTAAGAATCCACGGTGCCCTGGGCACGCCAGTGACTGGTGCCTACCTACGCGTCGCCACTAGGTGGCACAAGACTTCACACAGGGCCCCCCCCCCTCATGAAGTATAGTGTTTAGGCTCTCTGTGGGCTCCATACAAAATAATTTGCGGGGCAGCAGGTAAAATTCCAAGGCTGGGGGCCACCAGGGGCACCAAGCAAAAAAAAAAAATTTTTTTGGAAAATTTTTTTTTTTTTTTTTGCTTGGGGCCCCCCCAGCCTTGGGGCCCTGGGCAAGTGCCCAATTGCCCATATGGTTAATCCGCCACTGCTGGTCATTTACATATGTATATAATGTAGATAGTGCCTCTTCCAAATGTTTTAAAGTACTCTGGCGCATTTTGCTACCTTTCCAGAAACACCGTAGCATGCCCCTTCTCTTTCATGATAAGTGTCCTAGATTCTTTCACGCGCATTACCCAATACACAGGACTTCTGGCAGCTTTATGTCCCTTTCGAAAGACCCAGTGCCTGATGATGTTGGGGCCCTTCCACACCCTGTCAGACCACAGAGGTCAGACTAAAGCCACTCAACTGCAAACAGTTCATGGAATGGTCTCCCATCCAGGTACTGACCAAGGTCAACTTCTTCCTAGTCCCTCAATGGATCAATGTTGCTTTCAAATAATGGGCAGTTTACAGTGTATATGTTGATATAGGTAGCTTTTACAGTTTTTACTCCACATAACATCAAGTATTGTTGCCTGTGTTTGGACCAATTTGATGGTAAAAAAAATACATTTAAAGTTTGAATTTCTGGGGTTAAGGTAGTTATAATCTTTCATTTGAGACATTGAATGTAACTATCCGTCAAGGATTAGTACCAGTAAAATAAAATCCCCCCCACAGAAGTGTGGGCTGAGTCTACGAGCGAATACTTACCTGGAGGGCCATCTACCGATGCATATTTCCCTAATATAGCAGAACAATACGCTAAGACTTTTCACACACACAATAGCGCCCTCTACTACCCATGCTGCCCTGCGGCATCACGCCACGTTTATCTTCCTCTTTTCTCGAGCGTTCATAGAACACCCCAGAGAGGTCGATCGAGCATAGTGGGGAAGGAGGGGGGGAGCGCCCTCCAGGTAAGTATTCGCTCGTAGACTCAGCCCACACTTCTGTGGGGGGGGAGTCTACATCACTCTACTTACCTGGAGGGCCATCTACCGATGCATAGAGTACCACCGAAGATAGGCGGTGGGGAATGCGAGATGCTATTGCATGACCATGAGGCAAAGGCCATCGTCGATGGCCCCCATCCAAACCCACTCCACCGGAAGCGGTGGTAAGTAGGATGAGATGCCCCCAGCGATAACGATATGTGCCAGAACAAAGGGAGCAATCAAAACCACTGAGCAAAGGACGGGCTAATGACAAGAAGCCCGTAGAATACACCTAATAAAGGAGCGTCTGAATAGACGAGCCCATTAGCACAAAACAAAGAAAATATTGGGCTAACGCAATATCCCAATATGATACCGAAAGCGGCCCCGAAAGACTTGCGAATGCAAGACACCCGGGGAAGCCGTTAAGAACCCCTAACTGAGGCAAAATCCCAGGAATAAATGAAGGGACGTACCGGACGGCGGAACGTCACCAAAATCATCAAATCAATGCATGATGTGTACATGGATTACAAATCAAACAATTGAAAAGGGGTACGCACCATTTCATAGTGACGGCTGCACAGGAGGCTTGTGACGTCGGGACGAAGCCGCCGCCACACCCAGTACTGTCCTGCCAGCTCTACCCTCAGTCTGGACGACATCCTTGAGGTAACACTCCGAAAAGGTGTTGGCCGACTTCCAGCAAGCCGCCTGGACGATATCTGCCATAGGGACGCCCTTAAAGTAGGCCCATGACGTCGACGCTGAGCGGATGTCATGGGCTCGGAAGGGCGTGTCATCCACCTCCGGCCACTCACTCAGGGCCGAGCGGATAGCTGTAATCAGCCAGCGTGTAATAGTGTCCCGAGACGCTGGCCGGAAAGGGGGGACCGAAGTAATAAACAACTGTTTATGTTCGGCCCGAACCTGTTTGGTGCGGTGGACGTACCACTTGAGCGCCCTGACTGGGCACCAAAGCTTATCTGCGTCCACCGCTGAAAAGGACTTTTAAGTCGGCAACAAAAATGTCTGGCGGCGAGAAGTCACTCGACTGATTTTTCGTCAAGAAACCCGGTATGAGACGGACCCCACCCGGTTCCCACCGGATGTGGCCGTCCTCCACCGTCAAGGAATGTAGTTCACTACGGCGACGAGCCGTAGAGACCGCCATAAGGAAAACCACCTTGATGGATAGACGGAACAAAGAGGCACCACCCATCGGCTCGAAGGGTGCCCTCGAAAGTGTATCTAACGTTTGAAACAAGTCCCAAGACGGTACGAGTTTACGTACAGGGGACGTTCCACAAACATACCTCGAATAAGATGGTGGAGGGTTGTTATCGTCAGACACTGACGAACCATCCGAAACCCAGTATGGATTGCGGCAATCGCCGAACGATAATTTTAACTGTCGTCACAGCGAGGCCGCTATCAAACAGATAGAATAAAGTCACCCACCGCCCAACAGAAGAATCGGTGGACGATGAGAGTGGAGTTTACACCATCTAAAGAAATGACATAGTCTGCTGTTGTAGACCTTCCTGGTGGAAGATCTACGGCGCTGCCGCCAACTCCGCAGCCCGGACCGAAAGGCCGCTGCCGGAAGGATCGGGAGACAATACCCAGCAGGTCAGGTGAAGATTCCCGGAGCTGGGTGCCGTAGTTCGACCCGGCTGGGAAAGAATGTCCGCCTGCGGGGAGAACCACCAGCCTGTGGACCAGGAGTCGGAGAAGCCTGGGAAAACACGCCTGGCGGGGCCAAAACGGAGCCACGAGGAAAACTTTGCAATCGTCCTGCTCTATCTTGGCCAACACCCTCGCGATCAGGGAGAACGGGGGAAAGGCGTAGGCCAGCAGGCCCTCCCACAAGATCGCTAGAGCGTCTGTCCGCCAGGCATTGGGGTCGTAAACCCTCGTACAATAAACCGGGAGCTGGTTGTTGTGCGAGGTCACAAACAAGTCCACGTGAGGACGGTCGATCATGTTGAAGATCAATTGTACCACCGAGGGGAGAAGGGTCCACTCTGTGGGGACAACCCACCCCCTGGTGTTGTCGAACCGTATGCGGACCGCCTTGCCGGTAACCTGACACTGGAAACGCCGGAGGGCCAGCGACACCGCTAACATCTCCAACACAGTGATATGGAGAGACCGCTGATCGGTCGACCATACCCCAGCCGCCTGCAGTGGGGGCAGACTGGCCCCCCCATCCGGACAGCGACGCATCCGTCGTGACGGCGATGAAGCCGAGATCGGCCGCCATCCGCCATGTCTGTAGATTCAGTATGGGCCGCCACGCGTCCACCCCCTTTTTGGGAACCAGAAAAAAGGTGGACATAAATCCCGCCCGCCCCGCCCCGACTGGGACCGGGCGCACGGCGTGTTTGAGGAGGAGAGACCTTAGCTCCCCCTCGAGAGTGTGGCGTTTCGATACGTCCGACGGGATGGGAGTCGGACGAACGAACATGTCCGACGGGGGGGTGCTCGTAAATTCCAGTGCGTAACCGTGGCTGACGGTTTCGAGCACCCACCGATCGGACGTGAATCGAGTCCAGGACCCGCTGAAGTGGCGGAGGCGGCCCCCCACGGGTCCATCGATGGGAGGCCGCCACAAGCCGAGCGCGTCACTTGCGCCAGCCCCCGGAATAGCGGGGGCCCGGTGTGCGTGAGCCACGGTCGGGCTGGGGCTGTTGACCCCCGGTGTAAGATTGGCCACGCGCGCTGCGTGCCCCTCTATCACCGGAGCGACCCCGAAAATTACCACGAGCCGCCTTGAACGGCTTACGGCGTGGAATCTTGAAGGTCGCCTTGTCGGCCTCACGCGCCGATTTAGGCGCGGGCTGAGAGGGTTTGTTTAAATTAATCTTCTCAGTGGTCTCGAGACGCTTCGCCTCCGCCTCCATCGACTCCTGAAATTTACCTGCGAAGAGGTCAGGGCCGAGGAGGGGGAGTGCCTCTAGACGCTTGCGCGCACCCTCCGACGGGAGGAATAGCGCATCCAACACGTTGGCCCTGCGGGCAGTAACTGCCAAGGTAGAGATACGTGAGAACTGGTCCAGGGAAGTGCGCAATCCATGGTCAAGGCAATGGAGGGCCGCCGTGAAGAGGTCCGCCGGTATGGGCGAATTCTCCTCGCAACCCAAGGCCAAGTACTCCGTGAGGAGCAGGAGGAATGACGACGCACGCAGCCCCAGACGTGAGGCTGTGTCCACCTTCTTGAGGGTATCCTCAAGCTTCCCCCTCAAGCGGTCAGCGAAAAAGATTCTTCGCTGAGGAAGAACCCCATCAGCCGCCAACTTGTCCTTCGCAGAGTCCGGTACTACAGGCGCTGTGAATAACTGAGTAAAATCAGCCGTCAGGAAGCGGTAATAACTCAACTCCCGCTCAGATATGGAGACCACTTTGTCGTCTCGGCAATGGAAATCATGCGCTCAACACACACCAAGTCGGAAGCAGTACTGGAAAAACTGGTGTACTACTGGCCGTCGAACTGGTCATGTGCTTGAACGACTGACGGCTGGAGCCAGCTGTCTCCTCCAGGGAGGGAAGCTGCAAAACTCGCACCATGTTGCGCTTTACCAAACGCAGTTCTGTCTCCATGACCGAGACGCTGCATGTGGACAGACTCATCCTCGTCCTCAGAGCCCGACTGGGAGGGACGAGTTGACACGGCGACTGGGCCGAGTCCCCGGGACCGGGACCGCCGGGGCGAAGGGCTCACGGGTGGAACCGGGCCGCCACGGCCGGGGACCCACCACCTCCACCGAGAACTCCGAAGATGGATGGAGACTCAACGCAGGGGAGAGGCGGGCGACGGCAGACCGTGTGAGGTGGGCCCACATAAGACTGAGTCGCCCAGCCCGGTCAGGATAGAGACCGGAAGTGGGGACGAAGGGCCGAGTTGGCCCGGCAAACCGCCTGGGTGATAAGCAGA
Organism: Zoroaster sp. YZ-2022; assembly: GCA_029582265.1. Classification (NCBI taxonomy): domain Eukaryota; kingdom Metazoa; phylum Echinodermata; class Asteroidea; order Forcipulatida; family Zoroasteridae; genus Zoroaster; species Zoroaster sp. YZ-2022. Next base: position 30,880,195 of record CM055830.1, read on the forward strand.
CATGGCTGACACCGAGGCCGTAATGGACCGCACGGCGTGACGAAACTCGGCCCGAGACACGGAGCCATGGCTCCGGCGTTTCTTACCGGTGTGAGACCGGGCAGACGAGCCCGAACTGGACGAGGATCGATGGCGAGAACGTCCACACTTCTTCCCTCTCACGAGAGCGGCTCCGAGTCGATTCTGAGGATAATGCAGTTGACCCCGGAGGCATCGGCACGCCCGACGGTCCGAAGAAATTGGACCCAGTGGACGGCTGAGGCAATGAGGCCAGGCCGGGCGGTGACTGCCCGGCGTGCGACGGTCGCTGGATCGAGCAGACCACCCCCAGCACCCGTGGCGACTGCCACTGGACCGGGAGCACTCGGGTCGTCAGCGGGCACGGAATGGGCAGTGGGGCCCGGAGTCGGGACCTTACCGTCTGTGGGCCTTTTTCTTGTAGGTCACCCTGGCAGAGGAGGATGTTTTGGATGAAACCTTGCCAGGGGAGCTACCAGTACGTTTGCCAGTACCGCTTGAAATGGCCGGTACGGGGGACAAGATCTCGACCCCGTCCTACCAGCGGAACGGTCAGCACTACATGCCTCCATCGGCACGAGGGGCTGGGCAGACAACTGCGGCGGTAGCGGGATAGAGCCCATCCCGGGGAGAGGAAATTCTCCCCGGTGCTGACGGACTCGGCCCTCACCAAACGTTGAGCCATCTTGAAAAAGACGAAACTTGAGGAAACTCTACACTGAAGAAAATTCTCTAAAGCACACTAACTCGGTGCTAGCACAGTTATCTTAGTAGATAAATTGTCTTAACGTAAAGCCAAGAAAACTGGAAGGAAAACTGTCTGTTGCCGGAGCAAATCAAAACGTGACCTACCAGTCCTGCTGCGCTAGAGAAAAGAGGAAGATAAACGTGGCGTGATGCCGCAGGGCAGCATGGGTAGTAGAGGGCGCTATTGTGTGTGTGAAAAGTCTTAGCGTATTGTTCCCACGCAGTTCATTGTAATGACTGTGATGCAGAGATTGGCCAGCGCGGCTGTCAATGAGAATCAGTTCATTGTAATGACTGTGATGCAGAGATTGGCCAGCGCGGCTGTCAATGAGAATCAGTTCATTGTAATGACTGTGATGCAGAGATTGGCCAGCGCGGCTGTCAATGAGAATCAAGCCTGTTTTAAATATGATGTTTTAAACAAATGTTTTGGGTCTCTTGAGCCAAACACGGGCGATATATCTTTAAGAATACCATAATATAAATTTGATATGGTGAATGTTCTAAACTAGTCCTGCACAGCTCTTGCCTGTCAGTTTGACCTTGGAAGCTATTTTGTACACAAGTTGTACCATGTGTCACTTTGTCTATTTAAAAACAATACTCATTTGTATTCTGACATCCATTATTACTGTACATTAGAATTGTGACGATCAGAGCAGACTTTCAAGAGGGCATGGAATCTGTGTCCTAGTTTAATACAGTGACTGAACATTACTGGCTCATTTATGTAGCACCAACGGTAATATGACCTTATCATGTGGGGTATTATTTTCAGTCACTGAGTTAATCTAAAACTAGCACTCTGATTCCATGTCCTGTTGATCGTGACGATATTGTCCCTTTAATACTAGTTATTAATATTAAAAACCAAGGGTAGTATCTGTACACCAAGGTTAATATTTTATTAACCCTAACTCCCTAGGCTCATTTGCTTACACATAACCTGAATCCTCCCTAACTCCCTAGGCCCATTTGCTTACACATAACCTGAATCCTTCCTAACTCCCTAGGCCCATTTGCTTACACATAACCTGAATCCTCCCTAACTCCCTAGGCCCATTTGCTTACACATAACCTGAATCCTTCCTAACTCCCTAGGCCCATTTGCTTACACATAACCTGAATCCTTCCTAACTCCCTAGGCCCATTTGCTTACACATAACCTGAATCCTTCCTATCTCCCTAGGCCCATTTGCTTACACATGAATCCTTCCTAACTCCCTAGGCCCATTTGCATAACCTGAATCCTCCTAACTCCTAGGCCCATTTGCTTACACATAACCTGAATCCTTCCTAACTCCCTAGGCCCATTTGCTTACACACAACCTGAATCCTTCCTAACTCCCTAGGCCCATTTGCTTACACACAACCTGAATCCTTCCTAACTCCCTAGGCCCATTTGCTTACACATAACCTGAATCCTCCCTAACTCCCTAGGCCCATTTGCTTACACATAACCTGAATCCTTCCTATCTCCCTAGGCCCATTTGCTTACACATAACCTGAATCCTTCCTAACTCCCTAGGCCCATTTGCTTACACATAACCTGAATCCTCCCTAACTCCCTAGGCCCATTTGCTTACACATAACCTGAATCCTTCCTAACTCCCTAGGCCCATTTGCTTACACACAACCTGAATCCTTCCTAACTCCCTAGGCCCATTTGCTTACACATAACCTGAATCCTTCCTAACTCCCTAGGCCCATTTGCTTACACATAACCTGAATCCTCCAAAATCCTTCAGTAGTAAAGCAAGCACATGACATGTATGCACACATGTGTTTCTAATCTGTGATACATGTACATGGCCAGGGACCCTCCCTGCATGCATGGAGCAATAAACAGTGTCCACTGACCCAAGCACTGACCTTGCAATCACTACAACAAATGTGGATGTACATGTACCATGGAAAGGCAAGTATGTCTAATAACCTCAATCCTCCAAAATCCTTCACTTTAGCAAAGAGCATGTAGCATGTAACCTCAATCCTTCAAAATCCTTCACTTTAGCAAAGAGGATTTTGGAGGATTTGGGAAGGTTAGGGTTAAAATACCATTACAAGATTAATAATAATAATAATATTCCATTCTTATATAGCGCATTTCACATAATGTCCCAATGCGCTTTACATTATTACCCCTGGTCACTGGGCAATATCATTCCTATAATCTTTCTCAGCTCCCTGGGGAGTATACAGCCAATGTGCAACCTTTTGGCGCTACACGGCTAATCAAACACAATAACCATCTCTACCCTCACAGGTACCCATTTATACACCTGGGTGAAGAGAAGCAATTACAGTAAAGTGTCTTGCTCACGGACACAAGTACCACGGTCACTGCCATGTTTCGAACCCACATTCTGATGACACAGCCATCAGAACTTGAGTCCGATGCACTTAACCGCTCGGCCATGACAACAGCTTTGCTTTACAATATAACCCGCCAGAGTCTGTGAGGGTGCTATTTTTTGTTTAACATGTATTTCATGTAAATAAAGAAAGATTTGTGCTTAGACTTGTTAGAGGCCACCCAAGGGACCATGTCAAAAGGCCACAGTGGATTGGAGGTCATAAATTCTCTCATAAATTCTCTCAGGCTCACACTTGTGTACGCATTTCTCTAAGAGCAGTGTGAGTGTGTGTGTGTGTACATTCATGGCCCCATTATGTAGGTCAACTAATTCTGACCACAGACTGACCAGGGGTGGGTCAGTGGACTGGCAAACCTGTGCAAAGTGGCCACCCAGGGGGGATGGATCTCAAGTGGTCACTTTGGGCAGGAGGCTATGCTTTACATGTGTGCAATGCATTTTTATCCGCACCCTGAAAAGCTTAACCACAGAGGAAGAAAACAGCTCAGACTCCATGATTAAGTCGGCTTGAGATCAAGTCCCGTATTTTTATCTACAGGTAATTATGTGTGTAATACATGTATACTACATCGCTTGAAATACCGCCCTCTAGTGGCAATTAATCATGTACAGCATAGGTATATAGGCTCGGCTTCAGGGACTTGACAACCCTATCTAGCAATTGTACATGGCCAATGGCTCATTTATCAATCTCGTAAGTAAGAAGCTGATTGGTCAAATTCCGCACATGCAGAGCTATGAATATTCATGCTGCAAACAATGTCACAATAATGGTATGTTTAACTGTTGCTCAGGAATATACATATTGTACGTATGTAGGTACGGAGTGGGGGTTTTTTTGGTGGGAAACCTGAAGATTTGTTCATTTTTCATATTCAACATGTACATGTTCAAGTTAATGCACCCTCAGTCAGTCATACAACAGACATCTGTAACATACATCTTGACCTTGAACTAATAATGTCATAATAATTTCATTAAACAAAGTGTTATGATTACTGTTATCCATGGTGTTAGCCAGCAAAATATTGCATGTTTAACATTTGGGCATCCTGTTTTTTAAAGAAATTACAAATTTGGATGCCCGATTACCAAATCCAAAAATATTGCAAGTTAAACATTTGGTTTTCCTGTTTTTCAAAGAATAACAAATTTGGACGCTCTACAGTATTTCCAAATCCACCAAAGAGAAAGGAATACTCCCCTGTCATCAATAACAATTCAGCTTTAGACTATAGAGTGATGTCATGTGTCACATATGTATGTCATCTATTGTTAACCAAATACTGAAGTCACACACCCTCCCAATGTAGCCAGACCAATTAGCATACACCTGTCAGCCAGGTGATTAGCACCTACCTGAGTCAAAACCCACATAATAGGAAACAACTGCTGTTCCCTACTACAGTATTATAAAGTGATTGTGTGGGCTGGCTTACCTACAAGGGTAAATGTTTTCTTTTCAATTTGTTCAGGGTGAACACAGCCCACCTGGGAAGTTAACAATCTAATTCACATATAACTGTGTCACACTCAAAGGTGATTATGTAAGAATGCATCCAGGGCACCTGTGGTTTGTGGTAGCATTGCTCTATTGTTCATGTGCAAATACAATGTAATCTGAGTAAATTACAGTTGTACAACTGACACATTTGTATAAGACCAACAATACTTGAGCAATTTTGTAAGGTAGAAGGTTTATGAATTTAAAAGACTTGGGAAAAGATTACATTATACTTTCATTCTTGATAAGGCAGGTATAGAAGATTCATCTCAATAAATGCTCACATTTCAGAGAGAAATGTGGGAGTTTTTCCCACAAGAGGGCAGCATTGTTGTTAAAATGAACGTCTTCAGATACGCATTTTTTATTATTGAAATGTGCTTTTCTTGAAAACATACGCAACTACATGTAAGCACCCCTCACAGCATGTATGTATTAAAAATATATCGCCGGTGTTTGGCTCAAGAAACCCAAAAAAATAAAATTTAAAAAGCAAACAAATTTTGAAAGATAATATCATTTTAAACAAACAAAGACTGTACACGCCCTCATGCAAGCTGAGTATTAAAACGATGGCCATCATTTTATTAATTTGTTTTTTTATTAACTGTCACTGATTGTGGATGGATTTTTTTGTTCAATGTCTCAAAGGAAAATTTCCCAGAAAAATTTCCCAGAAAAATAGCAATTCAACATTAAAATCTATTTGTTACCATCAAATCGGCCAAACACTAGCAATATATCTTTAATAACATGTTTTCAGTTTATTTGAGAACAACAGGGCATTTTTTCAGTGCCCATTTTGATTTATGATTCCATTGGGGAAATAGCGAATGACACTTATATTATGGCCCGTGCATTAACAATATAACATCATCTAATTTATGCCAGATGCAACCTACAGCAATCACTGGCTCCCTTGCCTTGGGCTTTAAAATCAGTGCAGTGACACGCTTTTTTTTGCCAACCAGTGAAATATGTGATACATGTATACAGGGTTATTGGAACCAGATCAATTTCCATACACAAAGTATGGTGGCTAAGAGAGGCCGCACAATTTGGGTAAATGTTCGTACCCCTATCGATCCAGCAATTTTGGCTACAATTGTATACATCATTTCATATCAAACAAAAAAGAAAACTAAAAATGCTGACACACGGTTCTGAGGCATCGCAAGTGGAGACCAGAAACCAGAGACTTATTTCTAATGTGGAATAGTTGGAACATGAAGTAAAAAATTCTGTCAATATATTATTTTATAAATTTTATCAAAATTATAGCACCTCTTCAGTCTTTGTTTAAATATTATTACCATAAGTTAGGCCCATGGTAACTACTGTTTAATGAACACAAAATTAAAGGTTATCATTTCAAAGCATGAAGTGGCTGTCAAATTATAAATTTCAGAAGAGTTTTCCTTCTTTTTATTGCACTATCACAAACTAAATTTTCAATTGAAAAATTCAGTCACAGCATGTCAAATCATATGAATTCCCATACACATCTGTGATGCACATCTTTATATTCCTCATTCAATGTCTGAGGTGTTCCAAACTGTACGTGATAGCTAAATACTGCCCTCTGTTGATGAACAGTGGGAACACAATGACAGTAACCAAAAAACATGGTTAAACAAAATACACGTATCCACAAAATATAGAGTACTTATAAATATTTTCAATTTTGAGTATGTGCTAAGAAACTCTACTAAACTCTCAAAAGACAAAACACATATGGGTCATTCCACCAGGTTGGGGCAAACTTTGTGATAGGTGTCCCTTGTTACGTAGGTAAATGTACTATATTTATCATTTATTATGACTCCTAATTAACATAACTTCCTATTCAAGAATTGATTTCATTCTAATTTGAAGAACAACTGAGAATGTGCACTCATAATAAGGATAATGAATGGTACATCTACCTATAGATGTAAAAAGGACACCAAGTCACAAAGCTTCCGCAACCTGGTGGAATAACCCAAGAATGTGCACTCATAATAAGAATAATGAATGGTACATCTACCTACGTAACAAGGTCACCATGTCACAAAGCTTCCGCAACCTGGTGGAATAACTCATATAAATTTGTACAAGTACACCAAACTTTTGAGTAGGCACATATGGGTTGTCCACATGTATTATTAGAGTAACAATAGTTTGTTAACAATAGTGTAGCACTATGCATGGGTGTACATGTACATGTGCACAAGGCTTAACATTAAATGTATTTACAAAGGGGACAACAGATCCTTGGTAACCAGGTATTGTTCTTAAATGTACTCAGTTGCACCTTGTGTACAAATCCAATGGGGCATGTTCAAACCCAACATCAATAGGAACAACTGAGGGGAGCAATTGAGGTCCTTGGTTTGTTCATAAATGTACTAGCATGTACATGTCATGTCCAGTATGATGCTGATAAGCATTTTTTCCAATATATATGTTTTTGTTTTTGTTTAATTTTTTTTTTTTTTTGGGGGGGTGCCTAATTCATGCTTCTTACTATAGGAATAATGCCTTGCAAATATTCAATTTTAAGATGTCGTTTCAAATACAGCAAACCTGTAAGTTATGAAGCTTGGATAGTGACTTACCTGAACCTGATGTTGTTGCATAGGTCTCACTGCGTATGCAATTGGTGGAGGTTGGGATAATGGTGTTCTGGATTTAATGACTGTCACAGGTCTGTTCTGAGGTGAAATCTATTATATCAAACAATTTGAAGAGGAAATTTCAGTAAGTGACATATATTCAAAACTTCTTCTGTTGTGGAGGTGTTCATGAAAGGAATTGTTTACTGTTGATACTGTAATTGCCAACAAAAATAACGGTTTAATAATAAAAATTAGGCTCGTAAATCATTCCTGAAACCATCTCAGCTACCTGGGAAGTATACAGCTAAAAGTTGCATACATTTAATTGTTGGAAAGGTAAATTACACAAATTATCCTTTAAAAAGCTCTTCTTTAATATTTAAAAAAAATTCAAAGACAAAAAAAATATTGTTAAATGGTAACACATTGTAAAGGAACTTTCACAAATTTAAGCAGACCCAAATTGTACACCCTAATTGCCAACACAATAAACGTTTGCATACACATAATTTCTGGAAAAGTTAATATGACACAAATTATCCTGTAAAAAGCACAAGATCTTTAATTTCACAAAAAATATATTGTTAAATGCCAAAAAAAATTTGTAAAGGGACTTTCACAAATTTCTCAAACGTGTGTAGACACACATTAAAGAATCTTTCACATATAATTTGTTGATATTCATAATACTTTACTCTCATAAAGAATGAATTAACCCTAACCACCCCAAATCCATCAAAATCATCCAAGCGGCACCTTTTTTGGAAAAAATCAGTACTGTTGGAAAGTGTACTTTCACCTCTTCAAATGGGGCAAAATTACTACCTGGCAAGAAGTACAGGCCATAAGTGCTGAATATGAAAGATCAACGAAATTGCGTGGTGCATTTTGAAGATAAGGGCATGTTTCCAAAAGTGCGCTGATGGATTTTGGAGGATTCAGGAAGGTTCCTAGCCAGAATATATGTACATGTACCTAGGGGGTTAGGGTTAATGTACAAAAAAAAACTCTGAAACTTACTTTTCTAATTTCTTATAGCTTTGTCAGCTGTACAAATTAGAAAGATCCTTGTAGTTAAATTACTTTACGATATGCAAAGGTCAGATGAATTTGGAATACCATGAGGTGGTACATATGTGTCACTAATACTTTGAGCTCTTTGTGTTAATTACTTAATTTGAAACATCCTCCTACTTAGCAGCTGCTTATGGACAATCTCAGCAAGGGGTTGGACTATCCTTGTAGAAAGTCCATGCTATGGGGGAAGAGTAAAAAGCCAGGATTTGGAAACAAGGCGTCCAAATTTGTTATTCTTTAAAAAAAACGGTGTAAGATATGTTTTTATTGTCTGCATCCAAAATTTGGTTTGGCTTAAAATACATTATATATCAGGGTTCGTACACTTTTTTACTTAGATAATTCCATGACTTTCCATGACCTTTACAACAAGTATTCCATGACTTTTCCATGACATTTCGATTCGCGCGAAGATTCGCGCCCAACATTAACAATGCGAATCTAAGTAGATTCGCATAACACCAGTGTTCTAGCCAGGCATGCCCGATACGCTATAAAAAATACCGATGCGCTATAAATCGGCCGATATGCTATCGATACGCTATAATTTATTCCATGGTGAAAAAAAAACACCCCAAAATTTCCTTTGTTCAGTTCGAGAACTAATTGTGAACAACAATAATTTGTTGCCACTGAGGGATTTATTTCATCTTGAAGGAAGCTTTATTGATACATTTTAATTGGCCGGCAACTTTGTTTCTTTTCAAGAGAATGTTTTTGATGCACCGCATTTGTAACTATGTGGCCTGCCGCGATCTATTTATAAGCATTCAATATTAAACGACACTGGTTCCGCGACCACACTGCTTAGGCAAAAACCAGATGAGCAGGGTACCCGCGTGCCAGGCAGAGTGGGACAAACACCACGTGTTTAGTTTATAATAGCTTGTAAACCAGCCAAGAACCAGGTCCCAGAGGTTATTTATTGTCTCTTGGTCTGGGAGTGTAAAACCACAACCTGTCAGTCATTGCCCAGTGAACAATAGCCCCAACTCTTGTCTTGGCTCTAATCCCAAATTGATACATTCAACCATGGAGGAAGAAAACAGAAGGAGTCACATCGCCCAGCCTCTTATCTCATAACCAATTAGCACTTCGGAGTGGCCCATTGGAAATACGTTACGGCCACCCGCTGCGCTTACAAGTTTAACGACCGCGATAATCCCCTTGTGTACAATGTCTTTTGCCGCTCGGCTTGCTGGCGACCAGGATACATAATTGGAGGGTAGAAATCTGAAGCAAACGAATAAACACAAAACGTATGCGCACTACTTTTCATGGGCTTTTTATATTGCGCAATGCATTGTCTTCAATAGCGATTTTTCCACCGAGTATTTTGGTGTTTTGATCGTCGAATTTGGCGAATCCGAAGCTGACTTACGCTAAATATAACATTCAGATGTTACAATAAAGTGTCTTTTTAGCAACTTATTTTAAGGATATTTCCGGTGATCTCCGGAAGCCAACCAATTGTCAAATTCAAAAGACGTGTTGTTTAGCTTTTTATCATTTCAATCCTCATATATGCGATGCTGTACACTGAAGATATTGCAGTGTTGGATTCGTAGGTCGAGTTGGATCGGGAGCCAGCCTTCCGTGTAGTGCAATAGGACAACGCGTCAGCAATGCGCGCAATGCGCATGTGCAAAGAAAGCCTGGCTGTAGTTCTCCTCGATAATCGGATTAAACGATTAGCGCTGGCTTAGAAATTTTACGACCGCGGCAAAAGACATTGAACCTTTGATATGCCTTCGTTGTGACTCCTTCTGTTTTCTTCCTCCATGATTCAACATTCCAAAGTCGGCAGACATTTCTTTGATGTGAACTTGTGACCCAGAAATTGTGTCTTTTTGGTTGCCGGTTGTCTTGTTTCTTTTTCTTTTAAAACCAGTTTGCGTCGGGAATAAAAAAGTTTTTCTGGGCCCCTGTGCGGGTTTCTTTTTCACACACAATCACGTTTTTTTTTTGCGTGAATTTTTTTTGGTTACGTCAATGAAACTAAGACGAGACACCCCCATTTAGCTTATTAGCAGATAAATTGGTGAGTTTTCCGTGGGAATTATAGCCAGGAGGGCGTGTTTGGTGTTGCGTGTTTAGAAGTCCACCGAGCCCTCGAAAGAATTCTTCGTCGTATTTACACATCAACCGAGCATGGAGGAAGGATTCCTTCCCCATTATCCGAGTGGCACGGTACCGAGTAACAATGGTGCATGGTAATTGGTCTATAGAAATCTTAGTATACCGCAGCTTTACAGATTTCACTGGAGACAAAGACAAAGGTGTGGAACAGGTTTACGAGTGCCCCCGCACAACCACCCATGTGAAGCGAGCGTGTTTACACGGCCCCTGCTCTTGTGCCGAACAAGTGTTGCACAATAACACGTCAACCGGAGCACGAGCACTGCCAAAATGGCGTGTTTTCACGTCACCCGAAAGGACAATGGAAGCTTCCACAGCGTGTGGTCACGTCTTCTGTGCACGTCACTTTACGCACGTGGCTCGTTATCACGTCAACCGCGACCGAGCATGCATACAAATATTCCGGAGTTTCCTATGGCGTGTTTAGACGCTCTCCGATCCACGGTGCGAAAAAAAAATGGAATGGGTACACGGCCTCCGACGCGAACTGGTTTTAACAAGTCTTAAAATTCCATGACTTTCCATGACTTTTAAAGACGTTTACCCTTTTCCATGACTTTCAAGGCCTGGAAAATGCAAAAGCAAAATTCCCTGACTTTCCAGGTTTTCCATGACCCGTACGAACCCTGTATATTAACCCTCCTACTATATAGCTGCACTTTAGTGGGAAGTTGCTATAGAGGTCAAAACCAGTCAACTGCCTGTTTTTACTGTTGACCCAAATGTGCACACACGGGCATTTTTGACTGGTTTTACCGTTATTTTGACCACCCTGAACAATACCAGACAATGCTTTTACCAGTCAAAAACGGTTGACTCATTTTGACCTGTAAATGTACTTACTGCATGTAAGGTTTGACAGTGTTTGACTAGATATACCGTACCTTGGCAAGTATATCAACATTTTGACTGATTTTGACCCTTGTAGTGGTAGTAGTAGTTGGAGGGTTAAAACTATTTACACAAACATTTGCACATTAAAAATATTCACACAAAATGTATATTACCAATAGACAGCAAACAAACAAGCATACAAACAAAAATAGGTATTTAAAATATGGTCAAGTTAAAAACTTACAAGAGTTTAAAAGAAAGAAAAACAAGTTTATCTAGGGAGGCTACTGGAATTAATGTTTGGCTAAGGAATTTTGCATGGGATCAATGTATTGCCCAAATCAAGACAGGTTTGTGCGAGGTACACAGAATCTAATGCCAGAACAATTTAAAATGAAACAATCAAAAAGGGGTTGAGTTGGATCACTAATTATTGCATATTTTTGAAGACTTTATCTTTCCCTCAAAAATTGTGACATCAATAGCAGAATATTAATAATAATAATAATAATAGACATTTGTAAAGCGCCTAATGCCAAAGCCTCTAAGCGCATACGTGGGGGGAAAAAAAAGCATAGAAAATACAATGAGAGAGAACAAGATTACAAATAAGCACATTCAAACAAATGAGTTTTTAACAGAGATTTAAAACGGTTCACAGAACTAGATTGGCGAATATGCACACAGTGGGTAGATTGTTCCATAACATTGGTGCAGCGTAAGAGAAAGACCTTTCTCCATAAAATTTGGTAGAAGCCCGTGTAGATGAAGCAAGCAATGCCTGTTGAGATGACCTTAAAGTCCGAGTAGGAGTATAACGGTGAACAAGTTCAGATAAATAAGATGGAGCTTGACCCATTTGTGCTTTGAAAGTTAACAGAAGAATTTTGTAAATTGTGCGCATCTTAACCGGGAGCCAGTGCAGATCCATTAATACTGGTGTAACATGGTGAGAGCGAGGTAAACAAGAAACGAGGCGAGCAGCAGTGTTTTGTACACGTTGGATTTTTGAGAGTTCTTTATCTGGGAGTCCGTACAGAAGGGAGTTGCAGAAATCAAGTCTAGAAGTGACAAACGCGTGAACAAGACGAAGAGTAGTGGCATCATCCAGGTAGCGACGAATTTGACCTATTTTTCTGATTGCCATGAGAGCTGCTTTACACACATTATCAACATGGCTACTCATGCGTAAAGAAGAGTCCATAATCACACCAAGATTTCGGACAGCATCAGATGGTACAATAACGGACTGGCCAATATTTAAAGTAGGAGGTGGTGTGTTTTTTGTATACCGAGAACTTAAAAGTAAGATCTCAGTTTTTGAGTCATTCAGAGCAAGTTTGTTAGACAAAGTCCATGATTTTACATCTTGAAGCTGAGTGTCGTCGGCATAAACAACACTAGAAATACTATGAGCAGCAATGAGATCCTGTAGGGGCGCACTGAACATGACAAATTCAAGAGGCCCAGCTACTGAACCTTGAGGAACACCACGGCAGAGATGATGATGATCTGATTGAGCATTGTTGATGAGGACACACTGATTTCTATTGTTGAGATAGGAAGTGAACCAGTCGAGGGCGATGTCAGTAATTCCATAGCGCGAAGATAAACGATGAAGGAGATGTTTGTGATCAATGGTGTCAAAAGCAGCTGAGAAATCTAACAGCACCAAGATGGCTTCCTTATGATTGTCCAGTGCACTTAGAATACTTTCACAAACAAAAACAATGTGATCATTTAGCAAACAGGGCATCCAAAAGACACCCAAAGGTATTGCTGGCTAATACTATATGTAACAGGGTGTCTTTTTTATGGCTAATTCCTATATTTCATATTTTTCAAAATCTTGCAAAGATATTACTTCAACAAAAAATGTATAAAAAAAATTAAGAGATTTAGCCTACACAGATCTTTGGTCTACAGTAAAGACAGAACACGAGATGCAACCATACTAACTTGACTAGCTTCAGATTCAGAGGGTGCCACAAGACACTTGCCCCTCCCCTTTAAATCAACATTATGCACCAGTGGATCCAGAGAGGGGGAGTTGTAAGAAACTTTATTATTTTTCATATTTTTCATGGGGGAGGCCAAAGAGAGCCATGGGCTCCCCCAAAAAAAATTTTTCCAAAGGCCCCCCCCCCCCCCGGAAAAATAATAACAAGTTTCTTACAACTACATCATGAAAGTACATTACTTTGTCCTAAAATTGCAGATATTGCATCAGAGACCATCTAGAATCAAAAACAATTCTGGGGCCGTTTAGTGAGCCCCAGACCCCTCCATAAATTTTGCACCCGTAAGGCTACCCCCAGCATTTGGCTACCCCCAGCATTTAGCTCCCCCAGCATTTTGCTTTCCCCCAAAAAAATTTTTTTTTTTTTTAAATAAATAAATAAAATTTTAAATCCGCCCTTGCCATGATGTCCCTGTTAATTAGGTGTTCGGGTATGTGCCCGAAACACCTATTGTTTTTGTACGGTTTTTTTTAGGTGTTCGGGTATGCACCCGAAACACCTATTTGTTTTGTTCGGTTTTTTTTTTAGTTTTTTTTTTTAGGTGTTCGGGTATATGCCCGAAACACCTCTTGTTTTTGTTCGGTTTTTTATTTTTTTTAAATTTTTTTTTTTACTTCTACTTCTTCTTCTTCTCCCCCATCTTGTCCGCAAATAAAAACATACTTCCCAAGTTTAAAAAACCTTCAAACTTCAGACATAGTTAGACCTTAACTTGTAGATGAAACTTAGTGACGTCATGATAATCAGAAAACCGCAACAGTGACGTCATGATGACGTCCTGCCAACATACATAATGACCCACATTCGTGCGTTAGAAATGCTAACTATAGAGGGCGCTATACAGCTTTAGTGGTCTTTACACAAAAATAGATTGTCTACAAAAAACACATACTTGCAAACTTCACATGAACTTGAAACTTGGCATGTACTTAGAACTTAACAAGTAGATGAAACACGAGTTGTGAGTGACCCCAATTTGACCTTACTTCCTGTCCAAACCGGAAGTCAAAGTTTAACATTTAAACAAATCATATCTCAACAACCACAAGAGATAAATTCACAATTCTTTCACCATTGTACAGATCGTTAATTGTCAAAAAATATTTTCAAAAAGGTGACCCCAATTTGACCTTTACTTCCTGTCCAAACCGGAAGTCAAAGTTTAATATTTAACAAAAATCATATCTCAACAACCACAAGAGATAAATTCACAATTCTTTCACCATTGTACAGATCGTTAATTGTCAAAAAATATTTTCAAAAGGTGACCCCAATTTGACCTTTACTTCCTGTCCAAACCGGAAGTCAAAGTTAAATATTTAAAAAAATCATATCTCAACAACCACAAGAGAGAAATTCACAATTCTTTCACTATTGTACAGATCGTTAATTGTCAAATAATATTTAGAAAAAGGTGACCCAATTTGACCTTACTTCCTGTCCAAACCGGAAGTCAAAGTTTAATATTTAAAAAAATCATATCTCAACAACCACAAGAGGTACATAAATTAACATTTTTTGCACCATTGTACAGATTGTTAATTGTCAAAAATATTTACAAAACATGACCCCAATTTGACCTTTACCTCCTGTCCAAACCGGAAGTCAAAGTTTAATATTTAAAAAAATCATATCTCAACAACCACAAGAGGTAAATTCACAATTTTTAAACCATTGTACAGATCGTTAATTGTCAAAAAATATTTCCAAAAAGGTGATCCCAATTTGACCTTACTTCCTGTCCAAACCGGAAGTCAAAGTTTAATATTTAAAAAAATCATATCTCAACAACCACAAGAAGTAAATTAAAAAAATTTGTACCATTGTACAGATCGTTAATTGTCAAAAAATATTTATACCCCAATTTGACCTTACTTCCTGTCCAAACCGGAAGTGAAAGTTTAATATTTAAAAAAATCATATCTCAACAACCACAGGAGGTAAATTGACATTTTTGTACCATTGTACAGATTGTTAATTGTCAAAAGTATTTACACAAAGGTGACCCCAATTTGACCTTACTTCCTGTCCAAACCGGAAGTCAAAGTTTAATATTAAAATAATTTCTAAATTCAGTATTGTATTGTATTCAAATAAACTTCTCACGAGAACTTCAACAGACGTTAACATTTGACTTCTCCAACACTTCAATTGATGACGTAACCATTTTAACTTCAATCGAACACCTTGTTTTTGTTGTGACAAAAACTTATATCTAGTTTTACTTCTTCTTCTCCCCCATCTTGTCCGCAAACAAAAACATACTTGCAAACTTCACATGAACTTGAAACTTGGCATGTACTTAGAACTTAACAAGTAGATGAAACTCGAGTTGTGAGTGACCCCGATTTGACCTTACTTCCTGTCCAAACCGGAAGTCAAAGTTTAATATTTAAAAAAATCATATCTCAACAACCACAACAGGTAAATGGAAATTTTTTGCACTATTGTATAGATTGTTAATTGTCGAAAAATATTTACAAAAACATGACCCCAATTTGACCTTACTTCCTGTCCAAACCGGAAGTCAAAGTTTAACATTTAAAAAAATCATATCTCAACAACCACAAGAGGTAAATTCACAATTTTTGTACCATTGTACAGATCGTTAATTGTCAAAAAATATTTACAAAAAGGTGACCCTAATTTGACCTTACTTCCTGTCCAAACCGGAAGTCAAAGTTTAATATTTAAAAAGAATAATATCTCAACAACCACAAGAGGTAAATTCACAATTTTTGTACCATTGTACAGATCGTTAATTGTCGAAAATATTTACACAAAGGTGACCCAATTTGACCTTACTTCCTGTCCAAACCGGAAGTCAAAGTTTAACATTTAAAAAATCATATCTCAACAACCACAAGAGGTAAATTCACAATTTGTACCATTGTACAGATCGTTAATTGTCGAAAAATATTTACAAAAAGGTGACCAATTTGACCTTACTTCCTGTCCAAACCGGAAGTCAAAGTTTAATATTTTAAAAAATCATATCTCAACAACCACAAGAGGTAAATTCACAATTTTTTACCATTATACAGATTGTTAATTGTCGAAAAATATTTACACAAAGGTGACCCCCATTTGACCTTACTTCCTGTCCAAACCGGAAGTCAAAGTTTAATATTTTCAAAAATCATATCTCAACAACCACAAGAGGTAAATTCACAAATTTTGTACCATTATACAGATCGTTAATTGTCACAAAATATTTATACCTAATTCTGACCTTACTTCCTGTCCAAACCGGAAGTGAAAGTTTAATATTTAAAAAATCATATCTCAACAACCACAGGAGGTAAATTGACATTTTGTACCATTGTACAGATTGTTAATTGTCAAAAGTATTTACACAAAGGTGACCCCAATTTGACCTTACTTCCTGTCCAAACCGGAAGTCAAAGTTTAATATTAAAATAATTTCTAAATTCAGTATTGTATTGTATTCAAATAAACTTCTCGCGAGAACTTCAACAGACGTTAACATTTGACTTCTCCAACACTTCGAATTGATGACGTAACCATTTTAACTTCAACCGAACACCTTGTTTTTGTTGTAACAAAAACTTATATCTAGTTTTTACTTCTTCTTCTTCTTCTTCTTCTTCTCCCCAATCTTGTCCGCTAACAAAAACATACTTGCCAAGTTTAAAAAACCTTCAAACTTCACACATAGTTAGACCTTAACTTGTAGATGAAACCTAGTGACGTCATGATAATCAGGAAACCACAACAGTGACGTCATGATGACGTCAAGCCAACATACATAATGACCCACATTCAGTGTCCACGATTGTGCGTTAGAAATTCTAACTATAGAGGGCGCTATACAACTTTAGTGGTCTTTACACAATCGGTGCAAAAGAAATTAATTCATCTTATCCTATCAATGCCAAGTTTAGCGTGAAGTTTCCCGTTACGCTAATCGGATTGCTTAATAGTGGACATGGAATGTAAGAGGGGGTTTCACCGAGAGATGTCCACCTGGGCACCTGCTTTACTGATTTGTGTGCCTTTTAATAATTATTTTATTTGAGTTTGTTGAATTTCAAAACTTTTAGTGGTCACTTGGTGGCGCTGATCATCACATATATTTATAAACTTATAACGCGTTTGTGAAGCATATCGCTGTAAAAGGTAAAGAAAATTCATTTCACTTTTCTACTGATTCAAAGTTTTCACAAGCACATCGAAGTCATCTGCAGACACCTGATTGGTGCTTCTTACTATGGTGTAAGTGAAAAGGTGAAATCAGCGAGAAATTACTTTTAAAAATTGTTCAAAGTTGATGATTTTTGTAAACAAGCTTACGTACATGTGTACACGACGGTATACCCTTCCGATGGTACCCTTCACACTTACACTGTCAAATCGGCGTTTGTTGACAAAAATGGCATGTTGATTTGGAGGAATTTGATATGGGGCTAGTTAGGTTTTGGTGAGTTTACTTCGTAGTTTGTACAAATGTAGGCTTACCAGTAGGCAGTACCACACATACACATAGTGAATGATGTACTTCAATATTATTATTAATAATTGAGGAAGGAAGGAAGTCAGATTCTTATGACTGTTAGTGACTGACCTTGTGTGTAGTAATATTAATTTAAAAAACAAATATTAATCTAATCCCTTGCAAAGACGTCCATGATGCTATTGGTATGCAACTTTCATCATTACATTAATTATTTGTGTAAATTTAAGAAACTAAAAATTATTGAAAATATTTTCCTCATTAACGTTAGTCGTTAGGCATGGTATGCATTATATTGGAAGGGTGTGTAGGGACCTACCAATACAATAAGACATACCTGATGGCTGCATTGCAGTTTACTTTATAGTGACACTTAATTTTCTCACTAAAGTAGCCCAGAAACAAATATCAGCACCTTTATTGAGATAATGAAACAGTCACATCATGGAGGAAGGATTTTGTCAAGAATAATTGTGTGCAATTTTGAAAACAACCAATGCCCTTTTCAATTTCAATGGTCCAGCTACTCCAAAATTATACACTTTTTCCCCATTTTATTTACATAAATTAGAACTTCTCTATAATTTTCAAATACTTTATTCTTGGTCCATGTACTTATAAAACCTTCCTATTATTTTTACAGCATGTTCACTGTGACATATTATTTTCCTCATTCACATGAATTAGAACTTCTCTGAAATTTCAAATACTTTATTTTTGGTCCATGTACTTATAAAACCTCTGAAATTTCAAATACTTTATTCTTGGTCCATGTACTTATAAAACTTTCCTATTATTTTTACAGCATGTTCACTGTGACGTATTATCTTCCTCATTCACATAAATTAGAACTTCTCTGAAATTTCATATACTTTATTCTTGGTCCATGTACTTATAAATCTCCAACACTTCGAATTAATGACGTAACCATTTTAAAGGTCCTAGGAAATAGAAATTTTTAACAGTGAAAACAATAAAGTATACCTATTGGAACATATATTTGTCATTTGTCTATTTTATCCTCGCCCCTTTGCACCATTAAAAAAATAAATTCTAAAATTAGGGGGCGCCACGCCCTCCCCTACCTCCTCATTATCATATTATAATCCGCAAACCGTGACGAGACCTAGGAAGTTCCAGCACTGCTCATGCGCGAAGTTTCAGTCAAGTCGTACTCAAAACCACTGAAGTTGATGTGTCATATTAGATCTTCTTTTCAGCTAAATTTAGTAGATATCCCACATTTTTGGGAAATGCCTTGTAGGTGTGTTGTTGCTGGGTGCAGCAACACCACAAAGGAAGGTGCCAGCCTTCACCGATTTCCACCAGACCCTAAATACAGGCGAATTTGGACGGCGAGTGTGAAGCTGACCAGGGCGAAATGGTCAGGACCAACGGAGCACTCTATGATATGTAGCGCTCACTTTGAGCCAACATACTTTGACCGGGGGCTCCAGAGCCAGTTTGGCATGAGATTTAAAGCCATGCTGCGCCTTGATGCAGTGCCAACAATATTTCCCTTAAGTCAGAAGGCCAAGAAACGTCCAGAAAAGAAAAGAGGAGCTTTCTTGAAGCGAGAAAGTCTCAGGGTAAGTTGCTTTGTTTTCCGTGTAACTTACATGTACGTGCACCCACAAGCAATAGGCTTATTACTAACGTTAGAGGTCGATTGTTACACTTCGCACACCACATTAACGCTAAAAATGTCGCTTCATTGTGAAGTCACTGAAGATGTCATTGTACAATTCTTTGACAATGTTAATTATGTGTGATTTTTGGATCTTGTTTCAAAATCATCGAGTGCAGAATTATGTTTTGAAACGGTCATAACGACGGCTTACACAATTCACCAATGACTCCTGGCCATGTGTATCCATGCCATTGATTCGACGGGCCTTGCGCTTCGCTTTACGGTAGAGCCTACAGTACAGATTTATCGGTGCTATCACGGTCATGTTTACTATGCAACTTGCAAGTCGTGGTGCACATACACTGTACATGTACGCTATGCGCACAGTTTATGACCCTTTTTATAATCCCACGGTTTAACCATGGAGCAACTAAACACAGTGGCAACATTGGTGCCTAGGTCTACGTCACGAACAGCGCCACCGCGCGTTGGGCAGCATTTGAAATTAGATGAGGCAATTTTTGTAAAAATCAAATTAAAAATAATTAGCCCAATCCAGACAAAAATTAAACGTAAAATTGTTTTTTTATTCATATCAATTGATAAAATAACAAAAGAAAATAAATAAGCACAATTTGACTCTTCCTAGGACCTTTAACTTCAACCGAACACCTTGTTTTTGTTGTGACAAAAACTTATATCTAGTTTATTTTACTTTTGTTGGTGCCCCGCCCCTTTTGTTGGCAGTGTACATGCTTTTAACACCACCCTGGATCCGACCCAAGTGTACAAAACATATTTTTACAAGACACCCACACTCCATTTGAAAGCATTCATGAGAATATGTTGACACCATTTGAACTTAATCTGACACATTATAGGTCTGACTTTATGTAAAGTTTTGTTTATTTACAAAAATCACACCTTCGAATAAGAATTCACTGGGGGACAATCCACTGAAGCTTAGAGCTGAAAATAAACTGTCTGTCCTTTTCCAAATTCTTTATAAAATCATTATACATATTTACACCAAGCTAATATGTATCGTTCATTTTGCCTTTGAGAACCTGCTAGGTTCGAAACGTAAGGCCAATAACTCTATTTGCAAAGTTAATGCGTTTGAATCATGCATATATGGAAAAGTGACACATAAGTTAGTAACTGTTTTTTATCAAAGTTATGAAACAGGCAGAAATAGGAAAGTGACACATTGTATGTTCTTGTGTGTTAATGTACTTTAGAAATCCGGCTTGTTTCAAAAGTAATCAAATCAAATGTGACAATTTCTAATTGAGGTTTTCCTTTTATTAAATAAAAAAATGATTCAGTGTTTTAACACAGACTGTCAATAATGGCACAAGATATTTATTTTAAAATCAAATAATTTTTGTTGTGTTTTTATTTATGTCAGACGGAATTAATAGAAATGAGTTTACCAGAAAATGTATGAACAGATTTAAATCTCATTGAAACTTGAAGGAGTGAAATTATTTAAGGTACCATATCAACAAGAACAATCATTGTTTGGGTTTTAGTTGTTGAAACCTACTCATGTAGGGAGTCACTGGAGAAATCCAAAAAGGTTTTGGATATGGCCAGTGATCAACATCACACTTCTAGCCCTTCAGTTCAGCACTTGTTAGTTATCCCTCTTACTTCAGACTGTAAGTACATGATCAAGTTTTATTTGTGTAAATTGTACATGAAAGTTTCAGCTTATTTCATTGTTAAATATAGTGAAAATTCATTGAGATTTGTTGTTTTTGTTCAAACGTTAAGATTTTTCTACTTGATTTTCTTTTCTTTTTTTTCTCTTTTTTTATAATTTTTTTATTTATTTATTTTTACAAAATAATATTAAGCCCCTGAAAATACATTAAGATTTGTTTGTTTTCTTTGTTTTAATATTTTAAATGGATTGTCAGCTTATGATCCATTTAAGATTTTTCTACTTATTTCTTTTTCAATTTCTTAATTTTTTTTAATTTTTGAAAATAATATAAGCCCCTCCAAACTGAACTTTTATTCAAATGTAAACTTATGGGAAGTACAGCACACATAGTTAACCAGCTTTTCAATAATAATTATCTGGCAACATACAAAATGGAAAGTAAAATTACTCTTGCTTATCTTTGTAATCTTTTCTCCACTTTCACTGGAGGACAAATTAAGCAAGGAAAAGTCCCTGTATATTTCAATTATGGTCACAAGTTTGAAGCAAACAATCTGTTGTCAGTTTCATGTACACTGGAAGCCATCCTAAACATTGGCTGTAATTTTCATGTACAATATACAATGTGTATGTATTCTTATTAAACTTAATGGGACAACATTGTCAGGATCAGAGGGCATGGAATCAGAGAGCTAGTTTTAGATTAACTCAGTGAAAATAATAATACCCCACATTATAAGGTCATATTACTGCTGCTGCTACATAAATGAGCCAGTAATGTTCAGTCACTGTGTTAACCAGTTCACGTCGGAGGCCGTGTATACACGCAATTTTTTTTTGCACCACAGATCGGAGAGCGTCTAAACACGCCATAGGAAACTCCGATATATTTGTATGCATGCTCGGTTGAGCCACGCGTGTACGGTGACATGCTCGGAAGACATGGCCACGAGCTGTGGAAGCTTCCATTAACGTGTGTGTGTGTGGGAAAAAGAAACCCGCACAGGGGCCCAGAAAAACTGTTTTATTCCCGACGCGAACTGGCTAAACTAGGACACAGATTCCATGCCCTGTTGAAAGTCTGCTCTGATCGTCACAATTCTAACACACTGTTAATTTATACTATTTTGGATGTACAGTAATAATGGATGTCAGAATACAAATGAGTATTGTTTTTAAATAGACAAAGTGACACATGGTACAACTTGTGTACAAAATAGCTTCCAAGGTCAAACTGACAGGCAAGAGCTGTGCAGGACTAGTTTAGAACATTCACCATATCAAATTTATATTATGGTATTCTTAAAGATATATCGCCCGCGTTTGGCTCAAGAGACCCAAAACATTTATTTAAAACATATTTAAAACACGCTTGATTCTCATTGACAGCCGCGCTGGCCAATCTCTGCATCACAGTCATTACAATGAACTGATTCTCATTGACAGCCGCGCTGGCCAATCTCTGCATCACAGTCATTACAATGAACTGCGTGGTCACGTGCAAGCTGAGGAATAAAACAGCATTTTATTAATTTTAATTTTTAATTTACTGGTGCTCATCCTTGATGGATATTTTCATTCAATGTCTCAAATGACTGAAAGCTAATAACTTCCTTAACTTCCTTGATCATCACGATCAACATGGCATGGAATCAGAGTTTTAGATTAACTCCGTGACAAAAATAATATCCCACATGATAAGGTTGTATTATCGTATTATGAGCCAGTAATTTTCAGTCACTATGTTCATCTTAAAATAGATCACCGATTCCATGCCCTGTTGAATGTCTGCTCTGATCATGACGATATTGTCCCTTTAACTGGAATACAGTGACTGAACATTGATACATCTAGACAGAAATATATGTGTGTACATGTAATGCCAATGTTGAAAAGTGAATTTTGATTTTAAAAAATTTAAGTTTGTATAGTATTTTGCTATAACACAAGAAAAAAAATTCACTGCATGGTACAGCAACATCTCATTTGTCCCATCAAAAAAAATCATACAGTGTACATCCCTTGAGTCAATTTTACAAAGGCTGATTGTTCATGTTATCATCCACCGTGTGAATGCTTTCACAAGCTTTCACATGACACAAAAAACAACGTTCCATAAGAATACACACATATTATCAATGCAGTGGCGGATTAACCATATGGGCAATTGGGCACTTGCCCAGGGCCCCAAGGCTGGGGGGGCCCCAAGCAAAAAAAAATATTTTTTTTTCCAAAAAAAAAAAGTTTTTTGCTTGGTGCCCCTGGTGCCCCCCAGCCTTGGAATTTTACCTGCTGCCCCTCAAATTATTTTGTATGGAGCCCACAGAGAGCCTAAACACTATACTTCATGAGGGGGGGGGGCCCTGTGTGAAGTCTTGTCATGGGGGCCCAAAATCCCTAGTGACACCCCTGCAACAGTGATCTTGGTGTCCTCCCTAAAATAAAATATAACCCTAATTAAAACTTGTTTTTGGTATTTATTATGTCCTAGGCACTCTGTGCTTGGTGCCCCTCGAATTATAATTATAGTTTGTATATATTTCTGATAAACGTTTGATTGGATGAATGAACGATGTTTGGATTAATGAACCAATGAATGCTGCTCCCGCACTTGATTTGAAAGAAGCGAGACAGTGAGCGTTGCGTTGCCGCCTAGCCATAAACGAGCTGCAAAAATGAAGAGTGCAACTGAGATCAACAATGGCACAGCGGCGACTTTCTGCACTTTCACTAATGACCATTGAGTCTGAACTGGTAAAAGGACTGGATTTTGAGGACATCATATGCGAGTTTGCATCATCAAAGTCAAGAAAGGTGCAATTGTAGCGCACTGAGTGCCTTGTTTCATAAGCAAAACGTTAGGTCTACAATAGTCTAGCCTAGGCCTACACTAGCCCTGTTAAAAATGTTGCCTATGGTTTAGTCATTCATTCATTAGTTGTTGTTGTTGTTAATGGGCATTCGCTTTTAGGCTATAAGCCTAATAAAAAATATGTCGGTAGTAGTTGGCGGCCTAGTAGGCTATTATTATCCTGTAAAGTGATGACTGTGATGCATACATCTTGTTATATGCGATGACCGAATCCGAATGACAACCTTGTGCACTGTCCCGTCTGTTTCTTTGTATAGAGTTCAGCACTATGAAGAGCAAATCGTTTAGCCTACTAAACTGACAGTGGGAGTGGGACTATTGTTTATTCATACTCCGTTTCATTATATGTTCTGGTGAGTTCAGCACCACGGACAGAAAATCGTTTAGCCTACCAATCTGTTTTTTTGTCTTTCATTCTTTTGCTGGTAACTGACAATTGGGACTGTTGTTTATTCATTTAAGTATGTTATAAACTGTAATAATTTCTAAAGTCCAAGTTTGAATCCATTTGTATTTTCTCTAGCCAACAGTTTGTTTGTAGTTAGCCTACAGTGGAGACCTTTTGTGGTATGACTGACCCTTACACTCTTGACTGGTGTGATTAATAAACAATCAAAAGGCCTACATTCTCTTCATTCTCTTTCCAGTAGCCTAGGCCTAGACTGTCAACTGAATAATGTGTAAAACAACCTCAGTAGTGTACTTCTAGTGCCACCTAGTGGCGACGCGTAGGTAGGCACCAGTCACTGGCGTGCCCAGGGCACAATGGATTCTTAATCCGCCCCTGTATCAATGGTCGTGCACTATCTGGCACTTTGATCATAATTGCCACACAAAAACCTGCACTGACAAAAAAGTTGTTGAAGTGAATCAAAATCAAATCATAACTTTGATTCTGTAAAAGAACTGACCGTACCATTATGAGTTATGAGTATGAATATCTAACGAAAACATGAGTGTAAACAGAATTCAATAGTTTGAGATATGGTGAAAAATGTTGAGCGGTCATGACAGATCGATGTCTGCACACCGACTCTTACATAATCATCCAAGCCAACCGCTTGTCGAGTCAAGCATGAAGGGTCTTCATGGATGTGCGATAAGACCGCACATCATTCCATAAACAACATCATTTCACAAACAAGTGTTTGGATTGCATATTATGTACATACGTTCCAAGAGAAACCTTCTGCTGGCGTAAGAAGTTTGAGAAGAATTCACAAGGAATGTAGTTCCACCTCAAACACTGGTGTCCTTTCACACACAGTTTGTTTTGTGATATTTATCAGATAATGTTTGCTTTTTACCGTAGTGTGAAGAGAGCTTTTGAACTTCAAATTTGAGGCTTTACATAAGAGGAGTATTCACAAGGGGAGTATACTCATAAAAAGCAGTTTTACCAACATATGCTGTACCTCATTAAATCAATCTACTCTAACCTGGGTGATTCATGTTGCCTACCTCAGACCAGCTCTAGTTTCGTGATATTTCTCAAACAATGTTTGCTTTTTAATGTCGTGTGAAAGGGGTTTTTGAGCCTCAAATTTGGGCTTTACATTTATTGTTTAACCCTCCTACTTTAGTTGCACTGCAGTGGCAAGTAGCTATAGAGTATGGAGGTCGAAAAGTGGACATCTGCTTTTCAGCTTTCTAAATAATGAAAAAGCAGATTGAATGTTGTTGGCTAGTGCATTTTTCTACTTTTCTGCTTTTCTTCCACCTAAAAAGTAGATTGAACATTTTGGTAATATCCATTTTTCTACTTTTCTGTTTTTCAGTTTCAAGAAAAGCAGATTTTACTTGTTCACCTACACTGGCAGTCAAAAAGTGGACATCTGCTTTTCCGGTTTCCTACAACCCAAAAAGTAGATCGAACGTTTTGGACAAATCACTTTTTCTACTTTTCTACTAGTCGAAAAGCAGAGTAGACGTTTTGTCACACAGTGGCCTAAAAGTGGACATCTGCTTTTCTGGTTTCCCACAACTCGAAAAGTAGAACGAACGTGGACAAGTCAGGCTGTTTTGCGCTTGAAGAAAAGTAGATTGAATGATTTGATAAATCTACTCCCTTATCCACAAAATAATGGACGAATCCTACCAATGCACCAAAACGATGCATGTGATAACCGTCCCTGAAAAATAGGGGCGGCACATCACAGATCAAACGGAACATGTATTGTGACGGTGGGATTAGTCCATTATTTGTGTGGATAGGGAGTAGATTTATCAAATCATTCAATCTGCTTTTCTTCTAGCACAAAGCAGACTTGTCCACTTTTAGACCACTGTTGAGAAAACGTTCAATCCGCTTTTCAGGAAGCAGGAAAGCAGAAAAATGGATTTGTCCAAAACGTTCGTTCTACTTTTAGGGTTGTGGGAAACCAGAAAAGCAGATGTCCACTTTTAGGCCACTGTGTGACAAAACATCTAATCTGCTTTTCGGGAAGCAGGAAAGCAGAAAAATGGATTTGTCGAAAATGTTCAATCTATTTTCGGGTTGTAGGGAACCAGAAAAGATGTCCACTTTTTGACCGCTAGTGTAGGTGAAAAAGTAAAATCTGCTTTTCGTGAAACAGATAAGTAGAAAAATGGATGTTACCAAAATGTTCAATCTACTTTTTAGGAGGAAGGACAGCAGAAAAGTAGAAAAATGCACAAGCCAACAACGTTCAATCTGCTTTTTCATTATTTAGAAAGCTGACAAGCAGATGTCCATTTTTCGACCTCTATATATAGAGGTCAAAATCCATCAACTGCCTGTTTTGACTGTTGACGCAAATGTACACACAGGGGCATTTTTGACTGTTTTTTACCATCATTTTGACCACCCTGAACAATACCAGACAATGCTTTTACCAGTCAAACACGGTCAACTCATTTTAACCTGTAAATGTACTTACTACATGTAAGGTTGGACAGTGTTCGACTTTTAAGTGCACTAGATATACCTTGGCAAGTATTTTGACTGATTTTGACCCTTGTGCAGAGTCACAGAAGGGTTAATACATGATCTTTATACAATGAAACCAAGGATTCCTCAAAAGTGCCTTTAGCACTGAAGTTCATACGCCTGAAGAAACCTGTGAACAGGCGCTTGCTACATACATGTACATCATGTATATTGTACTACTTCTGAATTAACGGGTAGCATACTCATAAAAGCAGTTTTGCCAACATTACTTGTACCACCTCCCTTTAAAGATGTATCACCCATATTTTTAAGAACCATCATAAATTTATTTCGGAACATTTTTATTGAAAACCATGCTTCTCATGATTATTTTGAAACGTGTTATTTTAAAGAATATGTTTTCTTTTCCTACAGTTAAGTAGCATTTTTCCAATAAATAAAATACAAATTTTGCTGTTATGAGTGTTAAAATAGCGAAAAAGCACAGGCAATACATCTTAAACTTATTCAATAAATCTACTCCAACCTGGGTGATTCATGTGGCCCACCTCAGACCTAGGTGCAGAAATAAAATAGGACCCTGTTGCTGCGGTATGTCCATGTACACATATACATGGGATTTTGGAAGTACAGTATGGGTTTTCCCACACCATGAAAAGTCAGAAATCAGTGACAGTGTGAGCCCCATGGGGAAACGGACTGGGCTGGCTAGGGATGGTCTTCAAAAAACTCACAATGGGTGTTGATGACAAAACTTTTCTTTTAAAGGGAAGGTACAACATTCGTTATTTCCAGATTTACAAACAAATTGGTAATTATCATTCATAAATGCCTAAGACAGTTTAGACAATCTAATTGGACGAAACTTAATCATGTGGGATGTATTAATGGATGGTAAAGACATGTCTTATCAAAATCAGAGCAGCGCGTATCTGCTAGCTGTTCGCCAGTTCATCTATTTAGCCATCGCAACGAGCGACCCATATTTTAACCAATCAGAGTGCTGAAGATTGTTTTGCATCACGCTGACTCATGTTCTTTGAAAGTGTTTCGTGTGTCCCCAAAACATGAATTTGCCCATTTCTATTTGGCTTTATTCAATAAAAATTTCAATTTTTTTCATCTTGAAAATGAAATTGATACAGGCATTTATGAATGGGAATAAAAGTTTTACGCTTGGACTTGACCACAGGATAATGACTGGTTTTGTGCAGTCACGGGTGATATCGCACTATATAAATTTGTGTATAGCTTACTGTATGTAATGTTGATACAAATATCTTCTTCATCACACAGGGTGGTTCATATCAAGCCACTTCAGGGTGTCATTGTCAAGGTTGGCAAGTCCATAGGTGCCATGCAGGGATTGATAGATTTGGCATCCTGAGATAATGTGGTCCATTGTTTGTGGTAAGCCACAATCACAGATGTCTGATTCTTTGGCTCTGATTTTCTTGAGGAACGACCCAGTTTCCCCCAGCCAGATCAAAGGTGGTTCAATTATTAAATATCAATTATCCTGAGAAATGATTCCACCTACGGTTGGTTCAGTAGGTGGACAACTGGGGAGGGGCACCAGGATTTTCAGGGGGGCACTTGAAGCACCTTTTTTTTTTACAGGCCATTAAGTTTTCTTGGTTATCCAATTTTTGAACAGGGGGTGGGTGGGGGGTTGAGTGGAGTGGGAGGAGAACTGTACTACAATAGTCTTAGAGAAAAACATTAGCACACTAGGCTTGGGCGGTTTTTCAGTAAAACCGAGTAGTCACGTTTTTTTTTTTTAAACCAACAACAAACCAAATTCAGTGTCGGTTTAAAAAATAAATAAAACTGCGGTTTTATAAAAACATCTATTTTTGAGCCCCAGAGTGGGGCAATTTATCCCAACAGTCAGGCAACGATTATTAAAGCAACGCATTTCCTGTGATTATTCAAAATTCTATTTTTTAGCACCATTTGGCCCACAACATACCTTAGTTCGGCACAGTCAACACAAAAACACATTATACAGTCCATTTTCGTAGTTTACAGAGCGCCTACATTCATACAGGCATATGCTCATAATACAAGGTATAAAAATGAATTGCAACATAATGAACATATTTATGAGCAACCGAACAAAAATTTAAATTTGCTACTATGTAAATCTATCCAATCATGTTTCGCAGAAACAGGCACATGATCCTCAAACACCACCTGTGCACACTGCTCACACAGCCATGGTCACACCATGGTCGCATGTGGTATGTAAGTATACGTGTATAAATGTACAATATGTACTGTGTAGTGTATTGTGTTCTCATGGGAAATTCCCTTTCAATTTTTTTTTCTGTTGATAAATCTTTATGAGTTGAATTTCCCAAATTAAAATTGAAGAAATTAGATTTGTAAATTTAAAGTGAAAAAGTAGAAGAGTCTTCATGATTTTGACTAGCCCACTGGACTACTCTGAAAGGCGTTTCAACCTGTCCACCGCCAGCTGGCTATGCCAGTGGACTACCATAATAAAACCCTGCTCTATGTTTTGTAACAAAAAATGCAGAAACAGTGGAATAAATAGTAGTAGATTTGTATTGCCCTCTGATTATACGGTGAAACACAACATGCTATATAAGGTATTTTAATTATTTTTCTTTTCTTCAAAACAATTAACGGTAAAACCGCGTTTTCTTCACGGCGGTAAACCAGCTAGCCAAAAATTTCAAACTGCCCAAGCCTAGAGCACACAATAAACATGTAGGACATAGGAGCATTTTGTTGTTCTCTCAAATACTGGGGGTTTTTTTTGTGTGTTTTTTTTCTCCTTCTCGATGAAACTTATCGTTTGTGCATAATAAAAAATACTTCCAAATGTTCCTATCTCATAATACATTAAACTTAAACAATTATCGAATGCAGCTAATGCATAGTCAATTCTGGTCAAAACTGTGACAGATGACAGCTGCAGTGGCGCACCCAAGGGGGGGGGGCTGGGGGGCTCGAGCCCCCCCCCCCAAGGGCCCGCTGATGTTTTTTTTTGTTTTTTTTTAAAGAAGGGGCCGGGAAAGAGAGCAAAATCTGAGCCCAAGTCTTGTCTACAGAGGAGTTCGGCAAGGAGTAGGGCAGTGGTACAAGGGATGGGGACTCAGGAGACTCAAGCTCCCCTCCAAAAGTTTTCCATTTATTCCACTCACTATTATATTTTACGGCGTTGCGTATGCATGTGCATGTAAGCTTGAAAGGCCACCAGTATATATAACAAGCATTTTAGACATTCTCCCCCTGCCATGGTGCACCCTGATCAGGGAGCAGCTTTACTTAATTTTATTTTCATTTTCTGTTGTCCGTTTCTCTTGTTGAGGTCGTTGACTGTCGTTGAGGTTACTCGTAAATGTTTTTTTAAATTTAAACACGCCCGCATTATAATCAACTCCTTTCCAGTTTGTACACAATGGCCCAGGATCGGGTTTTAATTTACAAAGATTATGCGACACTGTTTTAGCAAACACCGATTGGATAATATTGGGATTTGGTTTTGCCGCCAAATTCGTGTTTGAGAAAATTTAGCTCCGCCGAATGATCACAAACTTTACGTCCGCGCAATGAAAATATTTAAATATAGAAATCTTGCAGACGAAACAATTAGCTCAAGTTCTTTACATCAAGAGGAGGAAATTATATGGAAGGTAAAACCCTACGAGTCTGAATCATGTCATAATGTCTTCTTTTTATGACTAGAAACCACCAGGAAACATTTAACATGTGCCGTAGGTTCACTGACGAGCACGATTAGGGACATGGCTACAGCCGCGCCAGCAGTTATGGTTTGGGTCCGCCATGTCTCTCCCCCATATTGGATTTCAAAAAAAAAAAAAATTTGAGCCCCCCCCCCCCAATAAAATCCTGGGTGCGCCACTGGACAGCTGTAGTCCATGACAGACACCATCAAATCTTGAGGACAATTTCTATATAACAATCTTAAATCTTGTACATCTGTAATATTTTGAGGAGACGCATTTCACTATGTATGACATTAGAATCTCCAATCTTATACAGATTTGTAACATTTACATTACTTGATATTATAGAGTTCAAAGTAAAAAATGTTTTGAAAAAACTGCACATATAAACATACACAGTGACTGCCATGAAATGAACCTGGTACTCTCAATATTGACACTCCCAGTGTATACATGATTTGACATCAGGGCTGTGAAATCAGTCTGACTTCCTAGGACAACAACTTAAAATCTTGTTGGACAACCACAACTCACTTGTTCCTGAAAATCCTGAAAATGGGAAGCAGGACTGGGTCTCCCTTTGGTCTAGAGGACAAAGCCCCCTGAACCTCCTGGATGTTTAATTTTGGAGGATTTACAGACTCTCCACATCTCCACAAACAAGAAACTAGAGGTATGGACACAATAATGGCTAATTCTTTCTTTCCTAGGTGGCTACTTCTCTTCTTTCAAGAACATTTTGAGGCAAAGGGAGATTTGTACAAAATCCTGAAATCAGGAAAAATCCTGAGAAATCACAGTGTACAAAATGCAACCTCAGTTGACATAAATTTTCTATATTTGACTGAGAATTTGATTTATGTGGAAATAAATTTGGGTAATATTTCCAGATTAATTTGGGCAATCAGATTTTTTAACTGCCTGCCAGACTTGCTAGTGCGGGTTTTTTTAAATTGCAAGCCCTTGACATGGTTTCCTTTAATCCTCCATGCTTTAATGGACCAGATGTAACATGACCCTCCCTGAAGAAACCCATGGAATGTCTAGGGTGTAGGTCAGCATACCAACAGGTACACAGACATAGGGATCATCTGCTCACACGAGACATGTTCAGTTATGAGCATGGACACCTCAACTTGGTTTCAAATTCATTCCAATAGGGCAAGGATCGTTTTCAGAGAGCTTGCAGGTTGGTTCTGAGCAAGGAAAAATACCCTGGGGTTTTAGCCTTTGAAAATCTTTCTCTGGGCTAAAGGTTTTACATGTTAAATCTCTGGAAGAATATAGACAGATCCTGATAGATGCCATATTTATGGGCAACTTGGATTTGGTGTTGTATTGAGCATACTTCTACGCAGTAAAGCTAAACTGACCAATGATGCACAAAAAATTAGTTGGAACGTCTGCGTGCTGATTACGCATAACGCATGGGTATGCTTTCAAAAACGTGTAGTCACTGCCCGTAAAGATGACTGCTTTTGCACCATGTAACGTTAAGTGAAAACCATAGATTGACAGAAATGTGAAAAAAACAGATGTCTCCGTGTCGTTTCAAAGCCTCCTACAAAGAACATTTATGCTCTTATTATTCTACATACTCTAGTTCCTTCTCTTTTAGCATTTTGTCAGTATCAATAATACTGAACATTACCTTTTTCCAAATTTCTGTATGTAAATAATAATAAATGTCCCTTTGCAGTTCCTAAATATGCCCTGTAATGCCCACAAATTGCCTGAGCAACTTTACATATAATACCATAGAGAAAGTACCACTGGAAAACAACCTACCATTCTCTAAAAAGTAACACTGGAAAACAACCTACCATTCTCTAAAAAGTAACACTGGAAAACAACCTACCATTCTCGAAAAAGTAACACTGGAAAACAACCTACCATTCTCTAAAAAGTAACACTAGTAAACAACCTACCATTCTCTGAAAAGTACCATAATATTAACAAACCAAAGGTTAACAGACTTTTGTATCCAATGTACATGTACTTTTCTTTGTAGATAGTTTGGCATGTACACACACACAAATTCATGTCAAATTATTTTACCATTTCATTAACAGGAATCACCCCTACAAGGTCAAACAAAACTATTGCCAAAACCACAAATACCACACAGCTATCCCTGCAGTCCTGAAAACCACAGGAATGCTGTACAACAAAGGCACTTGACAATTATGGCATGCACCACCACCAGAACTGAAAGCTTTGTAGTTTAGAAAAATGAAAGTTCAACCATCATGCACAACCATGTGCACAACTTGCGGTGGGGGTGAATTTCTTTTTAAACCCTTCGTAATCTGGATTCAAATAAAGGAATGAACATTTCAAAATTAAAACTTAAAAAAAAAAACATATTGCACAACTTCAGAAGTACAATTGCAATCAATCAATCAATCAATAACTCTTAACTTTTTGTAAAGTTAACAAAGTTGAACATAACAATGAGTTAAAAATAGAATATGTACATTTTAAACAGGGTAGCAATATCGTTTTTGGTTTGCGGTAACACCATGTGTTAAGATACACATACACATTTGTACAAAATCCCGAAATCAGGAAAAATCCTGAAAAATGGGTTGCGGGCCTGGGTCTCCCTTTGATCTAAAGGACAAAGCCCCCTGAACCTCCTGGATGTTTCATTTTGGAGGATTTACAGACTCTCTACATCCCCACAAACAAGAAACTAGAGGTTTGGACACAATATAGGCTACTTCTTTCTTTCCTTGTGGCAAAGGGAGATTTGTACTATCCTTAAATCAGGAAAAAACCTGAGATATCACAGGCCTGCATCTTACAGAAAAGAGGAATTGTTCTGTTGAATAAACAAAAAGTTGCAGCCCATCAACTTTTTGAAAGACATTTTGAAATGACATGAAAACATACTAAACCTGTATTTACATTTTTTTAAACATTTATTTTTTCAGCATTATTGTGATAAAACTTTTACAAGGTTAGTGATTTGACTAGCAATACCAAATAGGGTAACCCTGATAAATCAACAGGATTTTGAGTCAGGCCACACAGTGTGGACAAAGATCAGCGTGACCAGACTCAAGCTGTCTTTGTGTTTGATTGATTGATTGAAATACCAATGTTGTACTTTCTTTTTTAACACCACCCCTCTGCTTTCAGTTTTAGGGGAAATAACCCATCATGGCATTTTTGGTCAAGGGGATGGGGTGGGTGGGTTTTTAGAGTGTGTAGAATAAGTTAATCCACAGGTGTGCTTTCTCTTTATCATGACAACGTGACTTGCTAAAAACAAAATGTGCTAGAAATCTGTCAGCAAGGATTTGAGCTGTCCCATGAGTTGCATGTTTAAGAGCATACAGGGGCCACTACCTACCCAGTAGGAAAATAATTTATTCTAACTTTAGCCAAAGAAATTATGTTAGACATTAGTGTATTTTGTAGGTTTTTATAGCAAGAAAATTCAGCATCTGATTTTTTTTCTTCAGCATGTCGCATGTGTGTTCAACATGGACTTAAATTGTTGAGTCACTCATTTGCAGCCTTAACTGTTTGCAGCATTATGAAATTAAAAATGCAGAGAAAGCAATCCATTTCCTACATGTATACTGAACAGCAAAAGAAACGTCGTGATTTTAAATCGTTGACATAACTCAACCACAAGAGATTTACATGTATCGTTTTCGGGAAATATGCAGTCTAACATCATTCTGAATCATGACTGTGCCTGAAAATCCTATAGGTGGATGGAATGCGACTTGAATGGTTTCAAAGTGTACGTTACAAAATATACCTGTTGATATCTTGTATTCATACAACGTTTCTTTTGCTGTTCAGTATATGTACATGTACATGGATGAAATTCAATGAATGAACTGGGAATATATAAACATTGTTTTGAGCTTATGCTTATGGGAAAATGTCCTTACAATCATATACAGAAACACACCTAGTGCTGTGCATCCATGGGTAATTTTGGAACTGGGTACTCGACCGCCGTATTAGTCTGGTTCCCAGGTACCCGCAAAAATTTGGGAAAAAACGGATTTCTTCCTTGTGCCACTGCACTCGATAATTCCTTGCGTGATGCATAGGCATCACAAGATGGTGGCATTTACATGTATTTCCATTTGTTCATTACCATTATATTCAAAATAATAATAATAACACACACAAAAAAAAAAAAATTATAATTTATTATTGATATGAGTTCTATGAAATGGAAAAAAAAAATTATTAAATAACCACTGAAGATCGGTAAGTGTTCATCAAAGACTGGCATTCGGTTTCAGATTTTAAAAAGTGGGTTTTGGGTAACCAAACTGGTGAAAAGGAACCAGGGAACCACGAACCTGGGTATCCATCACAGGCCTAAACACACCTGTGAAAGTTTCAACTTGTTACTTTGTCGTTAACGGGGAAAAAGTGAAAATGCATTCACATTTTGTGCATTCATTTGAGAAATAATGTTATTAACCCTCCTACTACTACAAGGGTCAAAATCAGTCAAAATGTTGATATACTTGCCAAGGTATATCTAGTGCACTTAATTAGTGTACTAATATGATAGCCCCTCAAACACAAATATTTGAAGGGATATTTGATTACCACCATCAACTTACTCACACACGAAGTAAGTTTATGTAACTCTGTGATTATGTCCATAATTTCTATCCGACTGTTATTCGCTCTGTTCACATCGTAGCCTTCTAGTGGTAAAACTGAATTCAGTGTCTTGATGATAGCCACTTTGGCATCAAGTGAGCGTTGAACTTAATGCGTGTATCTTATGGCACTATGCACACTTGTACTTCTGCCAGCCAATGATCACTTGACATATTCAACGTGTACACACATCAACTGCAAAATACGCCAAGCACAACGCACTATTACTGCCCTTTCAAGCAACAGTTATCTAAGGCAAAAACAAATCTCCGGTTTCTGGTCTCTGCACGCATCGCTTCAGACCCGCACATCGGCATTTTTAGTTTTCTTTCTTTTTTTTGGCTATGAAACAATGTCCAATTGCAGCCAAAATTGCTGGATCAAATTCTGCCCTGCTGTGTTTTAAATGTAGGGGTATGAACGTTGCCCTATTTGTGAGGCCTCTCTTGGCCATTTATCATATATTTCACTGGTTGGCAAAAAAAAGATTACCCCCCCCCCAAAAAAAAAAAGCACATCACCGCACCGATTTTGAAGCCATCCTGTGACTAGAAACCGGAGACTCTTTTTTTGCCTAACTGTGCCCTCAACAGTTCATGCACAGTGTGAACATTGTAGCCACAACATTGCAAGCATAGTTCCTTTTATAATGAGATCCTATCAGGCATAAACTCCACTTTTCAGGCAAAAATGTTTCTCCACCCAGTTCACACATACATATGTACATGTAGGTCAAACCAAACTATACTAATCTATTTACGCATAAATACACGTACTTCCTAGATATTAATTGAGAATGGTACAACATAAAATCCAGCACAAAATGTGCCGGGGGACCCCCTCTAAATCTCCCTCATACGCTGTTTAACGAAACTGTGTTAGGCCTGAGGGATATACAATGTACATAATATACATGTTTGTGAGAACATTTTGGCAAAGTTTGTGTACACATTCATATGAAATTTAACTATAAACATACATACATGTATATATAAATTATGTTAGTCATTGAAACTGGGACAGTTTCGGGATTTCAAGAGTGCCAAGAATTGTGTAGGGCCAATGATTTTCCGCGATCGCGGAAAACGGACGGAATTCGTGGAATTTGCTCCTCGAAACGGAAAACGGGATTTGAATCTGAAGGAAATAACTTCTGCAATTTTATTGATAAAAAACATAATTTTGTAAAATTTATTGGTCCAAAACGAATTGTTGATGATTAATTCAACCAGATTCAACAGATGAGCCACATAACAAATGCGC
Organism: Zoroaster sp. YZ-2022; assembly: GCA_029582265.1. Taxonomy (NCBI): domain Eukaryota; kingdom Metazoa; phylum Echinodermata; class Asteroidea; order Forcipulatida; family Zoroasteridae; genus Zoroaster; species Zoroaster sp. YZ-2022. The sequence continues at coordinate 30,916,698 of CM055830.1, forward strand.
GTTGGCAAGATTAGAGCAACAAATCATGTTACGAATCACCGTTAGCAAGCGTTACAGACATTGGGAGACCCGACATGTACGCCGAGGCTTTCAGTCAGCGCACGGGTGAAAATCATCACACTTACGGTACGCTCTCGCAGGTGTCTTTTGCAACATCGGCAGGTTTATTTTTCTCCGTTCAATCATCAACCATTCTTTTATATCTAACTTTGGCTCTAGTGAAATGTATGTTGTGCTTATTCACTTATACAGGTCCAAAAACCTACCGTAAACTATCCTATTTTGACACTAGTTAACGTGAAAAAATGGCGGACATAAATTTCGCTTCGGCTAGGCTACAACAATCATGTGATGTGTGTGTGGCGTTGTGGCGTATACGGCTGTTGCATGTTTCTTATGTGTGTGTGTGTGGTGGCGGTGGCGGTGCAGTATTAATGACTGAGGAAGTTAAATACTATGTCTGTAAATAGATCAGCCGTTGATAAACAACTGGCAATAAGACACATTTCTAGCATAAAACAACTGTGACCCTTTGCTAGTTAATTATTAAACAATGCATTATCCTTTCACATTTACAATTTTATGTACTGTCTGTATACAGGGTGTATGTTTAAATGCACTTTTATGTATTGAAAAAATGTGAAACGGAATTTTTCAGCCTGAAACGGAATTTAAGATTTTTGAAAACGGAATTTGCACTTTTCTGAAACAGAAAATCATTGGCCCTAATTGTGCTGAGCAGATAACTATCCAGAACCTTTAATAATTCAATCTTCAGAGTTCCTTGTGTCAGAAGGCCAACAAAGGTTGGTAAAAACACTCCAAAAATGTAGGCTTTGGAATGCTTTTTGCCTAAATCTCAGATTGTATTATTTACTTAGTAGTTTTTCAATGAGCTGCACCTAGCCACCTACTGTTTATGCACTGGATGTACAATGTACGTGTATGTAAAAGTGAAAACTTCATTTTAAAAAAAACAATAACATGTATCACTGTAGATCAACAAGCTCATGTATATGTACATGTATACTGTACAAATAGCCAATCTCCACTTAATAAAATTATGTGCCAGGTGGTGGTATAAAAAATGAACTACAAAAAGTGTGAACCATTTGCAAATTGTGTCTTGGGAAGTTCGGAACCAGAGTTACAGTAAAACCACATCTGTAGTATTTATATGCTTGTGGCTTTTAGTGGAAACCAGGCCAAGGAAATGTATTTGGGAGCGAGAAATAATCTAATTTGTAGGATCAGCACTTTAGATGGAATGTGATTTTTGCCAGTTGGTGGAGCTGACATTTTTGTGTGAATGGGCAATTTCAGCAATAGTATTTTTATATGCATGGATACGAGCTTGTGGCTTTTCATGGAAACCAGGCCACGGAAGTGAATTTGGGAGGGCCAAATGATCTAATTTGTAGGATCAGCACCTTAGACTGAAGGTGGGGCTGACATTTTTGTGTGAATGGGCAATTTCATCACATAAGTTTAGAGATGCTCAAACAAGTCTGCGAGGTGCTGCACCTCACAGATCTGATAAGATACCAGAGGAGACGTTGTATATACAGTAATGTAATGAGATCTACATGTACAGTGGTGTACATGTTTGTGTGCATGTGTATATCCATAAACCAACGATTGTCAAAATAAACGGCTAGCATTTCATACATTCCACTTTTGTAGATCACCTTTCAACTCCTGACAATTGTACATGCACACCATTTTGTCCACACCCAAATTCTGATAAAGGAATGTAATGCATGACCACACACACACACACACACATACATCGTGGGGAATTTTCTGATATTAACAGGTATCAAAAATAGAAGAGGATGGCAAGACAGGGAGATTTATCCAACTGGTCAATTAATTATAACTTTTTGTAAAACATAAAAGCAGAAATAACATGGATAACATTTCATAATTTTCTCATAATTTTCTCACCTATTGTAATGAAACTTACACAGGTTAGTTTTATTAGGTATATCATTGAAATGAATGTTACAACCCTAACCCCTACATGTAGCTATTTTGGCTAAGAACCTTCCTGAATCCACCAAAATCAAACAGTATGTTCAAAAGTATTTTGACTTAATCATAAGTCCACTTTTCCTAATTTGTATGAAATACATTTTCATTTTAATGAAAGTTGACTTTATTTACCAAAATTTATTTCATAAAAATTAGGAAAAGTGGACTTATGATTAAGTCAAAATACTTTTGAACATGTTAGTCACCCAGTAACACTACCGCCCAACTGTTGGACTTAGCTGGAATTGGGACACCCGGCCCCATGCAAAGTATCCCTGTCTGGGCTATACAGCACTTACTGAGTCCATCAAAATACAACACAACCAGCTGTTGGAGTCTGATGGGTTTGGGGTTGTTAGGGCTTTTTAATCTACATTACCAAATACCAATGTACTACTTTCTCTTTCAACGGTTTGTGTGTACTACATGAAAAAATCTTTGCATACCATGACAACAAGCTCTCTTCCTTCATAAGAGTTTTTTTCCAGAGTGGGTGTGGCGTAAGGAACTAATTTTGTGGGTCAAGTCAGCATAAAGTAATAGGACTGTTCTGGACCACCAGTCCATAAAGGTATTTCTCCTTTTATGACAGAGTGTAAAAGGAATTAGAGCTGCAACCAACTTCTACTCTGTACATATAGCTTTATATTATGGTGTTCTAAAATGGCCACATGCACATTGCAAGAAGAGTGTGTAAGCGTCGCATTAGGATTCACGCGTCGCACTAGAAGTGTTGTCGCGTCGCAATTTTAGTTGGCAGAAAAAAGGCCCTGGGCGGTGGGGACGAGTGAACCCTGTAGGCCTGAGCAATTCTTTTTTGCATTAAAGAATTTATATTATTTTATAAATACAATTTTACAAAGGTTCTTCTGTACTTAATTCACCGCCAAATTCGAGTGGCATGGTAGTCTTGTGGTTTAGAATGCTCACCTTCCAAGTAGGTAATTGGGATCGAGACTAGGTTTAGGTTGTAAATATTTGTAACAGGATTAGCAACATTTTTTGTGAACTACAACACTAATTCAGAAACAAAACCTTTCTGTAAAACAATAATGTACACATGTATGGGCTGTGAAGGACTTTTTTAAAGGAATATAAATCCCAAAATTCATGTTTAGTACCGTATGCATGCTAGCTGCCAACCAGTCTGGTTGCCGCTTTTGTATAATTGGTTTTTCTAGTAAATATATGGATTTACATTTATTTTAGTCTTATATATTAATTAGTCGAAATTTAGTCACATACGGCTCTTCATACGAGAAAAAACTGTAATGGTGAACACTTCTAGTGCGACGCGACAACACTTCTAGTGCGACGCGACAACACTTCTAATGCGACGCGACAACACTTCTAATGCGAAGCGTGAATCCTAATGCGACGCTTACACACTCTTCTTGCAATGTGCATGTGGCCGTTTTAGAACACCATATTATATAAAACTTGTTTTATGGTCCAGTGACTGTGTTCCAATTACCTCGTACTACATGTATCTCTCCCAAGTTCTAGAGTCACAAACTTGGAAACTACAATGCTTACCTCAAAGTCTAGACTTGTAAGAAGGCAGATGCTCTTGACAATTCATGAGAACATTAAAAAAAAACACAACACGATGGGAATACAGCAGAATTACAGTATGAACAAGTCACAACAAGCTGTCAGCTTGATCCATTTATGGTGATTATTCCAAAGAAAACTGACATTATGACTCAGGTAATACATGTAGCTGACCAGCCACTCTTGTAGACGTTTACACTTCGAAGGACGTCAATTCAGATGAGGGTGGAATGACATTCTCAATTTTGACCTAAAAGTTCATTTTCAATGTCATTTGAGGTCAATTGAGGTCAAATTATGGGTAATTAGGACATTACCAATTATGACTGCGGTTTGTTTGTTGGTGTTTATACTTCAAAGGAGGTCAATTCAGATGAGGATGGAATGACATTCTCAATTTTGACCTAAAAGCTCATTTTCGAGGTCAAATAATGGGTCAATTTTACCATATAATATGAACATATTCTTATGTAATGAGTTAAGAAAAGATACAACATTGGTAAGGCCAAAAAAAAAAGTCTTTGGTTTCTGGTCTCCGCGCACGTCGCCTCAGACCTATGCGCCAGCACTTTTAATTTTCTTTTTTTTTTTGGCTATAAAACGATGTCCAATTACAGTTGTGCTGTATTTTCAGTGACTTTTTCACATAGGGGTATGAATATTTGCCCGATTTGTGATGCCTCTCTTAGCCACCATACTTTGTATATGGGAAATTTGGTACCCTGCATATTAATGTATCATGTATTTCCCTAATAAATTAAAAGATTACCAAAAAAAAAAGCACATCACCGCACTGATTTTGAAGCCGACCGATGACCAGACACCGGACACTTTTTGGGGGCCTAATGGCCTGAATACAAAGATATCAATGTTTTTTTTAAGCCGATTTGATGTGAAGTTGGTAGAGGTTCCAATCTTCCAAGACAAATGTCTCTGTCTGAAGTGCTCTCATTTCAGGGAAAGCATAAAAATTATTCAGTATTTTCTGTAAGAAATATGAATGCTATTTCACACCTTTCTAATGACTTTAGAGTTAAACCCTTCATAGAGCTGAAACTTTCACAGGTTGGTTGTTTCATGGATATTGCAAGCACTCTTGTAGGATTCCTCGGGCTTCCGAGCTACAGTGCTTAAGTGTGCTAAATTGAGGAATCTTTGGTTATCAGAAATGTACATTAATAAATAATAAAATGTTGATTCAAAGAAAGTAACAACATGCATACCCATAGAAGCAGTTATGCCAAGATTACCAATGATGTACCTTCCCTTTAAATGAAATTTTGCTCTGTATGGACTTAGTGGGCACGTATGGACATCGACAGCTGTCCAAAAGCCTACTTGCCTCAGTAAAAATTCATCCCTTTCTGGTGACCAATATCTCGAGTAAATTATATCCCAAATTATATGCCCTTCTGTTTCACTGTCCCTTTAACGGCCATGTTATCCTAACTTCAAAAGCCCACTGGGTGTTTAGCCTTGCTCCTAGCACCACCCGGATGCGGTCTTAAATACATCCTTCCTCTGCTTCCCATGTCTTTAAGGGATTGATGCTGAGAGGCAGCCATGAACTTAGGCTTTAAGAAACTGTGGCAGGGTTCAGTGAAATTAACCAATTTCAAGAGGCTCCCTGAAATACATGTAGATCAGAGGTGCTACTGCTAGGCTGATCAAAAATCTGCTTTAGAATCAATTTTTTAACTTGCATTTTCCTTATCAAATATGGAGGCGGAAGTTCCACTTTCCTATTTTCCCCCACAATTAACACTGCTTTTTGCGTTATACAATGAACAAAGCCCAATTTGGCAACTTTCCCCTCCCCTCTCATTTGCTAAATCAGTCAGTCACTTGGACCTGCAAACTGGAACCTCTGAATAATGTATACAGAATTCTAAACTTACAGATCTTTCTCTTAATGATCTGATGACATCACCTACATAGATGAAGTGCAAGGACTCAGACAAAACCACAAGTTGGACTCACTTGTTCTTAAATGCGGAAACACATGTATACAGGGTACCTTATTAATCATGGCAATACCAGGAACGGACATCCTCTGAGATGCTCTAGACCATACTCATACATGTACAACAGTTCCTTTATCTAGATGATTATAAATACTAGTTCAAACATGGAGGGTCTCTTGCAGGGACTGAGCTAGGGTCACAGAAAAGGGGGGCACGTGCTGATATAGCCAAAAGGGTGGGGGGGCACAAGACCCCAAAATTTGGAAATTTTATACATACATGTACATGTAGATGGAATATTTAGAATTTGTGTACATGGTTTCTTTTCTAATTGGGGGGTACATGTCCCCCTTTGACCCCCATGGATCCGCCACTGGTCTCTTGTCCTGAGAACAAGGGCCAATTTCACAGAGCTGCTTAGTGGATAAAATTGCTTACCAGAAAAATTTGCTTAGCGAATTTCTTTGGTTACCAGCCAAACTTCCATACAAAATGTATGCATTTTGGCTGGTAGTCTGTTTTATATTGCTTAACAAAAATATTTGCTTAGCAAAATTCTCTGCTTAGCAGCTCTATGAAATTGGGCCCAGGTGAACTCCAACCTACACGTACATGTACATGTTAACTATGTACATGTTGTACATTTACAAGAATTCTACCCATGACAGAGAGTGACAGTCCTAGTTTGAGGGTCATAAAATGATGACCCCTGTACTTGTGAGGAGTACTACCTGAAGGACATCCTGCTGCAAGATGCAAAGTGTGTTCAAGTGGCAGGTGATTTTGCAAAGTGATAACACACACAGAGAAATGTGATGCCTCCAAAATGCTCTCAGTTTGACCTACATGTACTTTATAGAACATAATTACATGAACAGATAAACGACATCACCTGATTGCCGCACTTCACACCATGTGTATGCGTACACATCTTCGTGCTTCATCAACCAACTCTGACTAACAATGCAAGCCACATCGTGTTGCAAAATATCAAATGTGTTTAATCATCTAAAACTGGTCAAAATCACATTGGGTTTTTAATGCCAACCACATCAGATCAGGCAAAACGATGGTTCCAAGCAGTCATCATGTTGTCATGCTGCTGTTTCTGAGTCCATTAGTTTTAATTTATTAGCTAAAGCCCTCCTACTATAGCTAAACTTTTGTGGCAAGTACATGTAGCGTGATGGTCCAAATCAGTCAAATGCCTGTTTTTGACTGTTGAACCAACTGTGCACACAGGGGCATTTTTGACTGGATTTGACTGTCATTTTGACAACCATCAGCAATACAAGACAACGCTTTTAACCAGTCAAAAATGGTCGACTCATTTTGACCTGTAAATGTACTTACACGTAAAGTTTGACAATGTTCGACTTTTAAGTGCACTAGATACATGTATACCTTTGCAAGTATATCAACATTTTGACTGATTTTGACTCTTGCCATCATAAAAGGGGTTTAGTACAAACCAAAACCAAACAATCATCCCTACAGTGTCGTCTTATAAGGGTATGGCTAACCAAAAGGTAATAAAGGAAAATGTTTGAATAATAACAAATTTTCTTTACCCATAATTAAGCAGGGTATTAAAATTGGGTGTCCAGCAATTTGTGAATGGGCCACGCTGAGATACAATCATGCTCACAAAGAATCCAAGACTTATTGATAGTATGCACAATTGATGTTGGAAGCAATGCTCATGTACGTGATTGCAATGCGCTAGCAGTGAACCAGCAATAAGGCAAAAAAGTGCCTTCTTTCTCATTGACTTTAACAGTGCACAGTTCTTCCAACTTCATCCAATTTTAATCTGATAACTATACTATCCTTCCCAAATCCTCCAAAATCCTCTTTGCTAAAGTGAAGGATTTTGAAGGATTGAGGTTACATGCTACATGCTCTTTGCTAAAGTGAAGGATTTTGGAGGATTGAGGTTATTAGGCATATTTGTCTTTCCATGGTACATGTACATCCATGTTTGTTGTAGTGATTGCAAGGTCAATACTTGGGTCAGTGGACACTGTTTATTGCTCCATGCATGCAGGGAGGGTCCCTGGCCATGTACATACATGTATCACAGATTAGAAACACATGTGTGCATACATGTCATGCGCTTGTTTTAAATATTACTGAAGGATTTTGGAGGATTCAGGTTATGTGTACATGTAAGCAAATGGGGCTAGGGAGTTAGGGTTGATGTAGGATTTGAAGCTTTGCATGGTGGAGATAGATACTCGAGTTCTTTCGGGTGACACCATGTAATGATCTCTTCTTGGAAGAAGTGATGGCTCTGAGAATAGGCGGTTGGAGTTAGGGTTAATTATGTTGTATTTAATTTGATGGACTCAGTACTGTACAGCCAGGGATATGTTACAGGTGACCCAATTCCATCTAATTTTAAGTCCAATAGTTGGGTGGGTAGTGTTACTGCGTGGTATTGGATCTTAGCAGATATTAGAAGATTCTGAGCCAAAATGGCTAGGGGTTAGGGTTTTAAATAAATAGTTCTACAAAACATCATTAAAAAAAAATATTTAAAAAAACTTGATTTTCAAAGAATTACATGTATCATGGAAAATACGGGGAAAATCACATAATTTTCTGAATCCGTAGAAGAATCTCATCCCTGTCTTGTGGTCTAGCATTTTGGCATCAATCCCCTTTCCCATCTGCTTTCACATATCCAATCAATAAAACTCTTCCTCTTGATTCAGGAGATTCCTTTGGAGATTTTAGTATCAAGTTCCTGTCATAATGTCATAATTTGTACAGTATGTAATGTACATTACTTGAAAGGTTGAACAGTCTAGGGCTGCCAACCTTTTTTTTCAACTGAGGGCCAAAGTGTTACATGTTGTATTTCCAAAAGCAATGATGGGCTGCATGGAAATTTTATTTACTCATTGTAAAATTGCTTAAATTTTCCACATAAATGAATACATATATTATATTAAGTTGTTTTTTTCTGAAGAGGCCACATTTAAGCACAGAACAGAACACATGCAGCCCCTGAGAGCTGCAGGTTGGCCACTCCTGGTCTAGGGTGAGTTGGTTGAGCCTGGTCTAGGGTGAGTGGGTAGAGCCTGGTCTAGGGTAAGTGGGTAGAGCCTGGTCTAGGGTGAGTGAGTAGAGCCTGGTCTAGGGTGAGTGGGTAGAGCCTGGTCTAGGGTGAGTGGGTAGAGCCTGGTCTAGGGTGAGTGGGTAGAGCCTGGTCTAGGGTGAGTGGGTAGAGCCTGGTCTAGGGTGAGTGGGTAGAGCCTGGTCTAGGGTGAGTGGGTAGAGCCACAATTGCTTACCAGAAGAATTTGCTTAGCGTATTTATTTGGTTACTAGCCAAGCTTTCATACAAAATGTATTCATTTTGGCTGGTAGTCTGTTTTATATTGCTTAGCAAAGTATTTGCTTATCAAAATTCTCTGCTTATGCTACAGTCACACTGTCACGATCTGGCGTTACGATTGTTCACGTATGACCACGATTAAAAAAAAAAAAATTCATCCGTTGCCATACGTGTACATCCGTGGAACTTTCACTTCTACACGATTACACAAAGACTCCACTAAGGTTCCACAACGTATGACCCCGATTATACAACGATTGCTATAAGAGTATACAAAGTATTTACTAGGTGTGTGTAACGATTACCCACGGATAATCACGTATACACAGTGATTGACCACGATGTTACTAAGGATTCACAACGTATGACCGCGATTATACACGGATGTACAGCGATTGGTTAACGATTGCCCAACGATTGCTACAAATGAATGAAATATAAAAGTTCTGACCCTATTTATACTTTTTCAAAACCAAACAAGATCAGAATCGTTGTGAAATCGTGATTAATCGTGATAAATCGTTATGAAATCGTTATGATCGTTATAAATCGTTGTCATACTTGGTCATCCGTAGTGTAATCTTAACATTCGTTGAGCATCCGTTGTGTATCCTGTGTACATCCCTAGTCATATGTAATGCTTCCTGTGTGCATCCCTAGTGCATCCGTGGTGATTTCTGCCACGATTGTACAAAGGATGTTCACGTATGTCTATGATTGCTCACGATTGCCATTACGTATGCACTACGTATGACTAGGGATGTACACAGGATACACAACGATTTTTTTTTTCCACGATTCCAGAACGATAGTTTTGAACCGTTTGAAACTTCCGTTGTGCCATCGTGGACCATAACGGATGCCCACGTATGATAAGGACTCTACTACGAATGACTAAGTATCCCCAACGTATCATTACGTATGACTACGGATGACCATCCGCTGGACATCCGTTGTGCATTCGCAATCAAAAATTGTGACAGTGTGACTGTAGCATTAGTAGCTCTATGAAATTGGGTCCTCGTCTAGGGTGAGTGTCAAGGATGTATTCCCCCTCTTTTAGTCTTATCTCTTATTTAGGATGGGGAACAGTTAATACATGTACATGTATGGCAATTCCACCCAAAAGGTTATTATCATCATCATCATGTCGGGGCCGCCTGCGTAGTGACGACATCACGAGCCATTATTATCAGCAGTCCATTATTATCTACATTATTACTTCTGGTAAAATGTCTGTAAATGCATGAACCAAGAAATGTGTAAAAATCAACATGTGAAAGTTTAACCTTACCTGTGTTTCATTATGCCACTCACACAAAAAATAGTGAAATTTGTTGTTTACTTCAAAGGCAGTATACACTTTTGGTTAAAATAAATGTCTGTATGCATCCACACTTTGTAAGTTGTAACATTGTGAAATCAACATGTGAGAGGTTCAGCTTATTTAACAAGAAACAAAATAAATGCATTAAGATTTTTCTGTGTTCATTCTAATTTTTGTCTCATGAAGTTGAAAATAGAGTTGGGAAATTATTTTACTAATTTAACTGAAATGATATCGCCTCAGATAGAAGTTTTCAAGGGATGTTTTATACCATCATCAACTTTACACAACTTAGGAAGTTCTTTGCAAAACTGTAAATTAATTATATTTCTAAGAAAGACTTTAAACTTACATGTAAAAGCGAAGGTACATGTATGCATGTACACTATTGGTTATGTTGGTGAATAAGCTTCTATGATATCCTTACTCTCAAGATAAATTAAACAACCAAACAGTGGAAGTTTAAGCTTATTATATTGTGTTGTTAATGAGAAAATAGTGAATATTTCCACATTAAAATTGGACCATTTGGTTATTTAATTACCAATCCTACACCTTGCCAGGGACAATATAGTCACAATCAACAGGGCATGGAATCGGAATGCTAGTTTTAGATTAACTCAGTCACTGAAAATAATACCCCACATAATATTACCTTTGCTGCTGCATAAATAAGCCAGTAATTTTCAGTCAGTGTGTTCATCTTAAACTAGGACACCGATTCCATGCCATGTTGAAAGTCTGCTCTGATCGTGATGATATTGTCCCTTTAAATGTAATGCTTACCTTTAATGCAACATACATTTATCAAGGAAACAAAAATTAAAAGTACTTTATACATTCATGTACATGGATGTATTGGAATCAAACCAACAAAATGTAAATTTAACTTTGATTCAAAGTTTTGACATTTAAAGAAAGGGAAACAAATCGTGCTTTGAAACCCCTACAGCAATTATGTGTCAGAACTTCTAAACACCTGCCCTAGTTTCATCCTTCTCCTCTGGGAATGAAGAAGGATGGGCAACGGAAGTGACCGTGAAACTTACCAATTAATTCAAGACAGATGAGAGCATTAGTAAAGGTCTTTATCTGTTGCAACTTAAGTTGATGTTCTCAACATAAAGAGGGGCATATTACATTTCTCAGAGGCAAAATCAAAATCCTGGTCTACTTTCATGTACACACAAACTCAGACACGATTCTAACGGGAGCAGGGGGATTGAATCCTCCAAAACAGTCTTAAAGGGACACGATCGTCACGATCAGTGACTGAAAATAATACCATATATGATGAGGTCATATTACCCTTCCTGCTGCATAAATGAGCCAGTAATTTTCAGTCACTGTGTTCATCTTAAAGTAGGACATGCCCTGTGGAAAGTCTACTCTGATCGTGACGATATTGTCCCTTTATATCCAAACATTTTTCGTCTTTAGCCCCCCAACAAAACAAATATAATAAATCAATTAATAACTGTAAATAAATAAACAAATAAAACAAAATAAACAAATTAAAGCTGGCTGAAAATGAATGAAGGGGCATTGAATGGATGAACAAACAAACAAACGTACAAAAAAAAACAATGTATAGATAATAATCATACTAGCCTTACAGAGATCATTTCCCCACAAAATGTTGGATCTACATCCCCCCCCCCCCCCCACAGCTACAGACCTGTCCTGATACACCCAAATTCTCAATTTGATTACCCTCAATTAAAAAATACAAATCTGTAATTATCAATAGGAAAATGTGATCAATTGTGCACTAACCTTTCTATCTTCACTCCCCGGGCTTGTCACACCGTTTCCCCTGTCACTGTCATACGCACCGTCACCAATGGCCGGACTTGTCAAAGATTCCCCATTGTGACCCACCCTTCCCAACAGTTCCCCTTCGTGGATGACGACGGGTTGCTGAGGAGGAAGAGGTACTGGAGGGGAGCATACCAGACCCTCGTGGGTTGTGGGCGGGACGGACGAGCTCGGGGGCAAGGGTTGTTGGTGATGCCCTTGTGGGAGGTTGCTCATGGTGATCAGGGTCGTTGTGGTGAGGTTGTAGGGGTTGGTAGGGGTGATGAGGTGATAGCCCTGTTAGTGTCCAGTTTGAATGTATGGTGCCGCTGTCGCACTGTTAAAAAGGATTCATGATGAAACTTGGTTAGCACTAACATACACTGTAGTCATGTATTACTGAATGTCAAGAACAAAATACAGGTCTGAGGTTATATAGACCTTGTGGAACTACATCACAGATGACCAGCATGCTCACGATGTGGCTCACTGCTTGACCATCATCAGTTCCAAAAAGTGCAAACGTTTATTCCTATCGATAAACCCCTGACTGTATTGCATTCACTTTCAACAATTAAATATCAAGAAATTTTTGTTTAAATAGAAGATTTCAAATCATTGTATTCCGTCAAGAAACACCGACTAATAAGCGCATGAGTCAGCATGACAAACACAACAATAAGTGCGCGAGTCAGTGTGACGCAAACGAAACTTACAGTATACACTCTGTTTGACTTAAATGCTGTAGTGTGGGTTGCACACTGGCTAATTGAATCAGCTGGCACGCGACTCACATACGCACTGGGCTGAAATTAGTAATCACAAAATTGTTGCAAGTGGTGTGATGACATCACAAAGTCTATACCCACAAAAAGGTCATTGCCCTTTGTGCATTCAGGTCTATTGGTGCTTTCTTGTTGTACATGGCTCAGCATTGTAACTCAGTGCTTGTTCTTGAGATGGTACATGTACTTAGTGCTCAATCACACTCGAGTGTTAAGATTCAGCCTCATAAATAACTCAAGTGAGGTGTGAGGACTCGACTCACAAGGGCTGACCAGAACATCAGTGAAACTGGAAAATACATTTGAGTATAATAGTACACCAAGTTGACTGAGAAATAACACTCAAATAAATTGTGAAAACTTTGGGGTTCTAAAAACCCTTTCTTTGCGTTCACCTTCCAGCCCCAACTCTTTTCTCAAAATCAGTTTGCGTAATGCCTAACCTAGCCGTATGGCACCAATTCATGGACTCGCAAAGTTTAAGACAAGTCCATGATTCAGCGTTGGTCTCTGGTGGAGAATAACATGAATCACTCATACTGTACACGTACAAGATCTTGTAGCAGGACATGATTTGCAAATCATGTCTTCTCATCTGCTGAACAAATCAAATGTCAAGCCAACAGAAAAAAATAAATCCTACAAACATTTAATGGGGTGCCGTGGCCGAGCAGTTTAGTGCATCGGATTTGTGTTCTGATGGCTGAGTTGTCAAAATGTGGGTTCGAATCCTGACTGCGACCATGGTGCTTGCGTCCCTGAGCAAAGCACTAAACTATAATTTCTTCTCTTCACCCAGGAGTGTCGTGGCCGAGCGGTCTAGCGCACCGAACTCAAGTTCTGGTGTTGCCAGCAGCAGGGTGTGGGTTCGAGCCCCGGTCGTGACACTTGTGTCCTTGAGCAAGGTACTTAACCATAATTGCTTCGTCCTTCGGATGGGATGTAAAGCCGTAGGTCCCGTGTGTTGTATAATGCACGTAAAAGTGGATTGTCGTGCGGTCTAGCGCACTGAACTCAAGTTCTGGTGTTGCCAGCAGCAGAGTGTGGGTTCGAGCCCCGGCCGTGACACCTGTGTCCTTGAGCAAGACACTTAACCATAATTGCTTCTCTCCACCCAGGGGTTAAATGGGTACCTGTGAAGGCAGAGATGGTTTGCTCTATATGCGCTAGAAATGGCAGCAATTGAGCTGTATACTCCCCAGGGAGCTGAGATGGTTTCAGGAATGATTTATGAGCCTTATGAGCCTTATGAGCCTTATGAGCAGGGATAATAATATAATGCGCCTTGAGCGCCACTTAGTTGGTGGATACGTGCGCTATATAAATCTATACATTATTATTATTATTAGGAGTATAAATGAGGACCTGTGAGAGCAAGAAATGGTAATTGTGTTTAATTTTGGTAAGCTTGTTGCGCTACACATTTGGCAGCATGGGCTGCATACTTCCCAGGGAGTTGGGATGGTTATAGGAATTAAATAAATGGCCTGATGACAGTGGTAATACTGTTCATGTGCCATCAGTGTCAAACATGGCAGATAACAACACAATATAAGTGTAATATAAGGTAATATCTTCAACCTTTATAAATATTTTGGGCAATCAATGTCAAACACAATTTACAACTGATGTACATTGTAAGTTAAAATTTAATTCTAAGTGAGATAAGCTGAACTTTCATAGGTTGGTTTCTGTGTCTTGAGTCTTACAAAATATGGATGCATTAATTAAAACCCTACTAAACATGGAGGCCACTCCGATCCACAAAATTTTCAGTATGTTTTTCACCAACCTTTAGTACATACAAGCCTGCTGTCCTTTCCAAGTAATCTTACAAAATCAACTGTGTACCACCCAAGGCCACTGTAAATGTTTGAACATATTAGTATGGCCTGCAATGTATCAAGGGGAGACCACCTTACCCTGCAATCTCAGTGGTGTGACAGTGCGCAGAAGGGTAACCATAGGAGGCCACTGGCAACAGCTAATGGCTTGGAGTGGCCTGAATGGGTTGTTTCAAAAATTGCACTGATTGTTGGAGGGTTAACATGTTTTAAATACCAAAAGGGAAGGTACAACATCAATTGGTAATGTTTGGCATAACTGTTTCTGTGAGCATGCTTACTCTCTTTGAATCAAGATATACACACAAGGCACATTGGTACATTGGTAATGTTGGCATAACTGCTTCTCTGAGTGTGCTTACTCTCTTTGAATCAAGATATACATACAAGGTACAACATTGGAAATGTTGGCAAAACTGTTTCTATGAGTATGCTTACTCTCTTTGAATCAAGATACAAGGTACATCATTGGGAATGTTGGCAAAACTGCTTCTATGAGTATGCTTACTCTCTTTGAATCAAGATACAAGGTACATCATTGGTAATGTTGGCAAAACTGCTTCTATGAGTATGCTTACTCTCTTTGAATCAAGATATACATACAAGGTACATCATTGGTAATGTTGGCAAAACTGTTTCTTTGAGTACATATGCTTGCTCTCTTTGAGTCAAGATATACATACAAGTACAAGGTACAACATTGGTAAAACTGTTTCTATGGGTATTTCTTAAAATCAAGAAAGTTTCCAACACATCCATAATTATCATTGTTCTATCAATTCTTCGTTACCCCACTTTAAACTGAAATTAATTCGTTATTTATCACTCCTTATTAGTGCATGAACTTGATATACTAGTTTCACCGCTTTGCATTATTTGCGTTTGTTTGTTTGTTTGTTTTTTGGGGATGTTTGTTTGCTTGCTTAGGTTTCTTTGTTCATTGTCTTTCGTTCATTGATATTTGTACTCATTTTTGTAACTAAAAATGTTTGTTTTTATTATTTATGCTTTAAGTCTAGATTTAACTTAGAGCACAAATAATATATATGAGGGGGTTTGCACCCGACAAGCTTTGCTTCTTGCAAACCCCCTCCACATCTTTGTTTAGTCTTATTTACTTTTACACGTATGTTAACTTATTTCAAGAATGTACTTCTGCTACTTATTGTTTGCATTGATGTGGAAATAAAATGAATGAATGAATGAATGAATGTGGAGTCTAAGTCATGCGAAAAATACTTGGACCAAAATGTTCTCTGAAATGAGAGCACTTTGAGAGCATTTCTCTGAAATGAAAGCCCTTTTTGTCAGGATAGTTAGTACCTTGTAGTTTATAATTTAGCTTTTGGGTAATAATTTGGTAATTTTACAAGCAGGTTATTACCAATGTTGTACAATCGTCCCTTCAACAGCAAAACAGATAATGCTCTAGAGGGGGTCAAGAGGGGGTCGTGAGGGATCCAGGGGTGCTGATGAGTTTTTGACCTTGAGGTGCAATTTTTTTTTTTTTTTTTTTTTTTGTTGTAAGCTTCCTGGATAGAACCATTTTTTACATTGTGCAGAATTGTGGAATAGAGCTCAGGCACTGTTCAAATAAACATGTAATATCATGTACCATATCACACAACACACAATATTTACAGTCATTGACTTTTTATTACGATATTGTATTAGCAAAAACAAATACCATATGCACATGAGAAGTCATTACAGCAATTAGCCATTGTGACCCAGAGAGCTGTAAAACACCAAATAAATTGATCCTGGCAAACTTCAAAGGTTAGGTGTAGTTGAATTATAATGCAAATACATGTTAGCATATTATGCAGTTATGGAAACAGACCAAATTTCCCATACACAAAGTATGGTCACTAATTAGCCCTAACTCCCTAAGCATTGTTACTGAACAATAAAAATCCTTCAAAATCCTCCAACTGCTTTTGTTGTCTAGGGAGTTAGGGTTAGCCCTAACTCCCTAGACAACAAAAGCAGTTGGAGGATTTTGAAGGATTCTAAGAGAGGCCGCACAAATCGGGCAAACATTCATACCCCTACATGAAAATGTTGCAGCAGAATTCCAATCGATCCAACAATTTTGGCTGTAATTGGACATCACTTCATAGTGAAAGAAAACTGAATATGCTGAATATGCGCTGGTCTGAGGCGATGCACACAGAGACGAGAAACCAGAGACTTTTGGGGAGAGGTCTAAAGCTGATGATAGTAATAATCTGCCTTCGAAATCTTTTGTCTGAGGTGTTGTCCATTTTTAAAGAAAAATTTACTAATTTCCAGTTCCAATTTAGGAAAAAGTACGTTTTTCTTAAAGAGAGGGGGAATAAGTCCTTGACACCTAACTACCTTTGCCCTGGACTGTTCAACCTTTTAAGTGCAATGTACATGTTCACAACATACTGTACAAATTACACACTGACATTATGACAGGAACTTGATAGTTAAATCTCCAAAGACATCTCCTGAATCAAGAGGAAGAGTTTTATTGATTGAATATGACAGTACGTAATCAGCTGATGCTTTCACAGGTTGGTTATTAAATGAACTTGTATGACCTTGAGTGTATAATTCAATTCAATTCAAACTTTATTTCCAAAACTTTCCTAAGTAAAACAAGTAGCAAAGTAACAAAATAATATAATATACGCACAACATAAGATTAAAGGGACAATATCATCACGATCAACAGGACATGGAATTGTAGTGCTAGTTTAAGATTAACTCAGTTACTGAAAATGACACCACACATGATAAAGTCATATAACCGTTGCTGCTGCATAAATGAGCCAGTAATTTCCAGTCACTGTGTTAAACTAGGACTCCGATTCCACGCCCTGACAGTCTGCTGTGACCGTGACAATAGTGTCCCTTTAAATACAAAGAATGGAAGTAATAATAGATGTAGAAGTCCTGGGACTTATAAAACACTCCCTTTGAATACCCTACTCCCCTACTCCCCCCTCCCCCCCCCCTTTAGAAAAACAAAACAACATACACCCCCCTCCTGGAATGGACGGCATATTCTTCCAAAATTATTGGGTGTTTTTTTGTTTTTTTAATATTGGCTTCGGTTAGCCCAATAGCAATTTTCTAAACGGTTAGTGCAGTTTCAGTCAGTTATGGTTAACCGTCCCAGCACTAGAGGGAATGTCTCAATTTTCATGAGAAATCACATATAAGGATAGACTGGTTCCCTATCTTTATCCTATCAAGAATAGAGACAGGTTCCGGGCATACCATTCAAGGGATTTCATTGGATACATTGTGCCAAAGATCTCCCATCATGCTTCGAGGCTTGTGCGCAAATGAACACTACTAAGCAGTGTACTTCTTCCATCCAAATATCACTGGAGATACCGCGCGTGTGGACCAGACGCCCATCATCATGTGCAAGGTCAAAGTTGAATCTCCAGGAAAATAAAATGGCGGCCGCTATCTGGCGTAATTCATGAGCCGCAAAATGTGATGTCAGATCTTCAGGTTAATATAAGGACTGCTTTTAAGGTTATGTAAAAAGAGAAAATCTACACACAGGGTAATCACTTTATAGATTTGTAAATGATTTTTATTGTATGCTCCAAAAGAAGAATTATTTAGGACTGTATAATGTAACAGTAGTTTGTCAGAACACATGGGCCGATTACTAAACAGTCAAGTTCATCTCCTCCATTTGGGAAGCAACGAATGGTGCAATTTCCTCCTCACTTCCGTAAAACGTCAAGTCGCCAGAACTTTGTCATCATCACAACCAGGTGTGTAGTCTGTACCTCACCCTTGCCTTTGAACAGGGGGTATGAAGTTGTCAAAGGCATTTTTTCAATGGAACGCTCTCCACACAGTCATGGCCAATATTTCAAGGGGATTCTTCGGAAATCTCTTGCACATTTTGTGGGGAAAAGCATGGCATAACCAGAGGAGGGTATAAGCCAAGGGGCCTGGTAAGGCAAACAAAAAATAAACTCTGGTTTCTGGTCGGAGCTCAACTTCAAAAGTGGTTATGCAATTGTGCAACACCATTTATTGTTTAATTTCTTTGGAACCCACATTGTTTGTGAGTCTACAGCAAGTAATCTTTCCAGCAAATCATTTAATAATAAAAAGAAAGCAAATGGAATAACATAGTTAACCGGTTAACCAACCGAAACTGCACTAACCATTTAGAAGTTTGCTAACCGGCTAACTGAAACTAATATTTAACCAAAACAAAAACAAAAAATGGAAGAAGAATTTACTGCCCATTTTGTTGCTCTAAACTTTAGTTTTATTGGTTATTAAACAATCATTTTGGGAAGCTTATTGATGCTTTTTGATTGAAAATGTATACACATTGTTCCATTTGCCAACTACCGGTATATCTAATTTGCGTGGCTGCCGGGTGCCGATTTTCACTCAGTTAAGCAGTTAACCGACTGTGAAAATTTCAGTTAGCGAACTAACCGGTAACTCCCAGCACCAGAATAACAGCTAGATTCTGAATTGAATATAGCTGAGTACACACATGTTTTTATAAACAAAACAAACTTGAAATAAAAGCACAATTTTGCACACAAAAAAGTACTGGCACAGGGTTCTGTAGGTATGGGCAGAGACCAGAAACCAAATATATATTTTGTATTTTACCTTAGTCAACACTGAGAAATTACAGGAACTAAAGCCTGCCATTCAGTCACTGGGGGCCTTAAAAATCAACAGAGGTTTCCTAAGGACTGCTTCAGAGCAGAGGGGCCATTTTAAGGGATCAAGGGCACATGACGAGGGGTTCATCACAGCTCCGAAAGCACTGCAAATGATTCCTGGGTCTACTGATAACAGTTTTACATAAAACTTACATACGTACATGTACATGACATACTTGGTGTAATGTTGATGATGGTAATTGAGGCTTCCCTTGACAATCTTTTTGCATGACTTACATTGTACAAAGTCTGCATGAAACATCCACAGGTTGATTGTATAATAGGATTCAAATAATGTAATCATACTCAAAGCAGATGTTATGCCAACATTACCAAAGTACATCCCTTGTAATAAACAAGCTTTGAAATAAACTCACTAATTATTCTGTGGTCATAATGTACATGTAGACTAATCTATCATTCCCAGATTAATCTCATTAGTCTCATACTAATCATCTAGTTAGGGACCACCTACAAACACAGATCTGTCAAGGCAATAAGTTCCTTCCTCTCCAGGGGTCAAGATTAACTTGAACTTTATGATTGGTAGCCCTAGTTATGTCAAAATTGTACTAGTCCTTCTCATGTTTTAGTACTCCTGAAAAAGGTGAAAACGTGGAGTGTGTATTTTGTACTATTTGCATACTAATAATAATAATAATAATAATAATAATAATGTGGACTTATATAGCGCACGTATCCACCAAACTGGTGCTCAAGGCGCATGACATTATTACCCCTGCTCATCAGGCTCATAACTCATTCCTGAAACCATCTCAGCTCCCTGGGGAGTATAGAGCTCAATTGCTGCCATTACAGCGCATATAGGGCTAATCAAACACAACAACCAACTCTGCCCTCACAGGTACCCATTTACCCCTGGGTGGAGAGAAGCAATTATGGTAAAGTGTCTTGCTCAAGGACACAAGCACCATGGTCGCGGTTGGGATTCGAACCCACATTCTGACGACTCAGCCACCAGAACACAAATCCGATGCACTAAACAGCTCGACCATGGCACTCCATACTTGAAGTATATATATATATTTTATTTTTTTTATAATTTTTGTCACTAGCCCATCTGACTACCCAAACCCCTGCAGCTAGTTGTCCCGCTGCTAAGACCACTAGTCTCCAGCTAGTGGACTAGTGTTAATTTCGACCCCTGCTCTCTTATCTCCTTTTCTTATTGTCAAGGGTACATTAACATACAATACTATATACTGTAGTATTAGCCAACAAATGCTTTTAAATGACACATTTCTTAACCCTTTGCGTGCTATTGGCGCAAATTTGCGCCCAAGCTTCCTATTCCCACACTGCTATCGGCGCAAATATGCGCCCGGTGTCTGTGCCCACCTATTTATGCAAAAATCCAAGAATCTCTTAACCCCTGACCTACATCCGGGTATTTTATGATAATATCGTTGTATGGACGCCATTTTGCACATGTAATCTTCAAAACTTTTCTCACAAAATCTTTCAAAAATCATCAAAAATCATCGTCAAAGCGTTGCGTCGTTGAGATTCTGATTAGTGTAAAACAAAGGGGTGTGTACCATGAATGCCGAGGAAGCTTTTAGAGAGATTTTCGAGGACTCGGATTCGGATGATTCGGACTTTGATGAGGTTTTGGTGAGTGATAATGTTGATAGTGATGGTGATGTGTACATGACCAATGATGAAACCGTATCGGACAATGAAGCGGCAGAGCTAGCACCGAACAGCGACCAACCTCCGGCAGCGGGTGATCGGCAGCGGGCACGTAGGGTGCAAGGTGGCGGAGACGCTTACCGGGTTGCTTTGCACAGGGGCGTATCAGCATGACTGGCTCATGGATTTCAACCAGCCACACGGGCAGATGATTTTTGACAGGGAAGATGCCGATGATATTTCAGAGTATGGTATTTTTTCTCACTTCTTCGACTCTGATGTCATTGATTTGCTTGTAATTGAAACAAACAGATACGCAGTGACTACAATTGCAAACAAAGGCGATTTTGACAGTCTTAGTAGTCACTCAAGGCTGCGTAAATGGAAAAACGTTGATGATGCTGAAATGAAAGCATTTCTAGCAATATTGCTGCTTATGGGCATAGATAGACGCCCAAATTATGACGCCTATTGGACCACGGAATGGACAATCCAAGCCCCTGGTATTCATGCCATTCTCTCTCGGGATAGATTCTACCTAATTCTGCAACTTTTCCACACTACGAACAATGCACTTTTGACTCAAGCAGGGGACCCTCATCATGATCGTCGTGGGAAAATCAAACAAGTAATGGAAATGCTGGTGTCCCGATGGCAGTTAGCATATTACCCCGGCCGGGAGATATCGGTGGATGAGACCATAATTCCTTTCAAAGGAAGAACCAGTATGAAGGTTTACAAGCCAAACAAACCGCACAAATGGGGGCTCAACTGCTGGAATGTTGCAGAAGCCAACACAGGATATATATGGAACTCGGAACTATATCAAGGTAAAGCCAACAATGAAACAGAAGTGGGGCTATACAAAAATGTTGTGCTCCGATTATCTCAGCCCTTGAACAATAAAGGTCATCATATTTATATGGATAATCTATTCTCCTCTCCAGATTTGTTTAGTGCGCTTGCCGAAAACAATATTGGAGCTTGCGGCACTTTGCGTGTAAATCGTGTAGGCACGCCACAAGAAATCAAGGCCACCAAAATGAAAAAGGGGGATCCTCTTCGTGCAGTGCGAGACGGTGACCAGTTGTTTTTGTCTTGGTATGATAAACGGCAGGTAAATGTGATGACGTCAGTTCATAATCAATCTACATTTGAGAAGGATGTTCGCGCCCGTGGTCAAGTACAGCCTCGTACAATTGACAAGCCCGTTGCCATTGAGTGCTACACGAGATATATGGGTGGTGTTGATAGAGCCGATCAAGGCATGTGGTACTATCTAAACCTTCATAAGACACTAAAGTGGTGGAAGAAAGTTTTTGTATACTTGCTCGAAGTATCCTTCGTCAACAGTTGGATAATTTGGAAATCACTTCACGCCGGAACACGCCAAAAGCCTGAGAAATTTCGCTACTCGATTGTCCATGGTCTTTTAGAAGGACACGTAAGGCCAAACATGAGACCTGGACGTAGATCCCTTGACCAGCCTGCACGTCTGACGGATCGACACTTCATGAAGCATATAACGGCTGTCACAGCAGCTGGCCGTAAAAGCAGACCAGACTGTGTTGTCTGCTCAAACCGCAGCGTAAAGCGCCACCAAACAGAATTTTCTTGTGAGGAATGTGACCTACCGATGTGCCCATCTCCATGCTTCCGCAGGTACCACACACTTGTGGGTTACAAAGCAGACTGTGTACCAGGATACCACTAACACTTGAAGACCTGAACATAACATTCTGTTACATTATTATTTATGCGTGTGGTAAAGTTCCAAGACTTATCAAGAAGCGTATTGTTTGCTTTGGGGTTTTTTCCGTTCATATATTATCACGCGGAATAAAATAGTACATCTACAACAAACACAATAATTACACGAGCACGGAGAGAACTCTTTTGGATTTGGTTTTTATTATACAACCAAAAACAATGGACAGTTTATTGCATGAACAGTAGTTCCACTACCCATGTGTTGTGTGTGTGTTTACAATATGTACTGTACATGTATGCACATGTGCATGCACCATAGTATGCTCAACGTAAGGTTTGAACCATTTGTAATTCCATATTTTCAAAGTTGTGTAACTTCCACATTTTATATCCCAAACATCTGATTTTTTGACTGATGTTTTGCAAATTTCATACTCTACAATCTTTTTATTTTGAGTTTTGTAATACAAATACTCCTTCATATAGAAAAAAGCTTGTGAATGCATCCATGCCTATTTTGTGTGTCTGTGCAGAAATAATGCAGCGGGGAGGGAATCAGTGCACTGAATGGTAGCATGCAAAGGGTTAACATAATAATGAGAAGCATGTTTTACAGTACTAATTATGTCTTGAAATTATAGGCACTTTAAAACCCTCCTACTGCAGCTGAACTTTTGTGGCAAGTAGCTACATGTATAGTGGTCAAAATCAGTCAACTGACTATTTTTGACTGTTGAACCAAATGTGCATACAGGGGCATTTTTGACTGGTTTTGACTGTCATTTTGACCACCCTCAACATTACAAGACAAAAACGGTTGACTCATTTGGACCTTACTACAAAATTATTATGTTTGACAGTGTTTGACAGTGTTTGCCTTTTAAGTGCACTAGATATACATGTACATTGGCATGTATGTACATATAAATTTTGATTGATTTTGACCCTTGCAGTCACAGAATGTTTAGAAAATACAGTCAAACTACATGTAAGCTTTTAACAGCTCTAGGATAAGACTTATCTTTAGCTCTAGGATAATTGATGTTCCGATGAAAACAAACAAAAATCATAAAACAAAAGTAAAATAATTAATTCCCATAATTCAAGAGATCTTTCACTTTTACGCCCTTCAATAACTGGCTAGACACCCCGCTCAATGCAACAACATCCATCAGTTGTCCAAGAGTGAAGCTGCCCTAACCCCCTTCAATAACTGGCTAGTCACCCCGCTCAATGCAACAACATCCATCGGTTGTCCAAGTGTGAAGCTCCCCTAACCCCCTTCAATAACTGGCTAGACACCCTGCTCAATGCAACAACATCCATCGGTTGTCCAAGAGTGAAGCTGCCCTAACCCCCTTCAATAACTGGCTAGTCACCCCGCTCAATGCAACAACATCCATCGGTTGTCCAAGTGTGAAGCTGCCCTAACCCCCTTCAATAACTGGCTAGACACCCTGCTCAATGCAACAACATCCATCGGTTGTCCAAGAGTGAAGCTGCCCTAACCCCCTCCAATGACTGGCTAGACACCCTGCTCAATGCAACAACATCCATCGGTTGTCCAAGTGTGAAGCTGCCCTAACCCCCTTCAATGACTGGCTAGACACCCTGCTCAATGCAACAACATCCATCAGTTGTGAAGCCTGCTGAGTGCAACAAGATCAGCAAGAACATAAGATATTTTGCTCTCTGCTCACTTCAACAAGATCCATTAGATTTTAATTTTTTTTGCTTTCTGTTGCATTCAGCAAGGTTAAGGAAACAAAAAAAACATCTAAGACATAAACTAAATTATTACTAAATGTCTATTGTCACAAATTTATTTGTAAAACCTTGCACAAATATATATATTTATTTGTATACCCTTGGACCGATATGCCGACAACTGTTTAGAAACCCTGAAAGGTAGGGTCAATGTGATAACAGAAATTGAGCTTCTCATTTAAAAACACCTTATAAAGATACAACAATA
Source organism: Zoroaster sp. YZ-2022 (assembly GCA_029582265.1). NCBI lineage: Eukaryota > Metazoa > Echinodermata > Asteroidea > Forcipulatida > Zoroasteridae > Zoroaster > Zoroaster sp. YZ-2022. Next base: position 30,941,375 of record CM055830.1, read on the forward strand.
GTTATATCTGCCAAATTGCTTCTTTCTTTAAATAAAGAATTAGCTGTTGCAAACTGCTTACCAACCTAAAGGACCTATAGTATAAATGCAAAATAGTAGTTATTGGCCTTACATTTCAAATCTAGAAGGTTCTTTCTTAAAGGCATAAACAACAGTAAACAACCAACCTGTGAAAGTTTCAGCTCAATGCCGAGTCTAAGTCAAAATGGGAAAAGTATGGAAAAGAATTCACAATTTTTACAGGGAACACTTGAAACAAAAGAATAACATCTTGCAAGTTTTTTAAATGGGTGTTACATGTACATCAGACAAAAATGTTTTTTAAGGATGATTGGTACAATTTTACAATGTACCAACTTCGCTTCAAGTTAGCTTTCAAGTAATAATTTGGTAATTTAGTTATCAGTTAATTACCAATGTTGTTTTCCCTTTAACCCTAACCCCCTAGCTATTTTGGCTAAGAACCTTCCTGAATCCACCAAAATCCAACACCATGCACAAACACTACCAATTGTTGGACTAAAGCCCTAGTCACACATTCACGATTTTTGCCCCGAATTCCCACGAGTTGGAAAATCGGGGATATCCGTGTTATATCCGTGGTGAGACCCTACTGGCAACGTGGTCATTTTTGAGTAATCATGAGTATTCTTGGAACATCTTGATAGCCTCCCGATAGTTTTGGACATGTTCAAAACCATCGTGACTCACCCACGATTTTTTGAATTCTTGAGGCATTCTTACACCAGTCGTGAGGGGATCGTGAATAGCCGTATGGGCACCGTAGACAAGGTCGGGATACTCGGGGATATTCTTGGGGTAATCGTGCCACCTGGCAAGTACGGTTGTTTCAAGAACCACCAAGAACTACTTTGACAGCACTACGAGTTACGTATGACTCCCCCACAGTTTGCAGTCTTGCGGACGTCGGGATAAACCGTAGCGCTGTCGTGAGAAGTTGTGCTGTAGTCGCAGTAATTCGTGACGCATTCGGGATAAACCGTTACGCTGTCGAAAGAAGTCGTACTACACTCGTGTTAATTCGTTGGGCATTCGGGATAAATCGGCTTGGATAACGTAGTGCATTCTTAGCATTGACTTACAGCAGTCATGAGTACTCGTGAGGGGATCACAAGTGAAGCCGATTCATGCTGATTTTTGCTAATAATCAGGAGCAACCGTGGCAGTATAGGATCGGCGCTATTCATGGGAATTCGGGGCAAAAATCATGAATGTGTGACTGGGGCTTTAGCTGGAATTGGGACACCCTGCCCCATGTAAAGTATCCCTGTCTGGGCTATACAGTACTGAGTCCATCAAAATCCAACACCATGCAGTAACACTACTACCCAACTGTTGGACTTAGCTGGAATTGGGACACCCTGCCCCATGTACATGTAAAGTATCCCTGTCTGGGCTATACAGTACTGAGTCCATCAAAATCCAACACCATGCAGTAACACTACTACTAGGGGGGACAATGAAAAAATTTAAATTGCTTATAGGAAGTTATGTTGGAATTTTTCTTAAAGGGCTTGGTGAGTAGATTACAGAACACTTTTAATTTTAAAAATTGGTCAAGGCATTACCAAGTTATGGTCCGATAAAGATTTCAGAATGTGCTGTTTCCCTAGACAACAAATGTCAAAAAAGCAACAATAAACAAACAATGTTTTTATACCATCTCATTTATTTTATTTACACCTATCAAGCATCTCAATTCACCTTTTCTTGTATGTATGTTGCCTATATTTGTCATATCAGTGGGTTTTTTCCAGAGGATACATCACATTATGAAGATATACAGGTAGCTCAGTAAAAAAGCTTCAAAGTGTCAAAATGGGCCTTTTTAAAGCCGAAATCACAGTAAATTCTCAAAATTTGCATATTTTAAGTACCTTTTCATAATGATTGTAGAGGATCTTGTGAATCATTTTGCATATTCTGAGTCTTTGTTACTCATATTTTAAGTATAAATGTGTTCCAAGCTGAGAACATTAATGGTTGTTGTGTAAAACTGGCATAAATGTGGGCTTAAACACAAAATTTTCCTTTTTTTAGCTCTGGAGACTAAGTCTGCCTAATTAAATATGCAAAAATGTCATAAGTTAAGTTCTGTCAATCCTATTCCACTCAAATTTGTTCATTGAGTAAACATTTGAATACCAATATACTCAAAGTAAAAGAAAAACAATTATAATAATTTCACAGGTAATTTAGGATAAAAAGCCTTGTTTTTCATTACTTTAATAAGCTAATTATATTCATAACGTTATAAATAATGAAAATAATTTATAAATCTTAACAATAATTTCAAATCTCCATTGTCCCAGTCCCACTTCATAGCAAATGCTGTGCATGATCCAGTCAAAAAGTATGAATTTTCACCGATTATTTTTTTATTTTTTTATTTTTTGTACATTTCTGTGTGAGGCCAGTGATATTTTTTTAAATCCTTCAAACTTAAAAAAAAAATCATATTTTTTAACTTTATCATAACTCTTATATCCAAATTTAATAATCTGTAAAGTTGTTTTTGGGGGCAAAATGTATGGAAAAGTAAAAAATTGATTTGCAGTTTCCCCATTGATTTGTGCACTGTGTTTTCTTCCCCATTGTTTATCCAAAAAAAGTGGCCTACTGCACATGCGCTGCACGATCGTATTGCAGATGCTATGCATGCAATCCTCACACCACAAGTAGCCTACTGCACGGTATATAGTTCATGCTGCATGCACGCACCGAATCGGCATTTCTTTCAGTAGTATGGTAGAAAATGGGTCTAGGCCACTACCCCTCGGATGCACGAAGGGGAGCACGCGGAAGGCGTTTTAAAAATCATATTTAAATCGGTTGGCGTATTAAGACCCCATATATAAAATAAAAAAATGCTTGGTAAAAAACTCGGAAGACGTGTAAAGACGCCAAATTATGCAAATGAGGTATGACGTCATTGTTAAAAATGACGCTATAAAAATTTAAAAAAATTGTAAGTTAAAAAAAGTGGGATTTAAAATTTAAAATTAAAAAAAGAATTATCTCGAAGTGTAATAAATGGAGAGAAATAATAAATATGAAATACAGAAAAACCAACTTAAAACCATCATTCCCTGCAGTTAGCTTTTAGTTGGTAAAACAGACAAGTGTTGCATCGCTAGCGCGTGTGGGGATAGATTTTGCGCGTCGCATCGCTGCCGTATTAAGAAAGGTATACGTATACCCGTTGCGTGTTTAGGATGCGAAAAAGGAACAAAAACTTTATCAGCTTATTGCACACGATGCGCAAGTAAATTTTTTAAAAAGGTAGTAACGAGTATTCGTTATAATCATTTAAAAGTTGTAGAAGGAATATTAAGACAAAAATATAATTTAGTGATGAAAGAGTTGTTAGAAAGAAATTTTTAAAAACTCTAATTTAGTGATGAAAAAAAACATACTTAAAAAAGTGGGATTTTGTTTTAAAAATATAAGTAAAAAATCATACTTTAAAAAGTGACATTTAAAATTTAAAATAAAAAAAATAATATTGTTTAATAATAAATGGAGAGAAATGAAAGAAGAAAATATTTATCAAAATGGACATTGCCAGAATTGAAAGAGTTTTTACGAGAACATGAGTTGTTTGTTAATCCAAGAAGTAGGGTTAGAAATAATAAACGTTTTTATTATTTAGCGGTAAAAGATTATATAAAACGGCATAAACCAAGACCATTATTTAAATTAAGTTTAGCTGAATTGAGAGATCGTATAGATGCTGAAAATATTTCGCTGCCAGAACGCGGTGCGGGTAGAAGAAACAAGTTGTTAAAAAAAGATTATGTAGCTGCTATTAAAAGGTTTTTAGGTCAAGAAGAAGAATTGAGATTTAAACGTCCGAGGGAGGGTGGAAGATATTTACGCGAACAAAGAATGGTTGTGCCGCTAAATCATAGTAAAGAAAAAGATTTACTATTATTTTGGGCGGCGGTAAAACCAAAGATAAGAGCCAAGTTGGCTTTAGACTTGCAAGAATTTACATCGTACAAGTTTATGATATATATACGTATTAAATTACTAAAAGAAAATATAGAAGGTACAACTGATTCTGTAGAACCAACATTTTCTAATAATAGACAAATTGTATTATTTAATTTAGATAACATTGAAAATATATTTAATACCGTTTTTTCACAAATTCAAGCTTCTTTAGAAAAATGGACGTCTAGCGGTTCTGGATGGGAGGTAGATCGTATCGTAGAAATTAATATCACTACCGCGAGATATCGGCCGTTAATAGGCGGTTCTTATATTGAGCTATGTGATTATATAAAAAATAAAAAAGCATGCATTAACGTAAAAAACAACGATGATAATTGTTTACGATGGGCGCTGCGTTGTTTTACAAAACATTTGAAAAAAATCGAAAGAATTAAATATCTTAATTGAAAAAGTAAAAATAAAACATTCAGAAAGACCCTCTTCATGTTTGACGGAAGATGGTTTAATTTTTAATGGTATTAACACTCCAACCCCAATCAATCAAATTAAGCGAGTAGAGAAACAAAATGATTTAGCGATAAACGTTTTTGGCTGTGAAAACAATACAGTACTAGTTTATCAACTCAGCGATCAACTAAAAACTATAGATCGTATTAATTTATTATTAATACACAAAGAAGAAAAAGGAGGAACTAGATCTCACTACGTTTGGATTAAAGATATAAATAAATTACTTTACGATCAAACTAAAAGCGGCAGCCGTAAACATTTTTGTTTGAGATGTTTACAAAAAATTTTAACAGAAACGAATCACAAAAATCACGAAGAAATGTGTAAGGGAATAAACGACAGACCAACAAAGATCGTGATGCCGGAAAAAGGTAAAAACGATACGTTAAAGTTTATAAATTTTATGAAAAAGATGCAAGTTCCATTTGTTATATACGCAGACTTTGAATGTATTATTAAAAAGATTAACGATGTAAATGATACTAATACTACAAAACTACAAGAACACATCGTTTGTGGTTATTCATACATAGTCGTTTGTTGCAACGGTAAAACTAGTTATCCAGTCGTTTACAGAGGAGAAGATGCGGCTAAACATTTTTTAACTGAATTAGAAAAAGAAGAATTACAAAATATTAACGAGACATTTAAAAACCCGATTAAAATAATAATGACTAAAGAAGATGAATTAAATTTTAAAAACGCTAAACAGTGTTGGATATGTGAAAAAGAATTTTTTTAAAGAATGTGACTTTGAATGTATTAAAAAAGTATGCGATCATTGCCACATTACCGGTAAATATCGAGGCGCTGCTCACAATTGTTGCAATTTAAAACTAAGTTTAAAACCAGAGAAAACTTTTATTCCGGTTATATTTCATAATTTGCGAGGCTACGACTCTCATCTTATTATGCAGGCTGCGAGTCAAACAACGGGAAATCTAACGTGTATTGCAAACAATATCGAAAAATATATTTCTTTTTCAATCGGTCAACTACGATTTATAGACAGCGCTCAATTTTTATTAGCTTCGTTGGACAAACTCGTAAAATCCAATGTTTCTTTTCCGATTACTAGCAAGTTTGAATCCAATTTAGAAAAATTTAATCTTTTAAAAAGCAAGGGTATTCATTGTTACGAGTATATGGATAGTTTTGAAAGATTTAAAGAAATGCGCCTTCCTCCGATAGAATCTTTTTATAGTAGTTTAAACAATGAGCATATTACTGAAGAAGAATACTCGCATGCTAAAAACGTTTATAAAACATTTAATTGTAAAAATTTAGGCGATTATCACGATTTGTACGTGCGTACAGATACGTTGTTATTAGCGGATGTATTTGAAAATTTTCGTACTACTTGTATAAAACAATATGATTTAGATCCAGCTAATTGTTATACTAGTCCTGGATTAAGTTGGGATGCTTTATTAAAACACTCGAGACAAACTTTAGATTTGTTTACAGATATTGATATGCATTTATTTATAGAAAAAGGTACACGAGGAGGAACGTGCATGGCAAGTAAACGACACGCGAAAGCAAACAATAAATATTTAGCAGATTACGATTCATCTAAACCATCGAGTTACATTTTGTATTTAGACGCAAATAATTTATATGGATACGCGATGAGTCAACCTTTACCAACGGGTAATTTTAAATGGATGACTAGAAAACAAATTGATGTACTCGCGAAAGAAGGACTAAAAAGTAATAAAGGCTATATTTTAGAAGTTGATCTAGAATATCCAAAAGAATTACATGATTCTCACAGCGCATTTCCACTTGCGCCAGAGTCGTTAGTAGTACCGAAAGAATACATGTCAGAATATCAGCACAAGTTATTAAAAGGCAAACCAGCACCAAACGCTGTAAAATTAGTACCAAATTTAAACGATAAAACAAATTATGTACTTCATTATCGTAATTTAGAATTATATCGGCAACTCGGTATGAAATTAACAAAAATTCATAAAGTTTTAGAGTTTGATGAATCATGTTGGATGAAATCATACATTGATAAAAACACCCAACTTAGAAAAGACGCGACAAGTGATTTTGAAAAAGATTTATACAAACTCATGAATAATTCGGTTTTTGGCAAAACGATGGAGAATGTACGAAAACGCGTTAATGTGAATTTAAAACGAACAAACGAAGAAAAAGCGGAAAATCAAATTCGTAAACTTACAGCAAGACCAAATTTTGCCGAGGCGAGAATTTTTGATAATGATTTAGTAGCGATTCACATGCACAAAACAAAACTTTTACTTAACCGCCCAGTTTACGTAGGAATGGCTATTTTAGAATTATCAAAACATTTAATGTACGATTTTTATTACAATTGTTTAAAGAAAAAATATGGCAATAAATGTGAGCTACTGTATACGGATACTGATAGTTTGTTACTTGAGATTCAAACTGAAGATGTATACAAAGATTTATTTAAAGACAAAGATTTATACGATTTTAGTAATTATAACAAAGATCATTTTCTATTTTCTGAAGAAAATAAAAAAGTGATTGGTAAAATGAAAGACGAGACTGCAGGGACTTTAATCTCAGAAATTGTATGTTTAAGACCAAAAATGTATTCAATACTTTATCAAATAAAAAAGAAATAAGAAAAGCTAAAGGTGTTAAAAAAACAGTTAATGAAAAAAATATTAAACACAACCGATATAAACAAGTTTTATCTCAAAGTAGTACGCTTCATCATTCTATGAATTTTATTAGACATGAAAATCATAGATTATATTCAACTCGAGTAAATAAAATATCACTATCTGCTTTAGACACAAAAAGATATATTTTAGAAAATGGAATATATACTTTAGCTTACGGTGATTATAAAATTAAAATGATTTTAGTGATGAAAGAGTTGTTAAAAACAACCAAACGTTTATAATTTTTTAATCGGGGGATTTTCTGTATCTCTAGGAATAATTTGTAATTCTTCTCTTAAGCCTCAGTCACACATTCAGGATTTTTACTGCCGTCCTTGATAGGACCATTCCCGATTAAAATTTGTCAAAAGTCTGATCAAGATCCTGTTATTCGTGGCGGGAAATTCACAAATTTGTAAAAACATTTATTTAATCACGACAACAATCAGATATTGTTCAGGAAGCGTCCCGATTCAGCCGTTTCCAGCCGAATTCGTCCCGATTCTCCCGTTCTCAATCCGAATCTGATCCGATTTGTATCTTCAGCATGGTAAAAAACGACCGAATCTGTCCCGACAGCGTCCGATTCTCCGAATGCGATCCGACAGAGATCAGACAGTGACCGGACAGTGAACCGACGCTGACGGAAGACATCCGTTAGAAAACCGTTAGTCACGTGATAGTCCGGTCCTAAAAGAATCGTGTAACGGCGGATTCTCACTCCAAATCATGCCCGTTCATCACGACAGCGTCCCGATCCACAGGACACCGTCCAGACACCGTCCAGACAACACAGGACATTGTTACGATTTTGATCCGATACAGCAGAATCTGTCACGACATAGTCACGATTGTAATCCGACTAGACAAAATCGGCTGAGTTTCCCGAATGTTACGGGACGCACCTACTGTCGGGAGTGCTTGGCCGACCTCTCTGGACCTTTCCCGATCCGTAAGACTCTGTTACGAACGTATACGACTGCATTCAGACAATGATAGGACATTCCAGATCATTGAGGATAGTAATCCGACTTTTTCACTTTTCGTGTCATAGCGCTGTCTGATCTCAAACGGGAGCCATAATCGGCACTGTGTGAACGCCGCATTACAAAACTACGAGCAGGACCCGCATCTAAATAATACAAGATGGGCTGATTAGCAGCTTTCATCGTTTTAGATATTCTATAAATTTTTATACTCCATATAGGATCAGTCGCGCGACGTCTCGTATCTTTTTCAGCTTCACCGGGTGCGTATAAATATCTAACTAAACTATTGTTTGGGATTCTTTTTTCCGTCTTGGTAATTTTAAGAGCCGGTGAGGCTGGATTTTGTTCTACAACACTCGATTTAATCGCGTCTTTTGGTTTTAAATTTATAAGACGTGTTGTTTCATTATTTAATGCTTTTACAACCGCTGGTAATCTTTTTACCCATACTCTAGATCTCTTTTCTGTTGCTATTTCTTGCGCGTATTGATGAGAAAATAATCTTTCAGCTAAAGTTCTATTAAATCGCTCTACTATACCTTGTGCTCTATGATTACCAGCCTCACTTCTTTGGATTTTTACATTATGTTTACTCATTAATACATTAACGCTACTCATAAATTCTTTTCCTGGATCTACTTGCAGAATTTTAGGCCAATTCAACACGCTACGTTTATAAATTTTCTGAAAAGCATTACCAACTTGAATAGCTGTTTTATCGGTTAACGGTTCCGCTTCTTTATATCTACTAGCTTCATCTACAACAGTTAATGCGTACTTGTACGTCTTTTTAGCTATTGTATCGTGCGGAAGAAATAATAAATCTGCTTGATGAACTTGATTTGGTGCTTGTAACGTACTATTTGAACTAGTAGGTCTTGGAATATATTTAGGATAGGGTAAATAAATTTGCCATAGCGCTTGCTTTTTAATCCATTGTTTAACTACTTTTTTATTTACTTTAGTTTCTTGAGCTAATTTATTAATTGCATCTAAACCTTTGTAATATCCTTTCGGACTATAATATGCATTTTGTAGCTTAAGTTTTACTCGTTTATCCATTTAACATTTATAAATATTTATTTATTCAGGATTTTTAGGCATAAGAGATGATGGTAAAATGCCTTGTTTAACTAGCCACATTTGCGTCATTGAAGATAATCCGAGCGCTACGGTTAATTTTAATCCATCTTTTATATCTAATCTATTTAAATTAGCTGGTTCTATGCTCGCTGCTTTTTTACCTAGCATACTGTATAAAACAGTAAAAAGTGTTACAACAACGCTGTGATAAGCTGTATCTGCGATTGTTTTCTTATCCATCTTGTTTTATACTTGTTGTTATAATATTTTTTTTTTTTTTTAATTATTCCATTTCAATAACTACGTATTCTTTTCGAATTAACTTGCGGTGGTGGCTGCGACTCTACCAAAGCTGTAGGTTCAACAGTCTTACTAGCTGAGTTGTCAATAACTTTTAAAGATTCTGGCTTTGACCTAAGCAAAAACAATATTATGTTAAGCCGATAGCAATATAAAAATAATAGTTGTTGTTATCGTTTGTTTCACTCGTTGTTGTTGTTGTTTTAAAAACTGTCGTTTTAACATTTGCTGGTTCAGAAAGTGGCTTGCTTCGCTGTTTTTTAGTGAGAGCAAGTCTTTTACCAGCCGCGACTCTGTTTGGGTTTTTTTCTTTTTTAATCGGTGTTTTCGTTACTGTTAGTAACGGTTGATTGGTTTGACTCACAGACTGTGTCGCTTGCGGTAGTGCGCTCGATGTATTCTCTTGGTTGTTGTTTGTTTCCATCGCTTTTATTATCTAAACAAGATTCTTCTTTTCTTTTTAAATGGTTAGCTGTAATTAAAACTAAAGAGAATGGGCCTAACATAGGCCCATACTTATAATATAAATCACACGCTACTACTGAAAGCATTTCGGAAACAAATGGATCTTTTTCTAAATCTGAAATTAATTTACCTTCATTATCAATTTGAAATTTATAACCGTATAAATCAATACTATCTAAGCTTGTTGCTAATAATTTAGCGTAAAATGTTATAAACGTGCCACCTAAAGACTGTATTATATCACGACCTAATTTAGCTTCGTATTGCATGCACAGTACGTTTTGCTCTTCTGTAGATAAAGTTTCAATATCACTAACGCTATACTCTTTTTTTAAATATTTTTTTGAATCTCCTCCTACTACAGCTTTTAAGAGTTTTTCTTTATTTAATTTTTGTTTTAACGCAACATCATTCGTTTCACCGACGCAGTCTGCGAGTAATGGTGAGCTTAACATTTGTGGTTTTTCATTCAAAATTTTAGAAACTTGTTCCATTTCATCAACTTGTTCCATTTATTAAACGTTTATAAAATAATTAGTTACTTTAATAAAAAAATAGAGAAACCAATAGTTAATACGAGATAAATTAACATTATTAGCAAGTAAATTAAGATTATTTATTAGATCTTTTACTTGTTTTTTATCTATACTCGCTATTAAATTTTGTACTTGCTTTGTATTTTCATTTAAAACTAAAACTAGTTCATTTCTTTTTTCTTCAGTATTAACTAGTAAATTAAGATTATTTATTGTTTCTTTTACTTGCTCAATATTTGTACTCATAAATAAATATTCTAATGTTATTGTATTCCTAGCGAAGATCAAAAAACGCGTGAAATTATATTTATTGTAATTGGAATGAGTCTTGTAGGTTACGCGAGTTATAAATTATTAAAAAAAGATAAAAAGTAATTGTAAAATGGCGGAAGGAGGATATGATGATATACCGATAGAAGATTTAGGCACTCAAGATGATCAAACAGCTACAAGCCCTACAACTGATTTTTTCAATAGTGAAATTGAAAAAGAAGAAGAAAGAAACCTAGAAAGAGAAGAAAGAGAAATAGTAAAAGAAAAGGGAAAAGAAAGAACAAGAGAAATAGAAAAGAATGGTAAAATAAAAAAGCTAAGAAAAAAATTAATTAAAGATTACGTTAAAGAATTTTACGACCAATCTGGATTTAACCCCCCAGTATTTGATGCCAATAATTTTGAATTACAAAAAAAAACTCAATACTTGATTTTTTTTTTTAAAGGTAAACCAACATTCATTTTGTCTAATGAAAAAACAAAAATTGGTTTTAAATCTTTAAAAACTCTAGCAGGTAGATATGGTGTTGATTTTGTAAGAAAAGATTTAGGCTTAGTTAATTATAATATAAAACCATTACCGCCGCGAGAACAAAAAGCAGTAACTGATAATTTTGATACGGTAGAAGACGCGCAAAGACAACCCGAACCATTAGAGCCAAAAATTATTATCGATAAAACACCTCATCGTAGAGAAGGAACTCATCAGTTACCATCGGCACCAGATCAATTTATTCAAATTTTAGACGAAACGATAGAAGCTACCGAAAATACAATAGATGTTCTTTCAGAATACGGAGATTTAAAGGATAGTCACGATTTAAGAACTTTAGAGGGTCTCGGTAAACTTATGTCAACTCGACGAGGTGCAAAATTAGAATTATATTTTAGATACGCAGAGAATCAAGAAAAAATAGCTAATGTTGAACAAAGAATAAAAGAAAATGCGATAGGTGATGAAGATGCGATGAATGCACTTTATCAATCAAGGCGACAACTACTAAATGAAGCCGATGCGATAAGAGAAGCTTTTAAAGATTTAGGTTTTGATATTAAAAGCCTTTACATCGGAATTGAAAAAGCGTTGAAAGCGTTAAATGGAAGAGAACGCACGTTGGGCGAAAAAATTAAAGGCTTATTTAAAAAACATGGTATAGCGATCGCTAGTGTATTAACGGCTTTTAGTATGACTATCGCTTTTATCGTTGAATCGATTACCAATACTGTAAGTTCAGTTTTACCTAAACCTACACCACCCACCCCAATTCCACCGGCACCAACACCAACGCCACCAGAACCTAGCAGTGGCGGTGTAAAAGAGTGGATACAAAAAACATTAAAAAATCTAGCTAATACATTATCTAAACTAGGAGCGAAAGCTTTAGCCAAGGCTTTACCGGCTATTATAGGATCGATAATAAGTTGGTTATTGACTACCATTTCAAAAGTAGTATCATGGACGGCGGAACATTTGTTAATAGCGTTAACTGGAGTTGGAGTATTAGTTTTAACCTACATGCGCAAGCAGCTTTTCTAAAATAACAATTCGTAAATCATGACACCTAGTCCAGTTAAAATCACAAAACCAAGTATTAAAGATTTTTTTTCTTCTAAGTGATTGCCATTATCACTAACACTGTCTAGTTCTTGAGATAAAGGTGGTGTAGAGAGAGATTCTTCCAAAGAGTCTTCTTTTATTTCACTAACGCTAGGTGAGTCGAGTGGGTGTGCTATCGTAGAGGGAGTTGTTAAATAATTAGATTCTTCTACGTGGTTTTCCTCAAAGTTAGTATGTTTTGCAATTAATGGAGTTGGTGGTGAAGAATCTAAAATAGGAGGAGGAACAGGTGCTGAGTTTAGATCTAAATTCGAACCTAGAGATAAATCACGCGTTGCAATTAATAAATTATTGTTGTATCCAGCGTACGTACCTATTCGTAAATTCATATCACTCGGCATCATGTATAAATTTTCTCCGATAGCAAAATTTAATTGTGAACGAGCATATTGTAAAACATCTTGATAGCGTTGAATAGAAGATTGTAAATCTACAGGGGAATCAATTTCTGCATTTACTATATTTATAAATTCACGTTGCGCGTCTAAACCAGTACCACCCGCTAAAAAAGAACTTTTTGCTTGCGCTTGAGCTCCTAAAATCGCATAAACATACGTTCTTATAGAATCGTTAATTCTTTCCGTACCTATATCCGTAAAACCTACCGAGTTGCCGATTATAAATTTTGTCCACGCGAGCTCTGTAGATGGAGATTGTAAAATGTAACCAATTGTGTAAGTTGAGGGATGATCTCCAAAACTCATTTTTGTCGCGGTTTTATAATAATCATAATCGGTTACCTCGCTAGAGATGACGTTTAAACTACTTTTATCGTAGTTGTGAGTGGGAACGGGCTTGTAACCGTTATCGTAATAATAAGCAGTTCCTAATCCAGGCAATTTATATCTTCTCGCTGTTTACAATTATTCAATGTTGATTTATGAAAGTCTTTGCTTAGTCTTTTATACGCTTAACGCCTATATTATTATCAAACGCGCTAAAATAATTTTGAAAAGATGTAGGGCAACTCATTTTTTTTAGTAGTCGTCTTATTTGATAATAAACGTGAAATCTAAAAAAACTACGAATCATCATATTTAAATGATTTAAATGTTGTTAACTTACGCCACATCTCGTTGAACCACAATACGTTGTAAAATTTATTTGATTTTGATAAAAAATTAACGGATTATTATGCCAATCATCAACAACTTTATCGCTAGTAACTTTAGGTAACTTGTAGTTGCTAAAAACATTATCAAAATGTGCGGTAAAAAACTCGTTTTCGTTAACGTAAATGTTTATACTCGTTAAATCGCTAGCGTTAAAATTTTGAGGCGCTGTAAAATTTCCAGATGCTGGATATGAATACGTAAAATAACTCTTAAATGCTAATGGAAACGCCATTTTATTATATAAATATATAATAAAATGTATCATACCGTTGAATTAGAAATTGAAAAAAATGGTGGACAAGTTGAATTAGCCTACCCTATCGATAACAGAGGAGACAATCTCACAATAGCATTACTTAGCATAAATATTTGGGTAGGATATTACAACGTGCGTAAAAAAGAAAAAATTATCTATCGTACAACGGCGTTAGATGATGTTATAAAATTAATCGAACCAGGGCTTTACAACATTTTTGAAATTATAGATATTATATCAAAAAACGAGTCTTGGATAACGTTTACGATCAATCATGAGATAGGTACTTACACGTTAAAGTTAAACGATGAAAACAAGTCAGCAAAATTTACAGCTGGTTTAGCTAATTTACTAGGACTTCATAATGAATTTTTAACCGTAGGAGAATATAGTAAAAAAATCGATATAAACCCTTTTAAAAGTTTAAACATTCATTGCGACCAAGTTTCTACAACTAATAATTATTTTAATGGTAGTCCAAGCACCCTTTTAAATGTTTTTCCTTTGCAAGGTAAATCATTCGGAGATAGTATGTGGATGGAATATAAAAATCCATCATTTAAAAAATTAGAGGTGGGTACTTTTAGCGAATTAAGTTTTCAAATTAAAGATTCAAAGGGTAGAGATATAAATAATCACGGTTTTCCCGCTATTTTAAATCTAGAAATTATATAAATATGGCAAGTATTTACGGCCCTAAACGTACAACTCCAACTGCAGATAGTACAAGTACTAGTGGTGTAGCCTCGATTTTACGAGCATCACCTAGTGAAATTTATGAACATCATGGATATATAAACAGAGATGAAATTTTACAAAATATAGTTTTAATTGAAAAATTTAATGTTGTACTCGGATGGCACGCTCATTTTAAACAACCCTTTTTTATGTTTAACATTTCACCCACGTACTGCAGTATTTTTACGCAATTTATTAAAACTGATAGTTTTGTTACGCATTCAGCAACGCGTGATTATGCTGCTAACGTACATTATATTCCTTCTCCAGAACGAAATGAGAAATTTCATTTTATTGATAATGAAACGCAACATCTAAAGTATGAAATGTGTTTTAAAATACAACATGTACAAAAGGTTTTTGCAAAGGCAACCTTTTTTGGCGCGTTAAATTCTAAAATCTGTTTTAATATAAAAATTAAAAGTATACCGCTAAATTAAAAAATAAAAAAATAAATTATTTTCATACTATAAATATGGCGAGTATTTACGGGCCTAGTCGAGTTAAAAGCCAACTAGTTTTATTTAACAATAATCAAAAAAGTGTAGAAAAGAGTGGTCACTTGTCAGCAGATGAAATTGATTTAGCGAAAAACGTTGGACAAATAATTTAATTTTTAAAGAACAAAATTATAAGACGAAAATTTCGTTATATAATTTTTCACCCAGTGATCATGATGATAAATTTGCCTACATCAATTTTTATATTTCTAGATTATTATTTTATTCAGTATTTATTCAAGTATTTGAGGATGAAAATAACTCATATTCTTTAGTAAATAGTGAAAAAAAAAACGATGATGATGATGACGATGAATACCGTTTATTAATTCGTGAAGGTGATAGTGAAAAAGAAACTCTTTTAGTTTATGGCTTAAGTAGATCATTTACTCAGTTGAAACAACTGAGTTTTATCGTAGGTAAAACACGTTATATAAATATTATATTATGCTACGTACAAAAAAATCTAAATGTTAAAATTATTCTTAAACTATCAGTTTTTGGTTCTTTAGATAATGGAATCTGTTACGATATAAAAGTTAGTCAAATTCTATTAAATTAAAATCTTTTTCTATTAATAGTAAACAACAATGAGCGCGCCTATAGAATCAACGAATGTACTTTATCCAAATTTACCGTCAATGACGGATGATGCTAAAACATTTCGATTACAAAAAATCGATAGTATTCAAAAAGAATTAACGATTGAAAGAAATGAACGCGATGCTGTCTATAAAAAATATAATAAAATGATTAAAGCTTGTAGTATCGTAGAAACTTTATTTGAAATAACCGGTGTAGCAGCGGGAAGTCTTGGAATCGCTAGTATCGCCAGCGTTATATCCGCACCTGCAGGAATAGCATTAGAATGTGTAGCTGTAGGCTTAGTAAGCTTAGGACTAAACCTTAGATATATAAAATATAGACTAGAAAAAAAAGCTAAAAAACATAATGAAATTAGAGTTTTAGCTGAAAGTAAACTTAATACTATTTGTGATCATGTTTCTAAAGCCATTGAAGATAGTGTTATAAGTCAAGAAGAATTTAATTTAATCACTAAAGAGCAACAAAAGTACGTCTCAATGAGAGAAGCTATACGTCAAACTGCTAAAAAACCATCTAAAAATTTAAATGAATTTAAATTAAATGAAAATGGTGAAAATGATGATCAACAAAAAAAAGATGTCATACATCTTGTAGAAAAAATTATGAGTTTAAAGTAAATTTTACCGTCAATAAATCATACAGAGATATACCTCTGCAAGTAAAAATAACAGATAGGCCACCACCGTACGCCTCAGCAACGTAATCTTTCTAATCTCACTAAATTTTCTTCTTCTTCATCAAAACTCTTAACCTCTGCATCGTTGATGACGTCTTCTTCTTCTTTTTCTAAAGAGCTTTCGTCTTTAATGTATGCAGAAAACATACCTAAATTTCCTACTGGCACAACAATCTTTAACAACCCATTATCGGTATGAGGGGCGTAAAATTGTATTTGATTGTCCAATATTGAAATTTTTAATAAAACAGTAAATAAAGTCATAGCAAAAGTAGCTGTATAAGTTGGTTGTTGGTGTTGTTTTTTATCAAAATCTCCTAATTCTAAAGCTACGCTATAAAGATTGCCATTATCGCTAGAAAATCTAATAAAATCTATATTGTACATGACAATATTAATAAAAGTACCAACTTGCGACATTTTTTTTAGTTTTAAAAAATCACTGCTTTCTACAACACGAGGATATTTATAAATTCCATGAGAGTCATCATCGGGTAAACCAATTGGGTTAGTAAAAAACACTGTATTGATACTCACGCTACTAATTTCACATTTGTTTTCACCGCATGATCCAACGATGCACGTTTTAATATAAAGTTGCTCGTTTTTAACGTAAATTATCAATGATACTTTTCGTTTAATAGTACGAGTCATTTTTTGTAAATGGTTTAAATTGATTATAAATTTAATTGGATTTTCGCATTTAAATTCGAAAAAAAATTCACGGTTTAATACTATATCAGCGAGTATTCTTTCTGATTTATCAATCGCTCTACAATAAAAACCATTATAATCAACTTTAAAAGTAACCTTTGACTGAATAGTTACTAAAACGTCTATTAAACTTTTAAATGTATAGCCCTTTTTTATTTTAAAATAAAAATCATATTCAGTAGATTTCTTCACCGGTTAAGGTGTGCTACCTATATTATCATATTTTAAAAATTTTGATTCATCAAATAATACCGGCGCTAGTATTTCATATTTATTATTTCTCTCCATTTATTACACTTCGAGATAATTTTTTTTTTTTTTTTTTTTTTTAAATCCCACTTTTTTTAACTTACAATTTTTTTTCATTTTTAACAATGACGTCATACCTCATTTGCATAATTTGGCGTCTTTACACGTCTTCCGAGTTTTTTACCAAGCATTTTTTTATTTTATATATGGCGTCTTAACACACCCACCGATTTAAATATGATTTTAAAAACGCCTTCCGCGTGCTCCCCTTCGTGCATCCGAGGGGTAGTGGCCTAGACCCATTTTCTACCATACTACTCTTTCAAATCTTCGGATTAAATTAACGATAAATTGAGACAATAAGAACTAATAAATAAAGTCCACTTTATAACATATGTTAATGTTCAGGAACTTGTAATCACCATGTTCCTCCAAAATCCTTGCAATTTCATGTTGATTTTCGGGAGAAAGTCCGACACTTTTAGCGAGTGATCGTAGATCTCTCTCGCTCGGTCAACTGCATTGTGTGTGTGACTCCGCGTTACCGTGGCGGTCGTGAAAAATTGCTTCCAGCCGTCTGAAGAAAAACATGCGATTATTATATCGTATTATCTACTGGAAAATGACGTCTGATTTCATTCCAAATTCATATGGGGATGGATTATCGTTCGTACTTTCGGTTTATGGTGCCGTGTTTTGCAAAATTGGCATTGTTTTTCAAAGATCTTCAACGGAATTTTCAACGATGTTTTCTGCACCCCCCGACTCGCCTATCGATAACGCGCACGTAGAAATCAGTTCCTTGCATGGCAGGCTTTATTTTTGGTGCCCGCATTCGACTAGATACGACAACTCTTTCCGGTGCAAATGTCAACTTGAAAATTGGAGGCTTCAGATGCGTTGGTAACGTTGTTTCAAAACAAGCCGGGAGCGCGGGAGGTGGAAAATTCAGAAAGCTTTTTATCGTGTATTTTAAAAATATATTCTGATTTTTCTTTCGCATTCTAATAAATAAAGGATTAGATTTTTTTATGATATCAAAAATAAGCTGCTTTCTTATGCTTAAAGTCTCTAAATATCATCACAAAAATTGCAAATTCTCATGTTGTTACGCCTTGTCTAGTGGGGTAAAACGGTGTGTTTGACGCGCCTACTACTACCCAACTGTTGGACTTAGCTGGAATTGGGACACCCTGCCCCATGTAAAGTATCCCTGTCTGGGCTATAAAGTACTGAGCCCATCAAAATCCAACACCATGCAGTAACACTACCACCCAACTGTTGGACTTAGCTGGAATTGGGACACCTGGCCCCATGTAAAGTATCCCTGTCTGGGCTATACAGTACTGAGCCCATCAAAATCCAACACCATGCAGTAACACTACCACCCAACTGTTGGACTTAGATGGAATTGGGACACCCGGCCCCATGTAAAGTGTCCCTGTCTGGGCTATACAGTACTGAGCCCATCAAAATACAACACCGTGCAGTAACACTACCACCCAACTGTTGGACTTAGCTGGAATTGGGTCACCCTACCCCATGTAGTGTCCCTGTCTGGGCTATACAGTACTGAGTTCATTAAAATACAACAAACCCTGCTGTTAATACAAACAAAATAATATAAAGAATTGGTAATTAAAAAATAACCCAAATAATCACATTTTAATATAAAATTCTCTTGACGCATGCATGGCAGAATGTTTTATTCCTTTACATGCTTGGTGTTTACTTGACAATAGTACCATCAATCTTACCTAGAGTAACATAAATCATTTTGTCTGTGGTGTCATTTAAAAACATATATTCTCTCTCCACACTAGAATGAATAAAAATATTGATTGTGCTGTGATGTTGAGATCCAATTAAAAAATACTGAATGCAATTTCACCATGGAAAGAATGTCAAATCCAACGGCCACTTGTGCACAAAGTATGCATGTAGTTTTAGCAGACAACAAAATGGCCAACATCTCAAAAGTTGTGCACAAATTCATTGCTCAAAATCTCCTAAAATAATTATTCCAAACCTAACTTGACTACACTTTCCTCTCTTTTTATTTTGTCCTCTATCATATTTTGCCAAAAACTTAGTGATATTTGTGATAGCTTGTGAGAACAGTGGCTTGTGAGAACAGTTGGATTCAATATTTTTTCTTCACTGTTTTCTTGCAAATGATACAATTATGCAATTAGCTGAAACTTTCACAATCATGTTTGTTGGTCTTCATTCAAAGTTCTATGTTCAACTTTCAAGAAAGTTATGATATGAACATGGAGGTAGAATTGAAGAAAGTAAACATGCTCTGCCATAGAAGCAACTAGTTGTGCTTCCAATGTTCTCTTTAAGTTAAACTCAATTTCACAAACACTGTAAATGGCAAATAAATGTTTCAAAGAATCTCATGTACCCTCAACACGATGATGTTACAAATAAATCAACATCAGCACAGATCAATGCACTGCCGCTGTGCGAATGCAATTTCACTTTGTAAAAGTAAATCTTACCGATAACGTCCCAAGTCAGTCAATCGTTTCTGCATGAAATTTCAACCCCAAATCACTCCGAATTGTACATGGAACTTACATACGTTATCGACGAATACATATGAACGCCAATTCCAGAGATGACACACTTTCCGATGGTCAACAACAGGTAAAATCTTGCATTATTGTGGCGACTATCGACCTCGTTTATTGCCACAACAGCTGGGGTTCGGTGCTTGATGTCAAAAACGCATGTGGGTCACGTCAAAAATGACAACATTGTGAATATTTTAACAAAAGAGGGCGCTACACAGCTTTTAAATACCCACTTTGGCACGTGGCTTTTCAGATCATGAGCAAAAGCTTCAGCTGCGGATTATGTGCTAGTATTGCATCCATCGTATTTTGACATTAATTAAATTGAACTAAAAAAATTAATTTGATAATCTGGAATAAGCAATGGTATACTCTCCTTTTAAAAGACGAATTGTGGAATTGTAGAATTTTTGTGGAATTGTAAAAAATATGACCCAAATTCATAACCGAGGCATGATCCAGAGGGTAGCCAACTGCAACTTCGCAAAACTCTGAGCTAAAGGTGGGAATGTAATTTTAACAGTGCCCACATTGTGAAGGCGAATAATGGAAATTATTCGAAGTAAATCTTGAAGAGAACCTCTTTACTGTTCCCACAGCAGATGCAGTGTGCATGCCAGCTCTTAATCTCCCCCAGCGCTTAGATATTTGAAAATGTTGATTTTTCAAAAACAGCTTCAGTCGATATGGATACATTCTGAAAAAAGTTCCTTCAAAACTCCTGCCAATATTATATATAATGTATAATGCTTTAAGTGAGAATGTAACGCCCACGTTCTTGTTATTTTACGGGCAATTTCCATGCATCTTATTTATAAAAAGGTATCGCCCGTATTTAAGCGGCAATTTCTGAAATGTTTTATTTTCATTGGAACATTGATAATTTCCTTTTAAGAAGGAAAACTAAATACTTTGAAATGAGATATTTCACAAAATAGCTGTCAGAAGCTTGGTTATACAGTAAAACAGCGCCAAAAGTATTTTAGGACAGGACCCACCATAAATTCATTTCGGTACATAAATCATGTTTCTAAAGATTATTTAGAGAAACACGCAATTTTAAAGCATTTCTTTTCCTTCTTCAAAATAGTGATGTTCCAACAAAAAAGAACTTGTTCGGATATTGGCGTTAATGGCCAAAACACGGGCGATACATATTTAACTATAGAACCGATAAGGATACTCTCCACCGGCCATGCAAAGCCTCAAAACTTTCACTTTCAAATTATAGATGTTTCGCAAAATAAGTAACAAACAAATAAATAAGTAAATTAAAAAAATTATGCACGCTGTATCGTAATATTAATTAATTTACTTATGTCCCGGTATTATTACGTGATTTAAAAGAAATTTACTTTCCATTTGGAAAAGATTAAGGGGCAGTATCGTCACAATCAACAGGACATGAAATCGGAGTTGTTGTTGTTGTTGTTGTTGGTTTTGTTGGCACTTTGGCAAACTATGTGCCCTTTGTGCCATCAACAATAGAAATTAAAACTGAGCCTGAAAAAAAGTGAAGCGAAAATATTATAGGAGAAGAAAGATATACAAAAGGGAGGCGGCCGACTGATCCACCAAGCACAATGCAACTAAAGTTGTGATGAGCCCTGCGAGGCCGGATCGTGTACCAGCAGTTTAAGTGCCCGGGCACCGCCAGCTGTTTTGCAGATCCGCAACACCTCCAGGGGGGAGAGAAGTTGCAATGCCCAGCCAAACGTCAGTTTTCTCCCAAACAGATAGGCATTAATCTTAAACAATCGCAGAGATCACACTTTAAGAAATTAAATGGTAATTATGAAGAAGTGTTTATGAAGAATTGTAAAAGGAAAAAGAAAAATAATGTAATACAAGGGTATAGAGGGCGATGTCGGTTATATATTGATGTTACTTTTTTTGATGAAATTTATTATTTCACAAGCATTTTGTTTTTCTCCCAATAACTTTTTTAAGGTCATTTGGGCGTTTGAGTATCCTAGTTTTTTTTGTAATGTGTCCCTGTTTTGTTGGTATTTTTTGCAGTTAATTAGAAGATGTTTAACATTAGAGCCATGTTTCTTGATTGCATATGTCTGGTTTTTCGGTAAAATTATTTAAAGCATTCTTAAATTCATTTCCATGTGCAATTAGTGATTGTGCATTCCATTGAACAAAAAGAACCATTAGGAGAAGAAAGATCATGTAGATGTTTTTCTACTTCTCCCTTTTGGAGTGTGATTTGTATTTTTAGTTGATGTACTTGGTGGTGCCATTTGAGATTTGTCAGTTGTTTCCTTTTGTTTAGGTTGTGACTGTTTTTGTGATTGTTCTTGTATTTTTATGTCATCAGATGATTGAGATTGGGTTCTGTGTTTTCTTTGTTTGCTAGTTTCTTTATGTTTTGGAGTTTCACTAGTATGAAGTATGTGGTCAATAAGTGATTTGATTGCTGTATCTCTGTCTTCTTTCTTCTTAATACGATCCCAGATTTGCATTGTTCCAGTTAGTAGTTCTAGAAGGGATTGTCCAGATTTAATGCATATGAAAGGTGTATCTGGTTCTGTTTGTGTTCCTACAATTGAGTCTGTTTGAGTAGAAGCATTTGCTGTACTGGTTTTTGTTAGATAGACGGGTGTTTTGTTGCTGTTTTGTGCGTGATTAACCACTTTGATTTGAGATTGTTCTTTATGTTTGATGATTGTTACAGGAGTTTGTGGTGAATCTTTGTAAACAACTACATTGGTTTTTACTGTTTTTGCGGCTTCTGCATATGATATGTTATATGTGACTCTGATGCCCTGTATTTTTTCTCATCTTTAATTGTAGTACATCCTGCATAAGCTGATGAGTGACTACCACCGCATCTGTAGCATCTGACTTGTTCTTTTTGGGTGCACGACTCATAATTGTGGTTACCGCTACATCTTACACATCTAGTTTGAGCACGGCATCTACTGGCTACATGTCCTAGTCTCTGACAGTTGAAACATCTAATAACAGGAGGAATGTACGGTTTTACTTCAAAAATTTCATATCCTAACTGAATGCGTGAAGGTAGATTAGGTGTGTCAAAGGTGAGGCATACTGAAAGACTTTTTTCAAGATGGCCGTCTCTTTTACGCATGAGTCTCTTCACTTCGGTAGTTCCAGATTTTTTACAGGCTGCTAAGATTTCTTGATCTGATATGTTTGTCGGTAGACCTGTTATTACTCCTTTGCTCTGAGTTTCGGATTTTGCAAATTCTGTTTCAACAGACCATTTTCCTAAGTGTGAAATTGTTTTTAGTTTCCTAGCTTGGGTGGAGCATGGAGGAAGGAAATATGTTTCCTTCCTCCATGGGTGGAGGTATGACATCGGACTGTGATGCCCCCTTGGTTGTTTTTAGTGACATTTTTAATAAGGTCGTGTCCAACAGAGTTTAGTGCTTTAGCAATTTTGATAGGATTTATGTTAGCTAATTTGATATCTGGAGAGGTGATAATTACTAGAGTAGGATTACATTGTGAGGTGTTATATACATGACGGCGTTTTGGTTGTCGATCACCTGCTGTGCTATCTTCAGAGTCACTAGGAGATTCACTTAAGCATTCGCTAGCATTACGTTTTAGAAATTTCCTCTTATTGTTCGATTTTGGAGTCGGAGTGTCACTATCTTGGGCTTGGCTGATTAATTTTTCAAGAGTTGAACGGGAATTTAAGTTAGGTCTGTAGTTTCCTTCTTGACTGTTCTGAGATATTTGATCCCACCACATGTCATCTTCTTCGTCATCGGCCATGTTGGTTTTTGAAGAGTGCAGAGATACAACAGTTAAAGTACTATGATATTGATAGTATAAAAGCCAGTTAAATGAGAAAAAGTGTGATCTCCGGATTGAAAAGAAAATGCCTACCTTTTAGAGTAGCCTATACAAAAGCTCCAGCTACGAGTTGAAAAAAAGGATTCCAATTTCGCAATAATTTTAAGTCAAAAAGGTGGTCTTTGAATTCAGGCCACAGACTCAGTATGTCTTCTCGCATCGAAGTCCAGACACGAAGTCCTGAAATCGGAGTGCTATTATTAGGGTAACTCAATGACTGCCATAATACCCTAGGCCTATGATATTTATCGTTGCTGCTGCATAAATGAGGCAGTAACTTTCAGTTACTAAGTTCAGTTCATCTTGAACTATGACACCGACTCCATGCATGCCCTGTTGAAAGTCTGCTTTGATCGTGACGATACTGTCCCTTTAAACCAAATAACGGGATAAATAAGGATACATACAGAATATGCATCTATTGCGGTATTTAAATACATAAATGAATTCGATCACGGTCACACGGTGGGTCCATGGTCAATAATTTAATTTACTGTTAATATATCAAATTATTTGTGAAATAATTTACATCCTATAAGGGCCAGACATTTGTAGCCTTCTTGACACATGTGGCGCAGTTAAATATGTAATTATTGCGTAAGGATGAGTCCACTCATGTATTAAATTACCTTGGGGAATTAGGGTAGGTCCTATATGCTCCCCCCTTTTTTCTGGGAGATGATCTATAGGCCCCACCACCAGACACACACACGTGCATGTATAATGGTGTAAACCGAAAACCTCCTAGTTCCCTAAGTTCTATGCGATTCCCTTTGCTGTTTGACTGGAACGTTTTAGGCACCTATTATTTTGATTTGTACACGTTTGACAATTGATGACATTTTCACCAAAACATGTACATACATAACACACACATTAAAGATTATATCGCCCGACGTGTTTGGCTAAGAAGACACACAAAAATATAATTTTAAAAATGAACGAATTGTGAAAAATAATCTCGTTGTTAAAAGAAAAATATGAAATTCGGATGTCGGAAACTGTAAATAAAAGCGATATTTAAAAAATGCACTTGATTCTGATTGACATCCTTGTCAGATTTTGTTCCCATTCAATATCTCAAATGAAAACATTTAACTTCCTTAGCCCTATGCAGAAAAATAGCAATTCAATGTCTATTTTTTACCGTCAAATCGGCCCAACTCACAGTCACAGGCGATATACCTTTAAAAAAATCCCTTGTGGTTCTATTTTTTTAAATGCTGCCCTCTGTGGCCGACTTGGAGTTAATTAATTTCGCCCGGGATCGGGTACCCGACCGGCCCACTGATCGTAAATCTTTAAAACTCATTTCCATTCGTTTGTGGTGAGGTGCACAAAAATAATATAGCAGAGGTAAATTATGTAATACATTATTTAAAGATGCATCGCCCGGGTTGTTTTAACGGAATCGGTAGTTCCCGGTAATTTTCTTATTAATATGAAAACTACTAATTTCCTTACACGCAAACATTTAAGCTTGGTCTGAAGTTATTTTTGTTGTTGAACAAACAAGTTCCATAGCTAATTAATGATGCATCCCGTCATTAATTCATTCATGCACTTAAATACTTTAAACATGCTTAAATACTTTAAAAATGTTTTGTAAAATGTTCAATTTTAAAGGGACAATATCGTCACGATCATGCTTAGCTCAGTGACTGAAAATAATACCCCCACACGACAAGGTCATATCACAGTTGCTTCTGCATAAATGAGCCAGTAATTTTCAGTCACCATATTCATCTTAAACTATGACACCGATTCCATGCCTTGTTGAAAGCCTGCTCTGAACGTGACGATACTGTCCCTTTAAATATTTTGCTTTGTCAATTGAATTCCTTTCTTTCGGGAAAATGTATGTTTTAATTGCCGGGAGTCACCGGTAAAATAAAACACTCAGCACGAATAAATGAAAAGCTCCATTAAACCATACGGAATAACAACTCTTGCAAGAGCCGAGTGCGGATGAAAGTATGATTGTAAGTGCTGAACTTATTTAACCCACGGACCATCGGCCAAGCCCACTCAAGTCTTCCTATTACATTACAGTGGATAATTGGCTGTCTTCGATTAGTCTCACGACACGCAGAAATAACAAGCCCGATGTCCATAAGCATTTATTTTGAATGATCATCATTATCAGACACAGATTGTATTCAACCCCTTTAAAGTTGCAATCTTTAATGTCTTACTCATCTTCCATCCTCTAGATCTACACATCACATTCCATACCCGTGACATGACTCTGCATCATAATTGTCAACTGTATTTTCTCAGAATCAACATTCGCATCTTCTTTGTAATTTCATCATAGAAGATGTCTGCTTGGGAGCACATCCCACTAAATTATGAAAAATCCAATTTCAATTTACACGAAGTGCCGAAGAGAAAAAAACACGCAAGACCGGAAGGTCAACAATAGTCTTCCTGTACCGTACTGTCATTGTTCTGTACTGCTCCACATTTGCCGCAAAAGAGAATGATCCACCCCTGTTCTTCATGTCCAGCCGCCCAGGAATGCAATCACCCATGTATTATACGGACGCAAGCACTTCTCGTGCAGTGACCGTTTTTTCAAGTCTGGTGTAATAAATATATGGTGCCGACGCGACGCGCACGCGGTGCCGGTGGTGCATGGTGTGCATGGCCGGCCGGCCGGTATCATATCCCAAGTCAATGAAAATATATCAATGCATGAACAGGGAAGGGCGCATTGTCAAAATTCCGAGTAACGTCTGATTTTTAGCAACGATTTCCTGTTGTTTAGAAGGAGTACTGTAATTCAGCTTCGATGATCTGGTAGTTGGGAATATACAGAAAGATATAAACCAGAATTAAGACTTTTTAAAGATGAAGATTCGACGCATCTGCATTTTGTGTGTGATTTGGATGGTAGCAACGTGTTGGGCGCAGGATAAGGATGAACTTGCACCAGGTAGGCCTATATAGCCTATGGTTTGACACATTATTGTTCGACGTACATGTACATGTACATTAATTATGGCCGAGTTTACCAGTTGCGGTATGAATCGCAACTGTGATTAACAATAACATAACAAAAAATGGGATTAGTTAGGAATCGGCATGTGTTATGGATAAAATAACTCTTAAAGGGGGACTGACATGGATTTAAATCAAACAGTTAAATATGTGATCGTTTTATTCTTTTATATCAGTAAAAGATCAATACAATTTTTGTTTTGTGTTTTTATTGTTTTTGAGAGTGTTATTTTACCATTGTAAAAATGCCCCCTACTTTTACGCCCTGCACGGAGGAGCTGTTCGTGACGTCATGTCGGGAAGAGAAATTCGGCTCAAAACTCGGCTCAAAATGATAGCTGCACAAAACTATGTCTATGTGAGCCGATGGACCTGACCACTTTACTCTTGTCAGTCGAACTTTGCTCGTCCAAATACGGCGATTTTTGGGTCACTTGGGAACAGATGAAGGCTAACACCGTCTTTGGTGGTGTTGTTGCATCCTGCAGAAACACATCTTCACGGCATTTTATTAGTTCCGGAAACAAAAATCACGGAAGAAATAAAATCGACGCTACGTGTGTGAAACGTTTGTATGTACATGTACATCATGGACACATCGGATCTTCCCGACCTTACGTCACATATCTTATGCAAATGAAGCTTCCACCATGGGCGGGGTTGCCTCCCCCAAACACTTCAAACATTGTTTTAAAATACTTGTACTCACAAATCAATGATTAAATAGACACAGGTGGGTCTCAAAAACAATATTTTATTACAAAACGACTTAAGTACACACACAATAAAGGATGTCAGTCCCCCTTTAATGATAGACCTTGCCAGTAAAGTAAGCCATGGTTTTCTGAAATATTAATTCTTTCTTCAACGTAGGCCTAACTTAGATTAATATCGTATCCGACCGCCACTTTTTAAGTTTTTTTTTAAAATTTTGTTGCAACCACCACTAACCAGTTAAAAAATTATTACAAAAAATTCAAAATAATTCAAAAAAACCCTTACAAAGTGGCGGTCGGATACGACATTCTTTCCGAAATGCTGTTCAAACGTTCTTTGGCTTTCTTTATATTAAATTAAAAGCCTTATAACAATCGGAACTGCCATTAGCATGCCCATTGACTAGCTATGTGACAAAAATTTTCAAAATCAACAGATTCCAATACAACTGGTATCATTGTCAAGGTCTTGAATAGACGGTTACAATGATTCCTGTGACCAAAAATAAGGAAGTTATGACATGTTGAATCCGGCAATTTTAGGCCCGTAAATGGCAATTATTTTATAAGGAAAAACAAAAGAAATGCAAATTTGACTTGTGACCCGTTTCCTAGATTTTCTCGGATTCCATATCATAACTTTCTTAATTCTTGTCCGATTTTCAAAAGGTTGGTATCACTGGAATGCTTGGGAAAAGAATAATAACCTATTTCCAGGCTAATTCAATGATTAGTTTGTTTTGTAGTGCTGATTTACAAATAAGAAATACAAAAAAAATGTGTTAAAAATAAATAATAATAATGAAAAAAAATAATGAAAAAGAAAAAAAAATCAAATCTGAGGATTATTTTCATATTTTGACACTGAAATCTTCGAGAAATTCTTATCCCTGATTTAATTAAACATTATAAAAAATAATAAATTATATTGGACTGGAAATATGAAGGAAAAAAATGAAATAAGTTCATGAGAACTAATATTATTGTGTTACGCCGATGTATATTAGGTTTAAACGGACGATTTATCGGACTGAAAATTGGTAGGTCTAATGCGCGCTGAACGTGGCGCAATACAATCTTTGGTTGACATCGATGTTTGGGAATAAAAAAAACATAACTGGGAATTGTCCAATCGCCGTCAAAATTGGTCAAGAGGTAGAAAACAAGTATAGAAAAATGATTTTTGTGGTTTGATAAGTGATTTTACTCAACTTTTGGTAAATCGTCGATGGTTTTGATGAGCAAGAGCGAACCCAAATTTCGAGAATTTTTTTTTGAAACTTCTAGATGCCGCATTTAGAAAATTTGAGAAAGAGGATGAAGTAGAATATGTGATCTACGTCTTCAAAAAAAAAGCTCCTGGGTACGTAAAAAGAACGGCCTCAGCGAAACGTTATAAAGCGCTATCTCCACAGTGTCTTCGACACAGCGATTCAACCCGAGATTGAGGCCGCGGCCAAAAAGATTTGCGACAATGTGTGGGATACACACATACCTACATTGACTTGCAAAATAACCTTGCATCATGAGAAAAAATGAGTACCCTTGCGGTAAGAGGATGTGTACAAAGTCAGTGGGGGTGATTTAAAAAAAAAAAAATTGTGATAAGTTTAAAGTTTTTACGTTAGTTGAAGTAAATAAAAAACATGTTTAGCATCCCTGCCCGCTTCCTTTTTGGGGGCCGCATGGATTTTAAATTTTTTTTTACCAATTCAAAATGAGATTAATAAAACGTAAAATGTCAACTGATCCATCGGAAAATAAAATACTTGCAAGTCAGAATTTCTAATTTATAGATTCTGTCGGTCCAGTCGACCGTGCAATTGTGCAATCTCCAGTCCAAGTACGTACGTTTTTGCATGGCCCCATCCGTGTGTTTCGGGTTTATTTCCCGCCGTGCGTGGCCAAGCCATCCTTGTGTACAACCATGGAGCTATGGTAATACTAACGTTAGTCTGATTTCCCGGACCGGATACGTACATTTTATCGTCGACGTTGCCAAGTCAGGGAACAGACGGTATGAGCTCATGCAAGAGTGCGCACGCGCACGTTCCATTAGACTCTGGGACAAGTCGTTAGACAGTCATGTTTTGTCTGTAGGCGCCGCTGTATATATACCAGCGCGGAACGCTGTTGAAGCTAGCAGCAACTAAACTCGGCTAATTATCGACTTGATTTCAAGTCTAACGTTTCATGAATGACGTGTTTCTCACAACCACATGTACGTAGACAGCTAGCTGCATGATCGGCTGCCGATGTGTTGTTAGCACTTGTCAAATTTAACAAATTTAAAAGGCTCAAAATGGTTTTCGTGTGCGTCTTTTGTGTGCATTTTTATTTTCCAACTTTAAATTTATTCTTGTGAAAGTGAGCTACATGGTTTTTAATACTGAACAAACTATTTAATAAAACCACTGTAAACATGTTCAACGTCTTGTCCAACATGTTTCTTTCATTATTGTTTGAACAGTGGAAAAACCAATGGTTGTTCGAAATTTTTAAAAGAATGGCGGCCATCTTGAAAATAAAAAATAAAAAGCCCTCCATTTTTTTCAGAAACCCGGACGCTAAACATGTTTTTTTACTCGGCCTTATGGATAATTATTCTTTGAAATTGGTTAGATATAATAATTATAGTATAGCGTTTATAATCGAATAAATTTCAAAGAAAAATTCTCCATCACGTTGTCATAAGTAATATTTGTAGCTTTACATGGTGAAATGGATAAGTAAAGACACCATGCGAAATTCTCAAATTGAGTAGTAATTAGTTCTTAAAAGAACTGGAGGTTACAACTCCTTTGAGTTGTAACCTCCAGTTCTTTTCAGAACTAAGTACTACTCAGTTGAAAATTTCACATGGTGTCACTGCAATCAGTCTTTACTTGTAATGTTGTTATAATACATTAAAAAAAACTCACCCCAACCTTGTTTGCAAGGGTACTCATTTTTTCCCCATACCACAAGGTACTTTACAAGTCAATGTGCAGAGAAATGAATAGCAATGGTTGTACACATCAAGATATTACATGTATTTGTTCATATCCATTGATATTGTGTCGGTGGTGCTTTTAATTTAGATGAGATGCTATATTTTATTAAGACAAAAATTGTCATTATTGGGATTATGAATTGATTAAATTTTTGCCCCACCCTTAGAAAGCCCCACGTGTACAGTGCTTCATAGTAATATTCAAAAGGCAACAAATCTCGTCATGTTAGTACAATAATTTCCCAAACAAATTTTTGACTTCTGGAGACTAAAAATTCCATACGAAAAGTCTGAAACAGGAGTTTCCCTTAAACATTTTTTTCACTAGCTGGCTGTACCAGTAAGTTTGACTATTAGCTAATTCTTTGAATTTCGCAATGCTATTTGAAAATGATGAAATTATGGCCCAGTGGAATAAAAGGTGTAATTTTATATAAAATAAACAGAACTAGGATTCAGTGTGCAATCTTTGTAATTTTGACTAACCTACAATGTACTAAACTACTAACTAGAAGAGGGGTTTTGAGTAGTCTGCCGCAGTTTAAACTGGCATCTGGCCAGCAGACCACTGGCAAATTCGAACCCTGCTGAAAGCATTTTCAGTGTTCAATTCCTTTTAATTAATAATTTATTTACAAGTACAATAAGAGTGAAGTTCACCAGAGACTAGTAGTTATTAATGGAAGTAGTCTGACATCACAAGCCATGGCTTCTAAAGCTACAAACAAAACTTGTAATATTAAAGATGTACATGTATCACCTGTGTTTTTGGCTATTTAACCAGTTCGCGTCGGAGGCCGTGTATACACGCAATTTATTTTTGCACCACGGATCGGAGAGCGTCTATACATGCCAGAGGAAACTCCGGAATATTTGTATGCATGCTCGGTTGACGTGACAACGAGCCGAGTGTACAGTGACATGCTCGGTAGACGTGGCCACGCGCTGTGGAAGCTTCCATTAACGTGTTTGTGTGGGGAAAAGAAACCTGCACAGGGGCCCAGAAAAACTTTTTTATTCCTGACGCGAACTGGTTAAATGGCAATTTCTTTTTTCATCGGAACATTGCAATTTTACCTGAGGAAGTGGAAGTGGAAACAAAAATTACTAATTTCTCAAAATAATTGTGAGAAGCATGGTTATACTGTATGCACTGTAAATGAATTTATAGTGGGTCCCATGGCACTTTTCTACTTTAGCTTTTACTTAGCTTCTGACAACTATTTTGTAAAATATCTAATTTCAAAGTATATTGTTTTCCTTTCTGAAAGGAAACTACTGTCTCAATGTTCTAATCCTTCTGTGACTACAAAGATCAAAAATTGTCAAAATGTTGATATACTTGCTATGGTATATCTGGTGCACTGAAAAGTCAAACACTGTCTAACCTTATGTGTAGTAAGTACATTTACAGGTCAAAATGAGTCGACCGTTTTTGACTGATAAAAGCATGGTCTCGTATTGTTGAAGGTGGTCAAAATGACAGTAAAAACCAGTCAAAAATGCCCCTGTGTGCACATTTGGGTCAACAGTTAAAACAGGCAGTTGACTGGTTTTGACCACTATAGCTACATGTACTTGCCACTAAAGTTCAGCTATATACAGTAGTAGAAGGGTTTTAATGAAACAAAAAATCTGGCAATTTCTGGTATAACACAGGAAATAGATTGAGTATTTAATAAATTTTTACAAAAATGAAAGTCTATGTAAGATAATAGGATATGAAATATTTCCTGTTCCTGTTATTATTATATTTATACTTGTATGGTTTCACTTTTTAAATTATTGTTATTGGTTTTTTATACATATATTTTGCTCTTGATTCCTTTAAAATATGGGTGCACTGAAGGACATTCTTCCAAACGCGTATTCTAATAGTCACAAGCAATTTCTGTGGAATTGTAACATCAGTCTGTTCTGGCTCGTTGCAGAGGATTTCATCTGCCCCCCCCCCCCCCACTTTTGCTTGATTAAAAAAAACATTCTTCGAAATGACAAAGTATGTGTACCGTGTAAACAATACTGAACCACAATCTAGACCCTTTAGACACATACATACAAATGTACATGTAACTATCCGATTTTTTTAAATTTATTTATTTATTTTTTTATTAAATTTTTTTTTGTATGGGGAATGGGGATGCTACGAGTCATTTTTAATATAGAGGCAGGAAATTATTACAGTAAGTCCACATTTATTATGACTCTAATAAAACAAGAGAAACTTGTGTTCATTTTGGCTATTTTATACATTTGGGAGTATTTGTGTTTTTACAAAATTGTTTACCGGTACCCGGGTATCCGAAGATTTCCAATTTTGGGAATCCGGTTCCTGAAATAACTAAAAATGCACAGCCTTAGATGCTGCCTACATGCTGTTTCTTTGATTAAATCACTGTCTTTCAACTGATTGAATCGGACAAATGTAACAGAAACTAAATTGCAGTTTAGTACTGCTGAGGTGGATGGATCAAAATAATAATTGTGAAACTCACACCAGATGGCTGGACCTAGAATTGTGGTTGGTGAGCTGAGAAATGAAACCATGGTGTTTCTGGTAACCTGAGGGCAGGGGAGTCCTCATCACACTGCAAGACAGGTTGGCCCCCTGCATGGGACCTCCCTTAAACTTTCAGTTTGATTAATATCAGTTGTGAGTGTTTTATTTTGATAGTTTCTGGTTGTGAAATTTTCAGGAAAAATACTTGTGTTTTCTAGAGGAAGTACATGTAACATGCACAAAAATGAATTCAGTTGTGTTGTTATGCATGTATGCTGTACAATACAGCATTTTGAAATTAGCCAATCCAAAACTGTCAATCTGATTCATTGACCAATCCAATTTGATCAACGGCTTTTATTGCATGTATAGTATGTTGCTAATTAATCAGGTTTTTTATTTATTTATTTTTATTATTTTTTATGAACACACTCATTGGCGTTGACTGAGTTTTATTCATGCATACACTTAAGGGCACCACTGTTGATACATTGTACACGTATGTTCATGGATCGGGAATGACGTCACAAACAATGCGTCTGTGTGCAGCTGCCCTAACAACATGCACAAAATGTTTCAAAATTTAGTTGGGACAAATCTGTTTTAAGACCAAAACAATATTTAAAATAGGCTTATAAATGCAGTTGGTAAGTGGGACATTTCAAAATAAGCCATGCCACCTTCAAATTGCATTGCCCACTTTTTCTTTTTTGAATTACAGGAGAAATCAAGTGTTATACAATATACATGTACATGTAGTTGATCGGGATGTACATTTTGCATAAGATTAGAATTGTACTAATTGCTACCATTTCAGCGATACAAAATTGGAATTGTGCACACAGGGAATTATTTCTTCTTGCTATGGAGCCAAAAGTTGTACAATGAGTGTGCATACTGTCAATACATGTACTTACAAAGAGGATAGCAGTCAATGCTTTTGGTTGAAAGGTTGGAATTTTTAGGCCCGTGTCATGATAAATATGTAAGCAAAATCTGATTT
Organism: Zoroaster sp. YZ-2022; assembly: GCA_029582265.1. Classification (NCBI taxonomy): domain Eukaryota; kingdom Metazoa; phylum Echinodermata; class Asteroidea; order Forcipulatida; family Zoroasteridae; genus Zoroaster; species Zoroaster sp. YZ-2022. The sequence continues at coordinate 30,975,280 of CM055830.1, forward strand.
TTTTTTTTTTCAAGAAAGTGGTAAATGTTGTGTGTAACATTGTACATGGGAAATGCTGATAAGCTTTTTGGAGATAATGGCTTTGTATTATACATGCACAATGCATTCAATAAATCTGATTGTCAATAAGGAATTTTGTCAATTGGCCAATTTCTATACATGTACCTTAGCATGTCAAGATGAACGTTGTCATTCAATGCTTGTTGTACTGCATATTGCTTACCAGGAGAAACAAGGGTAATTTATTAAATTGCCATTTTTAAAGAAAATGTTTTAGAAACTTTATTTTTTAAATTACCCACATTAGTCCTCCAGAAAAAAAGGTACATTGTTTATTTTGAACATGTACATTTGTACTTGTATGATACTGTAGGTTATTTAATGTAAAGCTCCATTTACACTGTACCTCTATACTAGCAACCTTGAAATCAACAATGGGGGGGGGGGGCATGACTTAACAAATCCCTTCAATTTAAAAAAATGTTCACACATGGTTGTTACCTTCACTTTCAATGAAATCTAAACATGTTCAAATCCATTATTTGTATACAAGACAGTTGGCCCAAGGAGAGTTGTTTTTAACATGTTATGGGGCCACCTGTACAGTACACAAAATGTAGGCCTATGTGTGGCTCTATGGTTTGTTTAGTAGTGGTACATTTTTGTAAAAAAAAGCACTTCAAGGTCATTGGGGTGACACTCCAACAGTGCATGTTTATTTGACCTCATGATGACCTCAGTGCTTGAAAGTAATAAAATGGCCATACATTGTAAATTGTAAGGGATATGGTACTTAACTGTTGAAAAATGTATTATGTTTCTGGAAATGTTTGAACCACAAGGAGGAATTTTAAAAAGAAACAGCTGAGGAAAACTGGATTTTGGATGCACTTTACAACACTGAAATATCTGAAGTGGATGCAATTTCACAATTGTTCAGTGATAGTAAAATGTATTATAATGTAAATCCTATTATAGGATTGATGGAAAATGAAAAAAAAAAATCAAGGAATGTTCTGACTATTAATGAGTGTTTTGAAATTAAAATGTTGTTCTTAACAGTACATATAATTTAACAAATGTGTTTATCCCGAACCTGTTGTGCAAGATTAATCTAGATGCTACATTTAATAATTGTTGCCTGGCGTGATGGGGTCCATGGCGTTTTGTACACCCGAGGGGGCTGATGGCACCCGAGGCGAAGCCGAGGGTGCCATCAGCCCCGAGGGTGTACAAAACCCATGGACCCCATCACGCCAGGCAACAATTATTTTGTTATACCATGGTATTAGATTACGTTACCGAAAAAATCTTCCAGTAAACTGTCTAAGTCTGTAACTGGAAGTGTCTGGAAGTTGCTGTCATCTCGTCCCGTTGCAGTATTCGCGAACTATTCGTACTGCATGGTCGAAGCGAACAAATTCACACACGGCAGACAAGTTGTTTAGCTGGTCCCTACAGTGCATCAAATTGAAATATAGCGTGTTCTGCGGAGTACCAGCAATATAACAACCTCGGTCGCTGTTTTCACTTCTTGCAATCAAAAGTAGCACTTGTGAAAGATATATGGGGATGATACTCCCGGGGACGATCAGGGTGATGTACCACTCTTGAGAGGTGAACATCACTTTTTGAGTGACGTCACGAGGGTAACATGAAGATTTGTGATTTGTCATGTGACAGGCTTTCGACCAATGAAATTACACAATCTAAGACCATGATATAACAAGTATAAATGTACATGTACAATGCTATATGTACATGTACAATGCAAAGTTTGTTTTGTGCAATGTAGCATGTACATGTAAAATACATGTATACATGCATGTACATGATGCACTTTTAATTTTGCTAGCATTTCTGTGGGCGAAAATTAAGAAATTTTGATCAATAGAACCCTCCTGCTACTATAAGGGTCAAAATCAATCAAAATGTTGAAATACTTCCCAAGGTATATCTAGTGCACTTAAAAGTCGAACACTGTTAAACCTTACGTGTAGTAAGTACATTAAAAGGTTAAAATGAGTCGACTGTTTTTGACTGGTAAAAACATTGTCTGGTATTGTTCAGGGTGGTCAAAATGACAGTCAAAACCAGTCAAAAATGCCCCTGTGTGCACATTTGGGTCAACAGTCAAAATGGGCAATTGACTGATTTTGACCTCTACAGCAACTTTCCACTAAAGTGCAGCAATAGTAGGAGGGTTAAATTTGTTATTTATTAGATATCAGTGATTGACCAAGCATTTCTAAGTAGTGTGTATTAGTAATTGATTATACTGTCATGTCAGTGATTCACAGTGCATGCATGCTGACTACCATATGACCATTCAACCGCTGCCTCATGTAATACCACTAAAATGCCCAGGCGAGATGAGTACTGCAGAAAACCTGCACAAAGCCAACCCTATTGACCATGATGAGTGTACATTGCAGATGAACATGTCTGTGTTACCCTACACATGTACAAGATGGGCATACCTTATATGGTGCCCGTCAGCTGTATTGGATAAGAAGCAATAGGATTGACCTGAGACTGAAATGAATTATGGACTATCTAATAAATTGAAAATGTATACACTGCAATACATTGCAATTGGATTAGCAAAGATGTGTTTTGTATCACTATAAATGTTAAGCAAGGATACTTGCTTTAATGTGGGATAAGTACATTGTACGCTTTGAGTAGAGGGTCCATGATTTACAAAACAATGTAGGTTTAGAAAATGATATTTCAGCAGGATGTGTACTTTGATTTGGAATGTACATTATTCAGGGAATTTGGTTCATTGTTAAATTTATGGCTTATTTTATACATGTCCATTATTTACACTCTGTATAGGTGTACATTTGTGTACTATCTATCATGATCAGTACAATCTAACCCCCTCACAATAGAAAAACAGTAGATACATGTACATATATGTACATCAGACTTGCAGTCACAAAAACATACATGAACATCTATCTTTAAATATGTACATTGTACATACATTTATAGACACTCACTCGAAAGTGAAATTATCAGTTTATTTTTATAATTCTCTATTTAGGTTTTTTATGTACAAAGTAAATTTTAACCCATATTTTACCCGAATATGAATGACTGCTTGTGAATACACACAATCAAAATCAACCTGACCTGACTGAAAAAATTCTCAGTCAGAACATTTTTCAAAAAAAGGTTGGGGGCGCTATGAAAATTGTATACCCGTGCCAATTAGGGGTCAAATTCTGGATAAAATGTACGAACAGCATCATGAGATTGTATCTTCCATAGCAAAATGTAAACTACATTTTTTTTAATCGTGTTTTTGTTTTGTATGAGGACGTGTGTGAGGACCTCAGGATCTTGCTGGTTGGTTGCCTTCCTAAAAATATATGTTTAAATAATAAGCAAATATTAAGTTTTTATATTTTTATGTTAGTATTGTTTTTATATCGCAAAGTGTGCCTATAGCCATGTTGTTTATCGTTGTTTGTGTGATTCAATGTTTGTTTACTTCCTAAGTGGTTAGCATCAGGAGATCAACTCGACAGTAATTTAGTTGACTTTTTTGTAATCCTACAGGGGTGCCACTTTTGTTTCTGTTTCTGTTAATTTAATGTAAATTTGTGTTTATTTGTTTTTTCTACCTGTGAAATCAATAAATGAAATGAAAATAACATTTGTGCATACTGTACATATACTATCTATTTTGTTACTGATACTTTGTACAAAATACGCTGAGTTATAAAACCATTCAAAGTTATTACCATATGCTGGGTACTAAAATAAAACACATTTTTTACCAAGAAATCGTGTCTTATATTGTTGATGTGCACATGTACTGTATACGTACATGTACATATTTAAGCATGGTGTATCTCCAGATCTGTCACTTATAACCTGTTGGTACAGGTACATCATGTACATGTACATGAATATCATTTTACAGTGTACTGGGTAGAAATTACAGTCCAGACATGAATGTAAATATTGGGGGATTTTTTTGTCATTTTACTGCTAGGACTAGAAACCATGGGTAAAACAAACTTGGCATAAATCGTGTACATCACCCCCCCCCCCCCCATTGCTCCAAGCAGTCGCGTGCTTGTATTCCCTTCATGATCCACTGTGTACACTGTATCCCATACCTTATCACATTATTAATTTATAATCTTGTAAACTCGGACAAAATTTAATTTTCCTGGATAGACTGCAAATCATTACCAGGGGCATGGAGCTGGACCTTACTCAAAACACTGGAGGCCAGTTTTGGTTACATGTATCTTCTGTTAAGCAGCTGTGTATAGCCTTGTTATGGTAGTATTATATTTTTTGGGTAAAACTTTGGGAGAAATAAAATATAGATGCACTTACTGAAGAAATTCAGTATTAGTATTTTGCCAAATACATGTAGCACAGTTATGGTACATGCGTACAGCTATACATGTTTCTTGACAGTGAATGCCCATCTTTGTTGGTAAAATATTTGTAAATGCATCCATACTTTGTAGAAATCAAGAGATGTACAGAGACAAACTAGCGAAAGTTTCAGATTATTCCATTGTGTCATTAGAGCGTGAAAGGCATGCAGATTACATACATACATGTACATGTAGTTGCATTCATTTTAATGTGGAATGTTCATCTCCTGTTGAAAAGTCAATTCGGAAATAATTTTTCCTAATTTTACTAAAATTATAATACCTCGGACAGAAAGATTTCAAGGGCTGTTTTATTCCATCATCAACTTTATACCGAGTAAGTTTCATGGACATCTCTGAGCAATTTTATTTAATAATTGTCAACAGTTTTTAGTGGCTTTAAGACACATCCAATGTATGCTTGATAACTGCATTTTAATGTTACATGCTCTGTGTAATGACATGCACAGTAAAGTGTTCACTATTCTTGGCTTGCACATTTCAAACAAAAATAGCCAAGCACCAATAACCCTAACGCACTAGACCCTAGTTGCTGGGTACCATCCTCAATCCTTCAAAATCCTTCGATTGCCCTACCCCAAAAAATGCATTCATCCTCAATCCTCCAAAATCCTCCAAAATTTTGCACTATGTTCAAAATGAGTGGTGCTCACCTCCTCAATCCTCCAAAATCCTGCAACCATAAAAACAGTGCTGGGTTTACAACTACCCAATGTGAAATAGGAGCTTAGGTCAGGACACAGTGCAGTAAGGGGAGTACCTTGTTTATAACCAGTAATAACTATAAACAATGGGAGACTTGTCCTTGAAACAATGGTACACAGTGTAAGGTCTGTCTGTGTACTGGTATACTGTGTACTGGTGTACTGGTATACTAGGTCACACATGTGTGACCTAGTGTACATAGACAGACTACCACTGTGCATTAGTACCTAACCCTGCCAGACGCAGCACAGTGCATCAGGTGGAAAAGTCTGGTGCACTTTGATGCATTCAGCTGCCAACACCAGTGCATAAGCAGCCAAGTCTGAGGCTATTGAGAGCTGGTCCCATTGAACAATGCCAGAGTTGTATCCTGCTGCGTTGGGTGACCACAGACTCTGAGGCAGTTCGGCCTTGAGATTTGTGACCAGATGGATCTTGCTGCACTCTGCAGCCAAGTCACTTTGACAAACGATGCAATCTGATGCGTCTGGCAGGGTTTCTAGCCAAAATACCCTAGAGGGTTAGGGCTAGTGTACCAGTACATAGACAGACTACCACTGTGCATTAGTGCTACTAGTACTGGCTGCATGTACTGTACAGCACTGTGAAACAGATGGAGTACCAGTACTTACCTTGCCGAGTGAGAAAAATGAAAATTAAATAGTACCACATTCCAGCAACTCCTACCACACCAGTCCTCCAAAATCCTCATGTTTTTCAAACACCATTCATCCTCAATCCTCCAAATTCCTCATGTTTTTCAAACACCATTCATCCTCAATCCTCCAAAATCCTCATATGCTTCAATCACCATTCATCCTCAATCCTCCAAAATCCTCATGTGTTTCAATCACCATTCATCCTCAATCCTCCAAAACTGCAAGGAGGATTTTGGAGGATTGAGGATGGTTAGGGATAATGTGCCAAAACGTGTGTATGGTGCAAGTTGGAGACCCCCTCCAAAATAACAACAGCAAATAGTAACAACCACTGAAGAGAAAAAGCAATGCAAAATTACATTCCAATTTATTTATTTATTCCAATTTATGTATTTGTAACAAATGTGAGAAATAATTTTGCACCTTGATAATGATACCCAATGGCACATGTAACATAATATGGTACATGTACATAGTATATTGTATGGTACAGTGGATGTACTGTAACAGATACATTGTACATTGTATCATGTATCATGTATCAGACATTTTTCACACGTTCTACTTTGTCAATTGCGTATCACTCCAGATGTTGAATGTCTTTTTTTCATATAATAATCAATCACTGGACAACAATTTAAATGAAATGGTAACATGTTACTTTAAGTGCAGAATAATCTAATGCATTTTTAATATAGTATTCAGGAGGAAAATGTACTTTACGGTACATATAATGTAATGTAATGTATGTCAGTGTAGATGAACTACATGTACAATGTACACTGTATTTTCTCATGAAGACAAAGCATACTGTTTGAAATGTCAAGAACTATCCTCACTACCAGTTCTTATCAGAACCACACTTCTTCCTAGAAGAGTTTACATGTATTTCACATGGTGTTACTCTATTTCACATGGTGTTACTCTATTTCACATGGTGTTACTCTATTTCACATGGTGTTACTCTTTCACATGGTGTTACTCTATTTCACATGGTGTTACTCTATTTCACATGGTGTTACTCTATTTCACATGGTGTTACTCTATTTCACATGGTGTTACTCTTTCACATGGTGTTACTCTATTTCACATGGTGTTACTCTATTTCACATGGTGTTACTCTATTTCACATGGTGTTACTCTATTTCACATGGTGTTACTCTATTTCACATGGTGTTACTCTATTTCACATGGTGTTACTCTATTTCACATGGTGTTACTCTATTTCACATGGTGTTACTCTATTTCACATGGTGTTACTCTTTCACATGGTGTTACTCTTTCACATGGTGTTACTCTATTTCACATGGTGTTACTCTATTTCACATGGTGTTACTCTATTTCACATGGTGTTACTCTTTCACATGGTGTTACTCTTTCACATGGTGTTACTCTTTCACATGGTGTTACTCATGGTGTAAATCTATTCTTACTTATATCCTATCCACCATGCAAAGCTTCAAATCACATTTAGCAGTAAGATTATTAAGGTAAAACTTGTAGCTTTGCATGGTGAGGATGATAAGTAAGACTAATTGCGGTGACACCATGTGGAATCTCAATTGAGTAGTAATTAGTTTGGAAAAGAACTGGAGGTACAACTCGACGTTTCGATCAGTGTGCTCTGATCGTCCTCAGGAGTAAGATTATTGTATTGTTTCATGTACACAATGTTAAACTGTTCCCCTGTATACAAACATGTACAGTAGATACAGTGTGTTTAACATTTGCACTGCTTAGTAAAAATGTACCAAGTTTGTTAAGAAATTAATAATGCAGGTGATGCACATGTACAGGTATGGGACATGGTACACTTAAAAAAAACAATAAGTTAGAAGCAATTAGTGTACAAACCATCACTGATGCATGCATGTGAAGTACAGTTTATTTGTGAACAGTAGAAAGGTATCAGTTTCTACATACTGGGAATGAACTAGATAAAAACAAATTCATGCATCATTGGACAAGCATGTACAATGCAGTCTTCTTGATACCTACAATCCCGGTCAAATCTCGCTGGCCCCCGGCCCCTGACAATGTTGGCTCTCATTCCAAGGTCTGTGATCCGGCTGGAGATAACAACATTGGTGGGGGGAGCGGATGTTTATTGTCACGTGTCCCAACTATTTTGGCCGGGATTGTAGTATCCTGAGGAAGTTCAAAGTATACAAGTAAATATCCTTTTTGTGATATTTTACCTTCACTACAGAACTCTTAGCAGATAAGATTTGGTTGCATTGTTTGTTATGACACTCTTATCCTGTGAACATTATTTCTAATCAAAACAAAACCAATGGATCTGATGTGTATTTGAGCCTTCATTTGTCAAAGTGTGGTATTTGATTGAAGATAGACGCTATTCAAAATATTTGCCTACTGGCAGGATATTCTGTTTATTAGTTTCGACTTACTGAGACTATGGCCATGTGTGTACACATACACGTATGGTACAACAAATTCAAATGGGTCAAATTTTTGTTCCTGTAGAGTACACGTAATCTAAAAAACATTTATATATGATCACAGTTTTACATGTATATGAAACTAACTTGGTGTAAAGTTGATGTCAAATATCTCTTGAAATACTTTTGTCTGAAGTGCTGTAATTTTAATCAATCAGATATTTCCACAATGAATTAATATCTTCTGGAGATTTACATACTGAAATTTCTGAGTACATTTTCAGTATTTTTGCGCAACACAATGAAATAAGCTGAAACTTTTATGTACATGTATATATATATGTACATATGTACACTGTAGGTTGTTTCCACATGTACTGCACATGAGTACATCTTTCATAGGTTGGTTTCTGTACATGTATACATGAATACAATTCTTGATTGTTATAAAGTACATATGGATGCATAATATACAGATATTTTACCTACATGTAAATAGTTTCTTGCAAAATAAATACAAATGTAAATGATCAAACTTTTACATAAAATAAAACTTACTCGGTGTAAAGTTGATGATAGAATCAAACATCCATTGAAATCTTTCTGTCTGAGGTGCCATCATTTTAGTAAAATTTGTCTTTGTATGATATTTTTTTAATGGTGAATGTGCACAAATTAACACCTACACTGTAAACTGACTTAAACTTTATGATGGTATCAAACATCACATGTAATTACATGTATCTTCTTCATCAGATGCTATAATTTTAATAATAATTTTATAATTTTAGTAAAATTTCTCCAAATTTTACTTAGTTTTTGATATGCTTGGTACACTCACCCAAATAAATGTGGAGAAATGGAGGAGCCTTTAAAAACAATTTCCACTAAAAATGTGAAATTGCTTAAAATGATCTTCCAAACTTCCTTAAACTTTGGTTAGATTTTTCATGCTTTTTTACGAAACTACTTGTTACAATAAAAAAAACACTAGATATTAAAATTCATATTAGAACAAAGCATTCACATTTTGTTGTACTGGAATTCATACTGGATTCATGCACAAGTGTGCATGTGTTCATGTATACTGTATACACACCGTAGGTTACAATCATGTACCGATTACCTAGGACACTTTCTCCAGATTCCCCAGATTCATCATTAATTGAAATTCTTGTTTGTTCTTTCCAGCTGCAATCACAGATAGTATGTGTACAACTGCCAAAAGCTGTGATGACTGCATAGTTAAAAGCCCTGTCTGTGGCTGGTGTGAATCACTGGTAAGTACTGTAGGAAAAAGTCATCATGAACACTTGCTAGGGAGTAATGAAATACATGTAATTATAGAATGCCTTGGGAATAGATTCAGTGAGTGGGTCGTGTGAGTGAGGTCATGTTACCCTTTTGAATGAAGTATAAACAGGTGCACAAATTAAAATATGAATAGTCTAACAAAATCAGGGTTTTCTCAACCAACATGTACATATATAGATTGGTGAAATTCTTGCGTTGGGAGATAAACAATTGATTTAATTTTGCCCTACACCGACGTGTGTATAGCACTGTATGCTCAGTGCTTTCCGATTGTCTGTGAAAAAACTACACAGGCGACTCGGGCGGGATTCGAACCCACGACCTCCTGCTTACTAGTGCAGACGTCTTAACCTCTCGACCACCGAGTGGTCGAGAGGTTAAGAGAGGTTAAGAGAGGTTAAGACGTCTGCACTAGTAAGCAGGAGGTCATGGGTTCGAATCCCGCCCGAGTCGCCTGTGTAGTTTTTTCACAGACACTCGGAAAGCACTGAGCATACAGTGCTATACACACGTCAGTGTAGGGCAAAATTAAATCAACATGTACATAACATTATACATTTTGGTGTTTTTAGTCTTGTTATCCACCTTTTTAGATTCAGTGTTTCATCAGCTACAGTCCTGATTTACATGTAGACTGCCACACACCTTATGACTTTATTACATCTATGACTCAACTGACTTGTAAAATGTTGGATTTTAATGTGTGCAGTGGGCTTAATACTAGTTGCTGACTCAGTCACATAGATTCAATCATTGAATCTTTATTACGACTGATGAGGTGACTGGAAATGCAGAATTTAAGACAGCGAAGCTCGCATGTGAAAGCCATTGTTTAAGTCATGGAATGACCTTTTCAGTTGGAGAGTGTCTTGGTGTAGGGGGTACTAAGATCAGACTATGTTCTCAGTTGCAGTCTAATCCCATGGTGTGCATTGGCCTTCACTATGCGTCTTTCCCATTCTCGGCCGTTGCCTGTAATCCATTGATGGATGAAAGTGAATGATAATCTGCATTATGAAATGTATTCAGCCCTCGAAATGTGTCATACCCATACATACTGTACATTATGTTGTGGTGAAGATACAGTCCTTTTGTGCTGTATGTGATTGAAAATGGGTATTGTACTAAACATAATCGGTGATTCTGACATAATACCTTTAATGCATAATGTATGTGTACACCTGTATAGTACACACTCATAGAGATCACTTGGGCATTGTACGATCCCAAATATGACTTTGTTGGCTCAGTGCTAAAAGGGCTTAATGCACTGAGTTGAAAAAATTATTAAATTACCAGCAGTGTAATGCCTGGAAATGTATGCAACTCATCCTGTTCCACCTTCAAATTGTACAAGACACAAAGAGGGAATAAAAACATAAATCAACAGATTCAGGTGCATCCATCAGCAAATGTACCCCAATGTTCGGAAAAACAAGTTTTATAGAACCACATACAAAATTTTCTGATATTTCAAACTCTAAGCCAATATACCCCCCCCCCCCCCCAATTTGTTTGCGCTCTCCCGTGCCACTCTGGAATAATCTTAGGTCAAGATGTCGCTGCTTTGTCCAAATTGTGTAGCATGACCAACAGAGGGCGTGTTTTGTTATTCATCACGCAGAGGACGTCCACCAGCCTCTTGGACATCTTGAAAAAACTACAAGCATCTCTTTTCCAGATGAAACCAATGAAAGATTGAGTTTCAATACATGTTACATTTATGTGTGCGATGTAATAATTTAATATTTCATTCTTATAGAGGATTTCACATAATGTCCCAGTGCACTTTACATTTGTTCCCCTGGTCACTGAGCCAATATCATTCCACTACAGGGTTCATCAAAAATAATTACCACCTCTACCCTCACAGGTAACCATTTATACTCCTGGGTGAAGAGAAGCAATTACAGTAAAGTGTCGATGCACTGAACTGCTTGATCGTGGTATCCCATGTATGAATGTCAAGATTTTATTTCAAGCAATGCATTCCTGTTCGGAACATGATTTTCATACTGTCATTCACACACCTGAAGAGAAAAAAAATGGATACCCAAGATATAGTTATGTGAAAGCAACACGCCTCGAAAACTATAGTGTACATAACATGGTGTGCCCACTTAGGATTGGTCTAAGACTACATGTAGATCAGCAAGACTAGTATGTACACATAGTCTCAACAGGTCCGGCAGTGGAGCAGTTAATTAGTCTATCTTTGTACTGGAAAATGATAGTTGCACGCATGAGCAATGATCCCATGGAATGAGACTGAATGAAATAACAGACTCTTGGAGTAAACAGACTATGGAGTATTTATTTGTATCATGGTCTAAAGGACTTGACCAGCTTGATAGTGATATTTTGCAGTGGTAAATAGACATTAAGGCTGTGCGTTTTTGGTTATTTCAGGAACCGGATACCCGACAACAATTTTGTAAAAACACGTAAATGCTCCAAAATGTATAAAATAACCAATATGAACACAAGTTTCTCTTGTTTTTATTAGAGTCATAATAGATTCCCCACACAACAAATGTTGACAAAAAATCTGAAACTTCCATTTGTGTGGCTTAAATGTTCAGTTATATTTTCAAAAGTCGTTTATGGGTAATTGGAACTGAAAAATGGAACCAGGTAATACCCGGGTTTCAGTTGGGTATCCGGTACCCAGATACCCGGCACAGCCCTAATACACAGTGGCTATCACTTCAGATTCACAAATTCTAGTGCTGGAATTAGACTATACCCCGCCTCCCCCCCCCCCCCCCTCCAATCCTTTCCTTGTCAAAGTAGACCATGTCATCGAGAAAGGAACACAGTTTCATTACTGATTTATGTCATTTGACAATGTAAACATGCATTATACATGTGCATATATAAAAACTACATTTATCTTGAAAAATTTGTGATTTTCTTGATTAGTTATTTTGCAGTGTTTTAAGAGGAAACCCCAATTTTTTTCCCCTTTAACCCTCCTACTTCTGGTACCTTTTTCATACAAGTTGATCCACCATTTGAAACCATTCGCTTTTGTGGTTTTTGAATGGTGAAATAACTGTACAGTATTGATTTCCCCAAATGGCTTTGAATGGTACAATGTACATTAGTTCAGCTAATACAAAACCTTGTTTGGATACTTCTAAGTGGTGAATCAATGGACCCTCTATGCATTTGAATGGATTTGAATGGTAGTAAAGCTTGCTACCAACACTTCAAATGGTATCACCATGTGTGTACAAAACCAATGGGCATTTTGGTAAGTGGAAATTTTGAATGGTTTCAAATGGTCAAACAGTAGGAGGGTTAATACAATTTATAAAAACAATAGATATACTTACAAAAATAGACCTACATGCACGTATGAATACGTATTTTGTGACCTTGAATAATATGTTCAACTACCCAGCAATTTGTATGAATCATCTGAAAAGAACGCAGGTGCAGAAAATGTACACCACGAACAATCATACACCTGGTATTTATTATGCGTACTTGACCTCTGACCCCACACACATGGGGCATTATCCATCAACATGTCTAAAATTTCACAACCAAATGCAAATTGGTGAAATACTAAGTTAAAGTGTTCACTGGAAAGTCTGGAATGGCTATATTGCAACTGGTGATATTTTGAAGTTGCGGTTTGTGGGCACATACATGTAATATATTGAGACCACATCCTGTTGGGTGATAAGGTACAGCATGGAGACAAAAATATTATATTAACCCTAACTCCCTAGACAACAAAGCCAGTTGGAGGATTTTGAAGGATTTTTATTGTCTTAATACAATGCCTAGGGAGTTAGGGTTAAAGTACATGTATGGTTAAAGGTCATGTACATTTTCATAACATGTACATTGTACCTGTACCCATTACATTTTGTGTACAATTTGTAAATGTTGTACACATTATATTTGAAAGGTATGGATCTGGGTCAATGGGTGATTGTTCCAGTTACGATCATCTGGATTATGATTATTTGGATTTTGGATTTCCCAAAAGTGGGAAATTATTAACCAGAATTAATCTCTTACTTGCCTGTTTTTCCTAAAAACACAACAGAAGGTAAATAATAAATGATTTAGATGTGGCAAACTGTTTACCAGCCAATCATGTAAACTCAACAATTTAGTAAATTTACATGTAGTTAGTGAACTTGGGTTTCGACCCTAGCAGGATCTTCCTTGAAGGCGCTGACTGCTACTGTAATGCTACTAGTTTTTACACTGGTACTCAGAATTCAGACCAAAAGTATACAGTACTGTATGTATTGTATGTTTTATACCAGTTCATAAAAAAATGATAGATTTACATACATATGCACACTGATTTTTAAAAAATTTAAAAAACTTTCAAATTCATTAATTACCATTCATGTGATAATTCAAATAATTTATCTGAATCAAAGGTATATTTCTGGATTAATATGAAGTTATGATTCCAACAAATTTCTTTCACTATTCCAATCGCTGTCAATCACTGGCCCCCATGCTGGCACGGTACATGCTGTGGATTTATCGATCCGTAAACCAGAACACTTCAATGAGAAATATGTACATGTCAATTTGTATGCATTCTTCTTTAAAGATACATGTAAGGTATAGAATGGGTAATCCAAAAATAACCAAATGGTAAAATCGGACCTTGATCTTAACTGTGGCCACCATGATGGTGCCCCTCCGAGCTGGCCATAATGCCACTTTGGTTTGCCTTGAAATTTTGATGCAGCAAAGGCCAAAGTGGCCGTTGCCCTCTCAATCCTTAAGGTCGAGGCCTGTAAAATAGTAATGTAAAACTTACTTCTCCTGAAGATGATCAGATCATACTGATCGGAACATCGATTTGTAACCAACTGGTTCTTTTCAGGACTATTTACTACTCAAAATAGAATGTTTACATGATGTCTAGAGCTGCAAACAGTCTTTAATTAAAACTTTAGCAGTGATGATGGTATCAACTTCCCTAGAAATAACTTTGTCTGAGCATGCCTACCCAATCTCTCCCCTACATGTATCTCCATTCCTCTCTCCCCTTCCATCCCTACTCAATCCCTACCCTATTCCCATTCCTCTCTCCCCTTCCATCCCTATCCAATACCTACCCTACATTGTATCTCCATTCCTCTCTCTCCTTCCATTTCTACCCAATCCCTACCCTATCTCCATTCCTCTCTCCCCTTCCATCCCTATCTAATCCCTACCCAATCCCTACCCTATATCCCAATTCCTCTCTCCCCTTCCATCCCTATACAATCCCTACCCTATTCCCATTCCTCTCTCCCCATCCATTTCTACCTAATCCCTACCCTATCCCTATCTCCATTCCCCCTTCCATCCCTATCCAATCCATCCCCGACCCCCATCTCCCTGCATCATAGTCATTCCAACTTGTTTCCATCAGAGTATTAGCCAAGATTTGGAGATATGTATATGTACATGTAGGGCATCCAAATTTGTTATTCTTGTAAAAACAGGATGTCCAAATGTTTAACTTCCAATACTTTTGCATGTGTATTACAAATACATGTAAAACAGGATGTCCATTTAGCAAACGGGGCGTCCAAAAGACACCCAAAGGTATTGCTGGTTAATACTATGGTTTCCATTACATTCATGTACTTCTATATATTGATGAGCTACATTGTGTTTTATTTTTATTTATGGAAAGTGTTTGTATGTATGTTGTTTGTACTTTGATATTTGGCCGTATAAATAATAATAATAATAATAATAATATTATACGTACATGTACACACATGTACATGTACTGTAATTTTTAAGACGAGTGAAATGATTGCCAATACATTTACATGTGATCAGAAAGAGTACTCTTTTCTGATGTATCAACATGTACATTGTAAATTCCAGGCTAGCAGTACAAGTACAAGGAATACAACAAAGCTGAATGCTTTTTTCACTTTTTTTTCTAGCTCATACGACGTAATAAGCTGAAACTTTCACAGGTTGGATTTACCAACATAACCAATATTTCAATTCCCTTTACGGTGCAAAAGTTCACGGTTCAATTCCCTGAAAAAGTCTTTGTAAAGGTGTCGGTGATTCATAATATCCAACAGTGACAAAATTATGCTGTCTTGTGCGCTGTTTGTTAAAAACAAAAAAAAAACAAAAAAAAAAAACCTATTCCATGTAAGTCTCCTGTAAATAATTTGTTTGTTTAGACCAGGAAAGAGTTATTACAGTTAACCCAATGGTACAATGTGGTGTTTTTGGTCTGAAGCCGAGTTTAAAAAAAAATTATTTCCTTATTTTAACCCTCCTACTGTTTGACTATTTGAAACCATTCAAAATTTCCACTTACCAAAATTGGTTTTACCCATTGGTTTTGTACACACATGGTGATACCATTTGAACAGTGTTGGTAGCAAGCTTTACTACCATTCAAATCCATTCAAATGCATAGAGGGTCCATTGATTCACCACTTACTGTAGAAGTATCCAAACAAGGTTTTGTATTAGCTGTACTACCATTTGGAAAGATCCAATCAAGGTTTTGTATTAGCTGACCTGTACCATTCAAAACCATTTGGGGAAATCAATACTGTACACAGTTATTTCACCATTCAAAACCACAAAAGCGAATGGTTTCAAATGGTGGATCAACTTGTATGAAAAAGGTACCAGAAGTAGGAGGGTTAAAAAATAAAATGCATTTTTAAATTGAAAAAAAAATAATGGCCCAATACAGCTTTTGGGATATGGATGACATGTATCATCATCAATACAGAATTTAAAATTGAATAATAGGTCTATGGATAAATATGAGAGCTTATTGAGTTGCAATTTGCACAGGTAAGGCTTCAGTGTATTTTATGTGTTGATTAAGAACAGTCACACATACATGTACCTTTTACTAAAAATGAATTTGGGCTTTACACAAGATGTCTTGAGCAATTATATATTTTTCAAGAGAACCCTTTTGTTGTTGTTAGTTGTTCATTCTCTGTCAGAATTAATCAACCCCTATTGATTTCCTCCCAAGGATTTTGACGATGAATCATACTCAAGATGCGATCTTCCTGAGAACCTCAAGCGACATCGCTGCAAAGTAGAGGATCTTAACTTCCCAACGAATCTTCTTACTATTGAACAGGTAATGTTTAATTTAATACACAAGCGAGAAGCGACGATGCAGGATCATGGCAAAATTTACAAAAATGTGTTTATTTGTATTATTGCAGGTACTGATAGAAATTCAGATTTGATTGTAACAATTTTTTTTCTGTTCTTTGATCCAGGCCAAACCACTCAGCAAAGCTGGTGATTCAGGAGAAATTGTTCAAGTTAATCCACAGAGGATAAGACTTAAAATGAGGCCAGGTTAGACTCTATGCATATTCATTTTGTTTTACAGACTATAGCAGATTCAACTTTTTTATAGACGAATTTCAAATTGACCCAATCTACGCACTTCCCCATTGAAACCGAGGCTCTCTGTGTCAAGTCACAACACCGATGCGAGGTAGACTGAATGTGTCAACACTGAGAGCCTCGTTATCAAACCTGCAAGTGCGCAGATCATTGTTAATTTCGTCATCGTGGGATTTGTCTATTAAATAATAAAAAATAGATAAGGTATGAAATTATCAATTCAACAATATTTTAGCAAATGGTCTGACTGTAATGTAAAACGTACAGTAGTGTAAAAGCTAATGATTGACAAGCTAAAATTGTTTATCTGACATGCTGTCATTTTCAATAAAAATTAAATAATTTCCAGTTAGAAGTTAGGAAGGAATTTTCTTTCCTGAGGATGAATACAACAAATCAAAATTAATTTTCACTGGTTTCTCATTATTGACAAGCTTGTTTGACGCACATGTACATGTACATGTTTATACAATACATTAAATGATACAGTGTACATTTAAAAGATGGTTGCATACTCATAGAAGAAGTTTTCCAACACGTTGAACCTTCGCTTTAAGGGGTGTTTAATTTTTTCTTCCTTTTTTAATGTACCCCCTTCCAAGATTAAAGATCTCAGTAGTGAAAATAAAGGATGGAGAACCCTCAGACTTGATAGCAGTTGTATAAACACAGCCAGACTTGATGCCAATTTAACCACGGTTTAAGATCTGCAGACTTGATAAACTTTGAACCCTACATTCAGGCAACATGAACGGCCTACATGTTCGTCCTTTTTTCACTGAGCCTGTAAAAATACTCAGCACTGTCATATAGGTTATGTCAGATTCTTTAAAGATGAGATTCTGTAACTCAAGCTGATGGTTCTTAGACAAGAAATACTATAGCTGACTGTCGCCAGATTAAGTTATACATACAATGGAGACCATACCATTGAAACAGAAATGATAAAAGCCATCTAAATACCAAGAGGTCTTATTGGTTATATGCCTGTTGGCATTTTCATTCACAACTGGTATAATAAAGATTTTTTTAATGGTTGGGTTACCTTGTTGTCACTGACCTAGGTTAGGATTTTGTCACTTCAAGGCTAATTGGGGTCCTGACTAAAGATTTTGCCAGTGGGCAAGTCTGATGGAAAGATTCTATTGAATATCTTTTTTGAGAATGAAACAATACGTAGGTGACTGTTGTAAAATGTGAAGAACAGGAATAGAATAAGAATAGACTTTTGTTACATTTGGGAACTTTCATGGGTTTCTTTAGAAATACATGTACATTGCATACATGTACACATTAAGAATTATGAAAAAGGAAATATTTTACTTAGAAACATTATACACAACTCTGTATCTACATGTGTTGACATCACTTTACTACCTTTTAATTGCCAACCTGTGGGTGTTTTTTATTTATTTATTTATTTTGTTTTGTTTTGTTTTTGACGGGGCATCTATATGTTAATGGCATTTGGCATATTCATGAGCAAATCATGTACATTGTGCAGGATTGTGTGTGTGTGTGATGATGATAATCATGGTTTTTAGTGCTTGGGTCTATGAGGATCAAATTGAGGCTTATTTCAAATATAGACTTGTGCCTTTAAGACTATACATTTTAGAATTTAGATTTTTGATTGATGGTAAGGGAACAAGACTTGGGAGATGTGTTGTAAGGGTGAAGATTCCATTTGTTCTTCCCTTAAGGATATTTGATCCTTTTTGATGTATTTGAAAGGGGTGATGATGTGGAAGGCATTGGGGGAAGACTATTAAAACTTTGGCATAAAATGTCCTATCTTAGGCAATGTACTCTCAGCCCCAAATTCCAAACTACTACATGCACATGTATGTATGTGGAGTGCCATGGTCGAGCTGTTTAGTACATCGGATTTGTGTTCTGATGGCTGAGTCGTCAGAATGTGGGTTCGAATTCCAACCACAACCATGGTGCTTGTGTCCTTGAGCAAGACACTTTACCATAATTGCTTCTCTCCACCCAGGGGTAAATGGGTACCTGTGAGGGCAGAGTTGTTGTGTTTGACTAGCCCATATGCACTGAAATGGCAGCAATTTGAGCTGTATACTCCCCAGGGAGCTGAGATGGTTTCAGGAATGATTTATGCACCTGATGAGCAGGGGTAATAATATAATGTGCCTTGAGCACCAGTTTGGTGGATACGTGCACTATATAAGTCTACATTATTTTTTATTATTATTATGTATGCCAATGTGTTTGATTAGTTGGTTGCACAATGCTGGCTGCTTGTGGGGATTATTCTCCCGGGGATTATTCTCCCAGGGATTTGTAAAAAGTTTCCAGGATTGATTTTATAGTGGCCCATATGACAGGGGATAATAAAAACATTCAAGATGTTTGGGCCATTTGGGGACAATAACTTGGTGCATGGTTTATTGTTTATCAAACAAAGAATACACATTTGTTTAAACTGTATAGATGCAACTGCAGGGGGCATAGATTAAAAATTAGCATAGCTCTGCACAAACAGGATCCTTTGTAATTGGGTCTTTAGATTTGTGAAAATTGAAAAATAATATTTTTCTTTGCTGCAGGCGAGCCCACAAAAGTCAAGCTTAACATCCGACAAGCAGAGGACTTCCCTGTTGATTTATATTATGTCATGGACTTGTCACAGTCCATGGCCGATGATTTGGATAGTTTAAGAGGACTTGGCGATAAACTTGGTGAGTACATGTACTATACATGTATGTACATTTATCTTGGGTTTGAATTTGACACCTGTGAAATTTCCTCATACATGTAAATAAGAGTATGTAATGTTTTGTTCCATATTTCTATCGCCAATGGCTTACAAAGAACAAGCTTCAAGTTAATATTTTGAAAACATGTTTTTTTAATGAAATTTCTTTTGGTATTATCAAAAAGTACAGTATATCATGCCTTTAACTTTGAATTCTTTTAAATATTGCTAAAGCTGTTTTCTTTTGTTCTACTTCTTTTGTACAACATTTTTATTTTCTGTAAAAGTGCTTTTTAAAGGGATGATTTATTTTGTATTATCATAATGGCAACATATGCTGGTCCTTTAGAAAATTTACCAGCCTTTTCCTATCAAACTATTGCTTATTATTAAGCACTGTTGTCCAAGCCTGCATTCCAAACTTTGAAACATTTCACAGTGGTGGCCATTTTGTCATGTTCCCAGAATGTATGACAGAGATTGTTATGAGCTGGATTCAATGTGTCATAGTGCCAGACTATTTGGGTCAAGGGTACTTGTACATGTAAAATTACTTTTAAGGAAAAAAACAATATGCCTACTATGTGATAAAAAAGTATGTACATGTAATTAAGAACAAATAATCATTCCCAGATGTCAAATTTATTACCTTGAATACATAATTATTAGAAATAACTTAAATGAGGATTGTGTGGCCTTTCTTTCTCCTTTGTACAGCCAAGGTTATGGGAAACATCACTAAAGATTTCCGGCTTGGATATGGTGCTTTTGTAGACAAAGTCAAAATGCCATATGTAGATATCTTAGAAAAAAAGTAAGTATTAAAGTTTTCAAAGTTTTCAAAATTTCAAAGTTTAAACCTTTTTGAAAATAAAGTCAGTGAAAATTATGCGCAGTACCATTCTAGTTTGTCAGTCACAGTTTGGATTTAATACAAATTTACATGGAAGATTGCCTCAGTTGTGTGTGCATATAGATTGACTTGGGTGGAGACATTTGTGGAAATGTAACTGCATTGCACTCATTAACCCTCCTATGGTTTGACGTTTCAAAACCCTTCAAAATCTGCTTACGGGCCAAAATGGCTATCAATTATTATGAACCCTTTAAAACCCTCCAGAATTTGTTGCTACTGAACAACCACACCTTTCAATACCCTTTGAAAGGTATTGAAACATTTCAACACCAGTTTGTTCAGAGAGTTGTTACACCTTTCGAAACCTTTCATAGGTCCCTTTTGTCAGACAGTTTTCTCACCTTTCAAAACCCTTCAGTACAGCAAACTTGAAAGGTTTTGAAAGGTCTGACAATTCTATGGCAACTGCACTGTATATAGGAGGGTTAAGAAATTATGAAGTAATGTTGGCAAAATTGCTTCTAAAAGTGTAATTAATTTTGTTATCAAGATGTACATGTACATTAAACGACAATTTGTGAAAGTTGAGCAGTTACATGTACTTTATGTGGGTATAAAAACAAAAATATGAAAATGCATTCAGATTTGTTGTATTCTAAGGCTGTGCTGGATATCTGGATACCCGACTGAAACTGTCATTACCCGGTTGTATTTTTCGGTTCCAATTACCCGTTAACGACTTCTTAAAATTCCGACTGAACAATTTTAAGCTACACAAATGGAAGTCTTCGATTTAAAAAAAAACATTTTTTTTACAAAATGTTTGTGTGGAATGGGGATGCTGCTAGTCGTTTTTAATATAGAGACAGGAAATTGTTACAGTAAGTCTCTATCTAATACAGTATGACTCTCATAAAACAAGAGAAAATTATGTTCATATTGGTTATTTATCGGGAGTATTTATGTGTTTTTACTAAATTGTTTACAGATAACCCGGGTATCCGAAGAGTTCCAATTTCGGGTATCTGGTTCCTGAAATAACCGAAAACGCACAGCTCTGTTGTATTCATTCTAACATTTAATTTGTTGGAACATAAGGGATTTGTTTGAGGCAATAAAAACAGCAATTCTTATGAGTTCAAAACTCCACCAGAAAAATAACTGCTTGTTTTTTTAAAGTAAAAAAATGTGATGTTTGCTGAGTTGACGTTTCTGATGGCCAAATTCCCTTTTCAATAATTTTGTGCAGGTTACAAAATCCATGTATACATCCTACAGTTTGCGATCCAGCATTTGGTTTTAGAAATGTTCTTCCACTTACGTCAGAAACGACACGATTTGCAGTAAGTATGGAGCAGCTTAAAATTCTGAAATCAAAACTACCTTTTACATTCTCAAATTAACTTTTGAAATTAAGTTTTTGCCATATTTCTAAATATTCCTACAAACAAACAACATTGTAGATGTTGCCCATGATTGTCTGTAAATATGGGATTAAGTTCTGCAATCAAAACTACCTTTCATAATCAAATATGCCAGCAAAAATCATTGTAGATGGCGGGGAAAAAATAGGCTATCAGAGAAAAAAAATGTAGAAGAAAAAATATTTTTGATTTGGTAGGAACTGAAAACCTAATCCACAAAGTGTCTTGGACAGGATTTTAACCTACAATCCAGGCCCAAATGTTTTTGGACAGCCTCGGCCCCTCCCCTTCCCCTGATCAATATTGGCTCAGTCGGTGAATTTCAAATTTCATATTTGCTGGAATACAAAGGTGTGACACACCTTGCTAATGCACTTATCCAGTAATGGTATTAGTCCCCCAGGCCTGTGGTTTCTAGGGATTTTTCCTGATTTCAGTTTTTTAACAAATGTCTATTTGACTGACAGTTTTCCTAAAAGAAGAAAAGTAGCCACCGAGGAAAGAAAGTAGCCTGTGTTGTGTCCAAACCTTTAGTTACTTGTTTGTGGGGATGTGGAGAGTCTGTAAATCCTCCAAAATTAAACATTCAGGAGATTCAGGGGGCTAGAGAGACCTAGGCCTGGTACCCATTTTCTATTTTTGTCACATCACACCCGTTTGTCCCTGCACATGCTGATAGCAATCCTGAAAACTCAGTCATGCTCCTGCATAAAAGCCAAGTGCATTGGAATTGGGTATGGGGGTAGTCAGTAAATAATATCCCCAGTATATTAATAATCCTTTCCTAGATTGTAAGTCACGGAGAATGGGGGTAGTCGGTCAATAATATCCCCAGTATATTAACAATCCTTTCCTAGATTGTAAGTCACAGGGAATGGAGGTAGTTACCACCACCCAATCCTGACCAACTCTTCTCATGTCACATACATTTAAGAGCAGTGTTCAACTTTTTATCTGAATTTTTGGATTGCTTTTAACTCACAGGAAATGATTTGGCCAGAGATTGCTAAAAGGATTTCAGCCATTTGTACACATTTCAGAAAATAAGTCAGTTTGAGTATGATTTACTTTAAATTATATCACATCCCAAAGACACTATTACTAAGGATTGATAGTTCTAATAAAATTCCAAGAATAATTATTACTATCTTCAAAGACTACTTTGAGAAATTTAATTTACAAAGTTAGTCAGCAGTGCTGCTATATATCAACAATTAAACATTCAGTTGTTCATGTATGTTTAAATCCAAAGCTATTTCATGGATTGAAATATCTAGTTAATCATTTCACTCTGCATTGATGCTATGAGGGTTTTAAATACTGCGACCAGTGTTACTGGTCTTAATCTTTCAGGCAGAGACATAAGTTGGTTATTCCCATTCTTAATTGCCGATCTTGAGTTATTTTTGTATTATGCATAACTGCCACATAATAACATCTACAGCTGGAGTAGCAGCTGGCACAGGATATGATCTGGTCTCAACTGCAGTTATTGATGAAATTCTCATGTCAGGATATTACTAGACAGTTCTTTTGATATTATGCCTTACACCTATGTACGTACATTGATGTGTGAAGCACAGTATACTCATACTTGTGTTACATACCCTATTTAGACATTCTTTTGATCTCCTGTAGTTAAGAAAAAACACATTTTTCAAACATTGCAATTTGCACTGAAGAATATTTTTTCTAGAGCGGATTTTGTTTCATTCTTTTCCTTGAATAATCTACTCCATTTTTATATAAACAAAAATGCTTCCTTTTTGAGAAAATTGAGATTTTCTAATTAGTGAATACCAACAACTTTTTTGTGGACATCTTGTGTTTTTAGGTCCACAGAAGGCATGTAACACAAACTGTGCTTTATACATACGTTGGTATTTAGGGCAAAAATCAAATCATATTTAATTCATTTGATCTCAACTGATATTAAACAACTTATTCTGTACCAACATGAGCAGTTCTCAACCAATCAAAATGTCAGGAATTTATGAATTACGAATAAAAGCCCACCCAAAAAAGCAACATTTTGATTGAATTTTTCAGAAAGAAATAAAAAATGTGACTGCCTCCGGAAACCTGGACGGTCCAGAAGGTGGCTTGGATGCTTTAATGCAAGCTACTGTATGCAAGGTAAGCCTGTTTTACATTTTATTTATATTAAAAAGGAAGGTACTACATTGGTAATTACCAGATTATCAAATTGACAAATTCCTAACAAAAAAATTACTTGGTGTAAAGTTGATACACATAGCAATAGTCCTGAGAAGTGTTTTTTTTTTTAAAGTTCATTCATCTTGGAGAAAAAGGAAAGGTTATGCTGAATTTAAACAAAGTTGGTATCATGAGTTTCATGTCACAAACACTTACTACAAAATGTGTGCTGGTCTCCAACGCATCACCTCAGACCCGAGCATCTGCAGTTTTATTTATTTATTTATTATTATTTTTTTTTTGGCTATGAAATGCACCCACAATTGCTGAATTGACTGGAATTCTGCTGTGCTGTGTTTTAAATGACTTTTTCACATAGGGGTATGAACATCTGCCTGATTTGTCGGGCCTTTCTATGGGAATGGGAAATTTAGTCTGGTTCCAATAAACACATACATGTATCACTTATTTCACTGGTTGGCAAAAAAAAATTTCAAAAAAAAAGTGGCCACACCGATTTTGAAGACGACCTATTACCAGAAACCAGAGACTTTTTTGCATTAATGCGTTGTTCCATTTTATTTTGACAGGACCAGATTGGTTGGAGAGACAGAGCAAGACACATGCTTCTTTACTCCACTGATGCACCATTTCACATTGCTGGTGATGGAAAGGTAAGTCAAGGAACATCTCCTTCATAACAGGGCAGACATCTTGGTTTTCTTTAAAAATGGGAATCAAAAGTGAGGCTAATACTCAAAATTGACTTGGTGACTGTTGGCTTTAAGACATTGATTTTTGTATGTGGTGCTTAATTAAAGATGTATTGCCCAGGTTTTACAGGCAACATTTAAAATATTTTATAACATTTATAATTTTATAGGACAACTACTTTGAAATGAGATTTTTCTTTACAAAATAGTTGTCAGAAACTCTGTTTAACAGTAAAAAGGTGCCCACATTAATTTATGATGTGACCCTTTCAAAGTTTATTTTGGTTTATTTACTGATGATGCTTCTCATGATTATTTTGAGACATTTGTCATTTTAATGCATTTGTTTTTTCTTTCTGAAGTAAAATAGCAATGTTCCAATGAAAAGTGAAATTGCTGGAGATTGCCGTAGTGATAAATACTTTTCTACCAAAATAAGCCATGTCTTTAGCAACCATTAATACACTCCCATGTGATTACATTTTGTCCAATCAGATTGTCTAAACTGTCTTGGGTATTTATGAATATGTGATAACAAAAGACCAATATTTGTGTTATGTCATGGGACAGCTTGCAGGAATTGTAAAGCTGAATGATGGACAATGCCACATGGACCCGATTTCTAAGGAATACACTGCATCTAGTGAGCAGGTAAGTCTCAAATTGACCAAAACTTACCCCAAGTATGAAGCAATTCAACTCAGAATATTCAAAAGCAGAAGGCTTTATAATGATGATCCCCCCCCCCCCCCTTTTTGGATTATCCACATTTCAGCAATTCCAATCACAAAATCATCAATTGTTTGTTTATCAGAGGGAGAGTGTCTACCCTTAACCAGTTTGCGTCGGAGGCTGTGTATACACGCAATTTTTTTTTGCACCGCGGATCGGAGAGCGTCTATACACGCCATAGGAAACTCCGGAATATTTGTATGCATGCTCGATTGAGCCACGCGTGTACGGTGACATGCTCGGAAGACGTGGCCACGCGCTGTGGAAGCTTCCATTAACATGTGTGTGGGAAAAAGAAACCCGCACAGGGGCCCAGAAAAACTTTTTTATTCCCGACGCGAACGGGTTAAAACTATACAGCCATCAAGCACATACACAGACATTATATGTAGTACAGAGTTGTTTGTCGTACTTATACACAGGTACATTTCTGTATTTGAACTCTCGGCAAAGCATTCATACTCGCACTCAATTCAATCTTACATTTTTTCCCGCACAAAGTCAATATATATGTTGAATACAATATGCAACAAATTGTGCATGGAGGCACAGTCCTAATAAGGCCAGGTTTGTATTGGAGTACCTTTAAATGTTATTCTTTGAAAAAACAGGGCGTCCAAATGTGTTATTCTTTGAAAAACAGGGCGTCCAAATATTTAACTTACAATAATTTTTCTTGTGTTTTGCAAATAAAACAGGATGTCCATTTAGCAAACAGGGCGTCCAAAAGACACCCAAAGGTATTGCTGGCTAATACTATGGCAAGAAGGACATGACCAAGTGGATATTGTAATGAAATGACTGATGATATAACCTACATGTACTTGTAATTAAAGAGAAAGAGATACAAAAGAGGAGTGTAATTAAGAAAATCAACTATGTTTTGGAGATAAGATATTGTTTACTCATAAAATGTGTTTCTAATACAAGTCTAAGTAAAGTAAAGACTGTTTGTGGTGACACCATGTGAAATTCTCAATTGAGTAGTAATTAGTTGTGAACTCGACAATCAGAGCATACTGATCGAAACGTCGAGTTGTAACCTCCAGTTCTTTTCAGAACTAATTACTACTCAATTGAGAATTTCACATGGTGTCACCGCAAACAGTCTACTTTACTTATCCTCTTCACCATGCAAAGCAACAAATATTAATTAATACAAGTCTGTCCTGTTTTCTCCCTTCAATCCATATTCATATAATTCAGGACTACCCTTCCATAAGTCAACTGAGTGGCAAGATGAAGGAAAACAGTATTCTTCCTATCTTTGCTATTGGAAGAGTAGACCCACCTTCTGTGAATCCAATGGCATTCTATTCAGTAAGTACAAAAATAGCCTGAAGGTCTGACGTCAAACTTTGAGGCTTGTGAATTACGCCAGATACTGGCTTTGTGGCTGCCATGTTTTCTCTGAGATTTAACTTTGACCTTGGTTGGTAGTTAGCACGTGAGCCTTGAAGCGTGACATCAGATCTTCAGCACAACGTATCCAATGAAATCCTTTGAATGGTATGTCAGGAGCTTGTCTTTATTCTTTAGGATAAAGACAGGTGACTAGTCTAGTACAAGAAGAGAATAAACTACTTCACAAATATAAGTAGGATTTGAAGATTTGCCTGAAGACGATCAAGTATTATCTCTTAAGAGATTAATTTACATGTATACACGCGCGTTGCATCTACTGTGTAATTTATATATCACCCATCTTTGTTGTTGTTATTAAACTGGACACAACAAATGAAAAAAAGCATTGCTAACTGTCGTTTAGTGTGGTTGAACATTGATGGACAATACTTGAGGTAAAGTCAATTTTGACATTACCTACACCAGCATGCATTACACAAATCACCTTGCGCATGCACACTGTGGTAATTGCAAAGAGGTCTACATTGTATGGTGGAAACCACCAGTGTTTCCTTTGTTTTCTATTTTAAAATCAGGATTGATCAAATTGATTAAATAGAATTATTTATAGGAGTACAAAATGTTTTCTAATAAATGGAAAATTAATTTATTATGCCAATTATTCTGCAATTTATGAAACTTTGTTTGTATCTGACAGGATTTACCAAAGTTCTTCCATGAGAGCCAAGTAGCCCAATTGACAGAGGACTCGTCCAATGTAGTAGAACTTGTCAAAGGAGTGTATCTTGTAAGTATCCAGAAATGGAAAGGATGGTTGTGTGCAAATCCTTCTATAAGCACATTGGCATCTCCTAAAATTTCTAGAATTTCTTTCCAAATTTACGGATCCTAATAAATTGTATGAATTAGAATATGATTGCATATAATGAGCTCAATAATAAAAGTTGCAATGATATTTCATATTTCGTATATTCCATTGGCAACCATGTCACCCAAGGGCGATTTTCAGTTAGACCATCAATTTGTTACCAGAAAATTGGAGACAATGGGGTAAACCCCTACTCTTGCACGATGTCATTATAGGTTATTATATGTGCACTGATGTTTATAGTGCACATGACTTCCAGCTTAACCTCCCATACGATAGACAGAGTAAATGTGGTTAAATGGCTTCCTTAAGGACAGAATCACCATTTCCTTGATCCACTCATAATATACATGTATTGTCTCAATGCAATTTATTGCCCCTCGTCATTGGGTCAACATCATTTATTAAAGGGACAATATTGTCATGATCAGAGCAGACTTTCAACAAGGTATGGAAGCGGTGTCCTGAACACAGTAACTGAAAATTACTGACTCATTTATGAAGCAGCAATGGTAATATGCCTTTATCATGTGGATATCACTGATTTAATCTTAAACTATTCTGATTCGATGCCCTGTTGATCATGATGATATTGTCCCTTTAAACTTTCACAGTTCCTTCAGCAGTAAACAGCCCCTGACGAGCACTGGGTGGCCAATCAATTAAAATAACCACCTCTACCCTCACAGGTACATGTACCTGTCCTCCTGGGTAGAATGAAGCAATCATGGTAGGGCCATGCTTAAGGACACAACCACCATGATTTTGTTAAAGGCATGCAAATTTTCTGCAGATCCATGGATCACCATGTTTTTTAAATTTTTTTAATCTGGCCATCCCAAAGGAAAATCCGCTATGATACCTGCATCCGGCTCATTACGATACACTGCTGATAATGATATGGACAGTGGTTCCTGCTGAATCTGGCATAGTAGCACATACATTAACTCTTTTTGGACGGCAAGTGTTTTAAAAGGCTTGAACGTCATCACCTGACAACAGGTCTTGTTTTGACTTGTTTTGACAACAGTGCACAATTGACCAATACGAATCATAAACTTTATTTTGATACCTTACTCTCTTCAATAGTCCAAAGATAAACAAATTATTAATAATTTCCACACTTGACCTTGATTGTTTACGGTATCAAATTACAATAATGAAAACAATTCCGGGAAAGAAAGAGTTAAAGGAAGAATGTAGTCTGTAAAAAGCATATAAACATGCAGGACATAGATGCCATGTGCATTATACAGCAAACAGTCTGACTGTCCATGTGTTGACATGTACGTGTACATGTAATGTGAAAAAGCATCACTCGCTGCAAAAGCCGTATTGGCTTTGCGCTCGCAATGCGAGTTTGAACATTTTTCCTCTTTTTTTTTTGGATTGATCACATGCATGTCTGTGTCAAGAGATTGGACCCACATTCTGAAAATTCAGCAATTAGAATACAAATGTACACACATGCTTTAACATAACACATTTACCTTTTTTTTTCTCCAGAATATCACATCCGGAGTGAAAGTTGAGGATGATGCTCCTCCTGACCTATTTGGTGTCTCATACACTGCTACATGTTTAAACGGAATCCCACAGGAAGGGATGCAAGAGTGCAGCGGTCTTAAACTCGGCGACAATGTCACATTCTCATTGGACATCACCATGACGAACAAAACCTGTGATATGCCAAATAAAGAATTTACGTAAGTAGCTTTTGCGTCCGTGATTACTGTTATGTTTATACAATGTCAATATCAAGTGTAAAACTTGTTGGCATAGAATAAAATCTAATTAGGGAATATTTTTCATTAGTGGAATGGTTAGAAGCTAGATGAAGATGGGGGTGGGGGAGTACACACGATTCACTAAAAACTATGGAAAGAATTACCTGAAACCCACACCACATAACATGCTTGCGTGAAATAATAAACACATTGCTTCATTTGTATTCAGTTTCTCTGTAGGCCCTACAGCTTTCAAAGAATCACTGCAGGTAATTGTAGAGGCAGTTTGTGATTGCGCCTGCTCTGAAGAGAAGGTGAGTTGTTTTTGTCAAAGAAACTAACTTTGGGAGAAAATTCCTGAGGCAATCTGATTTGGATATCATGTTCAAGATTTTGTCCAATCTCTTCCCTTCCCAGAAAACTCTGTCATGATTTTAGTCATTCATCATCTTCTATGCCTTTTCCATCATTGTCTTATCGTCTTCCGCTGTATCTATTTGTTTGTCCGTCTCTCTTTTAAGTTTGTTTTGGTTTGTCCAGTCCCTGTCCAATTGTCTGTCCAAGTACTCAAGAAAAAGTACTCTTCTGCAAGTCTGCCTATGCTGAGCTGTGAACAATCAGCTAAGCCCCACCGGAGACTTTTTTGGGGGGCCCAACACAATGTTTTCCCAATTAAATAGAGAATTAGCTGTTGCACACTGCTTACCAACCTAAAGGACATGTAGTATAAATGCAATAATACTATTTAATGGCCTTAAGTTTTGAACCTAGCAGGTTCGTTCTTTAAAGCGCAGAATGGAGAATATACAGACATGCATACAAAAATAAACACAAGAGTGGCCAGAAGTTAGTCAGATGTGTAAGGAACACAAGTTGTTCAACTACATGTATGTACTGTATAATTTATAACAGGCAGTTCAAGTCAACAATAAAAGCCAATAAACATGCATAAGTAACATCAATTTCCATGGAAACCCCTTGCTTTGGTTACACTGGCTTATTCATGTTGGATTTTATCAAACAGGCTTGATAGAACGCCATTATCTCCACAAGCAAATTTATTTTTTGTACATGTTTTTCCAGAGGGCATGGCATTGATTGGCCAATGAATGTAGATAACATGTGATATTTTTATAATCTTACATTTAAGTAAGAGGAAGTTTGTGGTAACACCATGTAATATCTCTAATGTGTTGTTATAGTGTGTGGTTTGACAGATCGATGTTTCGATCAGTATACTCCAATCTTCTTCAGAAGAAGAGTATACTGATCAGTACGTTGTCAAACCACCAATTCTTCTCAGTGCCACACACTATTACAACTCATAAGATGGTGCTACCACACACTTCCACTATCTGTTCTTCCACCATACAGAGCTTAAAATCCTACAAATCTTAGTTAAAAGTCACAAGTTTATTTAAAAACCCATTTTTATAAAATCCATTATCCTAGCATTTGTTTTCTTCGTTCAGTTAAAAGGACCAGACATCTGCAATGGCAATGGGACTCTGATCTGCGGTGGATGTGACTGTTTCCCTAACCGCTCTGGTGTCAAATGCACATGTGATCGGGAGGAGGCAGAGGGCGTAGACCTTGCATGTTTATGGTAAAATCAAAATACTTGTTGTCCTCTTTAAAGCCCCTGATACACTATTGGTAAATTCAACAAACATAAATAAGCACATTTAGTATATGAATCTTACTTGGTATCAAACATCCCTTGGTATCAAACATCCCTTGGTATCAAACATCCCTTGGTATCAAACATCCCTTGGTATCAAACATCCCTTGGTATCAAACATCCCTTGGTATCAAACATCCCTTGGTATCAAACATCCCTTGATATCAAACATCCCTTGATATCAAACATCCCTTGATATCTTTCTGTCTGAGGTACCAACAATTTCCTAACTGAGTTTTTGTCTGCTTAGAATAAATATGAAAAATCCAAGTGCATTTTCTGAATATCTTGATTCAGTGAAGTACACTTTAAGAAGCAGTTTTGCCAACTTTACCAAAATTGTATAATGGCTTTAAAATGTATTAAAGGGACAGTATCTTCATGATCAGAGCAGACATTCAACAGGGCATGGAATCGGGGTCCTAATTGTGACTGAAAATTACTGTGTAAGAAATTATAAATGTCTCTCACATATTTTCTCATGAACGTGTGGACCGATTCAGCAAATTTCTTTGCACATGTTCTTGATCCTCGTATATAAAGTATGATTGCAAATAATGACTTTATAAACCGAAAGTGAAATGAGATTTTAACATTTTGTTTGTTTCTTGTTATGACTCACAGGCAAAACGGCACAGTGGAATGCTCGGACAGAGGAAGTTGTATCTGTGGAAAGTGTATATGCAAGCCCAGACCCGTAAGTTGATGACAAATTTGCTGATATCCACCAGAAGCAGAAAATTTAGCTTAGCAACTATTTTTTGTTAATACAAATCAGAAGGAAAACAAAAGATTTCTAGTTTAAAATTTTTGTAAAATATGTGACCCGCTCTGGCAAAACCCGAAACTTCTCGGCATTTACCATAATGTGTAACAGCCATGAAAAGGTCCAGTTTGAGGGACCAGTTTTCATGTCACCATATAGAGCATTTTCTCTAGGTTTTGATGGAAAAATAAAAATCTTGAAACGTTGTTGGGAACATTGTTAATTTTCACGATAAATTTGGGAGGTCACTTTTGAAAATTGGATCGAAGTTTAGGGTTTTGCCAGATCCAGTCACATATATTCTCGCTATGGGGTATGGAGATAACACATGAGTCTACCTGGCAATTTACAGGCTCTATTTGTTTCTTGGAGCATGATTTTTTTTAACCAAACTGTATAATAATTTCCATCAGAATCCATTGGAGGAGATTTACGGTGACAAGTGCCAGTGCGACAACTACTCATGTGAGCGTCACAAGGGTAATCCCTGTGGTGGTCCAAAGCAGGGTGTTTGCAGATGTAACAACAACACTGGTCTGAATTACTGCAAGTGCAATGATGGATGGTCAGGCAGCAATTGTGGATGCGAGATGAACTCTAAGCATTGTAAATCTCCTGACGGGGTGAGTTGTTTCAAATCACAATTGCCAAATATATGAAAATCAATAAAGAAGAAAGCATGTTTGTATAACACAGACAGGGTAATATACACCATTACTATACCTCATACATATTCATGATCGAGAGCCGAATTCTCACTGGTCCATTCACCATCACGTGCCAGATGCTATTTTGGCCGTTTACCAAGCGCGCGCGAGCATTCACGCACAGGGTAAATACACATGCGTAGTAGACTACTACGCATGCGCTAGACTACTACGCATGCGCTTTACGAAGCAATCGGGGAACAGTCGCACGGGTGTAGTACGCACGCGCGAACATCGCCCTAGCTACGTTACATACACATGAAAAGATGGCGGCACACGTAAATGTCAATTCGCGTTTTCCCGAGCTCAATGATGCCGAACTAGAGAATATGTATGAGGTATAGTAAAACAAATATAACATGGTTTATTTCGGGTGGACAGTCGATATTAGCTCCCCTCGGTATTGGAAGTTGACAAACTAGTTCCCTCGGCTTCGCCTCGGGAACTAGTTTGTCAACTTCCAATACCTCGGGGAGCTAATATCGACTGTCCACCCTCAAACCATGTTATATTTGTATATTGTATAAAGGGAGTCAATTACTACAAATTGAGACATTTCACAAAACTGTCAGTGGCACAGATTCAGGCCTAAAAAAAGTCTGGTGTCTTGTACCCACACACGTCGCCGCAGACCTGCACATTGGCATTTTGTTGTGGTATGAAACAATCTTGAATTACAGCCAGTATTGCTGGAGTGATTGGAATTCTGACGCACTGTGTTTTAAACTTTTTCATATTGGGGCATGAACGTTTGCCCTATTTGTGCAGCCTCTTTTAGCCACCATACTTTGTGGATGAAAAATTTGGTCTAGCTCCAACAACCACGTATCAATTTTTAAAAATAAATGAATAAATATTGTTTTAAAAGTGCATCACCACACCGATTTTTGAAGCCTACCTAGGACCACACAACCAGAGACTTTTGGGGGCCTAACAGTATTGAATTTCAGGTGGGCTTTATCATAAATTATTTCCTTTAAAAAAAAAAAAAATGAACTTATATATTTGATTTATTTGATAGCATTTCAAATGTGTCCTCTGTCCATTTAAATATCTGTTCAAAGAGCTTTTAGTTTTCTATTATTCTTACTCTATTTCCATAATTTCATTACTGATTTTATTTCTCCAGAGTGTATGTAGCAATGTTGGTGTCTGTGAATGTGGCAAATGCCTTTGCAACGACACCAAGAAATATCTCGGTGCGACTTGCCAAATCTGTGAGGTGAGTTTTCAAATTAGAACTGAAATGATTTGTATCTTGGTATTCAAGGATCAAGTATGAAGTGCCAGGCTTGAAAGACTGAATTGTTTTTCTTTCATACAAGTGAATGACATCTCAAAGGGAGGCTTGCAGGAAAATAGTCTGCCACCTTTTACATATTGAGAATCAGCTCTGTGATCATTGTGTTGCATTTAGGAATTCTGACAAAGATGGCCCCAGTTTTATCATAAGCTTACGTACTGTTTTCCAGAGTTGCCCAAGTGAGTGTGATTTACACAAGCCTTGCGTTCAGTGTCAGGTTTACAAGACTGGCAAGTATAAGGATGATGATAACGCCTGTAGAAATTGCCCGCATAATGTGTCTACATTTGCGGAACTACCCTACCCTAAAGGTAAGATAAATAGAAGCCATTGATGTAAACGTTCTTAAGTACATTATAATTGTACCAGTAGAGCTGTGTCATATAATTTGGTTATTCAATGGGTGAATGGAATAAACAAATGTTTTTCTGGTTTTAATATTTGATGGTTAAAGTTTGCTAGAATTTAAAAGGTTTGCATTGATATTTTCTGTTTTGAATTTTGATAATTATTTTCCCCCAGCCCAGCTAACTTAAATTGCCTTTCCCAAAGCTGCATTATCCTCATAAACAATTTGTTTGATAATTAATTTAAAAGGTTTTAGTGCTTGGCGGAATGTTTTTTCCCCAAGCGATCAATGCCTCATGGATATTTTGTTTCTGATCAACCAGACAAATAGTTGCTTTTTAATCAATTGCAATATGCTTGGATTATGATTTTTAAATAACAAAATTTGACAAATTTTCTCTCCAAATTTAACAACATAGGGGACTCTTGAAAAACAATTTTCATTTAAAAAAAAAAGAAATTTGACATGAGAACAAACTTAAAGATTTTTAATGGTTTAAATTACATTTGTTTATTTTTTCATTTACAGGTAGCACACGTTGTACCTTCAAAGATGAGAAAAATTGTAACTTTGAGTTTACATATCAGAAGAAAGGCCAAGGAAATATCGAATTACAAGCAATAGACAAACCAAGTACGTAAGGATTATTTGTAATAACCAAATTAATATAAAAAGTCCAGTTCAGGTTATCAACTATATGTATGTGGGGTAAGCTTTGTGATAGGTGTCCCTTGATACGTACGTAAATGTACCATGTATTATCATTTATTATGACTCCGAATTAACATTATTGTAACTTCCTATTCAAGGCACAGATGTTGATTTCATTCTAATTTAAAGAATAACTGAGAATGTGTACTCATAATAAGAATAATATTATTACTCCTCGTCATTGGACCAATATTATCAGCAAAAGTGGCTTTGCACCTGTAAGAATTAAATTCCATGCCTGCTAAGCCGCTCGGACATAGTACTCCATGAAAATTATTTAGCGTATTATTGAAATAATTGATTTGTTTTCTCTTGCAGGGTGTCCACTAGTTGCTGGTGTTCTATGGATCATTATTGGCATTGTTATCGGTATAATCCTTGTGGGTATCGCTCTATTACTCATTTGGCGTCTACTTACATACATCCACGATAGAAGAGAGTTCCAGCAATTTGAGAAGGAAAGAGCGAATGCACGATGGGAAGGGGTGAGTTAATTAATGCATTTGTTTTTTAAATGAGGCGTAAAAAGGGTGTCTATATTAGAAAATACAATGGAAAAGTGTAATAATTTGTTTAATCTGAATATATATTTTTATGAGGGGAACGATAAATATTGGGAGGCGACATCGCCATTACCGTCCTTCCTCCCACCCCTCACCCACCCTGTCATAAATATTGGTCTTAGGGGCCCACGTTTGTTAAAAAGAATCCAGAGTTTCCTTTAAGTTATTTCTGTCTTGGCAAGGGAACTTTTTACACACTAAGCTATGGTATTTTGGGTTGTTGGAACTTTCTCGGGCTTGTTTCCATGCATATTTGTTATACTTTAAATGTTAAATTTCCATTTTACTGCAGGGAGAGAACCCCATCTACAAGCCATCGACATCAGTATTCAAAAATCCAACTTACGGCAAATAAGTTTGGTGTGCAGACCAACCTTGGATTAGTTAATCTAAGATGCTGATAAAGGAGAAACAGCTGAGAAACATCAGTGGAGCGACCTCCTCTACCGTCCACAAAGACTAAAACTTACGTCTTAAAGGGAATTGGGAATATCATCTTTTTGCAGAGACTGTGTGTGCAAAGGATTGGTAACAGTGAATAATTGATTTTATTCATAAGAGTTATGCATGTGTGTGTGCGTGTGTGTGTGTGTTTGTAACAGGTGTCAACGCTAACTGTTTGTGGATGTCTTACAAAAGTTTTCAACAGGAAACAGGGTGCAAAGAACAGTGTTCATTTCAATTGAGCTGAACTTAAAAATCATAGGTTCAGACACATCACGTGTTGTCTTCCACGTGAGTACACATCTTGTACGTGCAGTTGAATGCGTTTAGCTGCACATGCAGACATAGATATAAAACCAAATATCTCTGCGTACAAAATTCACGTGGAAGACAACACAGCGAGATGCACTCACATAAACTTTCCATTTTGTTATCCTGAATAAGTGCTATTGACCAATTTTTCACAAGCAGTTTCAATCCTTAATATATTTCAAAATGGCCGTGTGTATTACTTGGAACTGGTGCATTTGTCAATTGTGTGTATATATGTGTAATACGTAAACCAAGTGTTCCAAGGAAGCATTTAGGTTTTTTTTAATTAGCCTGATTTTGTTTCTATTTTTTCAAATTGAACGTAAATATATTTTACACAATTTTTAAATACTGTTGCTGTCTTAGCCAGCTTGTTTGAATATAATGAATGGCCCTTTGTTAGGGAAATCTTGGGTCGGAGAGGGGATAGGAATAACTGGTAAAAAGTACTTCTTTAATAATTCTGAATTTTTTTTCGTCCTCATTGATTTTATTATCCTAGAATACAAAAGGAAATAAATCGTCACGTCAGTGCAACAAGGTCGTAACTTTTGATTTAATTTTGCTCTACACCGACATGGTTCTACCAACATACAAAGAAATAAGGTCGTAACTTTTGATTTAATTTTGCTCTACACTGACATGGTTCTACCAACATACAAAGAAATAAGGTCGTAACTTTTGATTTAATTTTGCTCTACACCGACATGGCTCTACCAACATACAAAGAAATAAGGTCGTAACTTTTGATTTAATTTTGCTCTACACCGACATGGCTCTACCAACATACAAAGAAATAAGGTCGTAACTTTTTACAAAGTTCAAGGATGAACACGCAAAGCCTATGGAAGAAGATACAACATTGCTGCACTCAATTGTTTTAATGTATGCAAATTTATACACTATTACACATACAACCTTTTACATTTTTTAAATATGACTTTGTTGTTCGGACAGGACGAAATTTCAGTGTCGCTGTGTTTTTTAATTACATAAACTACTATGTCATCAGTACTATCTGAATTTATTTTTTTAATGCACAATAAAGATGGCTCTACCAACATACAAAGAAAGAAGTTCTATTCAAGTCAGTTGTTTCAGTTGAAATCATCTAAAATTTATGTGTGTTTCTCTATTTCACCGGCAATCTGTTTTTAATACGCACACTTGTTTTTTCTTTTTTTAAAAGTAAATAATTTTCAAATGAGATATTTAAACAA
The DNA here is from genome assembly GCA_029582265.1 of Zoroaster sp. YZ-2022. NCBI lineage: Eukaryota > Metazoa > Echinodermata > Asteroidea > Forcipulatida > Zoroasteridae > Zoroaster > Zoroaster sp. YZ-2022. The sequence goes on from CM055830.1 coordinate 31,012,799, forward strand.
ATAAATGTCCAAAGCACTGTTACACAGTCCATATGTGCAATTATTTGACCAACAATGAAAGGTTGCACATACTTATGATAAAATGTCTATAAATGCATCCACCAGCCATTTCAGATTTGAATTTTTATTCATGTTTCTTGAATATTTCAAATGGAATAATTTCACAGGATGTCTGGTACCAAACAGTTTATAATTCTCAGTAATTACCAACTCCCTATTAATTACTATTTACCCATGCCCAAGTCATTTATTTGTTAAATAACTCATTTGGAAGTAATTTACAAACTTTTTACTAGGAAACTAGCAAAGTACATATTTAACAAATTATAGAAAATGAAGGATTCACATGGTAAATGCATCTTTAATTGCAAAGTTTTATTAGGTGTTTTGTCATATTTTGAGTTGTAATCAAGTACTTTTTTTCATGAGTATGAGTAATTTTTCATGAGTATGAGTACAGGTACTTCAAAACAAAAACCTGTGAGTATGAGTACTTTGTCATGAGTATCAGTATGAGTACTGTAACTCTGATATTTTCACTGTGCAATCTGCAACTAAAAACAACAAAAGCTAGCTAATGAATCATCAGACTTCTTTGACTGCAATTAGTAGTAATTAATCTAGCAAATGTTTGGTTAAGACTTTCTAGTATTAAACCAAAGCATGGAACCCATCACTCCCAATTAAGCAGCCTTGTGCATGCCATTACCTCAAAGAAGTACTTGCAATTTGTTTTAAAACTACTTAAAATTATATATTTTAACCCCATTCAAATTTGTTTCTACTTTGTCTGTCAGTTTTTATTCACACAGTTTGCTTTCTTACAGTACTTTTTAAATTGTTAATATCAAAACAGGAAATTGAAATCTACAGTGAAGTGTACAATAATCTTCCAGCATTTGGGATTTTGTTTTATCTCATTTTTTAATATTATGTGCAGATCTGATAATGGCAACATTTTTAATTATGCCTTTACAATTTTTTCTATTTTTGGCTATATCAGTAAGGGTAATTTCATTTTTTAAAATCAAAGTCTTCTATTTCAGTTGTTTTTAATTTCCCTGGTGCTTTTAAAAAACCTCAGTATAACTGAAAATGCTGATTGCAGAACACTGTAAATACCTGTCATGTTGATATAGTCTATGTCTAACAGTTCAGTGTGTGAGAAGGAATGTAGAAAGGCACCTACATGTATATTACTATTAGTGTTATTTAAACAAATGTTCCTGATTTCTGGTCTGCTCAATTTCTTAAATGATTTAGTGGTTCGGTTTTTATACATTGTTTAACATGTATGCAAGCCACGTAGGATAGGACAGATGAGCACTGTGGATATTTTACCAGGGGCCTTACGCACGTATATATTAAAAACAATATTAATACTATGTAGGTGAACATACTGTAAAAGCTCAGTGGATAATAACTTTATGCTTAACAGGGTAGCTAGTCTAGATTGTTTAAATGCAGAGTAAACCATTAAGCCATATAATTATGAGAACACTAACCATCTATCATGCATGACAAATGCATTGGCATCACAGTGGGCACTTATGTATGCCAAACTGAAAATTTGCAGAAAATTATCACAAACGATATCGAACGTTAGTGCTTTAGTAATGATATTATTCTCTATGGCGCAAATGCAGACCAGATTGAAGGAACATTTGTTTAAATTTTTGCCTGAGATAAACTATGATCTACTGGTATAGGCCATGTCCATACATACAACAATTGAAAAATTTGATTATGTAGCTTTCCTATCATTTTTACTGTCTTGTCTAAAACGTTTCAGTTAAATGGAAGGTATGACATTGGTAATGTTGGAAAAACTGTTTCTATGAGTATCCTTACTTTCTTTGAACCAATATAAAAATTAAACAACCAAACTGTAAAAGTTTTAACTGTTACATTGTATCGTTAACAAAAATATAGCGAAAATGCATTATGATTTGTTAATTCAGTCAAACACCGAATTTAAAAAGAGAACTCTTTCCTAAATTCAGACAAAATTATTTAAAAGGAATAAACCGTCAGCTTTACACCAAGTAAGTTTCACATGACAATTCAACAATTACCAATTTTGTACCTTACTATTAACCACATATGTGACCCGCTCTGGCAAACCCGAAACCTCTCGGCATTTACCATAATGCGTAACAGCCATGAAAAGGTCAAAAACTGACCCCAGGGACCAGTTTTCATGTCACCATATAGAGCATTTTTTTTCTAGATTTTGATGGAAAAAGAAAAATCCTGAAACGTTGTTGGGAACATTGTTAATTTTCACGATAAATTTGGGAGGTCACTTTTGAAAATTGGGTCCAAGTTTAGGGTTTTGCCAGAGCCAGTCACATCTCTGCAAACAACTAACTGTTAAATGGTGTAATGATTTTTGTAACAGTAATATTCTAGGTGATCATGGGTTTAATCCAGAATCAGTTGTGGGGTATGTTGCAAGCAGTAGATCACTAGATGCACATCGTGCTCAATGTTTAAAGAAAACCCAAGTTGGGGGTAACATGACTTAAATAAAATCAGCTTTTTAATCCACACCACACGCCAAGCCAATGTGTCCATTTATAAAAACTGTACAATGAAAAGTGTTAATCAAGCTTGTTGGAAATAATGATGTTGTACTATGCGCATATTTTGATGCGCAACAAATCTGATGGGATTAATCTGTTGTAAACTTGTTACGCAGTGTACATAGATTCAGATTAGTAAGCAGTAAATTATACATAGGGCTCTAGATTGTTAATGGTGCCTTGGCGTTCAATAGTGTGTTTAACATAGTAGGTAAGAATCTGGTTGATTCTGTGTGTTTATAAATCAAAGATTTAACAAACTTGTTACCCATTAGTCACAATTTGTCAAATTTTCTAAGATTTTTTTTTTCAAATCAAATATTTTCATGACATTTATGAATAATTTTTAAATAATTTTATTGATGTAAATCAGTCAGTGGCAGAAATGTGTACTAGATTTCAAGCAATCTTTATATGCAATGATAGCTGCACCTGTGGCGTTTGTGGCTGCAGTTTTGCGTCATGTGAATACTGAAAAGCTCATATGCTCAGTATGGTAGAAAGTGGATTGAAAACAAAATGTTTTCATTAATTTGTTTTGCGGTTCAGATTTGAACAGAATGAAAATGAGATTGTTTATGAAAACGATTATTTTTGAGCAATCATTTTGAATGGTGGCATGACATGATATATTTGAAAGCAAAAATTGTTCTTTTTGAAATTAGTTTAAAGGTGAAATTGTTAAAAATAAAAACCATCAACAGCTATCAGCGAGCACTCAAAGCTGTAAATTTCCATCCACAGATCTCAAACTTTATCAACACCATTGTAATTCATCATGGTCACTGGTGTCCTGATCTTTTGCCTGGTTCTCTTGCAATTTTCCCTTTGACAATGTGATTTTCTAATTGGGGTGCCCTTTGCCTTTGCTCTTACACTAATATCTGTGCCTGGACTAGATATGGTTGCTATTTTCTGCTCCATGCATAGGCTACAGAGGGTGCTCATTTTTACATCACATTTGATCAATAGGGCAATGATAGTCCATTGGGTACTTTTGCAGTATATTAGTGATACTCACTTGATGCTTGATTGCCTTGGTCCGAAAATCTTATGTCACACCGAGGCTCACGAAAGATACCAGATACTGGCCTCTCAGTTTGGAGAGATTGAACTTTGACCTTAGTTGGTAGCTAGAGTGTGAGCCTCGAAGTGTGATGTCAGATCTTTGGCACACCATATCCAATGAAATTCCTTGAATGGTATGCCCGGAACCTGTTTTTATTCTTAATAGGATAAAGACAGGGGACCAGTCTAGATTGCCCTATCCACAAGATGTGAGTGTATGTTTACCACTAGAGGGCTACAGTGTGCACCAAGCAGATAAGACTGTTGACAACCATAGGGCCACCCATGGCTAATTGTCATAGTGCCACCCATGGCTAATTGTCATAGTGCCATGGTGAAATTGAAGCCCTGCTAGTCTTGCGGAATGACTGCAGTCCATGTTATTATAAGCAATAGCCTTACTCCTCATTTGGAATCTCTTAAAACAGGTGAAACAAACAAATTGCCTGTCTTTGCCTTCAAATATATCTGTCCCGTAATAATTATAATAAATATGTTTATAAGCAAAAAGATTGACACTATGGATAGACTGCCAACTTGGGGCTGGTCAGCTCCATTGGTATAGCATTGGAAACCATAAATCAGGTCGTAAGCCTTAGGTTAAGACACACAACCTTGTGCAAAGACAAAACATGTTCAAACTATATGTATGCACTTTCCATTATTTCAAGTGTGTCTTGACTAAAGGCAAAGAGGTTGTAGGTTCAAATCCAGCATAAGTTAATCTTTTTGCCCAATCAAATTAATTGTAAAAAAGCATGTATGTATTGAGTAGCTGTATATCGCAAGTTTATTGCCATGTGTATTAATACTATAGAAAAAAATGTGTATGATTTTCATTATTAACTTATTGTATTTTCTTGCTCACGTTTAATACTTTTTTATTAACAGAACAAGTACTTCTTTAACAGTACCTTATAAATGCAAAGATGTACAGTTTTATGCCTAAACGTACTGTAGCTGCGAAAGTATTTCTTGGCTTTTGTGTAAAATTTAAATTATTAAGAAAATTGATTTTGCATTGTACTACTGAGAACTTTTTTTTCCCCCCATGATTGTATTGTAAAATGGGTGCCAATGGATGTCAAGTATAATCTGCATATAAATAGTGCACCTGCAATGGTCATTTCGTGGCAGCTTAGCAGAATGTTACAAAAATGTTAAGCAGCATAAAGCAGACAACCAACCAAAGTCTAGACATTTGTATACAAATTCGGCTGGTCACCAACAAAACCTGAACAGTACTTAATTTCTGCTCGGCAGTTCTATTGGCCAAATATTTACAACACATACAGGACAATCATACATTGTTCCCTATTGGCAATATACCTTGATCGTGGAACAGTCATTTTGGTTTTCTAATACACTTGTTCTATGAGAATCAAAATAAAGCTAACATCCAAAATAGACTGGTGCTTTACACACTTTTTAGAAGATTTGTTATTTGTGGAGAGGGAACCACATCAATGTGGATGCTAGGTAATAAGGGTCCGTTACAGTAGAGATTTACCAATAAAACAAGGCATTTCCATTGCAGTAGAACCTTCAGTGTAGTTTTAATAGACAGAAATGTCTTAATGTAGGACTCAAAAGCATGACTGAGTTTACAGTGTTGCTCAGAATGGGAAATAGTGTAATGGCTAACCTAATGTCAATCCAAATTGGAATACCAATTGAACGTTGACACCTATCTTTAATTTTGAACAAAGCAGGATACATTACTTTGAAAAACACTATCATTATTGAATAAGCCAAAGACTTTTATAACTATGATTTTAATGATTTGTAGAAGTTATTATCAAGTGTATTTTTAATGGTTGAGTAATGGGGAGTATATTGAAAACTTAAAGGTCCTGAATATTTAATTTTATTGATTTCAATGATTTGCTTTATTAAAGGTGAAGTTATTATTTATTTACCAATATGAACAGATCTTGTCGATACTCTGATATTTCATCGTAAGAAATCTTCAATGTTGTGTTTACAAATGCACACTAGCATCAATTTGTCCAGAACCATTATTCAGTGCTAAAAAAACCTAGAAGCTATCTCATCAGAACTAACAAAAATGGCAGACTTTATTGGAACAAGACTTTTTAAATAGTAGAAATGTTTTTTATTGATGCACATGATCCTTGTGAGGACAATCTGTTATGTAAAAATACCTTTAATAATGACATAATTAATCTAATCACTTTGCTGATAATTTGTAATGACTAACCAGTCAGGTGTGTGTACACATTAACTTTTTAATACAATTATACATGTGTTAGACAACTTTTTTCTGTTTGTTCTCTTAAAGGGAGTGTACATCATTGGTAAATTCATCCATAATCTCTAAGAATCAAGAGGTAGCACAGAAACCAACCTGTGAAATGTTCAGCTATTTCATTGTGTCTTTAACAGGAAAAAAGTAAAATGTATTCAGATTTGTTTGTAGACATTCTAATGAGATGATGGATCACCAAATGACATGTCAAACAGAATAACTTCTCAGGATGTACAAGACTTGTAGTCGAGTACTACTTCATGAGTACGAATGTAAGTACAGAAAAATGTTCTCGAGTAGGTACGAGTACATGTACGAGTATGAGTATTTAAACTCATGAGTATGAGTGTAGAAAAAATGTATACTGAACAGCAAAAGAAACGTCGTATGAATACAAGATATCAACAGGTATATTTTGTAACGTACACTTTGAAAACCATTCAAGTCGCATTCCATCCGCCTATAGGATTTTCAGGCACAGTCATGATTCAGAATGATGTTAGACTGCATATTTCCCGAAAACGATACATGTAAAACTCTTGTGGTTGAGTTATGTCTACGATTTAAAATCACGACATTTCTTTTGCTGTTCAGTATACATGAGTACTACAACTCGAGTCTTTTTGGCATCATCACCATCTTATAACCAAGTAAACTTTAAATGATACTTCGCTCAGTTATTTCGAGTAAATGCCAGTGGTGTAAACCTCCTTTAAGTCTTATTTTTTGATGATATTGGATATGCCTAAGCGACATGTAAAATCAGTCCCCCTATACGGAGGCCATATTTATAGAACTGGGCAGAAACAAAATGATTGTCACATTTTGTTAGTTTTCTGTGTTAAAAGGCTTTGCATAATTATTAACTTAGTGAGATTTAGACCCACATGATTGAAGATGCTTTTTGCCAAAAGGTGAAAGTCCTACATTGCTTACAAAAGTAATCAAATGCTTTATTATTGTGGAAACATTTTACCTGAGAAAATGCGCTAAGCAGAAATTGTTTAGTCTAACTGAGCAACTGTCTAACTAAGCATGTTTTTGGTATTGACTGACTACAATTATATACAATATTTATAGGCTTGTTATTGATTTTGTTTTCCATAGTGCTGTGCATAGCAGCTTCATGAATATTATACAAGAAGTGACTGATATCTTAATAGGATCATTGGATCATTGAAAGCGCACATTCAGTTTTCAGCTGACAATAACCAACTGACCCATGTTAATATAAAGAAAATCTTAGGATTCATTTATTAATTTGTTGTCCAAAGTTGGTCTTTAAGTATATGTTCATCTGGCCTGTGATGTACTTTTAATTGTTAATTAAATTGATTGAAAGTTAATATGAGCAATCAACTCATTTCAAAACCTAACTTTTGTGCTTTAGGATAAATTTGTAAAACATGGCTTTCTTCCAGCTAAACAAATTTTGTATGTTGACAATGTTCAATAAATTGTTTTTCATTGCCTATCAGTGGAGTCTGAAGTTCTCTAAATTTCTTACATTGTCAATGTGTTAATAATTTCTCTAGGCACAATCTTTAGAGGAAGTCATTAATTGTTTTTCAATTAGATCAGGGAGGGGGGGGGGGAGAGGTTGGGGACATTTAAAACTAAAGTGTTGAATCAACATTTTAAAGAGTTTGGTCAGTGATAACTCTTTATAAAGTTGGATTTAACTTGACTTTTTGTTAATTCAACACTGTCTGAGTTGAATTTAAGTTTATCAAGTGTTGTCACTCACTGAACTCTATATGGTTGATTCAACACTTTAGTTTTAGGAGTGTGGTTTTACATTAAACTTAACTGGTGTAAAGTTAATTAATGGTATCAAACATCTCTTTAAATATTTCTGTTTGGAGTGATCATTTTAGTCAAATTTGTAAAATAATTTTTTATTTTTCTGTCATCCAAATAGAAATTCCATGTTGAAAGACTGGCAATTATACGTTTTAATTAAACGTCACTGGGTACTTTTGGTAATCTCAAAAAACAAATAATTACAGTTTTACATAAAACTTATTTGGTGTAGAGTTCATAATAGATTCAACATCCCTTGTAAAATTTTTGAAATAGTTTCTAAAATGATTTTTGAAATCTGTTATCTGAAGACAGAAAGTTCTGTGTTAATTAATAAATATAAACCATCTAAGTATTTCCATTATTTCCTCGTGAACACAGTGGCGTAACTAGGGTCCAATTTTCAGGGGGGGGGGCACCACTTTTTCTAGGGGGGGGCATGTCAATACTTGAATCCTGCAATATCAAATAGGGAATTTTTTTATATATTATTCTGAATGGGGGGGCACGGACCACGGCTGGGGGAGCACGTGCCCCCGTGTCCCCCTCCCCTAGTTACGCCACTGCGTAATTGGTGATGGACGATATTAAACATCATGAGAAATCATTTTGTCTGAGGCTCTATATCAAACTAAAAATTGTGGCAAAAAATTGTGCGTTAGGCAAAATGCCTTTGAGTTTGAGAAAGCCTGCTAGGTTCGAAACGTAACGGTAAGGCCAATAAATAAGTATAAATAAATATATGAATTCAACTTACAAAAGAAGTGTCCTCGCTAGGTGCCTTGAGGTTCCTATCCATACATTATTTCCATGCAAATAAAGTAGTACATTGTATACACTTGCATTAAGTTGTAAAACTAAATTGGAATTCCCGCTTTTGCTTTGACAAACCTCTATTATCGACAACCAAACGTTCTACTATTAGTTTACTGTTATTTGCTACACTTCTCACAAACCGCAGACACAATTATCGCTTGACGTTTTATGATTGGACAGTCAATTTTTTGCAAGTCCAATTAGCGCTCGCTGATTGGATGGCAAAAGATTAGCATGTCGCCGTCTTTTCTTTTACTCATTGGCCAAAACACAGCGATTAACACCTGTTACTTTACTATTATCCGCTCAGTCGTACCCAGCGCTTTCGATGCTTGGACTTGGACTTGAACTTGGACTACGACTACCTGGCGAGGTCATGGTTCCGAAGCATCTGGGAACGAGCGTGGAATAACTTTCAAACTATATGGTGCATGCGCCTTGAGCACCACACAGTTGGTGGATACGTGCGCTATATAAGTCCACACATTATTACTATTATGTTTTGTATTGATGCTTAGTATGACATCATCCATCGACAACTTTCACGTGTTAAACCTATGGGTTTTGGCGGAAACAAGAAGAAAAATAATCGAACGAAAACAATAGGGTTTCGGCGACCAGGCCGAAACCCTAATAACCACAAGGGTGCCCCCCACTAAATAAACTCCCATAGCAACCAATGCCAAATACAAAATATTCAAAAATCATTTTAAAAATACTTAGAAGTCCTACAATTTTTTAAGCAAAAGAAAACATATTGATTAATATATCTACCCTTTTATTTTCTTCTCAATTTCATGTGGATAGTCCAGGCGCCCGTCGAGTTATTCTCATCCCAATGGAAACCACCCTATACGGTAGTGAAAACGCCCACACTGTAAAGTTCGCTGGTGCTCACCGGTACAATCCAGACGGTGGGGACAAGCGACCCCCCCCCCTCCCCCGGCGACGTTGGGTCGAGTTGTAATTTCCCTAGAGGGCGCTATTGCCACTTTCTACTTTTGCTACTTTGTGTTTTAAAATTATCTTCAAGTTCTAAGATTTTTCTATCTTGACCATCAATTCAGCCGGCAGTAATTTTGTTATTCCTGTACATCCTCGACAAAAAACAACAACCGTGCGTGCCGCATAACTACCGGGCCAGCTTGACCTTTTTGTAAGTTATATCTGAACGGGATATCTGTATGTTGGTTAATATTTTCTCGAGCTCTCTAGCAATTTCTTTTCAGAGTGAATAAAGACCATGGACCAGGGTATGGTTTGAAGCTCCCCTCATGCTGGTTGCATGTTGGTCTCATTTATTGTTCATTAATTATTATAATCGGTCAACATATTAAATTTTACTTCCATTCTTATCTTCATAATTCATTAACAGGGAGAGCACGAACGCCGTCCCCGTGACTATCAGAAATTGTACTCCTGAGTCACAAACGTCAACCCAACCTAGGGTGCAATGGCCGGGCCTCGCCTTGGAAGAACCGCCTAAATGATCACGGTATCTTCTGAGCCAGGTAAATATGATATGATAAAAAATTATTCGGGGGTCGGCTTTCAAGGGAGTGCAAGCTACCCATAGTTTGCAAAGCCTTAAATCCTATACCCATAGTTTGTTTACAGACACGCAGTATTCCGTTTTTAACTAACACTGCGCATGCGCTGTTTGATTTCATATGCAAATTTAAAGGTCATTATAAATGGACACCGTACCTTGTCAGGTCAAGTATATTAGAGTCAATTATTTTAGTTTACTCCAGTTGAATTGGTTAATAAACTCGAATGACTTTCATGAGTCTCTATTTTAATTTCTTTATATTCTGACTTGCGCTCATGATCGTAGTAGATAGAAGAGATGTACATGTATAAAGTTAATCTTTGCTCCAATCACTCATCATTTGAAGGAAAAATGTAAACTGCATCTGCATTAGCAGTAGTAACAATTTATAGTATTAGTAAAGTTAGGGTGGAGTGCAGTGGGAATGGTAGGGAACAGGAACGATGACATACTGCCACCCATGACTTCCCTTCCCCCACCTCCTAGTCCCACCCCCGTTGAATCAATTTAGTTTAATATTTCCAATTTTTATCCCTTTTAAACAAAATATCCCAAAAACTGACCACTGGGGATGAAGGCGTATGTTATATGAAGATTTTTATTTGAAAAATTAGGGTCTGAAAAGGCCAAATTTTAAAATTCAAAACACTTATGCAGTCTGGATTATTTTTTTTAATGGGATTACTTTTAACACTAACACTGTCCCCGGCCTCTCCGACCCAGTCACGTTACTGTGACATATTGATTTAGAATGTTATTACATTATACAATCATGAATAAATGTTTTGTGTTATGCATGTATTTTTTTAACCAATCCAATAAGCTCATGTGCAAAATAATTATGTATAACCGCGCTTCTTGTAGGAGCGATCTGTTTCTCTTTGCTAATTCTAGAAAATGCTAGAACAAATCAATTATCAAAGTAAAATTCTTTTGTAATTGATTTGTTCTATCATTCTAAATACCACTGTATATTAGAATTATGGCAAAACTCCACCATCCATGGTGTAGGAAAACATTGTTTCAATAAATCTGATGCCATTTTTGCATAATATTTTGTTAATTGTAACAGTGAAGCCCCTTCAAAACCTTGCAGAGAAAACCCAACTGGGGGACTGATAAAACTGTTTATCGTCAAAATGTCAACCTTGGTGGGATTTTAAATCAGACCTGTTTAAAACAATAACATTGAGACCGAGAATAAACAATTAAGCACATTAATGATTTTCTCTGTTTTATTAGTAGTGTGCATTTATGTGGCTATAGTGCAGGCATACATGTGGTAATTGTATATTTTTAGAGTCCGGGGACGGAGGTGAAACCACGTCGGTCGAGTTGGCACCCCGTGCGATACGGCCGAGGAGACGGCGAAGACACTCAGCCGTAATGTGGACAAAAATGGAAACGGATTGAAGATAAGCTATTTATCAACACTTGTACTTGAGCACACAAGCTAAAACGGCACGTTTACCCTTCCACTGAGTTAAACCCAACGCTTCCTAGGCATTAATCACGTTTCTAAAAACACGAAACTGAATCGTTATTTTCATACGAACGTAAACAGGAAGTAGCGACCGCGGGTTACAAAAATTAACCAATGAGAGCTCAGAGATTTCAGAGTGTACCAGCGCCTGTGGATAAAGGTGGTGGGGACGAGCGAAACTGAAAAGAATTTAGGCCTATTTTGGAAAAAAAGCCTTACATTGTACGCTTGAAATCGAATTAGGACCAATTTTCCTGGGCCTAGTGTATCCAAAATATTCAAAGTTGGAAGTCAAGGATGCCAGGTTATGACATTGGACCATTTTTACACAATCCATCAAATGTATGGGTCTCAAAGAAAAAAAAATGATAACATACAAATTATGATAAACAGCTCGGCGCAGGAATTTCTCACTATTTAGTGGGGTGCACCCCACTAATCTCTATTATCAGACCCCTTTTTTTGGGCATTATATCATTTGGGATTTAACCCTCCTATGTACAGTGCAGTTTGCCATAGAATTGTCAGACCTTTCAAAACCTTTCAAGTTTGCTGTACTGAAGGAAGTTTTGAAAGGTGAGAAAACTGTCTGACAAAAGGGACCTATGAAAGGTTTCGAAAGGTGAAACAACTCTCTGAACAAACTGGTGTTGAAATGTTTCAATACCTTTCAAAGGGTATTGAAAGGTATGGTAGTTCAGTAGCAACAAATTCTGGAGGGTTTTAAAGGGTTCATACATTATTGATAGCCATTTTGCCAGTAAGCAGATTTTGAAAGGTTTTGAAAGGTCAAACCATAGGAGGGTTAACATTAAATTGGTGTGTTGTTAAATATTTCAGGACTACCACTTGTAAAACAAAATAACGTCACTGCGTGCAAGGCCCAACCCCTTGCGATTCAAGAGATATTAGTGCAGTATCTCTTTGGACGTATAAAGCGTGCAAATGTTAGGTGAAAAGTACAGAAATAAAAGGATGAATGGTTTTTGCAATAATAGAGTTCTCTTTCGTTGTACGTGAATGAGTCTGGCACTCGATGGCGCTTCACGCGGTACCAGTGAATGTCGTCGCTGAGCTTTGCTATTTATTCAATTTCGTAAAAACATTCTTGAAAAGTAACAATTGAAAGCAAGATACGATAAAATCAGACAGAAACTTTCTGTTGCATCTTCAGCCCATCTCCGTCGTCACTGACTACGTGGACTGTGGGTACGGCTTCCTGGTGCTCGGTCCGACTCGTTTCTGATGATGCATTTTCGGGTGTCTCAGTCTTAAACTCGGGTCTGGTTGTGATGAAGACAATTAGACTGCCGAAGAACACCATGGACAGGCCGTAGACGTTACCAATTGTACCGGAGACAACACCTTTCGAATATCCAATTCTGAAGAGAATAAACAAAATGGTAGAAGTGGTCTCCAACAGTGTATCAACATATAAACAGAATCTTTATCAAAGGCAACATGCAGTCCATGTTGGTTAAAAAAGCTAGCAGTTTCGTGAACTTATAATGGTATGCATATACACTTTTAATCGTAAAAGAGATAAAACTTACATATTATAAATGGAAAGTTCGTTCACCCCTGTCAGACAGGAGGCTATGGCCAGGGCAAGCATGAAGATCCCAAAGAAGACGTGGACTTGAGGATACTGCGCCCTCAACGGGTGATTCTGACGAAGGAATCGCTCTCCGCCGTAATAAACACAACCTGCAACAAACTTGTTTACAAAATTCGAGAATCACATTATTGCAAAAGCCGATAAAAATGTTTTTGCATTTTGTACAGCTCCACAACGTTTTTGCTCAAATGTCTTTCGATCTCATGAATAGGATAGAAACCAACTGTTTCAGCTTATTGTCTACTATTACCACTGAGGCCTGTGGGCTTTGTTTAAGAAAGTGGGTGCTTTTTGGGGTACAAATTGGCAGAAAGAAATAGTGAGTAAAAAAGCCTTGTTATTACATATAAAATAAGATTTGAAGTTATGCATGGTGGAGTGGATAGCTACATAAGGCCAAAAAAAAAAAAGATGTTGAGTTGCCCTCCACCGACCGACCTAAAAGTGCTGAAATATCGGGTCGGTTTTTTTTCCCCCGTCATTCATAGGCCTATTTATTAATGAAACTTACCAATTTTCTTTGTATAAAACATAATACGTTTGATTTGTGAAATTTCCCACTTTTTTTTACCGGTAAATTTACCGGTACCCAAGACTCAATCTACATGTTTTCAAATCGAATGGCCCCCTCCCATGTTTTCCACTGGCTTCGCGCACTGTTTTGTATGTCAACGATTGCGACTCAATCTACACGTTTTCAAATCAAATGGCCCTCGCACGTTGTGCATGCACTGGCTCCCCGCTCTGTACGTGTGTGTCAACGATTGCGACTCGATCTACACGTTTTCAAATCGAATGGCCACTCACATGTTGCATGTTGAGCATTGCACGCAATATGGATGAATTTGCTGTGTCAATCACAGCGAAAAGTACAACAAAAATGCTTGGGATACTTTTATTCTGAAGCAAAATTCCTTGCTGATAGGTATACACATGAAAAACATGGTATGTGGTTTCAGTTCCAATGCATTTCAATCTTAAAATGACAGTCAAGGAGAAAAAATAAATAAATTAAAAAAATCCCGACCGACCCCTTCAAATATTTTCACTGGAGGGCAACTCAACAATTTGTTTGGCCTAATAAGGGAACACTATGTGAATTAACTGAAGTATGTACATTGTTGAAGTATGGTTCTAGAAGACTGGTGTTTAGGATAGATGTCGACTTTTCGAACACTGTACCCTGTCCATCTTCACAGGGCCGTAGCGAGCGGGGAGCTATGCCACTGATGTCAGTCGGCAAATTGGCTTCCACACCCCAAAGAAAAATGCCTTCGTTACGCCCCCTGCATCTTCAGGAGAATAGCTTTCTCCTGAAGACGAATGTTACCGCCAGTATTACTTTACTGAGCCTAGTATGTAAACAAATGGAACTCATGAACTCCCTTGTCCGGCGGGATGTTTATGTACACCGTCTAAAAATTGAAGACTAAAATCTTAATACCTGTGCGCAAAACAAAACCACAGTGAAAATCCCCAGCCAACTGTGAATAGAGAAGGAATGCACTTGTTCTTTCTGTCCGTCCTTGGCAAGTGTCGCGGCTCGCAGACCGACGATGGTCAGGATGATAATGACAGTGTGGACGGTTGCGTGGATGGCTTTTTGTGCAAGGTACGGGAGACGACATCGACTGAATGCACGGAACGATAGAAGAGCTACGGGAAAAGAAGCACACACACATGAAAAAAAGAAATTATGTGGAAGATTGTTTTGAAATGGTGCTTTTTGTGTCTTCGTTAGCCGTTGTAAAACATCTGAACACACTCAGAAACCACCAGCTGCCGGTCCCCGAAGGCAGGGCTGCAGCGACCGGGGTGTGACATCCCCAATATTTTTCATCAGTAGGCATTTAGAGCCTCAGTCGGCAAATGAAGCAAGGTACTAGAATAAGGGTTGGTCCAGAATAAATTTGCCTTCGGCAAAGCTAGAGCTATGGGTTTGCCGACTGCAAATGTATGGCGTTTCTAAGAACTGAAGATTTGCCGAGTTGTTTGTTATAAGTCGTTTATAAGCTTCGGTTTCGGGTGACAGTTGAGCGTCATGATACACGTCATGATGTAGGGGCTATGGGCTAGGACAGATCAAGGGTTTCGAAAAAGAGGGCATAAACCAAAAAAAGGCACAGTGCCAACACAACAAAAGTATTGTAAATTGACATGCGATAAGAAAAAGGGGGGCATGATGCCCCCAAACCCGCCAATGGCTAGCTAGGGGAACCTTAGGGGCATC
Organism: Zoroaster sp. YZ-2022; assembly: GCA_029582265.1. Taxonomy (NCBI): domain Eukaryota; kingdom Metazoa; phylum Echinodermata; class Asteroidea; order Forcipulatida; family Zoroasteridae; genus Zoroaster; species Zoroaster sp. YZ-2022. Next base: position 31,028,223 of record CM055830.1, read on the forward strand.
CATACTTCATTTCTGCTCAGTGAGAATAAAATCCAGTAGCACAAACCCCTCTTCAACCCCTCTTGATCTTTTTTTTTTGGACCTATGTATGAAATCCTTGTGGCTAATAAACTAATTCGATATAACACGAAATAAATGTCACGTTTATTTTTGTTATCTAACCGAGGAAATTACATTAATTATGCAGATGGTAGAGCAACATATAGGCCTAGATTCAAAATAGCCTCGAGGTCATAAATGTAGCATATTAAACGTTAACACGGATAGAATTATGATGTGGACAGGTAAACTTACCCTCACCAAAGAGAAACACCAAGGCTGTTGTCAGAAATAATGGGTGGTATCCCCCGGATGCTCCCCACTCAAATCCGCCGACGTGATGCTGCAGCCATATCCCCATGACAACCATCATGGTGATTCCACACACCTGGGAGATGGTCACTAGGGGCCAAAATAAAGACGGCATCGTTGACTGGTCCACGGGGACTCAACAACAGCCGTTGAAGAACAACAAATAAAGCCGCGAATGTTCAGTGTCGGCTGAATCAAATTCACCTCTTGAAAATTAAAGATGACGTTGCTCTTAATATTATTAGGGGATCTAGAAATGTAGAAGAGAATTAACAGTCATGACAATAAAACAATGCGTCAAACAATATTGAAGACTGAACATGCAGTGAGTGTAGGTTAGGCTACGTCAGTTGGCTTACACATCGGCCAATGATCTGAATAAAAAAATATACCTATGGTCTCACCTCATAGTCTGATTGGTGTTAATACATGAGTCACGAATGATGTGTGAGACAATACAGACATCTATTATCTAAGGATCTAGCCTGTCATAAATTTTATTAACATTGCCATACCTTTCTTAATGTAACTTTTTTCAGCTGCGTACGTTGTCGCTCACTTAGAAACGAATAGTCACTCCCTTGATTGTAAATGTAAGCATAACAGTACTCATGTATACGTACAGAGTCCGTGCCACTTTGAAGTTTCCTTAAATCCATAACATTATACACAGTACATTTGAATCATGGGTGAAACTGAAATAACTGCAAATAATCATGTGGTTTGCGCTCGTTGTAAAACAAGGAAGTAATGAATCGCAATAATAGTAATTGTTTTCCTCTCGACAAAAATATTATAGAACGGAAGGTCCCCTATGGTTCGTTCGCGGGCAGCATCGCTCATACCATGGAGGTAGATACCTCCATGCCAACAGTGTTTATTAGAGTACTTACGAGTCCGTTCATTGTACTTTTCACTCAAGCGTCAAATTACGATGCCGTATTCATGTGTGTGTTAGTTTTATTTGAAGAAAATGAGATTGTTCCCATAAGTTCTCGTACCGTTGGACGGCTGAGATCCTTCGTCATGTACTCCTTTTGCTTCTTATCCCCGTACGTAGGATTACACCAGATTAAATTCCACAACAAAAGACCTATTGTGCATTACCAGTGGGATTACACATCTTGAGCACCAGAGAACGGAATGTCATGTACATGTCGGCTACATGTAAAGAAGTAGCTATATTACTCCACTTTAAATCTTCAACACGGCTCTGCTCCATCCCTGTCCTGTAGAAGCGGGAATAAACAGTAGAATGGATACAATGACTTAAATTCTTGGTAAAACCACAATATTGTTGGTTAACACATTTGTACCAAATTATTTTAAATAAAATACAAACTCGCTCAGTGATCAGCGGTGTCGCGGCATTGCACAAACACTAGCATCACTCACTCACTCATCACAAGTTCGTTGTTTTCACACGCGGTCGTAATGGTGTCGTGTTTCCTTGGATCTGCTTGCCTTTGGCCCCAAGGCCAGGATAGGGTCAGTCGCTGGGGCTACACTAAATCGAACACACGTGTGATTTATTATCATCATGCTGAGTAGACCCATGCAGAAAGGAACCACCACATCATCAAATTACTAACTTGGTTTGGTTTCAGTCAAGTTCTGGTGTTGATGAAAACATCAGATATTTGTTATTTTGATAGGTCTACGTGATGATCGACCCATCATGAAGATTTATTTATATACCATTCAATTATAGCCACAATACCCCCACCCTTGCTGAAAACTCGGTCATGCCACCTGCATTACTGCCAAGTGCTTGACTGACCATGGAGGAAGGAATATTCCTCCATGAACCAACATAGCAATGGAAAGGTCAGTCCACACATTGGCTTCCAACCACCGTCCCTTTAAACCCCACCCTGATTCATTTGATGGGGGTTGTATGGGGGGGGGGGGGACGACAGGTTCTTAGAGAGCACTTCAGCAGCACAACAATGAAAGCCCTATCAATTTTCAAAAACATTTAAATTTTGATGGGGTCAGAATTTTGTTATCCTTCATCCCTTGTCCTTGATGATCCCTATTGATACTGATGTATTAGGTACAACATTGGTGTTTAGTAACATTTGTTCATTAATAATAATAATAATAATGTGTGGACTTATATAGCGCACGTATCCACCAACTGAGTGATGCTCAAGGCGCATTATATTATTACCCCTGCTCATAAGGCTCATAAATCATTCCTGAAACCATCTCAGCTCCCTGGGGAGTATACAGCTCAATTGCTGCCATTACAGCGCATATAGGGCTAATCAACCAACTCTGCCCTCACAGGTACCCATTTAACCCCTGGGTGGAGAGAAGCAATTATGGTTAAGTGTCTTGCTCAAGGACACAAGTGTCACAGCCGGGATTCGAACCCACATTCTGCTGCTAACACCAGAACTTGAGTCCGGTAAGTAAGTAATATATCATAAATAAATTTCTCATGTTTTTGAGAAAAAGACATAAAAATGTTCAAGGTTTTTACGTTTACAAAAGTTTCAGGAAGACAACTTTTGGAAAATTCAACAACATTCCTGTTTATTCTTAAATAACATAATTTCTCAGAACGATAGATGTGTTCCAACAATCTATACTAAACCTTCCCTTATAATGCATTACATATTTGTTTTCCTTGAACTGATTGGAAAATGGATATTCTGGGTTTATTCCCTTTTCACCAAAAAGGAAATAAATTACTTTTGCATGAGATATTTGACTGAAACAGTCCACAGTGACATTGCTTGACCTGCAATGAATTTGTAACACAGCATCAAGGTTTTTACGTTTACAAAAGTTTCAGGAAGACAACTTTTGGAAAATTCAACAACATTCCTGTTTATTCTGAAATGACATAATTTCTCAGAACGATAGATGTGTTCCAACAATCTATACTAAACCTTCCCTTATAATGCATTACATATTTGTTTTCCTTGAACTGATTGGAAAATGGATATTCTGGGTTTATTCCCTTTTCACCAAAAAGGAAATAAATTACTTTTGAATGAGATATTTGACTGAAACAGTCCACAGTGACATTGCTTGACCTGCAATGAATTTGTAACACAGCATCACAGATTAATTTATTCACTTATCCAGGCCGTCCTTAATTAATTTGGTAAATGACTTATTTGAAAATAATTCACTGTCTTTCTTCAAGAGAGAAGCTTATATAGAATTTAACCCCCCCCCGAAAAAAAGCAGAAAAATATGGATCCACAAGGTATATTCAACTTTAAATACATTTTCCCCATAAGCTTTATTCATCAAGAACAAACATTGATATACATGTACTATTGTACTATTATTAGTTACAAAATGTGTAGAATTGAGTCCTATTTTTAGAAACATAATGAAGACAATGGTTTGTGTATAGTAGAATGCAGTGTAACACTACTTTATAACCAATCAGAATTCGCCCCAACACCATGTGGTTTGAATCGCAACTATCGCAAAGTGAGACTGTCAATCTAATAACAGCCTATTTACACAGAAGCATCTCTCAACTATCTTCTGTCTCCTGATGACTAAAGCACACTGCTCAAAACGTAGAGAAGAACCACAATCTCACTTCACAATGGTTGAGATTTAAACCACATGGTTTTACCACAAACCGAACCAATAATGATACTCCACCATACAAAACCTCAACACTTTCAAACAAATATTTGGTTACACCGATTCTTGGCTCCCATATTACAGGCCTGTGATTTATCACAATTTTTCCTGATTTCAGGATTTTGTACAAACCTCCCATTGCCTCAAAATGTTCTTGAAAGAAGATTAATCGCCACCAAGGAAAGAAAGAAGTAGTCTGTATTGTGTCCAAACCTCTAGTTTCTTGTTTGTAGGGACGTAAAGAGTCTGTAAATCCTCCAAAATTAAACATGGATATTCTGGGTTTGCCCTCTTTTAGGATTTTTTTTTAATGATTTTAATTCCTTTTTACAAGGACTGGATATTTTGGGGGTTTCCCTTTTTCACCAAAACGGAAATAAATTACTTTTTAATAAGATATTTCACTAACTAATTGAGTGAAACAGTCCACGGTGATGTTGCTTGACCTGCAATGAATTTGTAACACAGCATCATAGATTAATTTATTCACTAACGCACCCTTTATCCAGGCCGTCCTTAATTAATTTGGTAAATGACTTATCTGAAAGTAATTCACTGTCTTTCTTCAAGGAAGAGAGCAATATACTGAATTTAACCCCCCCAAAAAGCAGAAAAATATAGATCCACAAGGTATATGCAACTTTAAAAACTATCTGATGATATAACATGCGTGCCTTCCTTTTTGCTATGCCATTGGGCTTTGTAGTGTTCCGCCCATTACAGATGTCTGTACTAGTAAGCAGGAGGTCATGGGTTCGAATCCCACTGAGTCGCCTGTAGAGGTTTTTTCTGCAGACACTCAGAAAGCATTGAGTACACAGTACTTCATACATACGTCAGTGTAAGGGCAAAATCAAATCAGTTACTGTACCATCCCTTCCCCGCAACCCTGGATGAACTACTAATCTCTCCTCCATCTGTCTCCCTATAATCCCCCAGTAATATTTCATTCTTTGGCAGATCTCGGAGAAAGAGGGGAATGGGAGGAAAGTGGCCTACTTCAAAGAGCTGCTAAGCAGAGAATTTTGCTTAGCAATAATTTTTATCACCATTGTATGTAAATTTAGTTTATATACGTGCATCGCTTTAACGGTAGTGTGCTCCACTTTTGTGGTTATGCGCTTCTCTGCTTCCCTTCTCTGCCCTATATCCTCGCCCTATTTCCCATCGCTCTCTCTCTCTCTGTCTCTATTCATCGTGCAGTAGAATTATCAATGGAAGTATCATCATATAATTCATCTCGTCTACTTCCAGAATTTCTTGATGGACATGTTCTTCTCTGAGTCTTTTTGCATCACCTAGGGACAGAATTCAGATAGAAAACAACAAATCAATATAAATTCAGTTCTACCCAGGGATGATATTGTGAGAAAATGAAAAGGTAGGAAAAATGTTTGCCATTATCATTACACTGTGAAAATCTCGCTCGGTTAAAATTTCAATAAACACGGTTAAAATATGGGTACCCTACATTTTAACCTTAATTTAACCGTCTTAGTGCACGGTTAAATCGCCTTTAAAAAATGCCTTTGTATTGTCTCGGTTAAAGTGTGGTTAAAACTCTGTACCTGTTCTGAGATCTGCTGAGGGCTTGCTCATTAACTCTGTGGTGAGTTAATCCATTGTTGACAGAGATAATCCCAATACAAAAGCCTCCGCTTGCCTGAGACATAACGGTCAATGTTTGTTCAACCATGCGCGAAAGAGTATCGTCCATGTTGTGCCCATAGCACAGCCTGCAGTCCGTACGAACTTCAGCTGAATTTCGAAATTGGGGTAGGCGGCCGCGCGCCAGTCAGGAATGTGCCTAAAACGGGCCAACGTTAGTCTAGTCTGTTACGTTGTAATTGTTTGCTGGCGGCCGGCCATTTTTAGCGCCAAAAAAGAAGAAAAAAGTCCGTCCCCCGTTTAGGATTGACGTCATGTCAGCACTGACAACTTTGTCTCTGATCTGCAACTGGTACGTGAATATTTGTGTGTGTGTGTGTGTGTGTAAGTAAAATAAACCCTTTCACGGTATATGCGCCATGATTTCGAACATTCGTTGCCGTCATGCGATCGACCCATCAGCGCTCGAACTTCCCGCCCGCACGGAAGTTAATTCGAGCGCTGGGTACCGGGTATACGGGTCCGGTCGCAGACGGCAACGAGCGTTCGAAATAAACAAATTTGCCCCGTCGCGTCGAACATGTCATGTCCGCAAAACCCTTTTTTGATTCGCTGGTTTTAATTAACTCAATTTCGCTGGCCAAAATCGCGATTCACAGTAGATACTATCTGAAGATCAGGATCGGCTTGGGGGTTTTAAATTTTTGGCTAGTTGGCTTACCGCCGGGAAAAACCGCGGTTTGCAGTTTTACTGTGAATTAAAAAATAATAATAATAATAATTAGAAAGTCATTATATAACATGTTACTGATGTTCTTTCACCGTATAATCAGAGAGCAATACAAATCTGCTATTTGTATCTACTATAATTATTTATTCCACTAATTGAAATTAACACATTTTAATTGAAAATATTAATTTATTTTAACAGAACAAGGAAAGGCTGGAAGGGCTATGTCATTGGACAAGTCAAGGCAACAAGGGAATTCCAGCCGCAGGCAGGTAAAAAGCGCCGTAGAGTCAACTCAAGATATTTGTAGTGTTCCTGGTGCCAGTTTTATGTGATTATTTATTGTATTAAACTTTCATATTTATTTTGTTTATTTCACAAAGTTAATATATACAATACTTAAAGCCTATGACCCTATTTATACTACTCTTAACATCGTCGTTTTATATTTTACTTAGTAAAATTGTTTTATTTAGTTTTCTATTTATGTTGGACTTCAGTTTTATATGCAATTTTTGTAATTAATTTTTTAAAGTAAGACTTGTGGTGACACCATATTAAATGTTCATTTGAGTAGTAATTAGTTCTGAAAGAACTGGGGTACAACTCTACGTTTCGATCAGTATGCTCTGATCGTCCTCAGGACGATCAGAGCATACGGATCGAAACGTTGAGTTGTACCTCCAGTTCTTTTCAGAACTAATTACTACTCAATTGAGCATTTCACATGGTGTCACCGCAATTTGTCTTATCCTCCTCACCATGCCAAGCTACGAGTTTTACTTAACTTTTTTTTTATTGTAATTTAATTTAACTCATTCACTTGATTATTTTGTTCGACTTGACGAAATAAAATTATGAGGAATGTTAGATTGTGTTTCTTGTCCTTTTTGTAATGAGTATTTAAGTACATTATACATTGCACATGAAATTTTTCAATATAAAAACACATAAACAAACCGCCAAAAAAGGATGGGAATGATGTCGTCGTAATAAACCACTGCCGCATAAATGGAGTTAAAATTCTTGGGCTTTACACAATTCTACAAATGCTAGGCATATGCTAGTGTTCGTTTTTTGGGGAATTGCATGTATATGACCGGCTGACATTAAGTGACAGTATAGGGGTGACGATACTGAAATTTTAATCGTACGATATTATTTACCGGTACCCAAGACTCAATCTACATGTTTTCAAATTGAATGGCCCCGGCCCTCACATGGTGCACTGCCTTCGCGCACACTAAAGGATCTGAAAAAATATCCTGTCTCTTCTACACATTTCCCCAATTTGACCAATCGGTCATTATTGGTACGTTCATATACAAAAAAGCCTACTATTCCCACAAAACTCATTGTCAAATGGACAAATTTTGGAAATAGTCAAATACGGATTCACTGTATTTCAATTTGTATGACAAATACATCTTGGAAAACAAAAACAAAAAGTCAACAAAGATGTGGTGTCACTGAATGGGTTTGCACCATCATTATTTACTACGTATTTTTTTTTTTTACACCGCAGCGACGGGTTTTGTACGCATTTCGCCCTTGTGTCAAGACTACATGTATGAACCCATTCAGCACGCATGCGCGCGAAGGGAATTTCGACACGCAAAAAAACCTACCATCAACGGAGAGGGAATGGCTCCATGAGTTCCACTGCAGAGCGCCATGGTCGACTGCAGCTTGGAGTTTTCTATCGTCGCGCGCCTAGGGTTTCGTAGTCTCTCTCTCAAGACCGGAATTGGCACTTTTACTGCACAAAACCCGTCGCTGCGGTGTAAAAGAAAAATACGCTTCCTGGTACATTTTCCCCAGGCACCCGATCAGTATTTTTGCCCCAAAAATGATTACGCTTGTTTTCAACTTAAAAACCAAAAAGTCATGATATCGCGACAGGAGTTCACATCATGTCTGAAAATTTCAACGTGGTACATGCACAAAATAAATTATTATGGAGAAAATTGAAAAAAATTAAGAATTATACTCTATGGAGTAGGTGGCAATCCTATTTTCAGTATTTTTGCCCCAAAAATGATTACGCTTGTTTTCAACTTAAAAACCAAAAAGTCATGATATCGCGACAGGAGTTCACATCATGTCTGAAAATTTCAACGTGGTACATGCACAAAATAAATTATTATGGAGAAAATTGAAAAAAATTAAGAATTATACTCTATGGAGTACAATGTAGGTGGCAATCCTATTTTCAGTATTTTTGCCCCAAAAATGATTACGCTTGTTTTCAACTTAAAAACCAAAAAGTCATGATATCGCGACAGGAGTTCACATCATGTCTGAAAATTTCAACATGGTACATGCACAAAATAAATTATTATGGAGAAAATTGAAAAAAATTAAGAATGATACTCTATGGAGTAGGTGGCAATCCTATTTTCAGTATTTTTGCCCCAAAAATGATTACGCTTGTTTTCAACTTAAAAACCAAAAAGTCATGATATCGCGACAGGAGTTCACATCATGTCTGAAAATTTCAACGTGGTACATGCACAAAATAAATTATTATGGAGAAAATTGAAAAAAATTAAGAATTATACTCTATGGAGTAGGTGGCAATCCTATTTTCAGTATTTTTGCCCCAAAAATGATTGCGCTTGTTTTCAACCTAAAAACCAAAAAGTCTTGATATCGCGACAGGAGTTCACATCATGTCTGAAAATTTCAACGTGGTACATGCACAAAATAAATTGTTATGGAGAAAAAAAGGTACAAAGCCTTGCACATCTACGAGTTCGAGTGAATCACGCGCATCGCCAGTGTGCCGACATGGCAAGCTTTTTAACCGGGCCCAACTCAGGCTGATGGTACAGTGGTCAACTCGTTCATCACACTGGCACCCGACTAATGTCAGTACATGTACAATGTACATGTACAGAGTACATAATTACACATTGTACATTGCAACCGTACTGGCTGGGTGGATGCCGGGTGTTGATCAATATGCTTAACTTCATCCTTCATTCCGTCTACCTCTTTCAATACTCTCATAGCCTTGGTTTACGCTTGTTTTCAACTTAAAAAACAAACAAAAAGTCATGATATCAAGGCCTTTGTTCACATTTTGTGAGTAACATGATCCAAATCGCTTAACAAATATTTCTATTGCATGACAAGGTATGTGTTCTCGTTCGACCAATAAGAAAACGTTTTACGCGCTATAGGCATTGTACACAGCGGCGTATGAATATTTATATTGGTTATTATGATGACGTATTGTTCTCGTTGGCCAATAGAACAAATTGTTACGCGCTATGCATAGGGCATTGCACACGTGCTAACTCGTACATACCCTGAGTGCCTTCCAATGACTGGATCAAATTAGCGCGCTGGATCTTAGGATGAGAATGTAATTCCAGTTGGACGATAATTTGTTTGGTGACAATCAGTATTTTACACAAAGATCTAAATTACAGGTACACGTACATCATCTGACCAAAACATTTAAAGAAAAGTAGGATGCATGATATCTATTTATTTATTTACTTATATTCATAGTTACTTTTTAATAATAATAAAGTGCAGGATTTATACCGAAATACCGCCACAAATACCGAAATACGGTTTTCAAAAATAAAACCGGTTTTATAAAATCATCCGTTTTGAGCCCCAGAGCGGGTCAATTTATCCCGACAGTCGAGGCTTACGTTTACTGGTCCTCATCGTATCCTTGTTCTTCGGCAACGATTATTAAAACAACCCATGATAATTAGGAACCCCGATGGATGAATTGTTATTTTAAGTCCAATTGTTAGTATCTGTTTGGCCCGCAACATACCTCAGTTCGGTAATCAATGCATTATAATTATTGTCCATTTCCTAATTACACTCTGGAATATGATATACAGGGCGACTCAAAAAAAAGGTAATCCACAAATTATGGGTTAATATGACCAGGTTATGAGATTTATGATTATAAACATGATTGCATCATGAGGTAGGGGCTATTACCTTTCCATTGATACCATCCTTGCATTCATGCGATCACACATCACTGAGCACCATTGTCTTGAAAATGGAACATCAAATTCCAAAATGTGCAGGTTGGTGAATAATGGGCCCAATGGGCAAACATCCAGAGGAATTGGGCTCATATTCAAACAGAGACAAGATACGTAGGTTACAGGACACACATTTAAATGATTGAAAGAAAACATATCTTATTCATGATAATGATTTTATTTGATAAGATCATTAACCCTTTAGGCATCAACACCTTCCACATGTCCTCGAGATATTGGTGAGTTACAGGATCGTATCACCCACGAAGTCAACATTCTGCGCAATGACCCAGCTATGGTGAGAAGAGCTGTGCAAGGCATGCATTGTCGCTGTGGACTTTGTGTGGAGAGAGGAGGTGGACATGTGGAAGGTGTTGGTGCCTAAAGGGTTAATGATCTTATCAAATAAAATCATTATCATGAATAAGATATGTTTTCTTTCAATCATTTAAATGTGTGTCCTGTAACCTACGTATCTTGTCTCTGTTTGGATATGAGCCCAATTCCTCTGGATGTTTGCCCATTGGGCCCATTATTTACCAACCTGCACATTTTGGAATTTGATGTTCCATTTTCAAGACAATGGTGCTCAGTGATGTGTGATCGCATGAATGCAAGGATGGTATCAATGGAAAGGTAATAGCCCCTACCTCATGATGCAATCATGTTTATAATCATAAACCTCATAACCTGGTCATATTAACCCATTATTTGTGGATTACCTTTTTTTTGAGTCGCCCTGTATATTATTCTAAACGTATCCCCTTTCCGATGAAAAACAGATTAACAAGTAGGCCTATACCTAAATATACACCTATCACGTACACCTATTCTCATATGGGCAAGGTCAGTGGTATTCTGAGCAAATTGCGTGCATGTCCCCCGGCCGTTGTATACCACTACCAGTGTTTTTTAGATTGGAAATTTACAGACACTTCGTAAGTGTTTTTAATCTCTTTATCGCCTCTTGTGTGCAAGTTGTACCGGTACGTGTTATACTCGGTTAAACCACTGTTAAACTTGCATCCTCATTATCACATTGAACAAAGGTTTACAGTTATGAATAACAAAGGAAATCCTGGCCGGAAACCACTCGGTTAAAACGCGGTGAGAATGCGGTTGAATAGCCAGCTGAAATCAAAGGGTTAAACATGGGTTAAAACACGGTTAAAAAAACATTTAACCGAGTCTCTTTATATTTTAACCGAGGGGATTTTCACAGTGTTAGGCATATACTAGCCTATAGCGGTTTACCTCTATAGCCATGTATAGCAAGGAAACCGTTTTTTATCTCGGTAGTTACAATAAAATGATACACAAGGAAAGTTTCTATGGTCTGAAGTTAGTCGGAACCCGGTTTCATGGTAGAATTTTCAAAATCAAAAGGTAGAATTTCCTACAAAAGTAGGAAGAATATCATGCCAAGTTGGTTGGATAACTGTGCACATTGTAGTTCTCTAGTGACGTAATTGCACTCATGGCCCAATTTCAAAGGCCTGCTAAGCAGAGATTTTTGCTTAGCAATATGAAACCAGACTACCCGCCAAAATACATACATTCCTTATGGTAACTAGCTGGTAACCAACAAAATCTCTGGTCAAAATCTTTGTCTGGTAAGCAAATTTTTTCTACTTAGCAGCTCTATGAAATTGGCCCATGTTTGTTTAGGGAGTTCAGTAAAATGCAACTATCCATAGGTACATTTTGTTTACACATCAAAAGGAACCAATGAGAATGGTACCACTGAGATGTAAAACAATGGTAGAATAAAAGAATTATTACCTTTGCTACAGCCATTTCAAAGTCTTCCTGCGTGACGTGGACTCTTCTTTCTCTGAGTGCATACATACCAGCTTCTGTACACACACCCTGGAAAACAATCAACAAAATACCATGAAATATCTTACTATTCACATACAAAATATAACAAACGTCATGGAATCAACAAAACATAGTGGCTATTCGTTATTTACATATGGGCAATTCTATGGTTACTCACGTTATATTTTTGGATTTTTGGGCGCACTCTTAATGCCATAATATATATTTCACTTGTCATTTTTTTCACAGTAGTTGCATTATACCCAAACGGTACCCAGCACAAAATAATAATTTCAGAAATTTGTTACATGCACGCTATATAAGAGAAAAACTAAACATTTTACGTCCAAAAAATGTTACGAGAATAACCAGCATTTTTCTCTTATATCGCATACATATAACAAATTTCTGAAATTAATATTTTGTGCTGAGTAAGGTCTGGGTAGAATGAAACTACTGTGAAAAAAACTGATGAGTGAAATATATAAGGAAATTATGGCATTAAGAGTAGGCCCAATACCTCAAAAATGTAACGTGAGTAACCATGGAATTGCCCATATGCATGGATGCATATACAGACATTTTATCAACAAGTGTATACTGGCTTTAATAGAGTGGCCATCCTGGCTCTCTAATACAAACGTCTATGCGAATCAGAATGAGACTTATGTCCTTTTAAAACAACGTTTATTACTGCCATGGTGTTTTTTAAAACTTTTTTGTCTGGGAACCAGACACAAATAAAACACTCTCTAATACACAGGTCTATGAGGCTTATGTCCAAAATAGACTGGTGCCTATAAAACGGCACTTGATATTTTAGTTTTCTGTCAAGGAGCCAGACAAAAATGGATGCAGAGTGACCCGGGTCCGTAGTACAACACTCACCTTGACTTCGGCCCCTGATGCCCCGGGCATGAGTTCGGCTATCTTCCTTAGGTTGATGCCCCGGGTGAGATTCATCTTTCTTGAGTGGATCTTGAGGATGTCAAGACGGGCTTCTTCGTTGGGTGGCGGGAATTCAATCTTCCTGTCGATGCGGCCCGGACGCAGGAGGGCGGAATCGAGGATGTCGATACGATTGGTGGCCATAATGACCTATTGACGTTAAAACACAAACAATAAAAACAGTCAATTCTGTGGGTCTTCAGAAGAAAGTTTGATTACTGAGAAGTTGATTTTGCCAGGAGGGGTCGTGGTCGTGTCTTGTCCGGTACTAAGGTAGGTGTGTGTGTGTGTGTGTTGGATGCTGACTGGTTCAGGGAGCGCTCGCTGGGTGGTTGGTGTTTGGGGAGTATGGGAGTGACCACAAGTACAGGAGACCCATTTGTTGGTGTTATACACTGTGTTACCCACAATCCTTATGTCCCCCCCCACCTTCAACTGCCCTGAATTTGCCCATGATGCGCCTCGATCATACTCTCACCTTGATATTCTTGGTTGCCTCAAAGCCATCCAGTTGGTTAAGTAGCTCCAGCATAGTGCGTTGCACCTCACTATCTCCCCCTGAGCTGCCCTCGATACGAGTCGACCCGATTGAGTCAATCTCGTCCATGAAGATGATGGATGGTGCATGCTCTCTGGAGATGCAAGATTAACATGGATCACATTCGTTGACCCAAATTTATTAACATGGAATTAAGAAATAGAAATAGTGACCATCTAAAGTAATAACTTAAAATGTCAGTAAATCTATCTATGTTCTATGAGAATCAAGAGCTACATACATCAAACCAACATATAAAAGTGTCCGCTTATTTCTTTGTTGAAGATTTTTGCCCTTACACTGATGTATGTATGAAGCACTGTATACTCGGTGCTTTTTCAAGTGTCTGTGGACAAAATTCCAAAGGCGACTTGGGCAGGATTCAAACCATGACATCCTGCTTACTAGTGCAGACCTCTTAACCTCTCGACCACCAAGCTTGCCCGATGACGATAGGTCGGCTAAAATCCTATATAGCAGCGGGTACCGTGATATATATAGATATTTCTTTGTATCATTTACATTTAGATTATTTGTATTCATTCCAATACGCTGCAGATTTGAATTTTTTTTATTCACGTTTTCCTCGAAAATTACCACAAGTCAGACAGAATAATTTATCAGGATGTTTTGTATCATTATCATCTCAATAACCAAGTTAGATAATGATTCGCTTAGTTTGTTTTTTTGGGTAATCACCAACAGTGTATACTCACCTAGCCATGACGAATAACTCCCTGACCATTCTAGATCCCTCACCGATGAATTTCTGCACCAGTTCTGAGCCTGAGACACGGATGAATGTACACTCTGTGTGATGGGCCACTGCCCTAGCTAGAAGGGTCTTTCCTGTACCGGGAGGCCCATAGAGCAACACTCCCTGATGAGAGGGGGTAACAATGACAAGAACGAATGAGAAGGTTCAATAACTTTTTTTCCAATCTATTCCTACAGTCATTCATGAATGACAAGCACTTGTCCTACCAGGGTCTAGTAGTGAGAACTAGGTAAACCCTGGGGATGAGTTTGGGATGATCCAGATCTGATATCTGTGATAAAGAAACCAAAGTTGAAGTTCAATTAAGTTGAATCAACGATAATATCATCATTAACCCTCCTACTATAGCTGCACTTTAGTGGCAAGTAGTTATAAAGGTCAAAACCAGTCAACTGCCTGTTTTGACTGTTTTCCCAAATGTGCACACAGGGGCATTTTTGACTGGTTTTGACTGTCATTTTGACCACCCTCAACAATACAAGACAATGCTTTTACCAGTCAAAAACGGTTGACTCATTTTAACCTGTAAATGTACTCACTACACGTAAGGTTTGACAGTGTTTGACTTTTAAGTGCACTAGATATACCTTGGCAAGTATATCAACATTTTGACTGATTTTGATCCTTGCAGTCACACAAGGGTTAACGCTAGACAATTGATGAAGATAACATTTCACATTGAGGGAATTAGTTTCTGACTTACTTTGGGTTGTTCAATACCGAGGGCATCAAACAGCTCTGGGTGCTTGACTGGGAGTTCAATGACCTCTTTGATTTCCTTGATCTGTTTGTCCAGACCTCCGACCATCTCATAGGTTGAGTCTGGTACCTTCTCTACCATCATCAGACTGACTAAGGGATCAACCTGAGGGGATCAGGGAACCAAACATCATATAACTTTGGGGACTTTCCATTAAGAGCAATAAGTCATACCAGAAGTCTATTACCTACACGTAGGTAATAGACGTCTGGGACCAATTTCATAGCGCTGCTTACCGGTAAGCAAATTTTCATGCTAACTTTAGCAGAAAAATTGGCTTAAGCATAAGCGTATTTCACAGGTTAGCAAGAAAATTGAGAGAGGCGTAAGCGCGTTCATCATGGATTTGTATTGTTGCGTCACTCATTTGCTAGCAATAACAGCCGGCAAGTTAGCATGCCTTTCTCTATGCTTAACAGTTAGCAGCGCTATGAAATGGAAAATGTACAGCATGTCTACAGTAAGCAAAAAATCGGCTGCTAAGCAGCTCTATGAAAGTGGGCCTTGGTCATACATAATATATTCACAAAAAGTACATTTTCTTAGTGGGCCCATTGGTAAACATGACATTGTATTCAAAACATATAACCAGACGTTTATTATCCCTCCTACTACAGCTGCACTTTAGTGGCAAGTTGCTATAGAGGTCAAAACCAGTCAACTGCCTGTTTTGAATGTTGACCCAAATGTGCACACAGGGGCATTTTTTACTGGTTTTTACTGTCGTTTTGACCACCCTGAACAATACCAGACAATGATTTTACTAGTAAAAAACGGATGACTCATTTTGACCTGTAAATGTGCTTACTACACGTAAGGTTTGACAGTGTTTGACTTTTAAGTGCACTAGATATACCTTGGCAAGTATATCCACCATTCATAAACAGACAGTCAGTTGTCAAATGGTACTGTGTGGTGAATGCATCTAAACTGTACATGGTGCTATTATCTACACAGCTAATCCACCATTCATAAACAGACAGTTGTCAAATGGTACTGCGTGGTGAATGCATCTAAACTGTACACGGTACTGTTATCTACACAGCTTATCCACCATTCATAAACAGACAGTTGTCAAATGGTACTGCGTGGTGAATGCATCTAAACTGTACGTGGTGCTGTTATCTACACAGCTTATCCACCATTCATAAACAGACAGTTGTCAAATGGTACTGTGTGGTCAATGCATCTGAACTGTACGTGGTACTGTTATCTACACAGCTAATCCACCATTCATAAACAGACAGTTGTCAAATGGTACTGTGTGATGAATGCATCTAAACTGTACATGGTACTGTTATCTACACAGCTAATCCACCATTCATAAACAGACAGTTGTCAAATGGTACTGTGTGGTGAATGCATCTGAACTGTACATGGTACTGTTATCTACACAGCTAATCCACCATTCATAAACAGACAGTTGTCAAATGGTACTGTGTGGTGAATGCATCTGAACTGTACATGGTACTGTTATCTACACAGCTAATCCATCATTCATAAACAGACAGTTGTCAAATGGTACTGTGTGGTAATCCATGATACTTTTTACAAGGAAATATTTGGGAAAGCCTGTTTAAAATTGAAGTGAAGTAAGTATAGACTATCTTACCTTGTTTGGTAGTATTTTGTGGAGCGTGTGGCTGTCATTGCGAAGTGCTACCCTGCAGTTTGGCTGTACATCCTTTATATCAATGGCTTTATCTATATCAACAACAAATTTACCCTCTGGGTGAACCTGAAACACACAAACAATATATAATAAGGTTAAAACATAAGTGGGATCTTAAGGTAGCAGACAATAAACCTACAACACCAAGGATTACCTTGGTGAGTGAGGCAACTCTGTTCTAGATTTTTAAAAACATATTTTTTAAATACAATTCAATGTCACATTTATACTAGTGCTGGGATGGTTAACGCTTGACAGAAACTGCACTAAGCATTTAGAAATTTGCTAACCAGTTTATCACAACCAATTTTATTTATTTTTTTTTTGGGGAGAAAAACACAATTTTGGAAGAATTTGCCACCCATGTTGTTGTTCTAGATGTTTTTGCCACATTGGTTATTAACCCTAACCCCATAGGTATTCTGGCTAGGAACCTTCCTGAATCCTCCAAAATCCTCCCGTGCACTTTTGGAAACATGCCCTTATCTTCAAAATGCACCATGCATTTTCATTGATCTTTCATATTCAGCACTTATGGCCTGTACTTCTTGCCAGGTAGTAATTTTGCCCCATTTGAAGAGGTGAATGTAACAGTTTCCAACAGTGCTGAATTTTTCCAAAAAAGTGCCACTTTGAGGATTTTGGAAGATATGGGGTGGTTTGGGTTAAACAATCTTTGCAGGAAGTTTATTGATGCTTTTCGATTGAAAAATTAAACACATTGTTCCATTGGCTGAATATCTAGTTTGTTTAAATGGTTAGCGAACTAACTGTAAATCCCTGCACTAATTTATATCCATAATTTTGTCCTTGGGTAAAGTTGATTAGGGGCCGCTCAGTGCCTTGGTCACTCTCCTTTTAAAGGAATCCATTGGAAGGTGGATCTTCTTGATTTACTTTCTGCCATTGGGTTTGGAGTGATACAATGCATCTGCAAGCAGGACAGTCCCCCTAGTCGGAAACACACGAATGCTTCACCGACCAGTTGCCCAAGCAGTTGCCCAAGCAGTTGCCCAAGCAATTGCCCAAGTAGTTGCCCAAGCAGTTGCCCAAGCAGTTGCCCAAGCAGTTGCCCAAGCAGTTGCCCAAGCAGTTGCCCAAGCAGTTGCCCAAGCAGTTGCCCAAGCAGTTGCCCAAGCAGTTGCCCAAGCAGTTGCCTAAGCAGTTGCCTAAGCAGTTGCCTAAGCAGGGGCTGCAGGGGTTTTTGGTGCAAGGCGAGGTTTCCCTCTCCCCCTTCAATTCTATGAGAAGATATAAAATAAATTACATATAAAAACAAAGAGTAAACCAAAAACAAATTAGAATATAAATATCTATGAACTAGAGAAAAGAGTATGGGGCTGTTCATATAAAGCATGTTAAATCTTGTAGAAAACAGCTAACAGACTTAATGTGTTTTTTGTACTGTATTACCCTGGGCACACTGGAAAAACAATGTTTCAAGGTGTCTCCTGATAAAATAATACATAAATTAAATTAAATACTTGCCTTAACAAGAACCTTCTTCTTGTCCATTGCTTTGACTACTTCTCCAACGTGAGACCCTTGCTCCTGAAGGAGTTGTAACTCCTCACGTAACATCCGTACTACAAAGATGAGGATAGGTATTGGTTTATTTGATGTACTAGTACATTCACTTATAATGAAGCGGGTTACCATGTGATGGGCACCAGCCTATTTTATAACATAAGCCTCATTATGAATCTCACAGTCTTGTGTATAAGATCCAAGATGGTGGCTGTGCTATAAAGTAAGAATTAAATATTGAGATAAATTTTTAATTAGCAAACTGAAGAGAAAAAGTTCTTGCTTAAATTTTCTTTAAAAATGACCGACTGTTTACCTTTGGCATTGAGTTCATTGCGCTGTGCTTCCAATCTTCTTAAGTTCTGACCCTTTTCTGTGACGACCATCTAAAACAAAAACAAATAAATTTATTGAAATTAAAATAAGACATTAACCCTCCTACTATAGCTGCACTTTAGTGCCAAGTTGCTACAGTGGTCAAACCAGTCAACTGCCTGTTTTGACTGTTGACCCAAATGTGCACACAAAGGCATTTTTGACTGGTTTTTACTGTCATTTTGACCACCCTGAACAATACAAGACAATGCTTTTACCAGTCAAAAATGGTTGACTCATTTTGACCTGTAAATGTACTTACTACACGTAAGGTTTGACAGTGTTTGACTTTTGAAGTGCATTAGATATACCTTGGCAAGTATATCAACATTTTGACTGATTTTGACCCTTGCAGTCACACAAGGGTTAAATAATGCTGGTTTTTATATTGCTTTATACTGAGATATGCCTCTATTTTGCTTCAGTTGTTTTTATCCTCTGTATTATTATATTTGAAATATATTGTACTAATACTTTAATTGTTGATATTGTAAAAAGGGAATAAATGTTAATGAATTGAATTGAAACAAATTATTATATAGGAGCATGCCTCTTAATATTTATATAAATATGGGAATGAAAGGGAAGGACAGATATTATATAATTAGTAAATTTTTCCACATTCACTCATAAAAACAATTTAAACTTTTCATCATGTTATTCCCACAAACTTTTTCTAATTTTGTCGGGGGAAAGGGGGTTTTAAAAGAATGATTTTAAAAAGTGTACACATTAACATACACTGTATATGACTCTTCCCCCCCCCCCCCCACTTTCTGACCCCTACTGTTGTGGTCACTTTTTATCCGTTGTTAGAGTGTCCACATTTCACAGGTTTGAGAATTATGGTTTTAAGTTATATTTTCTCCTCACCTGTAATTCATCTATTTTTGTCATGTAGTACTTTCGGATTCCTTCTCCTTTAGGTCCATCACCTTTAGCCCCGCTGTCAACTTCCATCTGAAATGTAAAGGTATATTTTATTTATTGTTGTTAATAAACACATTATATAAACATACAAAGATAAAACAAAGAGCTTCTATTTAAAGTTTTAACACAGAAAAAAAAAATGCTTATCAAATAAATAATATCAGCGCTATGATTTTGACCAATTAAAAGCGATGTACAGTCGACTGTACACACCACAGCCCCATTCTAGGGCCAATACACTGGACTCCCTCCATATCCTTGGCCCAATGCCCACATATACAAAAAAGGGGTGATTTTTTTTTTTTTTTCAACTTCTGATCTGCTAATTATTACAACCTAAAACTTAGTGATTTGGTAACCTTGCCCAAGCAGACATTTTTGGCATAAAACCCATTATTACTGGCATTTTTGAAGAATTTTTTAAATAAAAAAATAACAATTAAATTAAAATTTCACAAAAATTACTGATCTCATAATAGTGAACTTTATGCTTAAAGTGTCTGCTTGGAAAAGCTTACCTAATCACAAAATATTAGATCAAAAGTTGAAAAATCATTCCTTTTTGTACATGTGAGGATAGGGCCAAGGATACATGGGGAGTCCAGTGTATTGGCACCAGAATGGGGCTATATACACCATTACTAGTTAACCGAAACTGAGAGAATTGTCATCTAGAATACTTTATTATTTAAAGATAGCAATGGTACCCAACATCTGAAACTTTCAAAGGTTTGTTTTCGATTCTTATAAAGTACGGATTCATTTACAGACATTTCAATAAAAGTATTTACTGGCTTTAATAACGGAGAAGCCACATTATCAATGAGGCACATGTCCAAATGACAGTAACATTAGCCTAGCCAATCGAAACTTGAAACAATAAAACATGAAAGACAGCTTTAACAGTTACAAAATGATAAATAAATAGAGCCTATTATTATTATTATTAACCCTAACTCCCTAGGCCCATTTGCTTACACATAACCTGAATCCTTCCTAACTCCCAAGGCCCATTTGCTTACACATAACCTGAATCCTTCCTAACTCCCTAGGCCCATTTGCTTACACATAACCTGAATCCTTCCTAACTCCCTAGGCCCATTTGCTTACACATAACCTGAATCCTTCCTAACTCCCTAGGCCCATTTGCTTACACATAACCTGAATCCTTCCTAACTCCCTAGGCCCATTTGCTTACACATAACCTGAATCCTTCCTAACTCCCTAGGCCCATTTGCTTACACATAACCTGAATCCTTCCTAACTCCCTAGGCCCATTTGCTTACACATAACCTGAATCCTCCAAAATCCTTCAGTAGTAAAGCACATGACATGTATGCACACATGTGTTTCTAATCTGTGATACATGTACATGGCCAGGGACCCTCCCTGCATGCATGGAGCAATAAACAGTGTCCACTGACCCAAGCACTGACCTTGCAATCACTACAACAAACACGGATGTACATGTACCATGGAAAGGCAAGTATGTCTAATAGTAATAACCTCAATCCTCCAAAATCCTTCACTTTAGCAAAGAGCATGTAGCATGTAACCTCCATCCTTCAACATCCTTCACTTTAGCAAAGAGGATTTTGGAGGATTTTGGAAGCTTAGGGTTAAACTAACGTTATGTCTAATGTTAACGTTATGCCCTTTTGTTTATCTTGCAAAATAACACAAAATCTATGATTACATTTGTTTATTTGTGCAAACACAAAACAATATTAAATAAGGAAAGAATATCGTATCCGACCGCCACCTTTTAAGGGTTTTTTGGGGAATTTTTTTGCAACCACTAACCAGTTAACAAATTATTCTATCGCTTTTTGGGGTACAGAAAGCGAAAATATCTTTAAAATCCACTTTTATGATGGTTTTCGGACTTTAATTCCCTTCTAAAAAATCCTCCCCTTCAGAAAATCGAAGCATCCTATTATAGTTGCCACTGGTCATTACCTTGTTGGTCACTAACGGGGGACAAGATCAGACTGAAATGACTGAGGAAGTCATTGTATACCAAAAATGCCTGATTTTTCATAAAATAAATATCCTGGAATAATTTGAAGTATATGTCCATCATCATCCATTATTATGCCATGAGAATGAAAGTCATAGATTTGCGTCCACCGCCCGCATGTCCCGAAAGCTACCGCCTAAATTTTTCATTATTTGCCAAAAAAATCATTATTTGCACAAAAAAGGTATTTTCACCAAACAAATTTAGTTCCAAATCATCCACATCAGTAAAATGAAGTTTTTACCAAATTTCCACCAGTAGGTATGTGCGCTATAAATATAATCATTAGCACATGTTCTCTTACAGTCTTAGTCCCGAGTACGTCGTTCACAAAAAAGGTCGCATCGTGCTAAAACTGTATGGTAAACTCCGTCCGATCCGCACCTGCAACTGTACCGCCTTCACATGCACAACACGTTCGCTGTTGAGCCTTTGTATCTTATGCCTGTGTGTGCGGCCCGCACATATAATGATGCACGTCTTAATGACCAAAATTCTCCTTGTTACTCCTCTTTTACCCTTCACCCTTCCCTCTCTCTCTCGCAGGTAGAAAGCATGTACATAAGTCATAAAGTGATTAAGAATACATCAAATTATAAGAAACATCTTGTGATTGCGCTGTTATTAATGATCAATGGAAATAATTTATTTATTTCAGCTTTCTTTATTCAGGGTAGCACCATTCAGTGAAAAACACTGCTTTCCAAGGTGGCCCTGACATAAGTACAATGTTTACAGTAATGAATATAATTATACATACACAAAATACATGTACATGTACATGTAGGTGGCAAAACAATTTAACCATAACATAACACAAACTACTGGTACATACATAACAATATAAATAACAATGAATAATGAATAATGAATAATGAATAATGAAAAAAAGCCTCATGTGTTTTCGAAATTTTCCGGACGCAAATCTATGACTTTCATTCTCTTGGCCTTATGTTCTCCACCAGTTACTAGACTACGTTAGGTAGTATTTACATTATTGGTTATATTTAATGAGAAAAAGTGGCAGTTGGATACGACATTCTACCCTTAAATAACATTAAAACCAT
Source organism: Zoroaster sp. YZ-2022 (assembly GCA_029582265.1). Classification (NCBI taxonomy): domain Eukaryota; kingdom Metazoa; phylum Echinodermata; class Asteroidea; order Forcipulatida; family Zoroasteridae; genus Zoroaster; species Zoroaster sp. YZ-2022. The sequence continues at coordinate 31,050,988 of CM055830.1, forward strand.
AAAAACACGAATCACAATAAATGAACAAAACATAAACACACAGTGACAACAGGTACGAACAGCCATTCGCTGTATTTAATGTGTATGACAAAGCAAAAACAACTGCGCGCAAAGCAATGGTAAAATCGCGATTATAAATTCATTCTGAAAAAATCCATTTCTAGCACATTTTCCAAAAGACTATGTAAAGACAATAATATATAAATAACGCAACATTTCTACAACGTTTGTCTGTAATTTATTATGCAAAACTATAAAGAAGAACAATCGAAAATAAACTTCGATCTGAGTTTTCTGTCTCACCTCTGTGCCTGTGGTCGCCATGTTGTATTTTTGTGTGAAATGCATGCTGGGACTTCGCCAACAAGAATAAAATTATGGATCTCCGCTATGGATAAACCAAAAATGGTAGTTCAGTTATATCACATAAACTCCGCTTGTGTGAATCCGTTGCCATGCGGTCAAGATAGTTACCTTACCTACACTTCTAGTTTTAGACAAATCTTGCTGACCATCAACAAATTTTAATTATAAATCTATTATCTAAAAATTTAATTATAAATCACACACAAATAATTTACAACTTCCGGAGGTCATTGGTTCGTAGTCGCCCCAAAATTGATAGCCCTGCAGTTACCCCTGTGGTTATTTTGATCTGATATTTAAAAAAATAACATCCTGGCTTAGCATTGTAACTTGGGGCGTGAAACCTGGATACACAATATGAATAGGTTAAATTACTTCTGACTAGCTTTGCGCAAAAGTTATTGACAAAATTGGTTCGGCTATTAAATCGGCTCAGTTGGTAGAGCACAATCCGGAGGTTGCAGGTTCAAATCCTGCTCAAGTCAATTTCTTATGTTCATGTAAACAATTGATTTATGTACCTAATCAGTTTCCCTTGTGGTTTATTTGAAATTATAAAAAATAAGGTTTAAACATTTGTAGATAAACACAACAAAATAATTTCGTTAAAAAACCCTTAATTTTGACCGTGTAACAGTTTTTTTAAATTGTAGTTGGGCCAAGAGCATGCAATCAGTTCGACCAGACACCTAGACGTATTAATTAATCGAATATCAATCACACACGCACAGCGGTTCAGTTCCGGTGTGTGTTGTTGTTGGGTTAGCTAGCTGTGCAGCTATCGCTGTTCTGTACAGAGCGTCGTGGCGCACCGGTGACTGGTGTCTTCGGGAGAAAATAAATGGAGATACATGTAGATAAAGAATCGTAATAAAAGAGACCAGGATTAAGGACACAATGAAGGCACAGTCTTAATCTGATGTGTCCTCCGGTTTCTTCAGTGTCGTCGACTCGCTGAGGCCTGCAGCAACCGAGACAGCGATGGCGATCAACCGGCCAAAGAGCCGATCTCGAACTATGATTTATGTCGCACTGGGAGTCTTGGCTGGGGTATTGTTGAGTTTGATATGTGTACCACCAGAGAGTGGATGTGGCCTAGACAGTTATGCACACACAGGCACCAAGAGAAAGACCAGTGCGGTAATAGATTATGGAACAGACGAAAAGGGGAATCAACTGAGTGACAAAGATTTTGATCCCGTGCTGATGACCGCTAACAATCCACTGGTCAAGAAAGATATTGACCGTCAGCGCCTCATGCTTATCCGAATGCGGTACATCTCGTCGGAACTTCAAATCAAGGAGAAACTTTTCGTCGGAGTGATGGTTTCAAGAGACGAGATCGACTTGGAATCCACCACTGTTGGGATCAATAAGACGCTTAGCCATTACGTTAATAAATTAGTATTTTTTACAAAGACCAATCCGCAGCCGTCACCGAGCGGGATGACAATCGTCGCGTTTCCCGGGGAACAAGTCAATGTGAGGATGTTCCAAATATGGAAATACATCTATGATCACTATGGCAATGATTACGATTGGTTTCTATTGATACAGGACAATACGTATATCTACGGAGAGATGTTCATGGAGTTTCTGGGTCATATGAGTGTGGGCAGAGATCTCTACTTGGGAAACCCTGTTCATGAAGCAGATATGGATATTACATTCTGTAGCAGAGAAGCAGGTCCGTTCACAAAGAAATTGATGAATGTGCAGTTTTTTCACTGATTGAGGGCACTATTCAGGGGTTGAAATTGCCACTCATAGCCTTTCATCAAGGCCCACGTGGCAACCCGAAACACAACACACAAAAATTTAAATATCAACAAGCCCAACATTTTGCTTATGGTGATTGGTTTAAATAAATTTGCATACATAAATTATTCATTTTGCTGTTGGTTTATGAATAATCCAGTAATTGTGTCCTCGGAATGGACTGGTAAGTGTGCTTGTGGCTTTGCCACTCGCGATCACATGGGTGGTCTTTTTCCTGGCGTTGTGTTCTGGGTTTGCCACATGCGCCTTGACTAAAGGCTATAGTTTAGTGGATTAACAGTGTGATGTTTGATTGTCCAAAAATAAGAAACGCATCATCACACTGTTTATCAACATTCAGTCATTGACATTGACCGGATGTAAATAAATGTATTTGACATGGCTATGCCAGAAATCCTGACAACATGATGAAAATTGACTAGATCTTGTCTAGTGCAACTTGCTAAAATGGACATATTTATTCATTTATTTCAGATGATTTTTTAAAAAATGTTGTAAATTTTTATTTTTGGTGGGTGTTTTGTATTATGGCATTCTGTTTTAGTCCTACAATGGTTTTTTTGGTGTGGAGTCTACTGCTTACATTTGTTATTTTGTTTTGGTTTATATTTCAGGGATAAATGTGTTATGGTTTGGTTGGTAAGCATATTGCAATTCATGTTATTCTTTTATTTAATTATTGTTTTTTCTGAACTTTGTACTTTTTCAGGGTATATTCTGTCCAGGAATCTACTGAAGAAAGTTGGTCCATATTGGGAGGACTGTATGCGCAAGTCATGGAATAATGTCCCTGACTTAGAGTTCGGCCGATGTGTTCAGGATCATTCTAATGTACGGTGCTCAAGCAGTTATGAGGTAATGGACTTTAAGATGTTTTTTTTCTTCTGATTTCTGATTTAGAGAATCAAACTATACCAAAATCTCACTTTTGAAAATTGGGTCCAAGTTTAGGGTTTTGCCAGAGCCAGTCACATATCTTGATCGTCTCCTGAAGACAGAGTAGACTGATCAAAACATCAAGTTATCTCACCACCGGTTCTTCTCAGGGTGGTGTTTCCAAATGTACTTGGCTTACAGTTTTAATATCTAATAACTGTTTTGATTTATATTTCAGGGATCAATGTTTCATACCTATGATTTTGAAGACAAGGTTCTGACAAACAAAGAGAAGCAAGATAATGATTTCCAGAGGGCACTTTCTATTTATCATGTGATGGACACCCGTACCATGTACAAACTCCACAAGTTTTTCTCAGAGCACGCGCTTAGCCTCACTCTCAGACGAATCGCCGAGCTTCAGCAGAATATCGAAGAAATAAGTGTACATACACCTGGAGGCAAGTCTAAACTAACATGGCCTATAGGCTCGAAGAGTTCCTACAAACCGACGTCGCGTTACGATGTAATCGGCTGGGAGTACTTCACAATGACGCATATATTTGGATTGGACAATAAAGAATCAAAGTCTCCTCTGATAGGTGCTAACAAACAAGACATCGATGAGATTCTAACCACGACAATGGCACGCTTGAATGAAATCTACGGGAATATCTTCATGCTAGGAAGACTTGTGAATGGATACCGAAGATTTGAGCCCAATAGAGGGATGGAGTATACACTGGATATGGAATTGAAGCTTCATGGAGACAAGAAAGAAGTCCAGAAGCGAGTTCACTTACTAAGACCACTGAACAAGGTGGAGATAGTGTCTATGCCATATGTCACTGAGTACACCCAAGTTACGATAATCGTTCCAGTGGTATCTGGCAGCCAAGAACAAGTTCGCATCTTCTTGGACACTTACGCTCGGATATGTCTCGAGACCCGTGACAAGTCGGCCGTAATGCTGATCTTTATTTACACCCCAACCGAAGCACTGTCCATGGCCACCGAGGACATCTACAGTGTGAACAAGGGGTATATATCATACTTGGAGCGTAAATATCCAGGTTCGCACTTATCCTGGATCAGTGTCAAGACAAGCATGCCCTCGCCCATCGCCATCATGGACGTCGTCTCTAAGAAGTTTGCTTCAGATACTCTCTTCCTCCTGACCAATGCTAACATGGAGATTGCTGCGGAGTTCCTCAACCGCGTCCGCATGAACACAATCACTGGCTGGCAGGTCTTCTTCCCAATTCCGTTCTCCCAGTACGATCCAAAGATCATCTACGCTGAAGTGCCGAACCCCAATCGCATCGACGTCACCAAGACTACTGGTCACTTTGACGTGTATCTGTTTGAGCATGCTAGCTTCTACAACTCGGACTATATGACAGCAAGAAAACAGTGGGACGAAAAACACCCCGGCATTGAAACAGACCACATCCAGTCTGATCTGGATCTCTTTGAGATGTTTCTCAACACCAAACTCAACAGCTTCCGTGCCGTGGACCCAGCCCTGAAGCTTCACTATCGCGAGCGTATCTGCCAGCCGTCACTGAAGGAGGAGCAATACCAGAGATGCTTAGAGGGGCGGGCTGAGGGACTGGCATCCAGGTCACAGCTGGCAATGCTGATGTTTGAGCAACAGCAAAAACAAATTGGGGATAAAGGTCATACATAAGATGACATTTGACCCCATTTTGTGAGTGTATATTTTTATGCATACATGTACAGTGTATTAAATGCCAGCATTTTATGAGTGTATCTTTTGAATAACAATAAAAACAAACTGGGGATAAAGGTTATTCATAAAATGACCTTTGACCTCATTTTGTGAATGTATCTATTGGACAAGAACAAAAACAAACCGGGGATAAAGGTTATTCATAAAATAACCTTTGACCTCATTTTGTGAATGTATCTAATGGACAACAGCAAAAACAAACCAGGGATAAAGGTTATTCATAGAATGACCTTTGACCTCATTTTGTGAATGTATCTAATAGACAACATAGATCCTCATACAATTACCTTTGAATTTTTTGTGAGAATAGAAATGGATTGTGACAGCAAATTTGTTCCTCTTCTAAAATTTGAAGTGAACCATGGAAATCACTATAATGTATTGTCTACTGTGTTTTGATTACCAATGTAAATTGAAAGTAATTAAAGATGTTTTTGTTTTTGGCTATTTAAATGGCAAATTCGAAGAAAAAAAACTGGATCCTTGCTATTTAACTAAAATGAATATATGGTGTGGGCCATCATAAAATAATATTATTGGCACTGTTGTACTATTTTGTGAAATATCTCATTTTAACATATTTGTTTTCCTTTTTAAAAGGAATTCATCAATGAAAATAAATTCATTAACCCTAACCACCCCAAATCCTGCAAAATCCTCCAATGGGCACTTTTTGGGGAAAATTCAGCACTGTTGGAAACTGGTACTTTCACCTCTTCAAATGGGACAAAATTACTACCTGGCAAGAAGTACAGACCATAAGTGCTGAATATGACAGATCAGCGAAAATGCATGGTGCATTATATGAAGATAAGGGCATGTTTCTAAAAGTGCGCTGATGGATTTTGGAGGATTCAGGAAGGTTCCTAGCCAGAATACCCAGGGGGTTAGGGTTAACAATGAAAACAAAACAATTCAGTAATTGCCTGTAAAACATGGGCCATACATCTTTAAGAAATACTTATAAGGAATCATATTTTTTGTTTTGAAAACTCCAATGAATAATAGTTATATCCTCTACATTACATTCAATGATGTACATTGTATTTCAGTCAGAATGCTTGTCATTGAAACCAACTTTTGTCAATATTTACATAATATTCAAATTATCAAGCTACTTTTTGGCCATAATGACTTTCATAAAATAAATGTATTCGTAAAATACTTCTCGCAAAGGATTGTCCACATCATTTTTTTATTTTTTAATATTAACAGGGTTTCAGGTTTTCATTCCTTACTTGGCTTTCTCCTACAATATTAGTGCTGGGTTTCCTTGGACACGTCTGACACTGAACATTGCTTCATTATTCTTTTCACAGGTTAACCCTCCAACTTTTGTCAATATTTACATAATATTCAAATTATCAAGCTACTTTTTGGCCATAATGACTTTCATAAAATAAATGTATTCGTAAAATACTTCTCGCAAAGGATTGTCCACATCATTTTTTTTTTTTTAAATATTAACAGGGTTTCAGGTTTTCATTCCTTACTTGGCTTTCTCCTACAATATTATTAGTGCTGGGTTTCCTTGGACACGTCTGACACTGAACATTGCTTCATTATTCTTTTCACACGTTAACCCTCCTAATGTTTGACCATTTGAAACCATTCAAAATTTCCACTTACCAAAATGCCCATTGGTTTTGTACACACATAGCGATACCATTTGAACAGTGTTGGTAGCAAGCTTTACTACCATTCAAATCCATTCAAATGCATAGAAGGGTCCATTGATTCACCACTTTAGAAGTATCCAAACAAGGTTTTGTATAGTACTACCATTTGGAAAGATCCAAACAAGGTTTTGTATTAGCTGACCTACCATTCAAAACCATTTGGGGAAATCAATACTGTACACAGTTATTTCACCATTAAAAACCACAAAAGCAAATGGTTTCAAATGGTGCATCAACTTGTATGAAAAAGGTACCAGAAGTAGGAGGGTTAATCTGAATTACATTAGTTACATTGCTATATTATAGGCGATTGTTTTTTTTATTATAAAGGTTTTCCCGGCCAAGTTTGTCAATTTAGCATTCAGATTCATTTTTGTGCATTCGTATTAAAGCGATTTTGCGATCTGGTTGCTACCACGGTTTGAATTAAGAATTCAGGCATTCAATTTCGTTTTCACACATTAAATTTCGGATTTGCGTCATTCATTTTGGTGGTGCACATCCAATTTCACCAGATTGGCTTGAATGAGGATTTGCACTCGAGTTTCATTTTCAATTTTGTTTACAGGCAATCACTTTCACAGTGGGAATTCTAAAAAGTAATTCTCACCAATCTCTCATTAATCATGTATTTTGCTCATTCAAATTTTTGTTAATGTTTCTACGTTCTTGTTTCATTTTTTACTTTGTTTTCCACTCATATTTCTCAATTAATGTGTTTTTGGGGCATTCATGAGAATTTCCCTCGAACGCCTCAATCAAGCGTGCTCAGACTACATCAGATATTCTTATGTAACAACAAACAAGCATTATCTTTATCTGTCAATGTAGTGAATTGTAGAAATGGAACCAATGAGTGAACCAGTTGCTACTTTGAAATTTAAACATGGAAAAACAAGTGTAACAGTGTGAATTTCATTGCACAAATGTCACAAATGCTTGCCCAATAACGAATTTGAAATTGGACGCGCATTTTTGTTAATCACATGACACATGAAATGAAATTGAATGATTGTTTAGGAAAATTGAATGATGATCGGTTTCGCGCGAAATTGATGACGCTGCGTTGAAATTGGCTGCTAAATTGACGAACTTAGCCGGGAAAAGCTATAATAATATTTATTCTTATATAGCACATTTCACATAATTTCTCAATGCACTTTATATATAACCCCTGGTCATTGGGCCAATATCATTCCTGTAATCTTTCTCAGCTCCCTGGGGAGTATACAGCCCTGAGCTACCATAGCGCATCAGAAGCTTTTTCAACCACAATATCAACCTCCACCCTCACAGGTACCCATTTATACTCCTGGGTGAAGAGAAGCTAGGTACAGTTGCTCATAGACACAAGTACCATGGTCACAGCCAGGATTCGAACCCACATTCTGACGACTCGGACGTCAGAAAACAAATTGGATGCACTTAACCGCCTGGCCATGGCATCCCATATACAATTACCAGTTTAAACACAAATAAAAGCAGTGATCAGTATTCCCAGAATCAACATGTGATTTTGAGGTCTATTCTTAAAAATCACTGGACCATTTTCCCAGAATACTTAAATCACATTTTCTGGTTTTTACAAATGTATATTGAAGGCTTTAATGACTTAAATATTATTGATTAAATGTAATTGTAATCATGAAGAAAATTAAGATTTTTACCAAAATGTATGTATCATATCGTAAATTTGATTAAAGGGACAATATTGTCACAATCAGAGCAGACTTTCAACAGGGCATGGAATCGGTGTCTTAGTATGAGATAAACACAGTGACTGCCCATTACTGGCTCATTTATGTAGCAGCAACAGTAATATGACCTTAATCATGTGGGGTGTTATTTTCAGTCACTGAGTTAATCTAAAACTACCACTGGGATTCCATGCCCTGTTGATCGTTACGATATCGTCCCTTTAATATAAATTCAATTATTGATCAATGTCTGAGCTAGCTTACATTAGCAAAAAATTTCAAGAAAATTTTCAAAATAAATGACAATCGTTTGCAAAAATATGTGTATGAAAAAAATCTAGATAGCAGTTATATTTCCATGTAAAAAATTACATCATATTCATTATTTTAAGCCTTGCCAAAAGTCTACTTGTAATAATATTATTTGAACAGGGTAGTCCAAGATACAAACATGTACGTATGCATAGTTACTTTAATAATTTATTTCTTACTTTTTGTACAAAATGTGTTTTGTTCAATAACAGTTTTGCATTAAAGGAGGGGAAATTACCAGTAGTAAATACCCCAACCCAAAATTATTTCAAAGCTTACTTGCTGTGAATTTGTTGATATTATTTAATATCTCTGTTGGAAGCTTATTTAAAGCTACATGTAAGGTTAAAGGGACGGTATCGTCACAATCAGAGCAGGGCATGGAGTCAGTGTCCTTGTTTAAGATGAATACAGTGACTGGCTCATTTATGTAACTGCAACGGTAATATGACCTTATCATGTGGGGTATTATTTACATTCACCGAGTTAATGTAAAACTAGCACTCTGATTCCATGCCCTGCTGATCATGACGATATTGGCCCTTTAATGTATACTTGGTTCAAGCTTCAAAGAGAGTTGGCCTACTTTAAGAAGTAGTTTTGCCAACATTATCAATTAAGAACGAACAGGAAAACAAATGCAATTTAAAATTCCTGATTCTAGGAAAACTTCTACAAACAACCTCTTGCCTGTAACACTTTTGTATAACTTTCATAATATGGATTGAGTTAACATGGCCAAATGAGGGCGCTTGTCACAATTAATGGTTCACTGGTATTACAATCTGGTATTCAGCGAGCAATACGCAATGTGCACAACTAGTTTTAGGGAACCGTTGAAATAATATTGCGGTACTTTCAAAACAGACCAGACTGAAGCTAGCCGCGAATTGGGCCAGAAAAGCCATCCGCAATTGGCAGCCGCGAATTCGCGGTTGGGAATTCCCAAGAGCGAATTCACAGCCGCGAAATTCAGAAAACGGGAATGAGCGACACAATTTACTGACGTTGGTCAAATTATTAACAGTTAATTTTACTTATTACCTTTTATTTAAATGTACTTTTTGTTAAATAATCATAAAGAACATGTCAATGCCCTCACTTCATTCCTGTTAAAGCAAATTTGGCGCATTAATTAGTGTCTAATTAGACCGTGTTTAAAGGGACAAATATTAGAATGTGTCTGCACTTTTTCAGGCCTTTTTTTATTTTTTGTACAAAGAGGGGTTTCACTAAAAACAAAATGTACCAAACATCTCTTAGAAATATTCATTTTTTATTTGATAATCATAAAGAACATGTCACTGTCCACACTTAATTTCCGGTAAGGCAAATTTGGTCAATTAATTAGTGTCTAATTAGACCGTGTTTAAAGGGACAAATATTGGAATGTGTCTGCACTTTTTCTGGCATTTTCTTATTTTTTCTACAAAAAGGGGTTCACTAAAAACAAAATGTACCAAACATCTCTTAGAAATATTAATTTTTTATTTGATAATCATAAAGAACATGTCATTGTCCATACTTAATTTCCGTTAAGGCAAATTTGGCCCATTAATTAGTGTCTAATTAGACCGTGTTTAAAGGGACAAATATTGGAATGTGTCTGCACTTTTTCTGGCATTTTCTGATTTTTTCTACAAAAAGGGGTTCACTAAAAACAAAATGTACCAAACATCTCTTAGAAATATTAATTTTTAATTTGATAATCATAAAGAACATGTCATTGTCCACACTTAATTTCCGTTAAGGCAAATTTCGCCCATTAATTAGTATCTAATTAGACCGTGTTTAAAGGGACAAATATTGGAATGTGTCTGCACTTTTTCTGGCATTTTCTGATTTTTTCTACAAAAAGGGGTTCACTAAAAACAAAATGTACCAAACATCTCTTAGAAATATTAATTTTTAATTTGATAATCATAAAGAACATGTCATTGTCCACACTTAATTTCCGTTAAGGCAAATTTCGCCCATTAATTAGTATCTAATTAGACCGTGTTTAAAGGGACAAATATTGGAATGTGTCTGCACTTTTTCTGGCATTTTCTTATTTTTTCTACAAAAAGGGGTTCACTAAAAACAAAATGTACCAAACATCTCTTAGAAATATTAATTTTTAATTTGATAATCATAAAGAACATGTCATTGTCCACACTTAATTTCCGTTAAGGCAAATTTGGACCATTAATTAGTGTCTAATTAGACCGTGTTTAAAGGGACAATTTTCGACTCTTTGTCTGCACTTTTTCTGGCCTTTTCTTAATTTTTCTACAAAAAGGCGTTCACTAAAAGCAAAATGTACCAAATATCTCTTAGAAATATTAATTTTTTATTTGATAATCATAAAGAGCATGTCATTGTCCACACTTAATTTCCGTTAAGGCAAATTTGGACCATTAATTAGTGTCTAATTAGACCGTGTTTAAAGGGACAATTTTCGACTCTTTGTCTGCACTTTTTCTGGCCTTTTCTTATTTTTTCTACAAAAAGGGGTTCACTAAAAATAAAATGTATCCAAACATCTCTGAGAAATATTAACTTTTTATTTGATAATCATAAAGAACATGTCAATGCCCACACTTAATTTCCGTTAAGGCAAATTTGGACCATTAATTAGTGTCTAATTAGATCGTGTTTAAAGGGACAATTTTCGAAGGTGTCTGCACTTTTTCACGCATTTCTTATTTTTTTTTACAAAAAGGGGTTCACTAAAAACAAAATGTACCAAACATCTCTTAGAAATATTAATTTTGTATTTGATAATCATAAAGAACATGTCAATGCCCACACTTAATTTCCGTTAAGGCAAATTTGGCCCATTGATTAATTATTAATTAAATTGGACCGCGTTTGATTGTGACGACAGTGTCTCTTTAAGTGCCACTCCAGTTCCATGCCCTGTCTATTTTGATGATAATGTCCCTTTAAGTGCCACTCCGATTCCATGCCCTGTTGATTGTGACAATAGTGTCCCTTTAAGTGCCACTCCGATTTCATGCCCTGTCTATTTTGATGATAATGTCCCTTTAAGTGTCACTCCGATTCCATGCCCTGTCGATTGTGACGACAGTGTCTCTTTAAGTGCCGCTCCGATTCCATGCCCTGTCTATTTTGATGATAATGTCCCTTTAAGTGCCACCCTGATTCTATGCCCTGTCTATTTTGATGATAATGTCCCTTTAAGTGCCACTCCGATTCCATGCCCTGTCTATTTTGATGATAATGTCCCTTTAAGTGCCACCCTGATTCTATGCCCTGTCTATTTTGATGATAATGTCCCTTTAAGTGCCACCCTGATTCCATGCCCTGTCTATTTTGATGATAATGTCCCTTTAAGTGCCACTCCGATTCCATGCCCTGTTGATTGTGACAATAGTGTCCCTTTAAGTGTCACTCCGATTCCATGCCCTGTCGATTGTGACGACAGTGTCTCTTTAAGTGCCACTCCGATTTCATGCCCTGTCTATTTTGATGATAATGTCCCTTTAAGTGCCACTGCGATTCCATGCCCTGTTGATTGTGACAATAGTGTCCCTTTAAGTGCCACTCCGCTTCCATACCCTGTCTATTTTGATGATAATGTCCCTTTAAGTGCCACTCCGATTCCATGCCCTGTCGATTGTGATGACAGTGTCTCTTTAAGTGCCACTCCGATTCCATGCCCTGTCTATTTTGATGATAATATCCCTTTAAGTGCCACTCCGATTCCATGCCCTGTCTATTTTGATGATAATGTCCCTTTAAGTGCCGCTCCGATTCCATGCCCTGTCTATTTTGATGATAATGTCCCTTTAAGTGCCACCCTGATTCCATGCCCTGTCTATTTTGATGATAATATCCCTTTAAGTGTCACTCCGATTCCATGCCCTGTCGATTGTGACGACAGTGTCTCTGTAAGTGCCGCTCCGATTCCATGCCCTGTCTATTTTGATGATAATGTCCCTTTAAGTGCCACCCTGATTCTATGCCCTGTCTAATTTGATGATAATGTCCCTTTAAGTGCCACTCCGATTCCATGCCCTGTTGATTGTGACAATAGTGTCCCTTTAAGTGCCACTCCGATTTCATGCCCTGTCTATTTTGATGATAATATTCCTTTAAGTGTCACTCCGATTCCATGACCTGTCGATTGTGACGACAGTGTCTCTTTAAGTGCCGCTCCGATTCCATGCCCTGTCTATTTTGATGATAATGTCCCTTTAAGTGCCACTCCGATTCCATGCCCTGTCTATTTTGATGATAATGTCCCTTTAAGTGCCACTCCGATTCCATCTCCGACTTAAAATCCAATAATTATTACTTATTATGTCGTAATTATGACTTAGCATAATTATGACTTTTTATATCATAATTTTGACTTAATATATTTGATAATTATGACTGAAATAAGTTATAATTATGACTTATCTTACCAATCAATTTAACTTATCACGTACGACACCATGTTTACAGATAAATGAAAGCCGTGCACTTGTTTGCATGCCTATCAGTCGGACAGAAATGAGCTCATTAAGTTCCATCTTGTCGGATATTGGACTGCAATAGAAAGAATATTGGGGCGCCAAAAGCACGACCAAACTGAAACTAAGTCATTAATGGACAAATTTTCCAACCACTAAATGTGTATAGCGCCCTCTATAGTTTGTATTTTTCGAGCCCTCAAATACTTTTCACTTCAACAACCGGAAGACAAGGTCAAATTGGGGTCATATCTGTGTAACCTTTGCTGTTTTTCAAGACCTATCCGATGCAAGACTTACCCCTTGTGAATTTTTATATTTTGTATTTTGAAAATGGGTATAATTTGCCAAAATCTTGATGACAAAAATTGCCAAGACTTACCCCTTGTAAGTTTTATTCATAATTGGCCCATTTAAAAATAATAAAATTGAGAACATTTGTAAAAAGTCTTGTACATTTATTTCAAAATTTTGGCAAATTATACAAATAAAATGTTTTTAAAAAATCACAAAGGGCAAGTCTTGTGATGTTTTCTCTTGAAATTGACATAAAATTATTACAAACTTTTTTTCACAAATGCAAATTTAAAGAAAAGATTTCCCAAGACTTATCCTTTTGAATCTGTTCATATGAGAGTAAGACTTAACCCTTGTAATGTTTTCATTTGTTTCAAATTCACAGAGGAGAGGGGTAAGAGAAGGATAAGAAGTCATCATCTACCGATATCCACAAAATCATATACGAAACTGTTTTATTTAAAAACTGTATTTGGACATAAATAGTGCCAGATACAATCATTTATCTTCATGTAAAAAACAATTTGTTTAATAATGTATGAGTAATCATTTATGCAAAGCATCTACTAAATATATTTTAGCATAAGCTAGCATCTTGTGCAAACAAAAAATTCCAAGCAAGAAGCCTTCAATAAGTTTCAACATTTACTCCTTTTTACTAATTTAAAAATCCAATAATTTTAGAATTACTAGCAAATTCTTCAAATTCATTTTTATATCACATTAAACCATTACTTAATTTTATTCATTTGGATGATACAATCATTTATCTTCATGTAAAAACAATTTGCTGAATATGGTACGAGTAATTATTTAAATGCATCTACTCAATATATTTTAGCATAAGCAAACATTTTTCCCAGCAAGAACTATCTATACATTCAGTTTCTTCAGTATTTTTACTAATTTAAAATTCCAATAATTTTAGAATTTTTATATCACATTAAATCATTACTTAATTTGATTCATTTGGATGGTAGTAAATGATCACTGGACAATATTGTCATGATCAGAGCAGACTTTCAACATGGCATGGAAATTGGTGTCCTAGTAAAAGATGAACAAAATAACTTGCTCATTATATATGCAGCAGCATCAGTAATATGACCTCATGTGGTGTATTATTTCACTCATCAAGTTAATCTAAAACTAGCACTCTGATTTCCATGCCCTGTTGATCATCATTTTCCCTAAAAATTACCAAAGGTGTCACTCCTTAACCCTAACCCCTCTAGGTATTCTGGCTTGGAACCTTCCTTAATCCTCAAATCCTCCGGTGCACTTTTGGAAACATATTCAAGAAGAATCATGCATTTTCGTTGATCTTTCATTTTCAGCACTTATGGCCTGTACTTCTTGCCAGGTAGTAATTTTGTCCCATTTGAAGAGGTGAAAGTACCAGTTTCCAAAAGTGATGAATTTAAAAAGTGTCCTTTTGAGGATTTTTGAGGATATGGGGTAGTTAGGGTTAAGTACAAATAATGATTAATTATAACATTGCATGATCATTCTATCTAGTTCACCAAGTGCAATTTTATGAATTATTGGAGAAGTGGACATTTCCCCTAAGATCACTACAATAAAATTAATAAATTGCTGTTCCACAGTGCAGATTCGACAAGGATGTCAAGGTTGATCACCTCAGTTATTTTTACATGACCAAATGTGACAGTCTGTGAAAATGAATCACAAGTCGCAAATTTGAAAAATTGTGATTGCTATGTAGGTTATATATTTTATTGATTAAAATTGACATAAATTTCAATCAATAAAATATTAAACTCTGATTTTTTTTGTGAGTAAAGGTCGTTTAATTTCTATCATTTGTTTTCTTTTTGAATGGGACCTCAAACAAATACCAAACACCTCTAACAAATACCAAATTAAATCTGATGGTGTACTCTTTCCAACCACATAGAAATCTCAATTTTTCAAATTTGCGACTTGTGACTCATTTTAACAGAGCGGGTCACAAATAAACTATAATATTGGCAATGATGGCAAAACTATTCCTAAGAATTTGTTTACTCTCTTTGAATAAATAAATAAATATATATCAAATAAATCAAACTGTGAATGTTTCAGCTTATTATGTTGTTGTTTATAAGAAAATAGTAAAATTACCTTCAGATATTTTCTTCTCGTACGAATGTGGATTTCAGGATCAAGTACTCTTTCCTAAATTTAAACTAAAAATAGTCTTTTCTTAAAAATGAAAGAACCTATATATAAAATATATTTCTAATAAAGATTAAAACCATCATTAGCCAAGTAGTACATGAATATTTTAAGAAACTCACATGACTTCTTGTTTTTAAATTACATCAGATTTGACATTAAAGGGAAGATACATTAAGGCAAAAAACAAGTCTCAAGGTTCTACTCATTGGATGGCTTCCAAAATCAGTGCAGTGATGCAACTTTTTTACTAATCATTTTTTGCAAACAAGTGAAATATGTGACAGTTATTGGAACCAGATCAAATTTGCCAAAAACAAAGTAGGGTGGCTAAGAGAGGGGTCACAAATTGGACAAATATTCTTATGCTGTAAAAAGTTTTTTTTTAACACAAAGCAATCAATCGAGCAATTTTGGCTGTAATTGGATATCGTTTCATAGCAAACAAAAAACTAAAACTGCTGATGAGTGGCAGAGTGGGTGTGAGGTAATATGCACAGAGACCACAAACAGGAGACTTTTCTTTATGGCCTTATGTTGAATACTTATCTTTTCTCAATATTATAATATTACAGATCATGAACATAGCAACTTATTGTTTACCAGTCTACAACATAATAATACATGTTATCAAACAAATTCATCCTTTAAAAAATCAGGTAACTAAAAGCATCCTTTATCAATTCAGTAATAAGTACACCACTGCAAGCTTCTAATATTTAATTTTGCCGACATCATCCTGGTAAGGTTAGTTTAAAGCAGGGCTACCACGTGCAGGTCCCAGGATACCAGCCCCACGCGCCTTTCGGGTCTTCGGGCCCATCGTCCTACACAAAGTGTAGCTTTCCGGTCCACCCCCCGAAGGGAGCGCCCTACCTAATCAGCAACGGCCCCTTTCTGTACGATTGCAGAAAGGAGCTACTACTGTTCGTCGACCATTTGTGATCACACCGATACCACTGCTCCTATACCGGAGGTGCAGGCCCGATGCACCTTTAAGATCGACAGCCAGCTGAGACTGAGTTTACCCTGGCCAGTAGTAGGACCCCACATGCCTCGAATGCTATGTGTCCAGGCCCCTTTCGCACCCGTATCGCCGCACCTCACGTATCGCCGCACCTCACGTATCGCCGCACCACCTGTATCGCCGCACCACCTGTATCGCCGCACCACCTGTATCGCCGCACCACCCGTATCGCCGCACCACCCGTATCGCCGCACCTCACGTATCTCCGCACCTCACGTATCGCCGCACCACCTGTATCGCCGCACCTCACGTATCGCCGCACCACCTGTATCGCCGCACCTCACGTATCGCCGCACCTCACGTATCGCCGCACCACCTGTATCGCCGCACCACCTGTATCGCCGCACCACCCGTATCGCCGCACCACCCGTATCGCCGCACCTCACGTATCTCCGCACCTCACGTATCGCCGCACCACCTGTATCGCCGCACCACCTGTATCGCCGCACCACCTGTATCGCCGCACCTCACGTATCGCCGCACCTCACGTATCGCCGCACCACCTGTATCGCCGCACCACCTGTATCGCCGCACCACCTGTATCGCCGCACCACCTGTATCGCCGCACCTCACGTATCGCCGCACCTCACGTATCGCCGCACCACCTGTATCGCCGCACCTCACGTATCGCCGCACCACCTGTATCGCCGCACCACCTGTATCGCCGCACCACCTGTATCGCCGCACCACCTGTATCGCCGCACCACCCGTATCGCCGCACCTCACGTATCGCCGCACCTCACGTATCGCCGCACCACCTGTATCGCCGCACCACCTGTATCGCCGCACCACCTGTATCGCCGCACCACCTGTATCGCCGCACCTCACGTATCTCCGCACCTCACGTATCGCCGCACCACCTGTATCGCCGCACCACCTGTATCGCCGCACCACCTGTATCGCCGCACCACCTGTATCGCCGCACCTCACGTATCGCCGCACCACCTGTATCGCCGCACCTCACGTATCTCCGCACCTCACGTATCGCCGCACCACCTGTATCGCCGCACCTCACGTATCTCCGCACCTCACGTATCGCCGCACCACCTGTATCGCCGCACCACCTGTATCGCCGCACCACCCGAATCGTCGCATCACCGAATTGTCGCCAAACCCAAATCGTCACCAAATTGGAATCAGCGCAATATTTTTAAGGATCCCACTTCCTGTGCGTGTGAGATTACTTGCAATGGTGTACTTAAAAAAATATAATAACTTAGGCCTACTTTACATCACTTACAATCTTATTTACATAAAATATGAAACTCAACATGGATTATACTTCCAGTCTGTCTCAGCTGTTGAAGACTCTGATGTTACTTCTTCAAACAAAACAGCAAGGGTGGTAGGCCTTGGGAGGGTTGGTCTGCAAACTCCATCAGCTAATAATTGTTATAAAAAGATTAGGAATGGAAACCAATAATTCAAGTTTATATTGCAGATCAAGATAATAGGTTAGCAAAAGGTGATTTTCACATCTGCTGCTGAACTGAATTCATTTATTTGTGGTCCCCAGTAGAAGCCCACAGTTTTTTTAGAGATACAAAAAAAATTTAAATGGTCTAAATTTTGACCAAGATAATAGTGTTATTTACAAAAAAAAATACATTTTTTAGTGACCTTGCGTACATCTTTGATCTGTGACTTAGATCTGTGATTTTGAGAGTGAAAATTTCGTCAAAAGGTTGATAGGCCTATACCTGCCAAGGTATGTTTAGTGCACTTAAAAAAAAAAAACTGTCAAACCTTGCATGCAGTAAGTACATTTACAGGTCAAAATGGGTCGACTGTTTTTGACTGGTAAAAGCATTATCTTGTATTGTTGAGGGTGGTCAAAATGAAAATAAAAACCAGTCAAAAATATCCCTGTGTGCACATTTGGGTCAACAGGCAGTTGACTGGTTTTGACCACTATAGGTACTTGCCACTAAAGTTCAGCAAAGGCGGCATACATCCAGGGGGATATATGGGTAGAATTTCGTATCCGACCACCACTTTTTCTCATTTAATATAACCAATAATGTAATCTTACCTACCCAGTAAGGTGGAGAATATATGGATGAAGATGGAAATACTTCAAATTAGCCTATTCCAGGATATTTATTTCATGAAAATCAGGCATTTGGGTATACAATGACTTCCTCAGTCATGTCAGTCTGATCTTGTGATCTCCCCCATTAGTGACCAACACGGTCATTGTAGATGCGCAGTGGCAACTATAAGATCCGTCTATTTTCTGAAGGGGAGGATTTTTTTAAGAAAGGAAATAAAGTCCAAAAACCATCAAAAGTGGATATAAAAAGATTGTGTTTCACTTTCTGTACCCCGAAAAATCGATAGAATAATTTTAACTGGAAAAAAAATTCTAAAACTCTTAAAAAGTGGTGGTCAGATACGACATTCTTCTCCACCCTCTCCCTCCACTTTTCATCACGGATTTACACCAGTGCTTACTAGGTAAGCAATTTCATATTACATTATTGGTTATATTGAATGATAAACTTGGCGGTCGGATACAACATTCTACCCCTTTGGACTTTTCCCACATAGGCCCAACATGTATGTTTCCACACATGCCTACTTATTCACCCCCCCCCCCCACACACACACACCATCAGAGATTATTACAATACATGTCATCGTAAATCTTACTATATCTAAAGATGATGCTTCACATCTGCAAGCAGAAATTGTTCAAGAGTATTAGGCCTAGATCTAATGTATCATTTACAGAAATACATTTTGGCATTGTACAATCCAAAATCCCTGCTAAGCCATGAACCCTAACACTCCTCAATCCTCCAAAATCCTCATTGCAGTTTTGGAGGATTTTGGAGGATTGAGGATGAATGGTGTTTGAAAAACATGAGGATTTTGGAGGACTGGTGTGGTAGGAGTTGCAAGGTACTGGTACTCCATCTGTTTCACAGTGCTGTACATACATACATGCAGCCATGTCAAAAAAAAAAAAATTAAAAAAAAATTAATAAATATAAAAAAAATAAAAATTTAAAAAATAGGCCTAAATAAAAAAAAAATAATAATAATAAATATATATATATATATATATATATATAAAAAATACAATAAAAAAAAAAAAATAAAAAAAATACAATACATAAATGAATAAATGAAAAAAATCCCAACCCCTACCCTACCCTATCCTATACCATTCCCTACCCATCCGTCCCTACCCCACTCCCTTTCCTCAAGGCAATGATTATGATTGCTTGAATACGACTGCAATAACGCATAGTCAATTCAATGGTACACATATGAGCCATTTCTCCCTCCCCTCCCCTCCCTCCCTCCCCTCCCCTTCCCAGCACTGTTTTTATGGTTGGAGGATTTTGGAGGATTGAGGAGGTGAGCACCACTTATTTTGAGCACAGTGCAAAATTTTGGAGGATTGAGGATGAATGCATTTTTTGGGGTAGGGCAATCGGAGGATTTTGAAGGATTGAGGATGGTACCCAGCAACTAGGGTCTAGTGCGTTAGGGTTTTAATTAATGTTGGTTAGATCATAGAGAAAGGACCTTTCTCTATGGTTAGATGTATATAAATATACTTTTGTATTATTTTATAAATAGATAATTGGCTGTTGCAAACTGCTTACCAACCTAAAGGACCCGTATTATATAAATGCAAAATAATAGTTTCTGGCCTTACATCTCAAACTTAGCGGGTTCTTTCTCTGAGAAAGAACTTGCTAAGGTTCAAAATATAACTGAAGCCAATAACTACTATTTTACATTCATACTATTTTATTAATTAATTCTTTTTATATTAATCCAGGATAAAATAAGTTGGATACAATAATGAAATAAAATCTTCAGTTGCAACCCATATAAACCCACGAGAACACTGTTTTATTCATATAAATGTTACTTTTTAATCAGATTTTTTGTTTCATAAGGCAATTGAAAGGTTGTCATGGAATAGTATGCTAAAATTTCAACCTGTACATGTATGTAAACATGAGAAAGTACTTTAAATTAATTGCTTCCCTATCACTGTTTTAAAATAGACTGGTGCCCCAACGACGGTATACAGGTAATCTGTACAAGAAGTCAGGATGCCATGCTGTTTCACAAAAACAAATTTTCAGGGGGCATGTACGGGGGGCGGGAGTTAACGCTCTCAAATTATTTTTTTGAGTATTTTTTCCTTGTTTCTTATAGGTTGGTACATATTTTGAGGGGGGCATCTAAAAATTTTTTTTGGTTAACACCCCCTACTACTACTGGCTGCGTGCAGTCACCTCAACGGACCAGCCAGTCTCTAAACAAAACCAACGGCCCTTTTCAGGGCCACCACACGTTCAAAAGAGAGATTACATATCATGTCCTTAATTAAATTTATTCAAATAATATCATGCAAGGTTTTAAACGTTACGGGTAAAAACGACACACCAAAATAATATTTTTTTAAATTTGATTTTCTTAAAAATTGGGAATTTTCATATAATTTTAAATTCTAATAATGTTTTCTTAGGTTTTCAAAAGTTACAGGTAAAAACGACACACCAAAATTAAAAATTTTTAAATTTTATTTTCTTAAAAATTGGGAATTTTCATATAGGCTAATTTTAAAGCCTGGGAAATTCAACTTAATTTATTCTAATAATATTTTTTAAGGTTTTCAAAAGTTACGGGTAAAAACGACACACCAAAATTCCATTTCTTCTAATATACGAGTACGAGTTGGTTGGGGGTACGAGTTGGTTGGGGGTACGAGTTGACTCGAATTCTACGTTACATATCACTTTCACGCAGGCGACCATTTTCGAATTTAGATATAAAACATTCTAGACTGAATATTTGTCTTATTTTTAACACTGACGAATTATTAATACTTACTAATTAGTCAGATTTTGATATTTTTACTTGCAGTTTACTTATTTTTTCGATGTTTATCGATTGATAACATAACGACTTACCTTTTCACTCGTGGCGGTTTTCTAGTTTGTATAGAATGCGCGCAAATCACGTGGTCATGCGGTCGAGTGACTCGACTCGCTGTGTACCATGCATGTAAAAAAGGAAGCCGGAACCAGTCTAAACTAAAACGCCCTCATCGAAGAGTCATCAAACTGTCAACCACTTGCGCATGTGCAATGCTATTCCACGTGATTTGTTTTTAGTTTCGCATAGGATGGAAATAGAATATCATGAATTATTCATTGCTACAAATGTTATTAAGGGTAATTATCAAAATACTGCCCCCATATGTTACATGTTTTATATTAATTTAATAAAATACTTAAATTGTTAACATTGGTTGCATCTAATTGGTAACGCCAAACAAATAAAACGTATTTTGGGGATATATTTTGTAAAATGTAATATTTGATAGAAAAAGGTTTGATGCAATTCTGAATTTTTTTTGGACATTACTCTTTCTTTATATGGTGACAATATTGCGATGTATTGACAACATTGTTGGAGTCTCTGCATAAAATTGAACTACCTATTACTTTGCCAACATTTATAAATGCATTGGTTATCAATATTTCAGTGCCTAAAAATATGATTCCAAGTTTTAAAGTTACCAAGCGTTATTATAGTAAATACGTATACTCAGAAAATCACAATTAGTTAGAATTCAGGGCTTTATTAGTAAAAGTTCAACACATAATGATTGTCCAATTTCACAAATTTACATGTATATCTTGCAAATAAAAACTTTATCCTTGATAATTTAGTTTCTTCAAGTGAAATAAACATTTCAAGGCACTTACCATAGTACCAGTAATATACTTACAATTTTAAGGCACTTAATCTTTGCTAAATGTTTCAAACCATGATAAGGGAAGGTACAACTTTGGTAATAACATAATTATCAAATTGACAAATTATTATTTAAAAACTTACTTGGTGTAAAGTTTGAGGGAAAATAATTCTAAAGACTGAAGTGCTTTTCCTATTGTGATAAAACTTTCACAGGTCACTTATATATTTCTTGATAACTAGAGGTTTGATATGAACATACATAACCAAATTGTTGTAACTTCCCTTTACATTATAAAACAAACATTTCAAGGCATATTTGATTTATTCCTACACTATACTATCAAATGTTTCTTACAGTTCAAGTCTTGTTTATCAATTATTTTGATTTTATATAAAAATAATGGACGGATCGTTCATAGTATTTCATAAATATAAACATCTGTATTGACACACTGGTACAATGTAAACCACCAATATTGCTCTGGCAATAAATATTTTTCCAACATATTATGAATATTCAAAATATAGACAATTAATATTCAATTAAACATGAATATTAGGTATATAGATAATATTAAAATATAGACAGCGAATATTCAATATGTAAACCATGAATATTAGGTAATATATAAAGAAAATCAATACAATTATTATACAGACTGTCTTCATAGGACAAGTAAACATTAGGCATAAGAAATAAATGTGTCTCATTGGGAAAGATTAATAAACATGGTTTTGCCAAATAATAGACACTCAATATTTTTTTATTACTAATTTTTCCATTTTACACTAATTTCACCATGCATAATTCTGTTAATTAATTTGAAGATCACGCTAAAATAAATTGTGAGAATGTTTTTATAATCTGTTGCATCCTGTTTAGGAAAAACCAAGAAACAAGCAACAAATGGAATATTGTTTCTTCTTTACTCGGTCATTTTAGTGTAGTGCTTGGAACTATTTATATATTTTATTTCTTTAATTTTTAATCTGGGGAAACCGTCAGTGAAACACTGAATATTTGCTAGCCTTTAACCAAAACTTTCACGGTGAGTTAACCAGTCAGCAAATGGCACAATGTGTATAAGTTTTCAATCAAAAAGCATCAATAAAGTTCCCGCAATGATTGTTTAATAACCAATATGGCAAAAAGACTGTAGTTTTGGTCGGTGAACCATCCCAGCACTATTTTAGTGATTTGACTCAAAGCTGAGAAATGGCATTAACAAAAGTTTATGAACAAATGTAAATTACAAAATGGTCAATAGCAAAAGTTGTCAATTACCAAACCTTATTGGTCAATCCATAATGTTTGATTGACAGGTGTATTACATAGTACATCAGGCAAAATATACATGTAGGCCTATATAGCAAAAAGGTATAACGCATAAGTCACATCAAAAATTAATGTTCACTGAAACATGGAGCAATACCGGTACTACTTTAAAAAAGCATCTAACTGATGACATAGCTGGGATTATATTTCCAAAAGAAACATTTACAAATACTGTGTAAATGTATTGTTGTCCCTACCTTGTATTAATTTTGAAAGACATTATCTTTGAAAATGTTATCGAACACATAAATATATAAATATGTTTTTAGTGAACCCCTTTTTGTAAAAAAAAAAGGAAATGCGTGAAAAAGTGCAGACACCTTCGAAAATTGTCCCTTTAAACACGATCTAATTAGACACTAATTAATGGTCCAAATTTGCCTTAACGGAAATTAAGTGTGGGCATTGACATGTTCTTTATGATTATCAAATAAAAAATTAATATTTCTAAGAGATGTTTGGATACATTTTGTTTTTAGTGAACCCCTTTTTGTAGAAAAAATAAGAAAAGGCCAGAAAAAGTGCTGACACATTCCAATATTTGTCCCTTTAAACACGGTCTAATTAGACACTAATTAATGGGCCAAATTTGCCTTAACGGAAATTAAGTGTGGGCATTGACATGTTATTTATGATTATCAAATAAAAAATTAATATTTCTAAGAGATGTTTGGTACATTTTGTTTTTAGTGAACCACTTTATGTACAAAAAAGAAGAAAATGCCAGAAAAAATGCAGACACATTCCAATATTTGTCCCTTTAAACACGGTCTAATTAGACACTAATTAATGGTCCAAATTTGCCTTAACGGAAAGTAAGTGTGGACAATGACATGTTCTTTATGATTATCAAATAAAAAATTAATATTTATAAGAGATGTTTGGTACATTTTGTTTTTAGTGAACCCCTTTTTGTACAAAAAATAAGAAAAGGCAAGAAAAAGTGCAGACACTTTCGAATGTTTGTCCCTTTAAACACGGTATAATTAGACACTAATTAATTGGCCAAATTTGCCTTAACGGAAATTAAGTGTGGACAATGACATGTTCTTTATGATTATCAAATAAAAAATTAATATTTCTAAGAGATGTTTGGTACATTTTGTTTTTAGTGAACCCCTTTTTGTAGAAAAATTAAGAAAAGGCCAGAAAAAGTGCAGACAAAGAGTCGAAAATTGTCCCTTTAAACACGGTCTAATTAGACACTAATTAATGGGCCAAATTTGCCTTAACGGAAATTAAGTGTGGACAATGACATGTTCTTTATGATTATCAAATAAAAAATTTATATTTCTAAGAGATGTTTGGTACATTTTGTTTTTAGTGCACCCCTCTTTGTACAAAACATAAGAAAAGGCCTGAAAAAGTGCAGACACATTCTAATATTTGTCCCTTTAAACACGGTCTAATTAGACACTAATTAATGCGCCAAATTTGCTTTAACAGGAATGAAGTGAGGGCATTGACATGTTCTTTATGATTATTTAACAAAAAGTACATTTAAATAAAAGGTAATAGGTAAAATTAACTGTTAATAATTTGACCAACGTCAGTAAATTGTGTCGCTCATTCCCGTTTTCTGAATTCGCGGCTGTGAATTCGCTCTTGGGAATTCCCAACCGCTTTTCTGGCCCAATTCGCGGCTAGCTTCAGTCTGGTCAAAACAGTCGGATATCAAAAACAGCAGAAAGAATGGCCGAAATTCAGGATAAAAATGATGCTCTTTTTTTGGTTTCTTCGTCTACGAATATTTTGCACAAGCAGAAAAGGTTTGTGAGTTATTCAATTGACATAAATTTGGTAGAAGTAAGGCCAGGGTAATATAAACGTTAAGAATGTCGAACCGTCCCAACCAACCGCCAATATTATTGTGCACAGTGATTAACTTACAAATACAATGTCCAAGAATTTATTTTAGCAGACGACAAAATCATCTCGCTGGATGTGCATTTATTGCCCAAAATCTCTCAAAATATTGTTTCCAATCCACACTTAGCTAAACTTTCCTCGGCTCTCCTTAAGTGTTTTTAAGGAAATCTGTCATATTTGGATAGAAAAGTGGCGGTTGTATTCTACATTCTTTCTCAATATAGGCCTAACATGCCTAAAGCCTTATCGGATTGCCGCGAGCAAGCACAGTCTGTCGGTCATTGACTTGAAAAACAACCTCGTACCTTGGAAAAAATGAGTAGGCCTACCCTTGTGTACGTACGAGGATATGTAAAAAGTCAATAGGGGCGATTTTTTTGGTGATAAGTTGCAAATTTTTTTTTTTACGTATTATGACATTTTGACATGACATTTTTTTTTACGTACATGTATTATGAATTTTTTTGGGAAATTGGTTAGATATAATAATTTAAGTAGCCTATTCTGTTTATGATCTTATCAATTTCAAAGAATTTTTTTTCGTAATGTCATAATATGTAAAAAACTAGCAACTCATCATTGACTTTTCATGTATCCTCATACGCAAGGGTAGGCCTAGGCTATTCATTTTTTCAAGGTACAAGGTTGTTTTTCAAGTCAATGCGCATGCTTGCGGAAATTCCGTTAAGGCTTATTAACTCTTATGGCTTAATAAAAACAGTACCCTTAACCCCCTAGGTATTCTGGCTAGGAACCTTCCTGAATCTTCCAAAATCCATCAGTGCACTTTTGGAAACATGCCCTTATCTTCAAAATGCACCATGCATTTTCATTGATCTGTCATATTCAGCACTTATGGCCTGTACTACTTGCCAGGTAGTAATTATTCCCCATTTGAAGAGGTGAAAGTACCAGTTTCCAACAGTGCTGAATTTTTCCAAAAAAGTGCCCCTTGGAGGATTTTGATGGATTTGAGGTGGTGGTTGTGACAGAAATTCACATATCAAAAAACAAATTAGTGAGGATTTGCTGAGGCAGGAAACTGGATCAGCAATTACCCCAAAACACGAGCGATATATCTTTAAAACAGTCAAATTACCTAACCTGAATTTAATACAGGTGGTTTATTTTAGACCTATATCATCATTGTTCAATGTATTGTTAATGTTATTTGATCATATTCAGTATACATGTAATTTGGATACTTTTACCATGGTTACAGGATTTTGAGTGAGATAAAAGATCAGGTTAACATCCTCCCAAAGAAAGTCAAGACAGAATGTCAAGATGATGAACAGCCACATGATGTTAAGATGGAGTGTCAACAGGTCGTGGTGAGTTTGAACTTCGTCGATGTTTTTTTCATTTTCTCAAGAAATTTCACATGATAGTTTTATAATATACATGTATATCATGAAAAAACTTGATTAAACTTGATCTAAGTTGCTTTCTTTTGTCTGATTATAGGATGAGTTCAAGAAACACAAGTTTGCGTTTGTTCAGCTCCTGAGCCGCATGAAACTGTTGGACTACCTTGAAAATGTACCTAGTGATGAGTGGCCATCTGTGACATCTTGTGGTAAGATTATGAACCTTAATTACACTATAGACATCTTGTATTTCCCCATACAAATCCATGTGACGAAAACTTAAAAAATACATTATTGTTGCCATATCAGTAATTGCATCTAAAAACATGCCCCCCTCAACAGGTCATGGACAGAGCGGATACATATATTGCAAGGCTGATTCTAAAGAAAATTAATCATTTCAATGACTTTAGTCATTCCTCTTTTAAATTTCTTTCTAGTATCTTACTGCTTCATTCCTGAAACTCGCAGAAAAAACTCTTGTTTTTGCACAGTGTGTACAAGTCCCTCCAACAAATCTGATTGGTAAAGAAGTTTTTGATTGGCAGCTGTTGCATTACATTTCCATATAAAGGCATCCCTGGTAACTGAACACAATTCAAATGACATCAACATTGCACAGTAACTTGCAATATGATTATAAATCAAGCTTGGTGGAGATAATAGCTTCATAATATGCAAATATTATATGCAAATATATGCAAAGTGAGCATACAACAAATCTGATTGGTAAAGAAGTTTTTGATTGGCAGCTGTTGCATTACATTTCCATATAAAGGCATCCCTGGTAACTGAACACAATTCAAATGACATCAACATTGCACAGTAACTTGCAATATGATTATAAATCAAGCTTGGTGGAGATAATGGCTTCATAATATGCAAATATTATATGCAAATATATGCAAAGTGAGCATACAACAAATCTGATTGGTTAATAAAAGAGTTTGATTAACAACTATTGCATTACATTTCCATACATAAAGTACACTGGACTCCCTTCATACCATAGGAAGTATCTTTTCCTTTTTTTTTTACTCAGATGAGGAGTCCAAACAGGTCCGCAGTCAACTCAAAAGTGACAAGACGTCTGCCAATGATCTTGAGGAACACCTCAGGGATATGATCAAGGCCACACAAAATAGTAAGTGTTTATCAATTCTGCCAACTGACGCCCTCTAGTGAACCGAACTGTTTAGTTTACAGAACTTCACAAAGGGACGGTTTATTTATTCAAACAGCCACAAGAGAGGTTTGACAGATCTGACAGAAGTTCCTGATACAATAAACTATCAGGTCGCAATCGGGGTCAGATGTCATGGTGCCATTTGTTTCTGAAAAACAAATTTCAAGAGCTTTCCAATGATACCAGTTTCAACTCTGTAACAGAACCAGTTAGTAAGTTACAGGCTCATAGTGACCATTTTGGTTGAAAAAGGCAACTATTTCATGACCTTTGAACTCCTTAACCATTTGACCCAGGGGAAAACAAATTTAGCAACAACATTGTAACATGTGTACCGGACAGGGTATGGGGTAATGTACGTTGTTGCTAAAAAATACTCAAAGTATGCAATTTACCAAAAACTTGTTACTTAACACTGCATAATCACAGGAAATAACCTATAATAAGCCTATATTTTGCCATTTGGTAAACCTATTATAACCTATATTTTGCTTTAAAAAAATATGTTTAAAAAACCTATATTTGGTAGATTAGGCACAGGGAGGCCTGTAATAAATTTTGTCAAAATTAGTGATAATACAGGAATGCCCCAATAACCAAAGTTGTACCTTCCCTTTAAGTTATTTCTCAGAAACTCTCAACTACACAGTATGACAGCTGATTTTTTTTAGGAGTAAAATATGCAGACCTTTTTATTAATTAGTCATCGGGAATATCAACTCATGGCACTTTTTTCCTTCTTTCAAAAGACCAAGAAACACTTGAAGCCCTGCTGGACACATTTGAAAAGAGGTTGGGGCAAGTCCAGGACAAGATGGCAACCCTCAATCAGATTGTGGAAGCAAGAAGCCACTCTCTGGCAGAGCTTGAAGACGGTGGCGTCACCATTGACAATTTTCAAGAGAGGTTTGAGCAAGAGGTGAGAGTAATAATCACTGTTGGTATTTTCTAAAAATTTCAGTTTTCTTTTACAAATCTCCCTTTGCCTCAAAATCTTCTTGAAAGAAGAGAAGTAGCCACCAAGGAAAGAAAGAAGTAGCCTGTATTGTGTCCAAACCTCTAGTTTCTTGTTTGTGGGGATGTGGAGAGTCTGTAAATCCTCCAAAATTAAATATCCAGGAGGTCCAGGGGCCTTTGTCCTCTAGACCAAAGGGAGACCAAGACCCACTACCCATTTTTCAGGATATTTTACTTTTGTCAAATCACACTCCTGGTAAATCATCACAGTTTATCTTTAAAGTAAAGCTGATGATAGCATCAAACATCCCTTGAAATATGTCTCTTCGTTTCTGAATTTTAATCAAAATTCCACGTCGGAATAAACACAAAGTTAGTGATTGCTAAGCGGTTTTCCTGAATGCATTTTTTGCTATTTGCTCGTTAACGACACAACGACAAATATTTACAGATTGGTTATTTTGTCCTCAGGTCATTTTCTGTCGCAGCTCCGAGACTCTGGAATCATCTTCCAACTAAACTCAAATCTTGTCATAGTATAACCAGATTCAAGTCGATGCTTAAAACTCATCTTATGTCACAACTCTTCAAAGATGATGTATATTTGTAATTGCATTGTAGGTACATGTATCTCGGTACATAATTTGTTTTCCCTATGCTATCATTGTATATTGTTTGTATTAATGTTTTTTCTTTGTTTCCGCGCCTTGAGCGCCCAGCAGGGTGGATATGTGCGCGCTAAAAATCTTTATTATTATTATTATTATTATTATTAGTATAGACCATGTGACTTGTTTACACTTTGCATGACCTTTAGAGTACCAGGCTAATTTCTCACTGGGCAAAAGTGTGTGTATTTGTATGCAGAGTTTGTACATGTTGTATAACAAGAATTTGTTCTAATTTTCAGATGAATATGATTTGGGATGTATTGTTGGTGCCTCATTAAAAATAAATAAAATTAAGAATTTTTCTGCTGACATCTCAACATATCAGATTTGATGGTTTCTTGTCATAGACCAGTGTACATTTGGAGCCCGGTGCAGTTTGACCTTTGGGGCTCTTTTGTAAACATATGATGTCATCGGTCATATCGTCTATACTTTCTCTTTAATCAGCAACTTCCATTCCATAATTTATCATTTCTCTTGGTTTCTATCATCAGGCCACAGAGTTACGTTTAGCTGAGGAAACATTGACCGGTTACCAGTCACGGTTACCAGCCCTGAGGCAGAGAGTAGCGGATATCCATAAGCAACACCAATCAGCCAAAGCAGAGACTGAACTGGCACGGCAAGCTCTGTCTAATGTCAAAGCAGCCAACCTAGAGAAACAACAGCAGGAACGGGACACAAGAGCATGGTAATGATTATCAAAATATGTAAGGCCAAAAAAAAAGTCTCCGGTTTTTTGGTCTTCACACGCATTGCCTAACACCCGCCTGTCAGTATTTTTAGTTTACTTTTTTTTTGCTATGAAATGATGTCCAGTTGCAGCCAAAATTGCTGGATTGATTGTAATTCTGTCGCAATGTGTTTAAACAACTTTTGTACACAGGGGTGTGAACGTTTGCCCTGTGCGTCACCGCACCAATTTTGAAGCTGACCTATGAGCAGAAACCAGAGACTTGTTTTGGCCTAATTGTCTTTTGTTTTTCAACCTCGTTCCCAGGGCTTTTTTGAGTGGCTTTTGAGCAGTGTTTTACTGGAATTTTGTTTGCATTGCAACATTAATAATTTCCTTATTGAAAGGAAAGCAAATAATTTGAAATTAGATATTTCACAAAATAGTTGTCAGAAGCTTGGTTAAAATTATTTATTTGCCAACATGAATTTAGGATGGGACTTATAATAAATTCCTTTTGGTCAATATTTACTGTAAAACCATACTTCTCATGATTATTTTTAGAAATGCATCATTATAAAGCATTTGTTTTCCCATCCTCAAGTAAAATAGCAATGTTCTCATGAAAAAGAACATTTCCAGAAATAGCAAAAAACACAAGCAATACATCTTTAATTACCGTGGTGTACCCTACTTTTTAGATCAAAGGATATAAAAAACCAAAAACTAATCAATTTCAGAACCTTTAAGAGAAAAAAATCCACTCTTGTTTCCAGGTGTGAATCTGCCTACAAGACGCTTGTCGAGCTCAAGGGGGTCTCGGAGCGATCTCTTGAAGATAACTGCTGGACTCTTGACCTGAACACAGCAGGATGCAGCTCTAACTTCAGAGAGGGTATGACAGCCTCATTGTCACTGCACTTCAAGCCAGGCACAGAGGTTTGGTCACCTCGAAAGCTGAGTTCGGCCACTGTAAGTTATAGTATTTGGCTAATTCCGTATTAATAAATGCCCAAGACAGTTAAGTACAATCTGATTGGATGAAATGTGATCACGTGGGGGGTGCATGAACATCTGGTAAAGACATGGCTTATCAAAATTAGAGCAGCGCATATATGTGCATCGCGCGCCAGCTGGTCTATTTAGCCAGCATGCGATGTGTGATGAATTAGACCAATCAGAATTATGAAATTTGGTATTTGCATCACACTAACTCAAGTATTTGAGTGTTTTGTGTGTCCCCAAAACATGAATTTTTTCCATTTCTACATCGCTCTCTCCACCAAATTTAACATGAAATATTGGCATTTATGAATAGGAATAAAAGTTTTACGCTTGGTCTTTGCCGCAGGATAATGACCGGTTTTGTGTGTGGCCACAGGTGATAAAGGCTGAGTGGTTAAGTGCATTGGACTTGTGTTCTGATGGCTGTGTTGTCAGAATGTGGGTTTGAATCCATGCGGTGACCATGGTACTTGTGTCCTTCAGCAAGGCACTGTAATTGCTTCTCTTCACCCAGGAGTATAAATGGGTACCTGTGTGGGTAGAGATGGTTATTGTGTTTGATTAGCCGTGTAGCACCAAAAGGTTGCACATAATGGGCTGTATACTCCCCAGGGAGCTGAGAAAGATTACAGGAATTATATTGGCCCAGTGACCAGGGGAAATAATGTAAAGTGCATTGGGACATTATGTGAAATGTGCTATATAAGAATGGAATATTATTATTATTATAAAGGAGCTTGCTTTGGTTCAACAAACCTTTTTTCTTTACAAAATACCCTTACCTTACCATGCTCATCAGTTACTTAATTTTTTTTACCATTTTTTTCTTTTTCAGATTAATATCGAGACGTTTGACATCTCAGATCTAGTGGAGGAGGCAGTCAGAAGAAATAATGTGGTCTTCTTGGTTTCAGCCGTGCTGAAGAGACTGAGGAACCATGCACCCCTATTCATGGAAGTGGAACAGCTCCGTCATCAGTGAGTTCATATGGACAGCCTACTTGCTTTAGGGGTGTATTATCAGTTACATATGGAATTTGTATTGAGATATTATGTGAGCTTCTCTTGGGGCAAGTTTTATGCAGCTGAACATTTCCAAATTCCATCGCTTTCCCTTTCCTTTATCATTTAATGAAATTTTGTTTAACCCTTTCCCATCTATACCCAGTTACGCCCTTGATTGGTTGAGTGAAGAAGGTATCCTAAAGGTCATCCTTGGAGACCGGGCTCAAATCGTCTGCACCTTGACCTTAGCTACAGGACCTCACGGGTCAACAATCATCAAGCTAAAATCAATAGAGGGCATAGGGGGACACCCACCCCTGGAGGATCTCAAGGTAAAGTATAAATGGGGTTTGCATCTTGTTGAAAGCAAGTCAGGGCTGTGGGTGACTTGTCCAAACCCAAACCAGAACACAAGCATGAGAGCCAGAACCGTTATCAAAAACCTAAACATTTTTTTTTTCTTTACTGACTCTAAACTTTAAATTAAACCAAAACCCAAATTCATATCTCGAACCCAAAACCGAACTCAAAACTGAAACACCCATACTCAAATTGAAAAACCCAAACTATAAATTCCCAAAATTCATTAATATCTAAGATAATTCACAACCCCCCCTGACCCCACAAACTCCATCGAGACATCCAAAACCCCAAACCCAAACTCAAAACTCAAACTTTTAACCCAAACTGAAAATGTAACCCAAACTGGAAATCTAACTCAAACACAAACCTTCAACTTAAAAATCAAAACTCTAAAACTCTAAAACTCTAAAAATCAAAACTCAAGGAGGGTTAAGGGGAGAATATTCTCCCTTTGCCCTCTGGATCTGCTAGTGCCCCACAGGATGCAATCATATGTGTTTACCTTAGTAATTATATCCTTTGTATCTATTCACTATATTTCTTTCAAGTTTTCTATTTTTATGGAGTGCCTTCATAGATAGTGATTTGGTTCGCTTCTGTGTTTAATTGTTTGTTTGGTTTCCTAATTATGACTGATTATTTTTTATTGAATTACCTGAAATAATAAATAAATAACCATAGGTTTTTAATGATTTAATTAAAATGATTTAAATTGATATTGTGTCTAATTACAGCCCCCACAGGAGACACCAAGGATCTCAGACTGGTTGGAATACTTACACAAAGCTGTTCAAAACCTCTAGTTTCTACAATTTATTGACTGATCCTCTGTAAATATGGGAGAGGGCAACATCAGAACTGCCTATTTTATTGCCTTTTTATTACTGAAAAACTAATAAAATGATAATGGTCAGGTCAAATGAAGTTAGTCAGGCAAGACGATCAACAATGCATTTTTATTACAGGGCCTTATTAAATTTGTATTCTTAACAATGTTCATTTCAGTGGCATTGTACTAATATACACAAATCACATTTGATTGTGAGTGTAATTTATTGTACAGAGATTTGTGTATATTAGTACAATACCACTGAAATGAACATTGTAAAAAATAAATCTACTTTGTGTACAACCACATAAAAGGCTTGTGTCCCGTTAATTGTGTGATCCCCGCTACTGCCGTTACCCGGGTTGTTTGCATCTGACCGGGGCTTGATCCCTGGCTACTCGGCAGATATGGTTTGGCCTGTGACCTGGCCCCATAGAGCAATAGATAATTGGCATAAGTGGACCGCCCACCAACATAGTGGCTGGTTAGCTCAGTTGGTAGAGCGCTCGTACGGTAATCGAGAGGCCGCGGGTTCAAGTCCGGCATCAGCCAATTTTTCTTTGCTCGTGAACCGTTTAAAATATTTCAGGTCAGTTTATCCATATAAATCTACTTTGTGTACAACCACATAAAAGGCTTGTGTCCCGTTAATTGTGTGATCCCCGCTACTGCCGTTACCCGGGTTGTTTGCATCTAACCGGGGCTTGATCCCTGGCTACTCGGCAGATATGGTTTGGCCTCTGACCTGGCCCCATAGAGCAATAGATAATTGGCATAAGTGGACCGCCCACCAACATAGGGGCTGGCTAGCTCAGTTGGTAGAGCGCTTGTACAGTAATCGAGAGGTCGCGGGTTCGAGTCCGGCATCAGCCAATTTTTCTTTGCTCGCGAACCGTTTATATATATATATATATATATATATATATATATATATATTCACACCCTGATGAATGAAAAAAAAAAAAAAATTGGCACCATTATCTATGGTTAAAGTAGTAGTAAATATTCAATATTCAATATTTAATATTCAGTATTCAATATAGCACTGTTTCCTTTTTTATCAAAGTTTCTGTATTTATCTCTCAGTACTAGGCTTTGTTATCTATTTGTCGGTCGGTCGGTAGGTCTCTGTGTCTGTGTCTGTGTCTATATGTCTATATGTCTATATGTCTATATGTCTATATGTCTATATGTCTATATGTCTATATGTCTATATGTCTTATGTCTTATGTCTTATGTCTATATATATATATATACACATATATGTTACTCCGTGATGAAGGATATTTAGTCGGAAAATTTGTCACCATTTTCTTAAATTTTATGGTAAGCAGTTTTACTTTTATACATTCAAGTTCTGGTGTTAGCAACATAATGTGGGTTCGAATCACGGCCGTGACACTTGTGTCCTTGAGCAAGACACTTAATCATAATTGCTTCTCTCCACCCAGGGGTTAAATGGGTACCTGTGAAGGCAGAGTTGGTTTGCTCTATATGCGCTAGAAATGGCAGCAATTGAGCTGTATACTCCCCAGGGAGCTGAGATGGTTTCAGGAATGATTTATGAGCCTTATGAGCCTTATGAGCAGGGGTAATAATATAATGCGCCTTGAGCACCACTTAGTTGGTGGATACGTGCGCTATATAAATCCACACATTATTATTATTATTATTATTGTTTCGTATGTACGATAATCTATTTAACATTTCTATTTCAGCAAGGGCCACAGCTATGTTTGTTTTTATTTAGATAAAACAAAATACCTGCTCATATCTAATTGGTGCTCAATTCTCAACACAAATCTTGTATAAAGAAATGTAAATAGATTAATGTAAATAGAGTATGTTTATGAATATTTACTGGATACTTTCAAAGTATTTATGTGAACATCTGACTTGTGATACAACTGTTTTACATATTTAAAGTAGTTTATGAAATTTGTATGTGAATTGTTCAGATTTTTCTGCTTACTGATTAATGATGAATTTAAAATCAAATCACTGGTAATGCATCTTTAATTCACTAATGCAGTTGTATATTTCCAAACTTAAGAGGCAGAGCTTTTATGAAAGTATCTCTTATTAAGTATCTCTTGTACTTCATTGTTCTGTATTGACGAAATCCCTCCCTCCCCCCACCAAAAAACAAAACAAAATGGAGTAAATCAATTTTAAAATACAATTGTCTAATAACTAACTTGTAAATAGATATTCATATTTTGTGTTTGTTTAATATTTCATAATACAGGCAAATACAATTGTTTTCATGAGAAATCATTTAAGAATATCAGCTTTGTAGAACTCTGTGTTTGTTCTCTGTAACAGCAAATTATGTTTAGAGTATTAGATCTAATTCAGGTTTCTGTAGAAATCACTAAAATTTTAATATTATGAACCTTGATACAGTTTTTCACTTTCATTTTATAATCAGTCAATTCAAGTCAATGTCACATTGAATGATTATAAAATGATAGTAAAAATTTTACCACTGGTAAACTTCTGTTGTGTCTCCTTGTGTGAATAAAGATTATATAAAACGGCTGAA
Source organism: Zoroaster sp. YZ-2022 (assembly GCA_029582265.1). NCBI lineage: Eukaryota > Metazoa > Echinodermata > Asteroidea > Forcipulatida > Zoroasteridae > Zoroaster > Zoroaster sp. YZ-2022. The sequence goes on from CM055830.1 coordinate 31,086,957, forward strand.
TCTGTGAAAATCTCAGCTCATTGCGTTGTTGTGTCTTTTAAAGTGAAAATGCATGACAAAATTTGTATGTTAACAATGATAAGATAGCACCTCAGACAGAATGTTTCTAAAGGTTTTTTTTTTTTTTTTTTTTTTTTTTTTTTTTTTGGGGGGGCAATTCAACATCTTACAGGCCTGCAGTTTCTCAGCATTTCTCCTGATTTCAGGATTTTTTACAAATCTCCCTTTGCCTCAAAATTTTCTTGAAAGAAGACAAGTAGCCACCAAGTAGTTTCTTAACCATCCATGAGGTTCAGAGGGCTTTGTCCTCTAGACCCAGGCCAGCTACACATTTTTCAGGACTATTTCCAAATCACACCCCTGATCTTATAAAGTGCAGCAACATTTATTAAAGACAAAAAACAGAAGATGTTGAGTAACGTGGGTAATATATACTACTCAAAACAATTTAGGGAACACCAGATTTACTGCAAGAGGTGGTCACACCCGTTATTAAAATGTTCCATGAACCGGGATTTTCATTTGCATCTCCCTCTCTCTTTCAGTAGTTATGTCATGTGTAGTCATGTGTAATCACTACATGCATCCTTTATCATCTGTTTCATTGTGCAGTTGTTTCTCATCAATTCTGTGAAACATTGTGTTTATCTGAAATAAATGATCTTGCTTTAACTGAGATTATTCCGGTGTTCCCTAAATTGTTTTGTTCCCTAAATTGTTTTGAGTAGTATATTAATTCTTGCATGCTTATTTCCAATGGGGGCATCTGTATGAAAAGCTTAGAAGCTAGAGATAATATAAGGACATCAATCATGTGACAACTAGGATATAAATAACAAAAACAGGAAATTCAAGCATTACAGACTATAAAGACAATATTTTAGATGGATTGACAACCTTAAAACAAACGATTTAAAAGGACGATTACAGGCAATTTATAAAAGGTGATACCCAAAATGTGACCGGCTCCACAAAAATGGGTATTATGGGACAAAATTTAAAAAATGAGTTACATACATAGCTGAATTGTTTACATTATAAGCTTTAATTTGGTGTAGGTTTGAACCCTGTGGCATTTTGCATTCTGGAGATATACTGATTTTTGCATAATTATTCATATTGTACAAATTAACGGAAGTGCCTTCAGAGATACAGCCCTTTAAACACAGCAAGTGGAAAAAGAAATGAGCTAAGAAGAAACTCTCTTGAATGCCCATAGCAACAGTTATGTTCCTTTTGAGCTCCTTTAGGAATGCTTGTGCAATATAAATTTGAATTATCAAGCATCTTGAAGTATTTTTTCAAATATTTTTGCTAATTTGCATAATGTGTAAAATTTAAACTTTTGTTTTTTCATCTTTACTCATCAATAATAATATTTCTGTAAATAAATTATGAAAGTATTGATATAATAGAAGCCAATAAACCAACAACAGCAAAATCACATGAATTTTTTTTTTTACCCTCTCCACATAGAACAGCCCTTTATGAGTAATAGCATAGCATCCCTTAATACCCTTTTTCGCAGAGCGGGTCACAAATATGGTAAGAGGAGGCCATAGAAACAATTACAAAATACATGTGCTATGAATTGCACATGGAAAGATAAAACAGGAAAAGATTCCACCGGATTGAAAAACATCTTTTTGTTAGAACAAAACAAAATTAACTAACAATTGTCTTATAAAACAACTCTTGTTTCAAACAAAATTATACCATCGACAATTTACAGATTACTTGCTTTTTTAGAACACAAAGGATGTTTTTAAATCATTACAAGAAAGTTTATTTTATATGGGAGTGTAGAAGGGATAATTTACAGAGTAGTTTTATTGTGTTTCCACTATTTTGTTAAGGAGTTCTTCCCCTTTGAATCAGTAATTTTCTAAGCTGTGGATCCTCCTGGCCAATTAACTTTAAGTAATCCGTCCCTAGAACAATAAGCCCTAGATAAGCGGCCATGTGCTTGGCATGTTCCTAGAACAATAAGCCCTTAGATAAGCGGCCATGTGCTTGGCATGTCCCTAGAACAATGAACCCTTAGATAAGCGGCCATGTGCTTGGCATGCCCCTAGAACAATGAGCCCTTACATAAGCGACCATGAGCTTGGTGTGTCCCTTGCAACACTCCATTCATTTTGCAGGCCGGCAGTAAAGAGAGTAGATCACTAAGTTTAATTCCCCTACATTGAGTGATTTTTCTGCCTAACAAGTTTAGTCTGCTATTAATTTTGGTTGTTTAAGCAATTGTCTTTTGATTTGTAACCCTCTTTGGTACTGTGTTGGTGTTTTTTTTTTTTGTTTTTTTTTTAAATTTTTTTAAAATATATATATATAGTTTTTTTTTAGTGTTGGGGCTTTCAAAGTTTTTAGGTTTTAAAGATTCTTTAAAAAAGTTTTAAGTTCATTTTAGTTTTTTTTTGGTTTCAATTTGGGAGTTTGTATTGTTTTTTTGGTATCTGGTTTCTTGATTAAGTCTTTTTTTTATATTTTGTTAAGTGGTTTAATTTTGAGCTCTTATTAACTTTGATCATTTAGTTAACTTTGCTGAAGTGAATAAATTCTCTCTCATTAATTTCTTTGTTCTGAACCAAATAACCGTCGACTCTGTCGTTAAATTTATTTAATTCCTCACGACTCCTTCCTATCCGATTCATTTTTTTTTAAGTGAGTTCCCAAACGTTTAATTTCATTTTGTTAATTTTGTTAAGTGTGTCGCTTTTCCAGGTTACAGGAGGAAGATTCCTACAATTATAATATCATTTTTTGGTAAGAAGAATAAAGTCTTTGATCAAAAAGTAAAAAAGTTGTCTCATATTACAATATTCATAAAAGGAAAACAATTCCTATAGATAATAATTTATCAGGGCTGGCAAGGTTAGATTTAGGGAAGAGATTTGAAAAAGAAAATATATTGGGGGGAAGGAAAGTTAAAGAAAAAAAATCGTGCCCCGTGTGAGGCTCGAACTCACGACCTTCAGATTATGAGACTGACGCGCTGCCGACTGCGCCAACGAGGCAGTTGCATTGCAAAGCGATTTTAAATCTTATATTGTATAAAATAAGCATTAATGAATTGGCGCATGCGCTATATTGCAATAATACGCTGGTTTTATTTCCTTTTTTTAACGAATGCCAACGTGTGACGCACACCATGCGTACCAGTGAAACTGCAATATACACGCATCACACATTGAGTTTTGAATCACAAGAATTTGGACTTCTGCAGGAATTTCGGTAATTGTTAAGCAGGATTTGTTTTGTGTGTAAGTACTGAAAAACGTATATATTTATTAAGAAATGTGATCCAGTTGTTTTTGCATATATATGGCTTCTCTTGAATTCGTAAACTCTTCTGATAATCGTTTCAATTTTCAAACCCTTTTCAAAATCAATCATGTCAAAAATTGTTATTGTTGGGACGGGGTTAAGACAGCTCGACTCTTGTGACAACTCGACCCACGAGACAATTCGACCCACGAGACAATTCCACCCACGAGACAATTCGACCCATGAGACAATTCGACCCATGAGACAATTCGACCCATGAGACAATTCGACCCATGAGACAATTCGACCCATGAGACAATTCCACCCATGAGACAATTCCACCCACGAGACAATTCCACCCATGACTCGTCAGTCATGAGACAATTCGACCCATGAGACAATTCGACCCATGAGACAATTCGACCCATGAGACAATTCGACCCATGAGACAATTCGACCCATGAGACAACTCCACCCATGAGACAACTCCACCCATGAATCAACTCGACCCATGAGACAACTCGACCCTTGTGACAAGTCAACCTAAAAAAACTTGACCCACAAGACAACTTGACCATGTTGACCCTTGTGACAACTCAACCCTTGTCATGCTTGTGATACAAATTTACAACATGTTGAGTCGGGCGGGGGCACTGTTTGCCGCTCCAGTAGGCCTAGCCAAATTGCACCTATGATTAGGGTTTTCAGGTGAAAAATTATTCCTAAACCAATATGCTCAATATTTATATCAAATTAAAGGTCTTGATGAAAGAAATACAATGGTTTTTAAATCAAGAAAATCGGACGAGTAGTTTTTGAGGAATCCTGTTTTATTTAATCAAGTATACAGCATTCGATGAAGCTCGACTGTTCATACACTCAGGCCTGGAATTTCACGGCGGCCACGACGGCCATTGCCGTCGTTGCCCTTTTAGTGGCCGTGATGCCCCTTGCAAATGAACCAATATCACGGCCAATTTTGCCGTGCCCTTTATCCCCATGGCCGTTGTGCCCTTTTTGGAAGATCATGCCAGCGCGATGCGGCTCGGCACGTTCCGTTCACACACAAAATAAAAATTAAGTCAACGCTATGTGTTAACGTTAACATTGTGTGAGTGAGACATGGTTGTATGACAATGTATGTGTTCTCGTTCGACCAATAAGAACAGTTTTTACGCGCTATAGGCATTGCATATACCGCGTAACGAATATTTCTATTGGTTGTATGATGACGTACAGTTGGTCGTTCGACCAATAGAAATTTTTTACGCGCTATGCATAGGGCATTGCACGCACGTGTTAACTAGACTGCAGTGAGCGCGAGCTTGTCCGAGTGCCTTCCAACGACTGCATCAATATATAATATATACATAGGCCTACATGTAACAGCAAAAGAAACTCCCTGTCACCCTAAAAATATTTATTTTCATTTTATAATTAATATAATTTGTTTAATGAAGAATATTATGAGTATGGAGTGAAACACGAACACAATGTGGCAAATTTGGTTGACCTGGCAGCCAACCATCCCACAACATTGTATATTTATATTATGTTTAAATAATTACTTAACAAAATTTAGGGGGTGACGTATATAATTAATCCAAGTTATTTTATTTGTCATATATAAAGAAAAATCTACAACTTTCTTGTTATGGAATTAAAAATTGTTGTTGTGAGTGCACGTTTTTTCCACTCGCAATTTTACGTGGCCCCGCTGAAAGCACTCAATACACGGCACGTTCCCGTTCCCCAGCGTGCTTTTGAAGCATTTTTTTAAAAGCAACTTGTGGGCTGTACTGTATATGAGCGTTGCTCAGGGCAGCCTATGCTGCAGCGCATGCTGACGCAGCCACAGCCGTAGCCGCCAAATTCGGAAACGGCCTTACTTTCGATCCCAGCCACGGAAGGCCCAACTTTCGACTACAATACGTAACTTTATCAAGCATCTGCAATGGAATTTGTAACGTTGCCCCCTCTGAAAATTCAATAAATAGCATTGCGCTCAATTCTTTCCGGTGGGAGTAGCATCGTTAAACAAGGCAGCTCCTATCGCTCATCAGCTGTACTGTAAGCTTGCGCGTCACGAAAAGAAACTTGTGAATGTTGCCAGTAGAGATCGTCCCATGGGGTGATTATACTGACATTAAATACATTCATTTAATGTGAAATACTGTTAATACAAATTGTTTAAATCTGAGAAAGGAGATTGGTGAAAATAAAATGGAAATACATGTACTGTACACCTAAAAATTGATTTGTGCTTAAATTTTTCTTGTTTCTTTAAGTTAAAAAAAACATGGCCTTAGTGCCCTTTTTCTTTTTTACTTTGGCCTTGGTGCCCTTCCCTTTGGCTTTGGTGCCCTTAAAAATTTGCCCCTATCGAAGGCCAAAGTGGCCTTGCCCTAAAAATGATGAAATTCCAGGCCTGTACACTGTGTACATCCCTAATGGCACCAAAACCGTTGAATCAGCCTACACACACCGTGATACACACGCACAGCGTTCGTGCTCGTTTCCCTCATAAGAGCTTTTGAAAGGGTGTAAAAAATACACTCTCCGCTCAACTAAACACAATTACGGCTCAAAACTTTCAAATATCATAGAAAAGAGGTGTAAAATTCATTCAGACACCGCTCTTACCTTTCAACTTGAAGATTGCACCTCGAAAAACGGTGTTTACTTTTTATCTCTTCATAACTTCGGTTGTAGAGTAGCTATGGAGATCGAGCAAGCATGGGTATGTAAAGGAGCCCTTTGACTCAATAGGGAAACCCGTTTTCATGTCAATCACAATGTACTCGGGCGCGGAGACAGCTCCGAAGTGGATGTCCTCAGCAGAGCGTGGCAAATTTTACGGGCCGAATGCGCCCGATCTCGGAACACTTCGCGAAAGGCTGGGCAGGACGAGAGTGGTTCATTCATAAAAACCTAGGCTTTTGCACGTACTTCCGATTGCTATTTTATGTACATTGTTGGATAGCTGAAACTATAAGCTTTCCAATGAGCTATTACATGTAAGATTTCGACAGGTAAAAGTAGTAGAATTTTTTGATTAAAAATTTTGATGTTTTTTGTTGCGGGCGATGTGCTGTACGTGTGGAGGGCTTCGGTCAAGCACGTACGAACTGAAAACCCTACTATGATAACTCGACCATTGTGTGATAACTCAACCCACAAAAAACTGGACCCACGAGACAACTCGACCCTTGTCACTGTTGTGACAACTCGACCTCTTGTGACATCTCGACACGGACAACTCGACCAAATTTATCATCAATTGCTTAGACGTGGATCGATTTCCCTTGAAAAAAGATTGGAAAGAATGTCGTATCTGACCGCCACTTTTTAAGGGTTTAAAAAAAATGTTTGCAACCACTAACCAGTTAAAAAATGATTCTATTGATTTTTGGGGGTACAGAAAGCGAAAACTATCTTTAAAATCCACCTTTATGATGATTTTTGGACTTGATTTCCCTTCTAAAAAATCCTCCCCTTCAGAAAATACTGCGCATGTACAATGACCGTCATGACCATGTTGGTCACATGGGGGAGTTGACAAGATCAGACTGTTATGACTGAGGAAGTCATCGTATACCAAAAATGCCTGATTTTTCATGAAATAAATATCCTGGAATAATTTGAAGTATATGTCCATCATCATCCATATGTTCTCCACGTTACTAGGTAGGTAAGATTATATTATTGGTTATATTTAATGAGAAAAAGTGGCGGTCGGATACGACATTCTACCCAAAAGATTTTAAACAATTTTATACGGATGTTTGATGTGTGCACAGACTTGTTTTATTTTTTGCGCTGTGAAATAAGCATGCAAAAATTCAGCAAGTCTGTTAGGTAGATTCACGGAACCTGCCATTGGCGGCACGATTCCCGATATGCTATTTTGAGACTCAACGTGTGACCACGTCACCTGCGGAAAGGACATCCCGATGTTGCGTGTATTTTCCCTTAGGCGGATTAATCTTGATTTTAAGAGCGCGGTGATCGGGATATAACGCTATCATCGGATACAGCATTACTTTGTGCATCGAATGACCCCAAAATCACCCAGAGAAAACTTCACGTTCGTCAAAAAAAACTTAGATTTCATGTTAAGTTTTGCAAAATTTTTGATTCTTGACTTTGATAGTATAATAAGGGTACTTGTAAGAAGATTAAAAATGTTATTTACAGAATCTACGTACCTTAATTAACTTGAAAAACTTCACATCGGCAGTAAACATTTGTGCACAAAAATATTATCCGACCCCCAAAATGACATGTCCATTCAGATTTGGCGCGAAGGTACGCAAATTTGAGAATTTTTTCGTGCCGATACTGAAAGACTCCCAAGTGATAAAATACACATTTTTAACTTGTAAATAACATTCAATGATTTATGTGGGAAATAAACAACAGCTTGATTAAAAAATGATATTTACAAAGTTTTTTTTACATGGTTTGTCAATGGGATGGGGGGGGGGGGGTATTGTTACCTGTTTACCTATTACCAAAATGGATCATGCTACTTGCTATACGGAAGGAGGTACTGGAGTGGGCTGTTCCATTATCTAAAATGGGGGTGGGCCTGGCAAGTGGGTATTAGTTATGAAATTAAATATTATCCTTGCTTATAAATGTTTATATAATTATTTTCATGAAAAGTAATTTTAGTCTCCTAATTTTTTTTTTTTTTTTAACGATTACAGCTGAGCTAGTAACATCCATTGGTCCGTTGTCTTCATTGCTTTGTATGTGTCTTGCAATCTGAAATCAGAAAAGTACTTTCGTAAAACTAGCAAAGGTTTATATGACACTTGAGCAAGGAATATTAAAATGATTTGTGTTTATTTTGAATACGTAATTACCTTGTTGTTACATTATTGGTTCAACTCCTCCATCCATATTGTCGATGAATACAATAATGTTCCCAAAAAGTTTGAAAATCCTTTACATGGTTTTAAAGATACAGATATTTTAATTCATGTGTTATTTCCCTATACATCACGCCTAAAAGGTCACAGGTTTTTCACCCATTATGCATATTAAAAATGGCTATTTTGCGATATATATTTTATGATAACTTTTGTTTTGATAACTGTATGGAGGGAGGAGACCTATCATTTTATTGCAAATTTCAAGCTCTTTAAGATGACACAATAGTTCAAGTAATTGGAACATTTTGAAATTCCCATGAATCTACCTACATGTATCTGTGTACACATCAAACAGCCATCATAAAATTTTTGCATGCGCAAGCTGAATTAAATCAAAATGGTTGCCTTTGTTGAAATCTGCAAACTGCCGAGCGTAGTGTAACATTTTCGGCCGCATATGTCACGAAATTTAAATGTAAGTAAAATCACCATTTTTTTTGGCTGCTTTGATAGTTCAATATGTAAGGAACATATCTAGGTGTGTGTCAAAATAGTTGCATTATATATCGTCAATGAACAAGTGTGTGGTTCAGGTCCGTGCCACACTAGTAGGTCTAATAGAGGACACACTTAAGAAGAGGAAAGTGTAGTCAAGTGAGGATTGGAAATGATATTTTGGGAGATTTTGAGCAATGAATGTATACACATTCAGTGAGATGGTGGTGGTATGGCCATTTTGTCATCTGCTAAAAACACATGCATAACGTTAGACATTGTGCACAAGTGGCGATTGGGTTTGACATTCTTTCCCTAAAAAATAAATTTGGTTATTATTACTTTACAGATGCACTACTGACCCAATATGTATGGGAATAATAAAAGCATGTTTCAGAAGTCGGGCACTGATTTTTCCTCGCCCATGTCATATGGTAATACTGGAGGTGGTAGGTCTTCATTTGACCTCGACTACGGTATGGGTGGTAACAGTTATGGGTTGAATTCAGCACAGGACTCCCCGTCATCGTTTGTTGATTATCCCTCCTTCCCGTCTGGAAATGGAAGATCAGGAGGCAACGACTTCTACGTTGGAGGTGCCGATGGAGGCTTTGGAGGTGGTTTCGGTGGGACCCGAGGAAGGGGAGGAATGGGACGAGGTATGGGAGGAGGAGCGGCAGGAGGTCCAGGGCGAGGCGCTACAGGAGGTATGGCAAGAGGAGGTCTATCAGGAAGAGGCACAACAAGAGGAGGCATGGGAGGTGGTAGAGGAGCAGGAAATGGCAGCTCCCAAGGGACACAGAAGAGTGCAGGTGCTGCGGGTGCTGCAGTAAGTAAAACAGAGAAAGTGGAATTGGGATATCTCCAAGATCATGCGGGTCACTTCCCTGATGAATATTGGTGTAAGGTTAGTATTTACAGACTTATTCCAAATCATTAGGGCATATTCGGTTTTGTGGGGCCGGGTGTCCCACTTCCACCTAAGTCCAACAGTTGGGTGGTAGTGTTACTGCATAGTGTTGGATTTTGGCGGATTCAGGAAGGTTCTTAGCCGAAACCATTAGGGGGTTAAGTGTCAATTACCCTGCTGAATGCAACAAGATGGATCTTGTTGCATCCAGCGGGCTTGAAATCTTGATAACTGTTGTATCTTCTTGCATTGAGCAGGTTTAACCCTCACCATGCTGAATGCAACAAATGTTCAAATCAGTTGGATCTTGTTGATGTGAGCTGAGAACAAAAGATCTTTTGTTCTTGCTGATGGATCTTGTTGCACTTAGCAGGCTTCAAACTTTGACAACTGGTGGATATTGTTGCATTGAGTAAGGTGTGTAACCAGTCACTGATCTTTTAAACACCTGGTGGAACAAAAAAAAATCCATATTGCACACGTATGTTCATAATACTTCCTGTGCATGTAGTACTTAACCCTCCTACTACTACAAGGGTCAAAATTTCAAAGTTCATGCCAGTGTATATCTACAGCACTTACTGGTCAAACACTGTCAAACCTAATGTGTAGCAAGTACATCAATCAGTCAAAAACAGTCGACTGTTTTTGACTGGTAGTGGTAAAAGCATTATCATGCAATGTTGAAGGTGGTCAATATGAGTCGACCATTTTCGACTGGTAAAGGCACTTTGGACAAAATGAGGTGACTGTTTTTAATTGGTACATGTAATGTGGATGGTCGTCAAAATGAGTCAACGTTTTGGACTGATATAAGCACTTTGGTCAAAAGAAATTAATTTATCAGTCAAAACAAGTCATTGACTCCTAGCCTAAGTGTCCCTGCATTTATTTATCAGTCAACAACTGTCAGCCTCCAGCACCCTATCATTGTTTGTTCAGTCAAAACAAGTCAGTGATCCCCAGAAGCTGATAATGATCTTATCAGTCACCAGCAGTCATAGCACAGTGTGTGGCAGTTACCTAAATGGTCAAAACAAGTCACCAGTGCCCATGTGTGCACAGTTGATTCAACAGTCAAAAACGGTCAATTGACTGGTTTTGACCACTATAGTAACTTCCCACTAAAGTGCACCTAGAGTAGGAGGGTTAATGTTACTAAAACATCCCAAACAAATATTTCAAGACATGTTTGATACAATCATCAACTTAAATATGGATATATAGAGGCTTAGCCTAACAAAATAACCCATCAACCCTTAAGTAGTTATACCAAGTAAGTAAACCTGTGATCATTTATTTTTTGAGAATACAAATAGTGTATTTAGCCATTGAACCCTCCTACTTTAGCTGAACTTTAGTGGCAAGTAGCTATAGTGGTCAAAGCCAGTCAACTGCCTGTTTTGACTGTTGACCTAAATGTGCACACGGGCATTTTTGACTGTTTTTACTGTCATTTTGACCACCTTCAACAATCTCAGACAATGCTTTTACCAGTCAAAAATGTTTGACTCATTTTAACCTGTAAATGTACTTATTACACGTAAGGATTGACAGTGTTCGACTTTTAAGTGCCATCATACTTTGGCAAGTATATCAACATTTTGTCTGATTTTGACCCTTGATACTTTAAGTTTGAGATAAAACCCAGAGTGTATTTTTGTGTATTCTTTGTCGCAGGTGTGTAATGCCAAGACCACTGGTCCCAACAACTACCAGCAGCATTTGAAGGGAGTTCGTCATCAACAGGTATTCATAGGCTGGGTTTCATTTGTGGGAACAGGGTTGTCTAGTTAATGCTGGTGGAACTAGTCACAAACAATTGTGACAGAAATAATCGAGGACCACTTTGATATCGTCGGTCAGAGTAACAAGGTCGTATCACGATTATGCAACAAGGTTGTATGAGCGATAGCTCATAAATTTGCATAAATTAAGATTGAGAGAGCATGCATGTCATATCTACTTATATTTGTTTTGCATGTTTATCCAGGAACTCTGTAGAAAGACATGATATTGTTGTTACCCTGACCTAAGTCTGTGTTTGCAGTAAGGTCATAACCTACGGATACAATTCTTGTTACACTGATATGATGATGTATTATACCATGGCAGTTACGTTGTGGCAAGTTTAACCTGCCATGGTTTAGGGTTACTTTGTTGAGACTCATCCTGACCACAGGAATGTCTCTGAAAGCAAAATCTCTGATTTTGTTGTGTAAACAAAATACACTGAGTATACAGTGCTTTCTAGATATATGTCAGTAAAGGACAAATCAATTGAACAATCAATTTGTTAAGAGTGGTCGTAATTGCTCTAATTCAACTTTTCAGGATGTTGCATCGATGCAACAACTGCTAATATTCCCACTCATAATACACTGATCCAGCATGTCAGTCAAACTTTGAGGATTAACCAATAGGGTTAACCCTTCTCATGACAACAGTTACTATGTTGGTCAAGCACATGGCACAAGTTTTCAGCATTGCTCAGTGTGGTATGGGACTAGGGCCAAATCTGGATTGGTGTATACACCCATTCAGGGATTAACCAATAGGGTTAAGCCTTTTCATGAAAACTGCTACTTTGTCAGTCGAGTGCTTGGCTTTTACACACCTGTGGTACTTTTATAACCAAGTTTTCAGCATGGCTAAATGTGGGCAGGGACTAGGACAATAACTGGATCAGTGTACTGTTCTCCAAAATATTAATTTGACTTGTCTAGTTCCCAGGTTGTATACAGGGTTTTAAATGGCAAAGAGGACCAGTATCTATTTTATAGTTAAAGAATGTAATGGATTCACCTACAACCCAGGAACTCCACATGCTGTGGAGTTTTATCACAAGGTAACTTGTGACAGAGTCTGGGAACACAATTAATTATGTAAAAGTATTGTGTCTCAATGCACAAGATGATCATTGTGCATTTGATGCCTCTCACGGTATCCTCTATCATCTGGTTGCTGTCTCCTTCACCTGTATAGATAATGGGAACCAGCCTACACAAACAATCAAAATTAGAATGCTTTGAACTGTTTTGATTTGATAATGCCTAATGCCTAAGGAGCATTCCCTCTCCAGAGAGATGCGACTGGGCTGTTCCTAACATGAATGTTTTCTCTTTTCCCTCCGTATTTAGAATCTCAAGAACATACAGGATGGCGGTGAGTGGACGGGTGCAGAGCCCGATTTTGGCAACTTGCCAAAATCACATCTGCTACTCTAGTTCTCACGAAAATACTTCAAAGAAGTGCTGTATGGAAAATACATTCCAACATGGCTGCGACGGCTAACATTTCAATGGCGCCTGCTGACTACCAGGCATCCCCTTGATTTTTATGTGTAGTACTGTTTGGGAACCAGCTTTACATGTTACTGTCATGTTTAGCTTGTACCCAGTTCGGCAGCAGGTCAAGTTTGGAAACCGGCTAATAATCTTCCACGGCTGGTACCCATGTCTAGGATTGGGTAAAACGGTATCAGCATGTTGGCAGGAATATTTCCTATACAAACGGGCTTTGAAATAGCAAGTATTGACATTTTGTTAGGTAGTGACAATGGTAATGCTGCTCTTTTGCAGCATTAACCCTCCTATGCCCAGGCTGAAATTTGGCCCAGTAAGCACCGCACCCACAGACAGTCACTTGAGTATTTTTGGTTGCATTGCCAATTGTTCACACATGTGTATTTTTGTGCTGGAGTTAGTGGCAAAGTCAAACACACTTGTGTATGTCCTACTTAAGTTATATGCAGAGTCACAAAGAGCTGTGTATGTACTGCATATACACTTGAGTGGTTTTGGTTTGACCTCCTATCAGAGCCACATGTCCTTGCATTTATTTGAGTGCACTGCACAAAGTCAATGGGTTGGGAGTGACATACAAATTTTGAGTGTCTTTGATTGTTAAACCTATAGGAGGGTTAATATCCTGTAGTAAATACACCATTGGTACGTGTATACTATAGGAAATAGCATTGTTATTCATTTCATGCTGTGATGATCATTTGCTAAGCACATTTATTTTGCTTAGCCGGTTGATGACACATCTAGTACAATGGCTGTTTGATCAGTGTATTTATATAACGATATGCAAAAATTGACCAATCAGAGATGAGTACTTGGTCAGTTCGTACTGATCTTATTTTGCATAATAATAAATATTCAGCCAGCCAATCAGATTGTGTCAATCACAGCATGAATATTGATGTCTCAGGAACTGCAACATGAATAGCGGCATACCAACAGTTGTTGGTTAGGAAACGAACATCGTTTTATTCATATAATAACAAATTAGCTGTACCAAGTGGGTTCTCCACAATTCAAATTACATATTCTATTCAGCTTCTGATTGCCTGTAAGTTGGCGCCTATTTCAATACATCTGTTAAGCAGGAAGGTTTGCTTAGCAAATATTTCTGTTAAGCAATAAGAAGCGGTCAACCAACTAATGCCAATACAATATGTATGGTAAGTTTGGCTGGTACCCAATAAAACCTCCTAGGCAGCTCTATGAAATTAACTCCTGGTCGGTGGTGCCCTCAACTAAACTGTAATGAAGATATCTGCAAAGAGGCTGCCAATTTGGCCAGTTACCATGTCCTTAACTTGTTAAGCTGGTTTCGATTAGAAAAAAGGTAATTTTTGGTGTAAAAACAGTTAAGGTGTTTTACTTAATGTAATCCATCCAGCATTTTCTTGCATTAGTTTTATAAATAACACTAAATATGGTAAATATTGCTCATATTTTCATACTTGGTGAAAATCCGTTTGCTTAAATTCAGAAGTTATGGAGAACCCTGCTACCGTACAAAAGATATTTGTCAATAAAATATTATTGACTGTTTATTTTATTTCTGAACAAACCTGTTGCAGTTCCTGAGGGAAAATATGTCAATTACACTTTATGCTTAGTTTTGCTTAGGTTGGAGCAACAGCTTCCTAATCAAAATTAACAAAACCCTGAGATTTTTTACTAATTTATTTACATAATTTTTTGGGGGAGGGGTGGGTTGGATTGGTCACTTGATTGTTTGTACTGCATATTCCAATAAAAAACAAATAATAGAAAACTAACAATCAATATGGGTATATTTTGAAGATTTATTGTTTCAGTATTTTATTGGCAATGTTCTTATTAAAGTTGCTATTTTCCTTGATAAAAGGAAAACAAATTCGCATAGTTCTAAATCTAATATATATATATTTATCTTTCAAGAACACTTGTCAAAATCCTTTTTTCACAGTGGCTATGTGAATAAATGATGGGTCTACAAAAGAAAAGGTAGTGAATTAAAAAAAGAGAGGGAAAAAAATTGCAGATTTGATCGGAATGATAGTGGGTGGGAATTGACAGCAATCAAAACAGACATTGAAATAATCTTTACCATTGTGATTTTAAAATATTCTTTTGAAAGCTTAAGCTGTCTTTGCACACCAAAAATAAAACCTAACATAATGCTCCTTACAGGACTGAAATTCTGACTGAATTTCATGACTGCCGTGGTCGCAGATAGATAATTGCCTGTCTTTATTATCATTTCTCAAACTGTTATATCACGCACACCCAATCTCTTTGTTATTACAGAAGCTCCTAGTAAGACAGGTCCCATGACGCCGCGTAAGAGGAAACTGGAGACAGAGAGTACTACCACCAAGAAACTGTTATCTCAGATGATTGCTGACAGTGACGATGCCTTCCTTGGTAAGATGCAGGCCTGTGATTTCTCAGGATTTTTCCTGATTTCAGGATTTTGTACAAATCTCCCTTTGCCTCAAAATTTTCTTGAAAGAAAAGTAGCCGCCAAGGAAAGAAAGAAATAGCCTGTATTGTCTCCAAACCTCTAGTTTCTTGTTTGTGGGGATGTGGAGAGTCTGTAAATTCTCCAAAATTAAACATCCAGGAGGTACAGGGGGCTTTGTCATCGAGACCAAAGGAAGACTTGGGCCTGCTACCCATTTTTCATGATTTTTAACTTTTGTCAAGTCACACCACTGAAGATGGATCTTTGAATTGAATTTTAAACCCTAATCATGCGCAACGCAACATAATGCCAGAAATGTGAACATCGGTTGGATCTTGTTGAAGGCAGCAGAGAACATAAGATCTTTTTATTCTTGCGGATTAATCTTGATGCACCATCTTGATGGATGTTGTTGAATTGAGCAAGGTTTCTAGTCAGGTTGTGAAGGAGGTTAGGGTTAAAGGGATGGTACAACATTGGAATTTGGTATTAAGTATGTTCAAATAATGTGCAAATAATTTCTCAGAATAATTAATACTTGAAGCAAAAATTTTCCATCGGCTTCGTTTTGTAAATATGCATATTTGTTTACCATCCTTGTTCAGGATGATTGGTATCTTTACCAACTTCACATCAAATTATTTGTTTGATAATTTAGTAATATTTTAATCAAGTATGATGTAGTTACCAATGTCATAATGAAAATCAAGTAATATGTTTAGGAAGCAATCTGTAAAAGTTTCAATTGAGTTGGTTCCTACGTTTGAGTTATTTTATAATTTCTCATCAAAATCTCATTGAATTGCTGCACTTTTCCATTAATTATCTGACGTCAGATTACATACATGTAGAAAAAAGTGCAAAAGTTCTTTAACCTAACTATCCCAAGTCCATCAAAATCCACCACCTGGTTTTGCCTGATTTGGGCAGATTCAATACTCCACAGTATAGCCCAGCGAATAAAACATGTAGCCATGTGCAACAATTCCATCAAACTCCACCGGCTGCTTTTGTTGGATTCAGGACTGTGTATAGCCAAGCCATGGATGCTTTGCATTTGCTGCTGTACCAATTCTATCAAAGTCCAACAATTGGGGTACCTTACTGCATGTTGATGGATTTTGGAGGATTTGGGATGGTTCCATGCCAAAATGCCTAGGGGGTTAGGGTTAATAATTTCTCATCAAGATCTCAGTTTTGAATTGTTACACTTTTCCATTAATTATCTGACGTCAGATTACATACATGTATAATATTAACTTTCCTCTTTGTGTGACAACAGGAGTGGAATACGTCACAGAGATCATGCACGAGGGTGGAGAAACTGACCCAGAATACGAGTGTGAGATTTGTAACTGTCGAACCCTACAAGGAAACATTATATTCCACCTGATTGGATTCCGTCATCGGATGGCATTTGTTGTAAGATTTATTTCCACCATTGGGTAGGGGATTTTGTAAAGGGTAGCTCATAAGCCAGACATGCAAATTGTCAGATGATGAACAGATTTCCTTTTTTTTTACCCAAAAAACAATTTTTAAAAACAATTCTTACCAGATTATTTCTTTATGCAACATTATTATTTTTTTTTCATGTTTATACACATATAGGCATTTTAGGTGGTTTCTCAAAGCTATGAATGAGCATTCAGAAGTGTGCTTGGCTTAAAGAGCAACTCTTCCCATTTCAGAAACACTTGGAATTTTTAAAATCAGTCGTGCGGTTGCTGAGATATGCATGATTTTATATTGACAAACAATGCCATTTTTGGGCTCGAGGTCAAAGGTCATTCTTAAGTCTTTCTTTGTTTTTGCGACGGTACTGTTAATTTTAAGACAATTCAGTTAAATTTGCCCATTACTCAAAAACGAAGCAATGTATGCATATCAAACTTGGCACAAAGGTTGGTGATAGTTAGTACTTTAATATTGTGCATATTGCTGAGATGAACTACCTATAATTATGAAAATATGAATAATAAATCATAGAAAACAGCATATTTTCAGTTTTTTGCTTGAACATGCATTGTACAAGCAATTTATTCAGCTATTTTGTGTTCAAGAAGTGTTGATATAAGGCAGTGTGAACGTTCCACTTTAAAAATTACAAAATATTAAGTAATTAATATGAAATTATGATTAATAATTAATATGAAATTATTATTAATAATAATTGAAAATATATTCACATTTTTGGCAAAATTTTTGTGTCTTGATTTTTATCGATAGTTCTTGACAAACACCAGTATGCGGGAAACTTTTGTTGGCATTGAACTGCTAAAAGTGTTCTTCTTTGATAAACACTTATGTGCCTCACGTGGTAATTATGCATAACGCATAGTGGTGCTTTCAAAAATGGGTTGTCATTCCCCATAAAGATGGCCAATTTTACATTGTGTGACGTCAAGTGTGAAGTTTCTATAAAAAAATATTTTCAAAGCAAATATAGGTATTTGTATTAACATTGTTCACAATTTGACAAAAATAAGACTATGGCACGTCCTCTTCAGTTCCTGCCATCACCTCCAGTGAAGGTGCCGCAGTTGATGCTGTAGTAGGCCGTTCTTGTTGTCTTGGTTCTGAAACATAAATATGGGCAGGTAGGTAATAAATAAGAGTTAATAAAGGACAAGCAAAATGATACCATGGTACGAATATTGTTATACAAGGGGTCCATCCTGCTTCTTGCAAAATTGTTATCATAAATCACACCTCAATCTGCACTCAGTCTCCTCAGTCACATATTTCCATCGGCTATCAAATGATTATCACATTTATGGACATGGACAAGGCATATCTTGAGGTTTAATTACATAAATTTCACAAAACCCATCGTATTCGTAGTTCGTTGGAGAAAATTCCCGGTAAACAAGGTAAACAGATTCGCCAAAAAAAAATCAGTACACGGCCGCGAACACACTCGGACATCGTGTCAAAATTAGTTAGTTTTAAGACATAAATCACACATTAATCTGCACTTATACTCACAAATTTTCGTCGGCTATCAAAAGAAGATCACATTTATGGACATGGATCAGACATATCTGCAGGTTTTAGTTGTACAAACTCCACTAACCCACCGAGAAAACTCCCGACAGATTCAGACCGTACCACTTTTTTGGAGGGTAACGTAACTTCACATATCTAATTCTACCAGTAATTACGCCAGTTGTTCCAAGTATTCTTGACTGAATTTTACCTTATTTTGTAGTTATGTACTAAGATTAATGTACTACGATTTATTTCAAATCAGTTTAATAACAATTCAATATTCTTAATACACCCGTAAGCCAGATAAAAAACAATAACTGTCCTGTGCTAAAATGGACGCTCCGTGGGTTACGGAGGGTCAGTGAGTCATTGTGAACACGATTGTCGCTGGGTTGAAGTGAAAAACGTGGCAAGAAAGGGTCGTGAAAAAGTTGGGATAGCATTATTAATTTTCAGAATATTGTCATCAAACTTTGCACAATTATTATCAGATATTTAAGAAAGGTACTCACCTTTGTGCCATACGTGTCAGACGATGTTTTCATTTAGAAAAATTGATGGAAAGTCTTCATTTCATCTGAAGTCGTTGATCGTTTTCATTCCGGCTGTCGGCACAGGTTGGACATGATTTGGGCATTCATGTACTGTAATCTCGGTAATCTTCGGAAGGCTTACAACCAATGAAAAGGCTGCTAGAGCAAACGAAAAAGTGCGAATCGAACTCGGTCAGAGTGGCTTGAAACGGGCACTCGCTAAAATTGCCGTCCCACGCGTAGTGACCGTAGTGACCTCCGGTCTCTCCATTGGGTGAACGTGTCACGCATATACTTTGTACAGGGGGACTACGAGCAGCACTCTGTGTGCGAACGAAAGTGTCACGTGAGTGAAAACCCTATACACAATTAAACATGGACACATCAATTCAGCCTTTTCAGTGAAAAAGTGGAGTAAAAATTCTCTAATAGAAATGTTTCCTTCAAAAATCCATTTCTCAAAACATGCTTCGCAGGAAAATTGTTTATACTAAAAAAATACTTGGAAGATTTTACTTGGAAGATTTTTTACTTAAAGTTTTTTTTTGCCATGTTCGTATTTGACATAATTATCTTGATTTCAATCCACTTTATACAGACCAAACACAAACCAGACATTGCGGAGACCATCAACACCTCAGTCAAGGCAGAAGAGGAAGCAGAATCTGCCGAAGCCGCCGCTACGGAAGGCACCACCGAGGGTGGCGAGGAGAAGAAGAAACGGTCCACCAGAGGCAGGCTGAGCGAGAAGCTCAAAGAGTACATCCAAGAGGTGGCCGCAGAGTTTCCTCTGCAGGCACCTAAGGTGAAAGTGATCAAGGGTATCTCAGCACCTCCAGGTAAAGTAGACATTACCCTCCCCCCACCCCCATCTGTAATTGTTATTTTCAAACAGGGACCAATTTCATAGAGCTGCTAAGCAGAAAATATTGTATTTGCTAAACTAAATGTATTTGCTAAACTAAATGTATTTGCTAAACTAAATGTATTTGCTAAACTAAATGTATTTGCTAAACTAAATTAGGCTGAGAACCAGCTAGAAGTAATATATATTACATGACAATTTGGTTGGTAACCTATTTCTTTCTAAATATTCTGTGCTTGGCAAATTTGAGAAATGATTGGTCAAAATATGTGGTTATTGAAATCATTGTGAATTCAATTGATTTAGATTTTTGCCCATAACAGATGTTAATTTATGAGGCACTATATACTCGATGCTTTCTGAATGTCTGTGGAAAAAAATCACTGGCGACTTGCCCGATGGCGATTGATTAACTTGAAGCCTATATAGCAACGGTTACCGCGATATGTATAGATTGATTAACTTGAAGCCTATATAGCAACGGTTACCGCGATATGTATAGATTGATTAACTTGAAGCCTATATAGCAACGGTTACCGCGATATGTATAGATTGATTAACTTGAAGCCTATATAGCAACGGTTACCGCGATATGTATAGATTGATTAACTTGAAGCCTATATAGCAACGGTTACCGCGATATGTATAGATTGATTAACTTGAAGCCTATATAGCAACGGTTACCGCGACATGTATAGATTGATTAACTTGAAGCCTATATAGCAACGGTTACCGCGATATGTATAGATTGATTAACTTGAAGCCTATATAGCAACGGTTACCGCGATATGTATAGATTGATGAAATTCTTCAAATTCCTGATGCAAGAATTTCATCAATTTGAATTCAATTAATTATTTTTGTGATAATATGCACTCTGTGTGATATTTGGCATTACAAATTAATACCTTTGGGTGTCTTTTGGATGCCCTGTTTGCTAAATGGACACCCTGTTTTATTTGTAAAACATGTGCAAAAGTGAAAAAAACAATATTAAATTTAGACATGCTATTTCCAAATCCTGTCTTATACTCGGAGCCTACATGCATTTTAAAGTTTTGTTGGCACATGAAGGTTGAAGATGTATAAGACTGTTTTCAGAGACTCGCATCTTAGAACAGGAACAATTGACCTTTTCTTCTTTTCCTTGCAGCTGCTAAGAAGTCTGTCCCCTCAGCCAGTGCTACTAACCACCCAAAGCAAATGGGTGGAGGTCGAGGTCGTGGAGCCGGTGGAGGTCGTGGTGGGGTCGGTGGAGGTCGTGGTAGCTTTGGCGGAGGTCGTGGTGGCACTGGTGGATTTAATGGAGGTCGTGGCGGCTTTGGTGGAGGTCGTGGCAGCGTTGGTGGTTTTGCTGGCGGTCGTGGTAGCTTTGGGGGAGGTCATGATGGTCCCAGTGGCTTTAGCGGAGGTCGTGGTGGTCCTGGCAGATTTAACGGAGGTCGTGGTGGTGCTAACAGCTTCAGCGGAGGGCGTGCTGGTGGCCTTGGCGGCAGTCTTGGTGGTGCTTCTGGTGTAGGTCGTGGTGGAGGTATGCTTGGATGATAGAAAACTTTCATATACTATCCTTTCTTCGTTTTCTTTTTTTTATTTGCTATGAAACCCTGTCATACAATTGCAGCCAAAATCGCTGGATCAATTAGAATTCTACCGTGCGGTGTTGGACCTCTCTTAGCCACCATACTTTGTGTATGGGAAATTTTGTCTGCGTATAAATGTATGGTGTATTTCACTGGTTGGCTAAAAAAAATTACCAAAAAAATAAAGTGTGTCACTGCACCAATTTTGAAGCTGACCTTTTGGGAGCATAAATTATATCCTGGCTGTAATTAAAAGCCTATTCACTTTGATTTATAGCCCCAAAAGATCTTCACATTGTTTTGCTTTTGTTGAGCAATGGGGTCATTGAATGTGTGTATAGAGGATTAGTTAGGTTGACCATCTTCACAGGCACGACATGTTATTTTGTACAAGATTGACATAATTCATACAAGATTCCACAAATTATTCTGTTTTCATCTAATCAGTTGAATGATTTTTGTTTCAGGTTTTGGGAGAGTTGGAGGAATTGGGGCTATGGGCAGTGATAACTTGGGTAGCAGCTTTGGACCGAAAGGTCGTGGTCGTAGCTTTGGACAGTACAGTGACAGCGGATCATTAGATCTAGCGGGAGGTTATGACCTACCACCAAGGAGAGATTTAGACATAGTCAAGGGGTAAGTGGAGAGAGATGCCCCCAACTTAACCCTACCAAGTCCATCAAAATTCTACCAACTGGTTTTGCTTGATTTTGGTGGATTTCGTACTGTACATTTATAGCCCAGTGAATTGAGCATGATGAGCATCAAATTAAATTTTGTTGGATTCAGGACTGTGTATAGCCAAGCCATAGATGTTTTGCATTTGCCATTGTACAAATTTTTGCCATCCAACAAATGGGTGAATGTATAGTACATGTCGATTGATTCTGGTGGATTCAGGAAGGCGTCTACAATCTTGGTCACTATTAGTTGGAACACTAACCCCCGTGCCCTTACATAGTTGAGAACGTTTTGCAAATGAATTGTTTTGCGTGAAGAGTCGAAATGGAGGACTCCAACATTGAGTGGGGCTCATGGGTGTTCAAACAAATGTGGCTAAGATTTTAGCCAAAATGACTATAAGGGACTAGGTTTACTTCATGACATTAACAATCGCCATGCATAGCTCTGTAGTTGGTGGCCTCATTACCAGTCAGAAACTTTTTAAAGTTCTCTTTTTTTACAAAAAAAATAATAATTAAATAAAATGAGCCTTGACAGTATGTATTGTTGACAACTCTGCTTAGACTGTGCACTCTCTTTCTTTTCTGTGCAATAATGAGACCTTTTCCCTTCTATTTTGCCACCCCCCCCCCCCCCCCACCACCACCCCTAAAGTGAACTAGACAATTACCTTGTGGACACCCTTCAGCGTGATTCCATTGTCAGTGATGCCTTCATCATGCGGGAATTTGAGCGGCGTTTTGGCAGCACCATGAGGCGACCACGGACCGATACGTACGACGATCTTGACATGGGCCTACCCCTTCGGGATACTCTTGTGAGTTGAAAGACACTGCAGCCTGCGCCCTCTTGTGGCCAGGGATAAGTTTCATGCAGCTGCTTAGCAGAAAACTATGCTGAGCAGACATCTTGGCTAAGCATGCTATATTGGGTTCCAGCCAAAAGATCCATATCATCAAGTAGTTCGTGGACTGGTTATCAACTTTGATATCAGCTTGCCAAATACATCTGCTAAGCAAAATTGTCTGCTAAGCAATTACTTTTTCTCTCTGAAATGAAAAACATCAAGTAAAGCCATTTCTGAAATGATGGCTTTTACTACGGCTTAGGGGTATGCATTTTCGTTTATTTTGGGAACCGGATACCTGAAATTTGCAATCTTCGGATACCCTGGTACACGTAAACAATTGTGTAAAAACACAAAAGCCGGCAAGTCTGTGAAAGGTTGTCGGCAAGTGTTAATTCTAAAGCCTTCATCCAAGTTTTCTGCATTTTGTTAGCAAAAAATCAGAGACTTCCATTATTTTGTGTGGCTTAAAATGTTCAGTCGGAATTTTAAAAAGTTTTTAACAGGTAATTGGAACCGAAAAATGGAACCGGGTAATGACATTTTCAGTCGGATATCCGGGTACCCGGATACCCGGCACAGCCTTACTACGGCTATGGCAAGAGCACTGTTTCTTCCTTTACTTCAACATTGCAGCTGCAGCCAATAGCCATAGCTGTAGCCAAATAGCTTAATTTGGACATGGCCTAAGCCTTTGTCAGGTTCCCTTTATGCATTATATTGATGAACTGCAATGCATATAAGGGACCAGACTATTTTCTTCCAGCCTCGGTTTGGGTCACATAGATTTGTATGGGGGAAGAACAAGATGGCTGTATTAGGATGAATGTTTATTTACAGCTTTGTAGTGCTTCTAACAGCCCAAAATGTTTTGGGTTAAAAAAGCAGTTATACATACATACATACATACATATCAGCATTTATATAAAGTGCCTTTTTCCCTTAAGTTACAAAGCGCTTGCAGAAGATGCAACAAAGTTCAACTTAAAGATGTTCCAAAAGTACACAAAAAAACAAAGACCAAAAAACAATCAAATATTACGATATAAATGAGTCTTAAGCAGTTTCTTGAATTGTCCAAGTGTCATTGCATGATTTAAGATGTGATGGTAATGAGTTCCACATGAGGAGCAGCAGCTGAAAATGCACGCGAACCAGCTCTAGAGACAGTGCGATGTTCAGCCAAGAGGTTCTCTGAGGAAGAGCGTAAGGAACGTGATGGGACATATGGATGTAGCATGTCAGATATGTATAATGGTGACGGGTGAACGAGGGATTTGAAGACATGTAGACAAAGTTTGAAGTCGATTCTATTTGTGATAGGCAGCCAGTGCAATATCTGAAGTAGTGGTGAAGTGTTGTCACGACGACCTGTCTTAAAGATAAGTCTGGCAGCTTTATTCTGAAGTTTCTGAAGACGATTCATATTTCTCTTTGTTATTCCTTTCAAAAGCGAGTTGCAGTAGTCTAGTCTAGACAATATAAGTGATCTCACAACGGAATGACAGGTATCTTCATCAATGTAAGGGCGTATCTTGCCAATATTTCGTAGATGAAAGTTGATGTTCTTACTCAGTTGGGCGACATGATCATCCATTGACATCCTGGCATCAAACACAACTCCTAGATTTCGCACAGACTTGGCAGGTGAAATAGTTGTGTTTTCAAAGGAAAACTTGAGGTGATCAAGAGCTTTACTGGCAGTAGTGGAGGAAATTATGATAAACTCAGTTTTATCCGCATTTAGTTTCAGTTTGTTGGCCACCATCCATTTCTGAATATCTTTCACACAAGCAGATAAATTGAACAATGCACATTCTGCGTCTAATGGGATCTTTGGGTCAATGATAGAGTATATCTGAATATCATCAGCGTACATGTGATATAACATGTTGTGCTTACGTAGAATGTCCCCAATTGGGACTGTATATAGTTATAGAACTAGATAGAGGTTGTTAAGGGATGTTCTGTTCTTTTTTCTATTTCCAGTCAATGAAGTGATCTCCTATTCTTTGTGTATCTGTGCAAATAAGGTTTATTTTTCATTCTCTTTATCTCTCTCTTTCTCTGTCTCCCTGTTTGTTGTTCCGTCCATATTTTTCTATAAGTTTTGATTGCCGATGCATTCTGTCATATCTGTAACTGTCTCAGATGATAACGGTTTAGTCGTACATTCAGTTTGACAAAAGCTTAATGCTAGAAAATCTATTCCTGTGGCATTTTGAAGAAAACCAAATATTTGTCAGAAAGCACAAGAATTTAAAATTCTTGGTTTTACTGAACAATTTTGGTATATTGATTAATGTATGCATATTAAATATGCATATATGCATATGATGTCACAAAATATGCATTTAGCGTTGAACCATTCTGTGACATTTAACCATTCGCATGGGAATTGGCCAAGTCACGTATATGGGTCAGACGCGCTGGCGCCGGGATCCGGTTTGAGCTTGCGCGTTAACAACTACGTAACCTAACGCGTGACTTCATTAATTATTGCGCGTTTGTGACGTCACTATGCAGATTTGTGTTGACGTTTGTTTACTTTGCAAAACGAACCCTTTGAAATCGGCAAAGTTCTCAAGTTAAGCGGATTTTCCCAAATATGTTGAATCCATCTATTTGCCATTCATATGTTGTTTTAATTAAACGGATATATAAGTAGAGAGCTAACTATTTATTTTATTGCTTGCTGATAAAATCTTGTCACGCTATTTTGCGGTTTGAAGGTCAAGTTCAATCCCTATGGGAATTTGATCTCTTCACAAAGTATATGGGACATGCAAATAAATGGCGCGAGGGTGCACCCATTTCGTGAAAATTCAATACTTAAAATTTTCATGCCAAGACTTCAAACATGAAAATTTTAATGGCCCATATGAAATTAATATTTATTTTGCATAATAATAATTATTATAAAAAATATACATTGGTTTTTTCTTTGACAGTCGACCAGCAAAGACCACATACCCATCATGTCAAATTGTTTGCATCACTTCCGGATTATTATTAATGACCTAGCAGTTAAAGTTTTGATTCTCGCTTAATTTATTTTACTAAGGGGTACAGTAAAACAACATTCAAAGCAAAAACATGACAATCTTTACGTTTATTCTTACAAATGCGCAACATATTTATTATGATCAAATATAAACTATACACTTACTAGAAAACGACTGTTCCTTAAATCATTTGAATTTAACCAAATTAATCATCCTTTTGATAACTTTCATTATTTTTATTGTAGAAAAAGGGCCTAGGATCATGGGGATGTGGAACTAATAATTATACATTTAGAGGAAAACAGAACTTGATTTTCTCTATTCAGCAAGTCATTTCTGTAATATGCTGCTTCAACTATTTCATTTACATCTTTTTCTAAAAATATAATTTTTTCTGATCAGACTTTATCAGTCACTAAATTTGTAAATGTTTACAACTAATTTCAATCATCCTGGACACTCATCTATGGAGAGTTTCTGAAGTGGGAAAGAATGTCAGATCCGACTGCCACTTTTTAAGGGCTTTTTGGAATTATTTTGCAACCAGTTTAAAAATTATATTGATTTTTGTTGGTACAGAAACCGAAAACTCTTTAAAATCCACTTTTATTATGGTTTTCGGACTTTATTTCCTATCTAAAAAAAAATCCTTCAGAAAATAGAAGGATCCTAATTATAGTTGCCACTGCGCATGTACAATTTACAAGATCAGACTGACATGACCGAGGAAGTTATTGTATATCAAAAAATGCCTGATTTTTCATGAAATAAATATTGTGGAATAATTTGAAGTATATGTCCATCATCATCCATATGTTCTCCACCTTACGAGGTAGGTAGGTTTACTTTATTGATTATATTGAATGAGAAAAAGTGGCGGTCGGATACGACATTCTACCCCTGAAGTGTCATCCATTATCTTGGTGTGCATCAATAGTTATCAATTCCATTCATCCTACAAAAGAAAGATATGTGAAATTTAAAATAAGTAAAAACATTTCATGTCAAGTTACACAAAATCATGTCAATATTTATCAGCCTTTAAGTACATTAAGTTACAAGTATTCTGTAATTTTTTTGATAATTGTCTTCAATATCTAAATACGATACTGAGTCAAATAAGTGGCCGACAGTTCTAAAATATACCTTTTCATGAGTATGAATACAGAAAAATGTATTACTACTAGGAATACAAGTACTCGACTCTGGTTGCTACTCCCCAAACTCTTAGTCTTTAACAAATGAACCCAAAAATAATAAATAAATAAATAAAACATTCTTAATTGTTTATTCTACTGTACCTGATTATCCTTCAAAATGTTGCAGTTCCATCTTTTGGAGGGTTTTCGTCATTCAAGTTTGCCGTTTGTACATCCTCCAATCTTTTTAAAAGAAATAATAAGGATACAATTTTATTCAGTTTGTTTATTTTTGGTTTAATTTATTCAGACAGGTCTAACAATATAAAAAAAAATTAATTGGAAAATGATGATAAGCTATTTGTTTCCTGTGTCTGAATAAAAAAGTTAAAAACAGCTGGCTGTATAACAGGTGCATTTTAAATTAAAACAAAACATGTCCATGAATAAAATCTTGTTTTATAAATTATAGTACTACCAGTAGGTTTCTGGGCAAACCTAAAACAATAGAATTACCTGAGTGAAAGTTGTAGTTGCAGTACTACAATCGAATCAATATCATACAATGTCTTGACACCCGAAACCGGGGATCTGGCACGCTGGACCGGCACACCAACCCGTAGCACATAGGCGCCGTATACCGTACAGTCTACACCAAAGCGGCCCCCTGCAGTGCGGAGAGTTGCCAAAATGGCGACCACCATGCTTTAGCCAGCTCAAATTACAGGTAGTGGACAATGCTGGTCAGACCATGGAGGTCAGACCAGTACCAGCATATCCAACGATAAGAAAGTCCTTTCCATGATGTTCCACATAAAAGAGTAAACATTGAAATAATTTAGTTGTTTCAGAGACGTCCAGAAGAACTCTTAACGTTAGTGATGTAGATATGGCTGGAATTTTAATCCAAAAAAGGTGAAAAAATGCAGTATTCATCGAGGTAAAATCTACCGTTAAAAAATAGTTAGCTCGGTCGAGTTAATGATAACAATCTAAATCATGTCCTCTTTCATCAAATTTGATATGTCAAATAACTCTAAAAATCCGCTTTTTCTTATTTTGTATAAATGTGTAAAATCATAAAAAAGTTGTAAATTTTTGGGGTCCAAATCTACCAAAACTTTGAACTTTTGTAAAAATGTCTAGGATTAATATTTTTTTACGTTTTAAAAACTAAAAGTATTATTAAACATGCCTTCTCTCCGTTGAGAGGTCATAAATAAACTGTCAATCAATAAACGTCACTGTAATAAGCTTCTCTTATTGGTGAGTCATTGTTAAGTCTTTCTTTGTTTTAAATATGAATAATTCATGAAGACTAATTACGTACGTCACTCAGAAGCCATTGCCACGCCCAAATTTCAGTTTATTCCAGCTATGTGAGTACGTGAAGTACAGGAGGCATTGGTTTCCCTATATCCTCTTCAAAAGTCGTGACATATTTCCAGCTCCTAATATGTGGCACTCGATGGACAGTGTGTGAATCAATGTGTGTATGTAACACTTGTATACACTGTGCTGTCGTCACACTTTGTCACATTATGATGTCACATTATGATGTCACATTATGATGTCACATTATGCAGTATGCTGAACAAGATAGCATGTTATGCTATGCTGGGTTCATGTGCAGTAATATCAATTACACAATAGCTGTATTGATACCTAGCTATGTAATCGTATAACTGTTTGAAAGGCAGTTTTACATTACGTTGATGTACATGCCTTATATCGATATGCGGTTATATCAATATGTAGTAATTGTTTTTCAAATGTCATGTGAATATTTATCACAGGCTCTTGAAACAAAATTATCACATTCCTGATGTGGTAATCCACTATATACACTGGGTATTCACTGAAATATCAAGGAATGTTTCTGATATCACAAAATGGTTTTGTGAAACGGTATTGTGAAACTGTATTGTGAAACTGTATTGAGACTTTTACATCCAGAATGGATCCACTTTGTTCCATGTTGCATTGAATAGTAAATGATCGGATATGTAATTGAAAGTTTCCGATATCTAAAATAGTTTTACCCATCTCAATATATCGTGAAACTGTGTTAAGATATTGATGGAATGTTGAACATGAATATGTAACATTCAAAACATACACAATTTGTTTTAGGATTCTTCAGGTATTGTGCAATTCGAATATGCACTTGAAACATCGAAGAAGTTTCCGATTTCACGCAGTGGTTTTTACCATCTAGGTATTGTGAAACTGCAGTGAGATTATGATGCCTGATTTTCATGTTGTCAAATGCGTAACATGAAAAAGTAACATTCCAAGTGCATTGTATCATGTTGAATCGGTCAACATGAACCAAATGTTTGATTTGAGCAAACATTGAATAAAGAATGCATTATTACATGTTAGATACTTAAATGTATAAATTACATTTGAAAGGTATCAATTAGTGCTGGGACAGTTAACCGGTAACTGGTTAACTGACCGAAACTGCACTAACCGTTTAGAAATTTGCTAACTGGCTAACCGAAACCAATATAAAAAAATTATTAAAAAAATAAAAATATGAAGAATTTGCCACCCATTTTGTTGTTCTCGACTTTCTTTTTTGCTGCATTGTTATTAAACAATCATTGCAGGAAGTTTATTGATGCTTGAGTTCAACAACCACATTATTGGTGCCAACTTTCGGTTAACTGGTTAACCGACCATGAAAGTTGCGGTTAAACGGTTAACAAACTAACCGGTAACTTCCAGCACTATTATCAATGATGTTGTACATTATAAAGCTGTATTGTTAATGTTGAGATGGACCAACATGAACCATATGCTTCAACTAACCAAATACATCCCAAGAATTCTCTTTCGATCTAGATATACGTGCGCCGTGCCGCTAGATAATTTATGTTAGAATCAGCTAGCATAATGAACCTAATTCAAAATTTGTTAACACGCCACAACCGCTACGGAATTGCCCTTAAAGGGGAACGGAAATGAAATGAAATACACTTTTCACATAGCTTGCTGCTAACCATTAACCAGCCATCAGTAGTATAGAAGAACAATTACTTGTTGTTCTATTCGCTGCGCCGTGCCAGTTTTTTCGGCTGCAATATTTGGACGGAACTAAGAATTTGAAATTATTTGCCAGGTGAGATCCCTTTTCTTCTACAGACACAATGTCTGTACTTTTATTCTGTGTGTTTTTAAGTGGTTATATAATATATTGAATTTTATCATCTTTTATCAACTTAACATTACCAAGAGGCTAGAAATATAAGTTTGATTTTAAGGATAATAATTGAATTGTAGTTTATATAAATACAGATCGGCCTGCTCTTTCTCCATTTAAGTCTGTCATTTTACTTTAATAAAAGGATCAAATATTCTCATGAAATTATGATCCTAAGGTGGACAAATAAGATATGTACATATGGAAATACACACATCTCAGCTCCCAGAGGCAGTATACAGCTAATTTGTAGCCATTTTAGGCACATAAGGTATCAGACATTACAAACATCTCTGCCCTCACATGTACCCATTGCCTCCTGAGTGGAAAGAAGCTGATATTAAGGTTGCTTGAATGAATTTGAAATTCTTTAACAGCAATTGTTTATAGTGGATACAGTTTCATTTTGAAATTGAAACTTTGGCCGATTTATTTGGTTTTTGTTTTCACCATGTAGTTTTATGTACGTTTTTTGTGCTGTGGAATTTTCAGTTTGGATTATGAAGACTTTGATTTGATTAAGGGATCTTCTTTCTTCTCAGACTTATTAAATTTTTACCAAAACTAAGATACATGACATTTTCATTGATCTTCCGTTCTTGTTTCTGTTCATTAATTTTAGCCGCAAACTGGACAGACACCACAATCTAGCTTCACCAACGTAAACAATCTCGGAGGTTTCCCCTCTGCCCAACCAAATCCAGAACCCGTAATCAAAGACACACAAATCCCAGGAGATGGT
This sequence comes from Zoroaster sp. YZ-2022, assembly GCA_029582265.1. Lineage (NCBI taxonomy): Eukaryota > Metazoa > Echinodermata > Asteroidea > Forcipulatida > Zoroasteridae > Zoroaster > Zoroaster sp. YZ-2022. The sequence continues at coordinate 31,117,848 of CM055830.1, forward strand.
CTTTATCCCTGGAGCGGTGGCAGCGGTGGGATAGGCAGCAACCAGGGTCCTGGCCCTACTGGCCCGTCAAACATTGCACCTGACGGCAATCAAAGCGTCCAGCAGATGTTTGCTAACCTAGTAAGTCATTGCAAGGGTCAAACTGTAAAAGGTTGAGTCGTGACAAAATCACATTGCATGTTATTAGCCTGCATTGTACTGGTTGGTCTACATTATCTGTGGCTAGGGATATCCATTTTATCAAAGCTTCATGGATACAGTGCACTATCAAGGGCTTCAGGTGGCCATTGTGTGCAGGTTTTGTCTGTACAATTGAACTACTGTTTGCCACAAATGACCACTTTACACAAGTCAAGAAACTTTCTATCTTGCATTATTTGCTATGTGCACATCATAGCCCTCTAGTGGGGAAATTTGTTGATAGCCACTTTAGCGTCAAGTAAGCATTGTGCATAGACTTGATGAGCATATGTATATTATATGCGTGTTCTACCAGCCAATGATTACTGGTGATATTCTGTGTGTATACACATCAACTGCAAAATACGCCAAATGCAATGCACTAATGCTGCCCTATTGATCAACAGTGATCTAACAACATGTGCCCTCAACAGTTCATGCACGGTGCAAATATGGGGCTCTGATACATCACATGATCTTCAGTGCCATGAAAAACTCTCAAACTTAAGCCACAAATTGCCACTTTTATTCAGGATTTGACAGCTATTCTGCATGAAAATGCTGGTGCGCCACAGGTCTTCATGCCAGGTTTAAACTTTTCTTACATGTTTAATTTTATTGCAGTCCAATTCAATGATTGCCAACGAAGCTGATGCAAAATTAGCAAAGCAGGTAACAGAGACACTGTCCCAGGCACTGCGGTCTTATGAGAGTAAGATGGGCAGTAATGTAAGTATGATGTGTCTTGTTTAATAGAGACATTGATCTCTGGAAGGCCAGGATGAGGCCTGTCACAACAGAGCAATGCTGCCCACTCCGGTCAGAGTTAAGGGAGTCTTATATCATTACAGTATGTTGTGTCATTAGCTACGAAGTTGATTTGTAATATTGATTGGATTATTGCAGCTAGCTGTAAATGTATGAATAAAACAACAAATACAAATAGATCTTTAACCCTCCTACTTTTGGTGCCTTTTCAGACAAGTTGATGCACCATTTGAAACCATTCGTTTTGTGAAACACACCAAGGTGTAGTGTATCCACCATTCAAAACCATTTGAATGATTTATAAGCCACTGTGTAGTACATTCACCATTTGAAACCATTCGGCTATGGAAACACACCAAGGTGTAGTGTATCCACCATTCAAAACCAGTTGAATGATTTATAAGCCACTGTGTAGTACATTCACCATTTGAAACCATTCGGCTATGGAAACACTCCAAGGTGTAGTGTATCCACCATTCAAAACCATTTGAATGGTAGTAAAGCTTGCTACCAACACTTTTCAAATGGTATCACCATGTGTGTACAAAACCAATGGCCATTTTGGTAAGTGGAAATTTTGAATGGTTAAGGGACAAGATTGTCACAATCAGAGCAGACTTCCAACAGGGCATAGAATCAGTGTCCTAGTTTAAGATGAACACAGTGACTGAAAATTACCGACTCTTTTGTGCAGTAGCAATGGTAATGACCTTATCATGTGGGGTATTATTTTCAGTAACTGAGTTAATCTAAAACTAGCACTCCAATTCCATGCCCTGTCGTGATGATATTGTCCCTTTAGTCTTATGTAAAAAAACCCTTAGAAACTGAAGAGTGCCCTCACTGTGTGTAAGCATGCCACGCTTTTCAGTTGGTTCTCATTATTTGCCGTCTTGTACACTGCATCCATATTTTTCTGGATTCCCTGATCCACAGTCAAAAATCCCTATTGAAAACCACAATTTGAATTGCACCAGGCTAATTTGGAACCATTGAACCTGTGAGAATTGTTATTTAAATTTTGTTTGTATTTTTTCTCATTTCATGACTGTCAAAATTAATACTTTATTTGGTTTTGAGTATACTGATATATACTGAATTGATAATTTGGTACCATTTAACAAATTTATATATCCCCCCCCCCCAAAAAAAAACAACAACCCCAAACAAACAAACATCAAACCTTTTAATTTCAACATTTCTTTTAGTTTTATAATAATATTGAGTAAGAAAATGTACAAAAAATGTTTGCCAACAAATCTTCTCAAATGTATTTTTTACCATTTGACAAAAAGGGTCCATTCTTTTTTAACATTCTTTGTTACTCAGGCACAGTAATTGTCTTAATATTTAAATCTGATTTCAGATTTCTTTCCTTGATGAATTTGTCTATTTTATGTTTAAAGTCACCCCATGTCGGCATATTTCCAGCAAAATACTACATGTAGCCCTGGGTTTAGCTGTAGATTGTTAAATAATATAGCCCACTTGGGTGGCAGTACAAGTATTAAACAGCAGTTTATAGTTTCCAATGGATTTTGGAAAATGAAAATGGTTGGCCATAGACCCCAAATCATATAATCTGATGCAGTATTATGCCTGGTTTATTTATTTATTTTGTTACATTTTACACTGGCACAAACTGAAACCCTCAAGACAAAAAATACACAAAAATTCATTTTAAACAAAGCCAGTGAGTGGTAAGATAGAAGAGGTGACCAGCACCTCTACAAGGCCATCCTACCAAAAGAAACCCACTAAACATTATATACCTCGTTACGCCCCCATCTCTCCGACCCCGTTACACCACTGGAGGGCCGCTGAAGCAAGTTTGGACGGAAACGACAACATTAAATAACAAATTAATGACGCCGACAGAGAGAGCAATGGCAAAAAGACATCCATGTACAAACATTATCTACATTATACCGTTACACCAATTAATAAAAAATGAAACCCTGGTCATTGTTTTTCATTTTCTCTTGTTAGTATTCTTATTGATTATTTGAGGTACGAGAATCAAGGTTTGATATTTTGTGTTTTATTTGTCAACATTAAAACCGCAGTTGACACGCAACGGTGTCATCACAGCTTATATTTTATCACGGCTTGTATGGAACATTGTGGTCAATTCAATGGTTTCATTTTTGTCTCATCTCTCACGCTTGTGTGGGACACCAAGCCAGTGAATACTAGTAATCCATATTTTCTACAATGTGGTTGATAGCTAATGGCAAGCAGTATTAAATGTTTGAGCTTGTTACAGTGTGACAAATGGGACATGCACTATTAACCCTTCTGTGCAAGGGTCAAAATCAGTCAAAATGTTGATATACTTGCCAAGGTATATCTAGTGCACTTAAAAAGTCAAACACTGTCAAACCTTACGTGTAGTAAGTACATTTACAGGTCAAAATGAGTCGACCATTTTTGACTGGTAAAAGCATTGTCTTGTATTGTTGAGGGTGGTCAAAATGACAGTAAAAACCATTTAAAAAAATGCCCCTGTGTGCACATTTGGGTCAACAGTCAAAACAGGCAGTTGACTGATTTTGACCTCTAGCAACTTGCCACTAAAGTGCAGCTATAGTAGGAGGGATAAAGGTATTGTCCTTGTACAAATCTCTAACCAGACTTGCAGTCCACTACTTTTTCATGAGTATGAGTACAGAAAACTACTCAAGTACAAGTACTCTATAGTTGTAGTTAAGTACTTTTTCATGAGTACGACAAAAATATTGTACTCAAGTTGGAGTATTATTGCTACAATTCTGTGCACTGTCACACCACTAAGATTGCAGGGAAAGGTGGTGTCCCATTAATACATACTAATATGGCTAAATAAACAACTGTACCTGACCATGTATTTTGACTGTAAACACACCTATACAAAACCACTAAAGACTGGTTTGTAATGGCCATCAGTGTGTGTTGAGTACGTATTATCGCAGACAGTCTTAGGTACAGTGGTCTTGGGTGGCACTCAGTTGAACTTATAAGATTGTTTGGAAAGGACAGCAGTGGCTTGTATGCAGTAAAGGTTGGTGTAGAACATATTGGAAATTTAGTGGATGGGAGTGGCCTCCATGTGAAGTAGGGTTAAGTTATAGACTTGCAAAATGTGTTGCCTTTACGACGTGTTCAGTGAAATGGTTCACAGAACACTTTGAAGCTGTGATAAGTCGTAGGAGTATGATGTGTCATAATTCCTACGACATCATAATTATTAAGATAAAGACGAGTTTCGTAAAAAAAAAATTCTTCTACTAAACAAAAAAATGTACATACTGGTAAGCCGTGCTTTAAAGTGGATCATTGTCTTCTTGAAAAACTTTTCAAGAAAATTTTTTCCCTTCATTTCTTTTAAACAGACCAATCTTGCCATTTAGCCGCCGGCTATTTAATTTCCTATCTCTATTATGCTTGATATTGAAAGACAGAACATCCCAAACATGATGTATTCTTAACCCTTCACCATTGCTGAAGGAACTATATACTCTGTACGTTTGAGGGTCAGAAAACCTCCACTGGCGACTCTGGCAGGACTCAAACCCTTGACTTCCTGATTGCTAGTCCAGACATCTTTATTAAACTCTTGACCAGTGCCAAACACTGATATCTATTTTACTGACTGGATAGAAGATCATGCGCTTCCATTCTAAACTGGATGCCATGTTGGTCCTCACACAAACCACGTTTAATAATGTGCATTCCTTTGTGAATTACTTTTGTGTTCCTTTGTATAGTGGAGTACCAACATGGCCCTGCGGTGGATGCTTTCATCAGTTAGACACCAATAGGCAACCCTCTATCCAGTCATAATAATAGAGATATAATGGAGTACCAACATGGCCCTGCAGTGGATGCCTTTATTTTGTTACGCACCAATAGGCAACCCTCTATCCTGTCAGTATATAAAACCTCTTTCAGTTTTTGATTCTGTACCTTAAGAACATTGCCAAGTCATTGCAAATCACAATACCTTTTTGATTTTTATACTTTGTTATATTTCTTTTACAGTTGCCTGAACCAAGCCGCAGATTTGGAGATATGCCTATGGGGAGACAGTTGCCTCCACCACCACGACCCCCATTTGATCAACCTGGGTATAGCAGATTGTAGTGGTTGAAACTGGGTACAATTAGTACACACAATTACAGCTTAAAGGTACAACTGGGTACAGCATTACTTCAGTTACTTGGACCTAGCCAGAGATTCGGAGATATACCTATGGGGAGACAGTTGCCTCCACTACTCGGACCGCCATTTGATCTGTCAGTGGGTGAAACTGGGTATAATTAGTACACATGATTACAACAGAAAGGTACAACTGGGTACAGCATTATTTAATTGTGTACCACCGAAACATTGACCATTAGGCCAAAGGTTATTTTTTGCAGTTGAAATGTTGATTACCATAATAGCCACCGCAAGCCTTATGATCTGACTACAATTTGACTGCGACTCAAGTCCCAGTGTCAAATCTTGGTACTCTTACACACTCTATGACCAACACAACTAGGTAACTGTCATTCAATTCTGTATTTCCATTCACCAACTCAGTAAATATTTAACAGTTGAATCTCTGTGACAGATCATACTGAATACACCTTTCCAACTACTACTCGGATCAGTTGTAGGATTTTCTGTAAAGTCCTGTTTTATCTGGTTCTAGCTGAACAGCAAAGTGGGTACTCTGGGTGCAGTGGTGCAACTGTTGACATTGGCAAGGGTACAGCTGGGTTCATCAGATTGGGTGAAGCTGGATGGGAACAAATTGCTGCAGAAGTCTGGGTATCTGTTCATTTAGAAACATTGGACACCTTAAGATCAACTAGTACTCGGTCAGATCAGTTGTCAGATTTTAGTAAAATCCTATGTTCTACATCTAGCTGAACAGCAAATTGGGTGCAGAGGTGCAACTCTTAACATGTAGGTGCAACCGAGTTCAAAAGATTGGATAGCTGCAGAAGTCTGGTATATCTGGGTACCCCATTCAGTTAGATACATTGGACTGGGTACATTAAACTGGTCACAATTAACTAAGAGTTAGCAGACTGAATGTTATTTCATCATGTTAATTGATCCGAATGACCAAACTCGGCTTTTCAGCGAATCAGCTGATATCCTCTTTTTTTGGTTTTTCAGCTGTGCCATTGAAAACTGAAAAACAGTGTATAAATTCTTGCTGTGCCTGGCATTTTCCTCTTTTTTTGACAAACTGCAGTTGCATGCCTGCAGACTCTATAGTTGAGTAGAATGGGTAATTGTGAAAAACTGATTACAGCGGTAAAGGTATATTACATCTTTTCCGCTGTATGTTATGTTTTCCACTGTACATTATACATTTCCGCTGTTTATTATGCATTTCCATTGTATTCACTATACCAACTTAAAGTGAGCACAATGCACACTGATGGGGCATTCCAGTTCTGTCACTACATGCTGCTAATAATCTAATTAGTTGTTCTTTTTTTATTTTCTGTATAGTATTAAAATGCACATTTATCTTGAAGCCTGTGTACAATTTTGGTATTAAAAGAGACAAAAAAGGAAAACGTTACTAGATGAAATTATTGTCATGATGTATGAAAGTTTACCAAAAATGTATCGGGTCTTTCAGGGTAATTTCGTCTACATTGGTAGTGTCAGAAAGAGGAACAAGGCAGAAATTAATACATGTCTGGTAGGGTTAAACTGCAGTTTTTATTTTTGTATGTATAGTATGGTCCATAGATTCTTGTGTTTTGCAATCACATCTCATGACTGTGACCGAGTTGATCTACCTCGTATAAAATCATAAGCAGCACCGAAAAATGACTTTATGAAAACAGATCTGTCAGTCGTTTTATTATTTTTCTTATAAGCCAGTCATTTGTCCAGGACTGAGCTTGTTCATCTTAATGTTTGTAGATTTATGTCCCTTGTATTCACAAAGGTTTTAATTTCATTTTAATTAACACCCCCCAAGGGTAAAGCTTGTTTTGAGAATAAATCTGTTTTTAATATTGTTGTAATCTGTAAGATGTATGGTTAACATGCGTTAAAAATCATTGATTGAGACCAATAAATGACAGTTAGTTAATATTTTGATTTGCTGTTATTTATTTCTAGTCATGAAATGTTTAAGACAGTTAATTTAAACATTCTGATTGGTTGAGAACATTGTCATGTTCAAATAGTCAGAAAGAATGTCAAACCCAACCTCCACTTACCACCCATTGTCTAAGCAAGTGTTTTTAGCAGGTAACAAAATGGCCAACATCATTGTTCAAAATCGATAAAAATATCATTTCCAATCCTCACTTGACTACACTTTCCTTAATTGTGCCATTTCTCATATTTGGATAGAGAAGTGGTGGTTGTATTCTACATTCTTTCCAAAAATGTTGGATATGACTCAAATTACCAAGCAATTCAGATTTGGCCATAGTCCTCACCCCACCCTTAGTAATGCTGGATGTGTGACCAACATAGATCCAATTGCTTCCTCTGTGCTGTTTGATTGGCAGGCTGGATAGGTGTACACATGGTGTTAATTAATGCAAACCAGACCGACACCAATAATTGTTCATGTGAAGCCTAAAATCTTATGATTTATTATTATACATTTCTGGTAATGAAACCAAGGATGCCTCTTGAGCACTGTAGCTCGGAAGCCCGAGGAAACCTGTAAACAAGGGCGCTTGCTACACATGTATGTGAACCAGAAACACCGGGGTAAACCCCTACTCTTCCACGATAAGTGTTCTGGGTTCTTTTACTTTAATAATCTAGTACACAGGACCTAAGTGCCGCGATGGGTCAGACCGTTATTTGAACCCACATTCTGACGCCACCTGAACTTGAGTTATCCAGTGCACTAGATCTAGATATTGGATAAACAATTTTTTTTGTACATACTCTCATAACCTAGAGACTAATTTAATTACACTAAACACTCCAACTCCAAGCCCAACAGTTCCACATAACATAATAAATCGCAGTTTCCAATGGGCATACGAAGCCTGGAACTGTCTATGGAGGTATTCTACCGCTAATTTGGTGTCGGTGATGGTGGTGGAGTTATCAATGATGTAGTCGGCATGCTTGCGTTTCTCGCGCAATGGCATTTGTGAGTGGATTCTTGCGATGGCATCATCTTTGCCAAGATCGTTGCGGGTCATTAGTCTCTTGAGCTGGGTCTCCTCATCGCTGAACGGGAGAATACAAAATAACACAGAAAAAGGTAAGAACCCTGGCTTTTATGATCTAGTACCAGAGTTGAAGATCATTGTGAAGTGGGTTGCACCTAGCTGCAGTAAACTATCTCAAAGGTCTTGTCACTAGGTCGAATCAGACTTTTACATAGGAAATTTGGGAGAGACTCGGGGGAAGTTGTCTCCTTTTGAATATCTCCTTAAACACTAATATTAGGTGCCTTTCCTCTCTACAGAATGCACCTAGATACTTCCTCTATCATTTGACTGCAGAACAACTCATCTTGCATTATGAAGTCATCCTAGCCAGAATAGTCTGGAACCCATATTACAGACTATCTTATCATATGAATCAGTCTATTTTGTCTAGTCTGCAAAGAATGTGTCTCCCAAATTTCATATGTAAAAGTCTAGCTCTAAGGTCTGATTTGACTCAATGACAAGACCTTTGAGATAGTGACTGCAGCTAGGTCATAAGCACCAGTCTAGTTTAGACTTGTGTATGAGAAGACCAAGATGGCTGCCAAGGTATACACTTAATATATACAAGAAATGTTAGCTACGTGCCTTATGTTTGACCCTAGCAGGAATTTATTTCCAAAAAGGCACAGGGTGAGCCTAGGATACAGGCTTTGAGAAAGCTTGGGCCAAAACGTGAGGACATAAATATAAGATTTCCTATAAACCTACCAGTAGACCACAATGACCTTCCGCAGGAATTTTCTCAAGGCACTTCCTTCAAGTAGAAGAGGAATGTCCATCATAACAAACGGATAACCTACAAACAACATAAATGACTGCAGTCAGGGGAAATCTTCTGTTAAACTATATTTAAATTGTCTTGTTTTGGTGCATTTGCAATATGGCTGATATGTGTACCTACATGGCGGATGATGTACTATACAAGTAAAGGCATATTGTAAAATCAATCATTCGTGTACTCAGTTGATTTCACTTTGACGTAAGTTTTTTCTTAAAATTGAAGACACTAATAATATCATGAAGTAAAAGTACGAGTATAGAGTATTACAGGTCTGTGAGCCATCTCAAAAATGGGGTTGCTGTGTTATTAGAAACTTGAGGGGTGGGGTCTCTTGTTGGTTGACCTCAAATTTGGCAGAAATGGTCTTACAATTTATCTTTTTGTTATTTCAAACTTGAGAAAATATCATTGTGCAAGCCTTTCAACTCTATGAACCTGGGTTTGAATCCTACTCTGACCCAAACTGACATGCGGATTGCATTGTCTTTCCCTACTCGACTATGGAGTTTTTTTTCCATAGTATAAGTATCTGGGGTTTGTCCTTCTAAAACTGAAATTTCTTCATTACCTTCTTCCAATTCAAAGCTTGGCTCTGAAGGATAATTACTGATCAGGTTAACCAGGATAAATGAAGGTTCTAAAGCAGAACCATAATTCAATGCCATGCACTACATCACCCCATAACAAGATTAAATTCAATTTTCTCCTGGCCTATTCAATTCCTGCATCTCACCATGTTGTGGTGGAAGGCAAAGGAGGGAGGGCACACCCTGTTGTGGGATCATGAAGGAAGGCATGGGGACGGTTGGAGGGGCCAGGTAAGGAGGCCACACCCTGTTATGTAAGAAGGGAGGGGTGGAGGGTAGTCTTGGTTTAACACTGTGTTTGTACTTTCTGATACACGATCCATTGCCGCACACCACAGGAACCGCTATCAAACACAGTCTTGGGAAACTTGTTGAATCTCCCCTGAAAACGTGGGGAAACCACTATGTATGTGTCAATTTGATATGCTAGTACGGCCCACATTTTTGGGAAACAAATTAAACAAATGGTTGTTTATAAGCATGCGCACCAAAAATGTAGGCCATGCTAGCATATCAAATTGACGCATACGCAGTGGTTTCCCGTTTTCGGGAGGAAATTCAACGTGTTTCCCAAGACTGTGTTTGATAGCGCCCTCCTATCAAAAACATACAAACACAGTCCTGAACCACGACTAGGTGGAGGGGCGCGGGAAGATAGTTAGCACCCTTCTGGACACTCCAACTCCTCAACAACTTTTTTCAGTTTTATTTTAGCAAGTCGATCACATGTCAAAGACTAACCTTGGAGGAAACACTTGAATACTCGCCACATCATCTCCCTCTGAATGTAAGGATGAGTGCAGGAGTTCAGTACCCGCCTCTTCTCATCATTACCAAAGATGATACCCCCTAATTTAGGCCTGTCAATGGTACCATCCTCTTGGAGTATTCCATTACCAAAGTGCTTTACAATCTGTTTCCATGCGGGTTTGTTGGGCTCAACCACTACATTTTAGGGAGACAAACAAAATTCATCAAATCAAGTTCCAAGCCCCGAATACAAAGTTCTGAAAATGTTTTGGCAAGACTCGCATTTTTTGGTTTAAATTACAATGTCAAGGCATCAAGCACATTGAATATAAAGTACAGTGGCCAGTGTCAAATTAATATGAAAATTTAACCACTTGTAAAAAGTTGTATCATCAGCTGAAAGTGCAAGCAGTTTTACCTCCCCCCTTAATGCTGGCATGGTTTTAAGAAGCCATAAAAGTTCAACCGATAGGTAAACAAAATTATTGTTACAATTATTTGACATTATTTGACATGGTGTCACCATAATTAGTCTAATACTTATCCTCTTCACCATGCAAAGCTACAAGTTTTATTTTGCTTCAAAATCAGGTCCATTACAAAATTTGAATATGCGGCAAAAAATAATTTCTGCACCTTCTCTTGCGATCAAATCAGCGTCGATGACAGGGCATCCAAGCTCCTTGAAGAAGACAGAGACTGTGCTCTTCCCAGACGCAATCCCACCAGTCAGTCCGATAAGATACATGACAAAGATCCCTGTCTTAAAGTTAAACAAATCAAATAACTAGGATTTGAAGCTTTGCATAGCAGAAGTACAGTATTACTATATTAAAGGGACAATATCATCATGATCAATAGGGCATGGAATTGGAGTGCTCGTCTAGATAACCTTAATGACTGAAAATAATACCCCATTATAATGCTGTATAAATGAGCCAGTAATTTTCAGTCACTGTGTTCTTCTTAAACTAGGACAACATTTCCATGCCCTGTTGAAAGTATGCTCTGACCGTGATAAGGTTTGCAGTAGCACCATGTAACAATTTTCTTTAGAGATGTAATAAGTGTTGGCTTTGAGTAGAACCAGTGGTGCGGTAACTCAAATGTTTTGATCAGTCAAGTCAGTATACTCTGATTGTCTTCAGGATAATTATCGGCTCCTTCCCCCGACCCACATCTACCCTGTGGATTTCCACACAAAAAGTGAACCCTAAGGTAAGGTGAGTGGGAAACAATAAAGTAAACAAAATAACTAAAACATTTTCACATGTATAAAATCACAATGTCAAACCTCAGACAACATGGGGAAGGGAGAAACAGTTCATAGATACATATAATAATTTATGTGAAGGGAATAATTTCTTTTGAAGGTCAGTGACTATTCTGCGATGATAATATCTCTTACCATCTGTAACATGTTGATAAGGACCCAATGATAAAGTTGATAAAAAAAATCAAATTTAGGATTTTCCTGCTGATATCTCATAACATCAGATTGTATAAGCCTTATCACTAATAGCACTGAAGCAACTGCCGCAAAGCATACAGGGATACAAAAAGGGGCATCTGTTTGGCGCAGCTTTTGTTACGTCAATAATATTTTGTTTGTCCGCGCAGCGCGCTGTTGTGCCCACAGACATCCCACAATTCCTTGCAGCTGCTATTAGCGATAAGGCTTATGGATTCTAGCTTGTTATAGACCAGTGTACATTTTGTGCCCGGCGCAGTTTGACCTTTGGGGCTCTTTAGTAAACATATGATGTCAATGGTCACATCGTCTAGTATATGGCTGTTGGTGTAGCAACCCCATACAGAATTTTACAAATTATGTGAAGGAGTCGAGTCATAATAATAATAATAATATTAATAATAATAATAATGAGTCATGCAAATCATACATTTTTTGTAGGACACTTAATTCCTTTATCCCTGTCCACTGTTGAAAGACAACTGGACAAATCTGCATTCTGTTTACCTCCTTCTTTCCTTTCCTTTCCTTTCCTACTAGATCTTCCAAGTTTAACAAGTGAAAAGACAGAAAAGTATGTGGACTAAAATAGTAAAATCACTTGTCTTCGACTCCTTCCAAGTTCCAGCTGATTATCTCCTACTGTCAGGTGACTAAATTATGCACACGTGACACAAAACTGTAGACCGATACAAAACACAACACGATTTGTCAACAAAAGATGAAACGACCAATCAAAATCACTGTTACTGAATGGTAATCAGTGAAAATGGCGGCGCCCATGGACCACCATTATCGGAAAAAGTCTTGCGATGTTCGGCCTGCGTATAGAGAGGGTAGACGTGAAAGAGCTGTAAAAGTAAGTTCTTTTATAAAATGAAGTAAAAGGAGTATTTTAGTCCGCAGTTGAATGTTAATTAAGTGCATCGACGATGAGTGAGAGGTTTATTAATATTTTAGTGCATAGCAAGAAAAAGATGCCCATTTTCCGGACTAATTCAAATAACGGAAAGATTGCACTATTAAGTATTATTCTTTTTAACAATTCTTTTTATTCTCCTGAAGACGATCAGAACATACTGATTGAAACACTGAGTTGTAACAGTTCTTTTCAGAAGTTTAACTATCATTAATCGGTCCTACTAATAAACCCTTTCACGGTAATATGCGCCATGTTTTTGACGGGGCAAAATTGTTTATTTCGAACACTCGTTGCCGTCTGCGACCCAGCGCTCGAACTTCACGTACATTCCAGACGCGTGCGTGAAGTTCGAGTGCTGGGTCGCAGACGGCAACGAATGTTCGAAATAAACAATTTTGCCCCGTCAAAAACATGGCGCATAATACCGTGAAAGGGTTTATTGCCGACCCCTGCCGACATCTACCGACAACTCTTATGCGCTCGAGATACGACATGGACTGTACCATTATACACGAGGGTGATGGTAACCAAGGAGAACAATAAGTTGGCAGGGTCGGCAATTAGTAATAGTAGGACCCAATGAGATGTCGGTAGGTTTTTAAGAGTTGTCGGTAGATGTCGGCAGGGGTCGGCAATTAGTAGGACCCTCATTAATAGGCCTAAGGCCATAAGAATGAAAGTCATAGATTTGCGTCCACCGCCCGCATGTCCCGAAAGCTACCGCCTAAATTTTTCATTATTTGCCAAAAAAATCATTATTTGCACAAAAAAGGTATTTACACCAAACAAATTTAGTTCCAAATCATCCACATCAGTAAAACGAAGTTTTTACCAAATTTCCACCAGTATGTGTGCTATATAATCATTAGCACATGTTCTCTTACAGTCTTAGTCCCGCATAGGCCTACGTCGTTCACAAAAAAGGTCGTATCGCGCTAAAACTGTATGGTAAACCCCGTCCGATCCGCACCTGCAACTGTACCGCCTTCACATGCACAACACGTTCGCTGTTGAGCCGAGTTAGTTAGTAATAGTAATAGTATGCCCGTGTGTGCGGCCCGCACGTATAATGATGCACGTACGTACACAGATTAGAAGAAACATCTTGTGATTGCGCTGTTATTAATGATCAATGGAAATAATGAATAATGAATAATGAAAAAAAGCCTCATGTGTTTTCGAAATTTCCCGGACGCAAATCTATGACTTTCATTCTCTTGGCCTAAGCCTTATCGGAGTTGCCGCGAGCAAGCACATTGACTTGAAAATCAACCTCGTACGTTGGAAAAAATGAGTACCCTTGCATATGAGAATATGTGAAAAGTCAATGGGGGGGGGGATTTTTTTGCTGATAAGTTTTTTTTACAATGACAACAGAGTTTTCTTTAAATTCGTTAGATATAATATTAATAATTTAACTAAGTATTCTGTTTATAATCTTATCAATTTCGAAGAAAAATTCTCCGTAATGATGTGTTACTGTTAACCCTAATCATGCTAGGGTACGTAACTTTCTTATCACTCTGCTGAATGCAACAACATACAACAGTGGTCAATGATCGAGGCCTGCTAGGTGCAACGAGATCCATATGATGTGGATCTTGTTGCACCTAGCATTGAAGGGTTCAGTACATTGTTTTTTCAAGCACAGTGCTGTCTGCAACAACATACAACATGGGTGTTCTTGTTGCATTGAGCAGGGTAATGGTGAATGCTGGTGGTTACTTCAATTGAAATACAGGCTTTTTTGTGACTCTGATTATTTAACTACACAAGCTTTGTGCTTCTCTGCTATCTGGCTATGGTAATCATCATTGTCTTTTCCCTTTATTTACATGCTTGTTACTTTTATGTTTTATGTTTTTCTTTGCTTCTTTCTGTTTTCTACTATTTACATCAAAGTAACTTTCTTTGTTTCCTTCTTTATTTACATGACACAACACAGACTATTTGTTATACAAACACAGTCCAGTGCTCAATGCAACAAGATACAACACAGACTATTTGCTATACAAACACTGTCCAGTGCTGAATGCAACAAGATACAACAGATTGAGTCATCAGTACTGGCTGCTGAATGCAACAACGTCCATCGGAATTTTACAATTGTTGCATCCTGTTGCATTTAGCATGGTTAGGGATAATACATAACAAATTTGCAACTTATCACCTAAAAAATCTCCCCCATTGACTTTTTTCCAAGGTATGAGGTTGTTTTTCAAGTCAATGCGCATTCTCACAGCAATTCCGATATGGTTTATTATTAATCAAAAGAGAATTTTCACATAGTATGACCGCATACAGTCTTTACTTATCCTTTTCACCATGCAAAGCTACAAATCTTACTACATGGTGCCACTGCAAACAGTCTTTACTTATCCTTTTCACCATGCAAAGCTACAAGTCTTACTTATAATACACTACATCATGTGACTATCGTGATCTATTGATATGCAATATCTATTGGTATGCAATACACTTCAAGCACAGAAAAGTAACTTGCATTTTTAAATCTTTTTAATGAAGAAGACAAACAGACATACATTTATGTGTGAGAGGTTGTTTAATAATAAATCAATTGGGTCTGTGATTTCTCAGGATTTTTCCTGATTTCAGGATTTTTACAAATCTCCCTTTGTCTCCACCAAGGAAAGAAAGAAGTAGCCTGTATTGTGTCCAAACCTCTAGTTTCTTGTTTGTGTGGATATGGAGAGTCTGTAAATTCTCACAGACTAAACATCCAGTGAGGTTCAGGGGGCTTTGTCCTCGAGACCAAAGGGACACCCAGGCCTGCTACCCATTTTTCAGGATTTTGTACAATTATCAACTCACACCCCTGATCAATGTCGTGGCCGAGCGGTCTAGCTTACCGGACTCAAGTTCTGGTGTTAGCAGCAGAATGTGGGTTCGAATCCCGGCTGTGACACTTGTGTCCTTGAGCAAGACACTTAACCATAATTGCTTATAGGGGCAGAGGCAGTTTAACAACTGCCTTGTTCTGGACTAGTTACCCCTCCCAATCCTATTCGCACAGTGAAGAGGCTGGTTATTAACTTGTCTTGTTTCGGTGCGAGGGGCTGGTTTCTTCAGTGTGGAGTCGTTGTAACAACTCAATGACTTAGTAGCCCCCACCTTGGAGTGGCCATTGGCCTTGTGTGGGGCGATTTGCATTAAAAAAAAAGGGGAAAAAAAAGCTTTATATGTATCTTCCTGTGCATGCTACTGTATTCGTAGAAATCCGCATTGCGTAAAATATATGTGTTGTGTGGGTACATGTGATCTTAGGGGCATGGCTAAGTCACAAAAGGCAATAGGTCAATCCCCCTGTTATTGTTCAAATATCCCTTGATATCTCCCACACACCTAGGATGGATCAAATTGGTGTGCACTTTTTTAACCCATTTTCCTCTGAATTGATTATCACAGGTTTATACAATCAACCAGGAGTCTCGCTACCTCCTAGTACAAGGTGTACCGGCCATCAATGTGACCGATGAGCTGCTGAAACTCTTGTCTCTATATGGCACTATAGATGAGTACAGGATCTTGGAGGATTATCCTGCAGAGGCTTTCACCAATGTGTATTGGATCAAATATACTGACATACAAGCAGCAAGGTAATTAGTACAATGGGCCTCAGATGTTGTTTTCTGACCAGATTTGTAGTCAAGTACTTTTTCATGAGTATAGAAAAACGTACTCGTGTGTGAGTTAAGCATGGGCAATAACACAGTAATGTCGAATATCGTGATAACTTTTTATTTGATTGCGATATCGAGAACATCTTCAAGTTATCGAGATATTGGCAAATCGTGATTAAAAAATATATCGCGATTAAAAAGAAAATTGCGATTGTGAGTCAAGTCAGAAATTTCATGGAAACAAAATTAGGCCAGTCTTTACAGCTTTCGGAAGTGAGAAACAAAACAAAAATTTTCAGTGGTTAGCCAACTGTTGGTTCACAAAGGAGATGCCATACAGAGGCCTACAGAAATATTTACACACTATGCAAATGAATTTGCCAATGTCCATGGTGCACACGCGAATGGTGCGGTTGCACATGTCTCGCAGCTAAGTGTTGGCGATTTATTGTGACGCTTGTAGAGGGGTTATCGGCACTAAAGCAATCAATGCGCGAATGAAAAAATTAATTGTGATACTATTGAAAATAACAATATATTTTTGACGATATATTGTGGATGAAAAAAATTGATATCGCCCATGCCTAGTATGAGAATGATAACTATATACATGTAGTTGATGCCAAGTACTTTTTCATGAGAATGAGTGTAAGTACAGATGTCTGACGTTACAATGCCATAACAGCTTCACACCCCTCTCCCCAAAAATATGATAGCAGTTATTGTGAATTCCATCGGTAAAATTTACAAGAATTTGACCTTTTTAAAGGTTTGATAACACAACTCCCACTATATGTTTCATATTCTTTACAAGGTGAGTAGACTTCATTATTAAAAATCAAAATATCTTATGTCTTCAAAAGAAAAGTGGAGCTGGTTAGAACAGTCTCTGGAAAAACCTCAGAGAAATGGATCTTTTTGATATGACACAATCGGGGAATGGTGTACTCTCCGTTCCCAAATTTACTTGGATTCTGTTTGGAGAATAAAATGCTGGCGTTAGGAATATGCATTTACAGCAATTTGTTTATCCGCAATGTTGCATGATGCTCATGACCGTGTGCTGCCGATGACGTGTTTTACTGTTCTTTTTGGGGGGGGGGGGGGTGGGCGGGCTGAAAAGCAGCCACTAAAATAACAATTTTCTCCATGTGAGTGAACATTTATGATATTCCCAAAAATGATCACGCCAAGTGGATGGGAGTCATTTCAGATGCTAGTTGGCAACGGACTTACATTACAATTCCTTTTGATGAACAATATTAAAAAGCATTGGTAATGGACTCATATGTCTGCTGCCACCTAGTGTCCTAAGAATCTCTTCATGAGATGAGGCTTTCATAGCCTGAAGATCTGTTATCACGCTTTGAGCTAGATACACGTGAATTACGGCAGATCCTGGCCGTGCAGCTGCCATATTTTCCCCGATGTTCAGCTTTGACCTTGGTTGGTAGGTAGCATGTGAGCCTTGAAGCGTGATAATAATAATAATAATAATGTGTGGACTTATATAGCGCACGTATCCACCAACTGAGTGGTGCTCAAGGCGCGTTATATTATTACCCCTGCTCATAAGGCTCATAAGGCTCATAAATCATTCCTGAAACCATTCATTCATTCATTCATTTTATTTCCACATCAATGCAAACAATAAGTAGCAGATGTACATTCTTGAAATAAGTTAACATACGTGTAAAAGTAGATAAAACTAAACAAAGATGTGGAGGGGGGTTTGCAAGAAGCAAAGCTTGTCAGGTGCAAACCCCCTCATATATATTATTTGTGCTCTAAGTTAAATCTAGACTTAAAGCATAAATAATAAAAACCATCTCAGCTCCCTGGGGAGTATACAGCTCAATTGCTGCCATTACAGCGCATATAGGGCTAATCAACCAATTCTGCCCTCACAGGTACCCATTTAACCCCTGGGTGGAGAGAAGCAATTATGGTTAAGTGTCTTGCTCAAGGACACAAGTGTCACGGCCGGGATTCGAACCCACATTCTGCTGCTAACACCAGAACTTGAGTCCGGAAAGCTAGACCGCTCAGCCAAGACACTCCACGATGTCAGATCTTCAGCACAACGTATCCAATGAAACCTCTTGAATGATACGCCTGGAGCTTGTCTATATCCTTGATATAGGATAAAGACGGGGACCAGTCTAAGGCTTTCATAGATTGATTTTCTATATGTCTTGATCCTCATGGAGTGAATTGTTTTACAATTAGTTTAAACATTGATTTTATATGAATTCAACAACCACTTTTGACAGGGTGGCCAAGCGTAAGATGGATGATCAACCATTTTATGGGGGCACACTGCACGTGTGCTATGCTCCCGAGAATGAGTCTGTTGAGGACACGAGACTCAAGCTGCAGGAGAGACGGAAGGACGTCGCACGGCGTCTGAGAAAACTACACGAGGGGAAAGACGGTAAGACGGTACCTGACAATTGACTCTAACCCCCTACAGGCATTTCACAGACACCCTGCTGAATGCAACACAATGCAATAACAGAAATGTGTGCAGGCTGCTCAATGCAACAAGATCTACTCGATAGATTATTTTGTTCTCTGCTAAGAGCAACAAGATGCAACAACTCCTTACATCTTGTTGCATTGAGCATACTTAGAGTTAAAGGGTTTATGAATTGATATTTTGGCAGATATTCATACATCGGGGCAGTTTAAACAAAAAAAAGGAAAGTCTATATTTGACAAACAGTGAAGATTGAGTGTACTACTATTATTATTGTTGCACATTTCTGGTAATGTAACACTGTAGCTCGGAAGCCTGAGGAAACAAGGGTACTTGTTATGTGAGCCAGGAACACCGGGGTAAACCCCTACTCTTCCACGATAAGTGTTCTGGGTTCTTTTACATGCATTACTTAATCTAGTACACGGGACCTACAGCTTAACGTCCCCTCTGAAGCACGAAGCAATTATGGTTAAATGTCTTGCTCAAAGTGCCACGACTGGCCAGGCTGGGATGGGATTAGAACCTATATTCTGATGCCGGTGCACTACTGTTGAATTTTTACAAAAAGCCATGCTTATCCTTGACACATTATGGGTGCTCTATGAGATCACATGATGAACAGACTCATAGTTATAGTAGCACTATATAAATTGGTTAAAAAACAAAACTCAAAACTTTGATCAAGAAAGAGATGTCTTACCTGGGGACTTGGTAGAATTTTTGAAACCCAAGGGTGGATATTTTGGTCATGTATTGAAAACATATTGACTATCTTTCATATCTTCTGGGAAAGAAATTTTGAAGACACCAATTTATATAGTTATTGTTTATTCATAAATCCCCAAGACAGTTATTGATTAGATGATCACATAGGTGTGCATTAACCCTAACTCCCTAGACAACAAAGGAAGCTGGAGGATTTTGAAGGATTTTTGTTGTTCAGTAACAATGCTTAGGGAGTTAGGGTTAATGACCAGAAAAGACCGATTGCCTATGCATTATCAGTGATTAACCAACCAGCAAGTATGTACAATAAAGACCATGAGATGAACCTTCATTCCCTTAATAATGATTATTGTTTGTTCTCAGCAGAAGCATCTCATGCATATAATTCTGGGCGAGATAATCCTTCAGTATCAACAACACAAGACGACGATCCTCTTGCACTGAAGTCTGCCTCACAGACACCAACAATCCCTGACCAAACCAAAAGCCATCTGATTGGTCCCAGGAGACCAGACACCACCATCTCCAAACCACCGAATGTTACCATAGCCGCTGTCCCACATGAAGAGATACCACCGCAGCTTCCAGCCCCTCCAAAGCCTCTCCCTGCATGGGAATGGGAGAAGCCGAAGACATCACATGACCAGTATCCACGGTTACCTACAGCGCACGCCACTTTGCCTCTCAATTTCAACCCATACCCTGATGATTATGTGCCTCATGTGAATGCCCCACAAGAGGGCGCTATTTATGGAGATGCTACGTCTAAAGTGCATACCCTACTGACAAACCCTACAGCAAACAAAGTAATAGATCCTGTGACATGCGATTATGTCAAAGCGGGAGCGAGACCAAAATTCAAACTCAGACAGGATAGAAGGCATGGGGACAATACCAGTCAAAACCAGCCAACATTTCTGGAGCGCGTTGCATGGCGAGACGGCAAAGGGGAGTTGGCAAGAGATGAGACTGGGACCAGACATGATAACTCAGACGATCGTAGGGCTAATCCAACTAGCCTCAAGAGAACATACCATAATCAGTATCAAGCTACGCAGACGTCCAGCGTACCCGATCACCACGTCAAACCCCACACACAGACACCAACGTTAAAACTTCCACTACAGCTGCTGGGGAAACGCACGCATCCTGCAGAATCCCCTCAACTGGAACCATCCGGGATGGGGTCCATTGGTGACATGGGGTCCATTGGTGACATGGGAGGGGGGCAGGCAGACCGATGGATGGAAGGCGGTAACGTAAGGCTGCCAGGAACAGAGCTTCCACCAACCATGGGAGATTCATCATTTGATAGGATGGTGCATAACATTACACAGCACGTGAGAACTGTAGGTACCCTTTTTATTCATTCATAAATTGTCATATCGTGCCTGGCAGAAGGTCAAAAATTACTTTTTTGGTGCATAAATCGACAACAATTTTAATATGCTTTCTTGTAACCCTCCTACTATAGCTGCACTTTAGTGGCAAGTGGCTGGAGAGGTCAAAATCAGTCAACTGCCTGTTTTGACTGTTGACCCTAATGTGCACACAGGGGCATTTTTGACTGTTTTTTTACTGACATTTTGGCCACCCTGAACAATACCAGACAATGCTTTTACCAGTCCAAAATGGTCAACTCATTTTGACCTGTAAATGTACTTACTAAAGTTTGACAGTGTTTGAATGTTAAGTGCACTAGATATACCTTGGCAAGTATATCAACATTTTGACTGATTTTGACCCTTGTAGTAGTAGGAGGGTTAATACATGCATCATATAAGTATGACATTACTTCATAATTGCAAAAGGCCGTAACAATAATTTGCAGAATTTGTTCCCAGCATTAGGTTATCAGGAAGAAATTTGTAAAACCTGTTGACTCATGTTTCAGTATGTTTACAAAATGATGTTTGACATCAATAACAATAGTAATTTGAATGCTCTTTTCTCTCATTCATGAATTGGTTGGAAGAACTTTGAATTTTCATGAAATTAATACTTTCATAATGTAATCAAACAAATCACAAGGGAAACTGACTAGGTACATAAATCAGTATTTGACATTGAACAAAAAAAAAAGAGCGGGATTTTCGACCTTCTGCTGGTCACACAACAAAATACCCTACATGGTTTAGGCATTCTGAATGGTTGAGAGCTGCTCTCATGGGCATGTTCAGACATGTTCAAATATGGTCAAACATGTTCAAATAGGTCAAACATGTTCAAACATGTTCGAACATGCTCAATCATGGTAAAATATGTTTAAACATGTTTGATGCCATGATTTTTTACCTACCATGCCAAAGAATTGCCTTTTTTTGTTTGAATTGTGATGATGTGTTTCTTATTTTGTTTACTTTGTTTTAGCCACCCCCCCCCCCCCCCACTATCAAACCTAGCAGATACAGTAGTAGTCCTTCTGTTAATCTACTAACCTCAGGCTAGTGGCAATTTCAGTCTCAATATAATTTAATTACTATTGATATTTTGAAAATAAGAATAACATTTTAAAAAATAAGGATCAAATTCAAGAGCAGGAGGTCGTGGGTTCGAATCCTGCCCTAGTCATCTGTGGATTTTTTTCCACAGATATTCAGAAAGCATTGAGTATATACTACTTCATACATTACGTCGGTGTAAGAGCAAAATTAAATCAAAAGAATCAAATTAATAATTTTAAATGAATTGGATGAACAGTTGCTTAGCCCTCCTATAGGTTTAACAATCAAAGACACTCAAAATTTGTATGTCATTCTCAACCCATTGACTTTGTACAGTGCACTCAAATAAATGCAAGGACATGTGGCTATGGTAGGAGGTCAAACCAAAACCACTCAACTGTATATGAGTCTGCAGTACATACACAGCTCTGTGTGACTCTGCATATAACTTATGTAGGACATACACAAGTGTGTTTGACTTTGCCACTAACTCCAGCACTCTTAGAGAAAAAATACACACGTGTGAACAATTGGCAATGCAACCAAAAATACTCAAGTGACTGTCTGTGGGTGCGGTGCTTACTGGGCCAAATTTCAGCATGGGCATAGGAGGGTTAGATTATAGCCCCATTGGTCTTTGGTTTCACGGTAGGGTATACACCCATCACAACTTCTAAGTTCCCCCTAATACTTTTAAGAATATCTCAACAAGTATTGCATGAATTTTAAAAATTCAAAAAGCAAATGACAGAATGACATGTTCTACACAGCTTGTAATGAAATGGTTGAAATTCAATCATGCATGCACAATTAACAGTGATTTGAATGAAAATTCAGCTGAAAAAAAAGTTGCAGTACAAAGCATTGCTTCAATGGCATGTTACACATGTAGTTTTCTGTAAGAACTCAGTTATGGAGAATAATGGAGGACCAATTCCATATTAAACTCTTGCTCTACCCTTCTAAAACAATGGACATGCATGTTGCTCTTTGAATATTCTTTTCTTATTATGAAACAGCCATCAATACCATTGTTATTGATGCATGAGTTCTTACAGAAAACTACATGTGTAACATGCCATTGAAGCAATGCTTTGTACTGCAAGTTTTTTTTCAGCTGAATTTTCATTCAAATCACTGTCAATTGTGCATGCATGATTGAATTTCAACCATTTCATTACGAGCTGTGTAGAACATGTCATTCTGTCATTTGCTTTTTGAATTTTTAAAATTCATGCAATACTTGTTGAGATATTCTAAAAAATATTAGGGGGAACTTAGAAGTTGTGGTGGGTGTATATTGTTTATTATCGGAAGCCACAATGACGTTAATATTATCCAAAACTTCTTTGGGCTGCAGGGGTTGTTATCACCTAGGGTACCCCCCCCCCCCCAATAGTACCCAGGGTATCTCAATCCTATGGAAGTTTGTGTACTTGTATGATTGCCTGGTATACCATTGGGGAGTACCCTAGGTGTACACAACCCCTTCAGCCTTACTTGATGTTAAGTTGTTGGTGATATAAAACTTCATAAGAAATTATTTTGCTGCATTGTCCTTAACAAAAAGCTCATTCAGTCAAATAGTCCATTCACATTCTCCATGAAGGCAATGGCCTTCATTGCCTTCATTCTCCATGAAGGCAATGGCCTTCATTGCCGTAGTCTTGGCCTTGGTGCCCCTTAAAAAATGATTCCATAAAAATGTTTCCATAAACATTCTGACTCAGGAAAAGTGGCCTTACCCCCTACATTCCAGGCCTGTGATTTCTCAGTATTTTTCCTGATTTCAGGATTTGTTTTTTCCTTCAAAATTTTCTTGAGAGAAGAGAAGTATCCACCAAGAAAAGAAAGAAGTAGCCTGTATTGTGTCCGAACCTCTAGTTTCTTGTTTGTGGGGATGTGGAGAGTCTGTAAATCCTCCAAAATTAAACATCCAGGAGGTTCAGGGGGCTCTGACCCAGGCCCGCTACCCATTTTTTAGGACTTCTTACTTTTATCAAATCACACCCCTGATGTCTTTACATGGTGAATGCAATACAATCACCTTGTTGATACTCTCAATAGTAGTAATGTCATTTTGTTTTGTCTATACACAGCCACTAGTACCACCGAGACCTGCAGCAGTAGCAGCAGCAGCAGCAGCAGTAGCAGCAGCAGCAGCAATAGCTGCAGCAGCAGATGGTGAGCCAGATTCAAAGCGAAGGAGAATCTAACCACAGGTCAAGGAAGAATCTGCCATGGTAATCCCATGGCAAAGCAAATTATTCATGTAGATATGAACTTTAATTACTTGCGTACGTATATTTAGTAGATAGACATTTTTTCAAAGGTTTAGGTTAATCAAACACTAATTTTACTTTTTTTCTGTCAAAATTTTGACAAAGAAAAGTCAGTGTTTTCTTCACCATGACAAGAATAACTTTCATAATATAACACTAGTTTTAATAGTCATTAAAAAATGCATGTGATGTCACACACCCTATGAAACTGTAGGGCGCCCTCGCTCAGAGGTTAAAAAGAAGCAATGCATTGGCTCATTGTTTGCTCTCTAACATGTCATGGTGACATCAAAGCATATAGTCTATAGATCTTTTCAGCTGTACATCTCATGCTGTGAAATGATGGGCGTCATGCCCCTTTAACTGTTCAAGTCAATCCTATGTGTTTAAGTGTTTGTAATCCTTGTAGGACAAGAAACCACATAAGACGTGTTTGGGCGTGCCTATAATCCCCCTTTTCTTCCTAGTCATGATGAAAAGTTTGAAAGAATTACCAACCAAGGCCATACAAAATTGTTGGAAATTGGTTGTTGTGTAGGATACACAAGTGGAAGTTTACTACTTCCTGTTTAACAACCTTTAGGCCCCCCCAAAAAAGGTCTCCTGTTTCAGGTCATAGGTTGGCTTCAAAATCGGTGCGGTGACACTTTTTTTTTTTTTTTTTTTTGCCAACCAGTGAAATACGTGATACATATATACTTGATTATTGGAACCAGACCAAATTTCCCATACACAAAGTATGGTGGCTAAGAGAGGCCTCACAAATTGGGCAAATGTTCATACCCCTATGTGAAAAAGTCATTTAAAACGCAGCATGGCAGAATTCCAATCGGATATCATTTCATACCCCCTCCAAAAAAAAAAAAAAAAATGCTGACACATGGGTCTGAGGCGAGGCACACGGAAACCAGAAATGATGAACAAATGCTTAATTAGTATAGCAAATGATTTATATTTGTGTGGATATACATTCCTAAAGCCCATTTCTGCGCATTGATGGTATTGAAATTTGTCTTTCCTATACTAAAAGGAGTCACGTACGTACATGACTTAAAAAAGTAATGACCACAAATCTGAAACATCCCGTTTCATTTCACCTTGAAAAAACCCAAGGGATTGGATTTCAAAATCAAGACGTGAATCAATATGACCCAGTTTCTTAATGCGTGGGGGATTAACGGCCCAAACTGACACATCCACGGGAAATGTTAAATCCTGGTCACAGGTGTACTCACAGTTAGCCTTCCGCTTTAGACTCACTGGCAGACAAGACTGATGGCTTTATAATTGTTGACAATTAGTAAGTGGGGAAAAAATAAAGAAAACGGAGGCATCCAAGATTTATGGTAGGATGAAGTTCTTCACTCAGTGGGAGATTGAGGTGTTATGTACACGTATTCTGTAATTACTATAAGGGATACTTAAGAAGTGAAGTCTGGTTCTTGACGGGCGGAAGTAGGGGTGATTAGGGAATGTGGGTTATGGGGACAACATGTAGGTGCAATGTGGGTCGATTCTGATTGAGGAGCCTTCAGGATCAACAGGGGGATGTGGCCAATTGGTCTTATTTTGGGAGGGGTAAACAATTTAATCGGTTCATTTGTAAGAAGGTTCATAGTCCCTGCCCTCTCTTAGCAACTCTGAGAACTGTGGCGCAAAGCATGTGACTGCCACATACCAAAGCAGAAAATTCTGTATTTATGAGTACTGTGCATAACTATGGATTTGCCGCATACTCAGTGCATAAGGTTGTTCGTGCCCTCATTAATATTTTGGTAAAAAATGACCTTTAGAAAATGATCTATATACATAGATACACTTTTCTGTTAAATGTTTGTTCATCGTGTTTATAACTCTTTTTGTAATGTAAACTTATTTATACACTTAGGGTACATTCGAGTAGCTTCCCAGAGGTAACCCGAGTCAGTCACAACCTAATCGTACGAGCATCCCGTCGAATGTTCATCCTCTTGTGGTTCTTAAGCAATTTGAGGAATTATTTCCCAGGTAAAAAAGGAACAAATAATCATATTACTTCTCAGGTTCGAATGAAACAACACATCTTCTAGTACAAGGGGTGAAAATGTCTTTAAAATTTCACAAAATTGCGAACATTCAGAATATTCTCAAAGTACCGTCTCGTCATGTCACTTACCCGGGCCTGCCTCAAGTGACCTGCTTCGCGAGCAGGTTACTTTCTGACCCAGATAAGTCCCAACAATGGCGTCGGACTTGGGTCGACCTGGCGAAGCTACTTGAATGCACCCTTAGACAACTAAATAACAACTACATTGAACACCAGATATACAGGTAAATGTATGACAATCAGCTTGCTTTTATTTGTAAATAACACATGATTCATGTATAAATGTTTGTAATGTTTTCAGTTGGTTCTACTAGTAAAAAGAAAAAAAAGAAAAAAAACAGACTTAATACTATAAATATAAAACTTAACTACTACACATACATGAACATCTACAAATACTACCGTTTAATGTCTCAAATATTACAAATTAGGCGTTACTGATAGCTCAGTGAGATGTGTGCAGGAAATAAAGTTTCTCTACAGAAACCTAATTCAACTTTCAATATGTATTTACTGGCGTAATTTAATTGTTTGTCTTGCATCTTTCAGTGAACTAATTGAAACAATCTTGGATTTGATTGATGTTTGTTCATAAATGTTTTTTGTGAGCATATAATGTGCTGATATTTTACCCTGATGTGAGACATTACTGACACAAGTAATCATCATTGGCAGCCCTGACCTGAGTCACCTGACCACAAGATACTTGGATCGTCAGAGAATCTTGTGGCCCCCCCCACCCACTGAAAAAGTCCTGGCTACGCCGCTGTACACTTCTTAAGTTTTAAATGCCAAGACTTAATACCCTATCATGATTTACTGCCTAAACAGATGTCATCATAAAGTCCTAATAGTGCTAACCAATTAATTTGGTAATCCAAGCTGACAGGGCTGAGGTATATGAGTGAATTGGACCATCACGCAATCCAGGGATTTTGATTAGAGCTGTCAGGATATGTGATACATCATTGTCACATTTCTTCTGATTCATTCCTTCGTTTTGTATTATGATGAACTCATTGATTTCATTGCTTGTTTTTATGATAAAGAGGGAACTAGTCACTGTAAGTAGTTATGACATTGGTCTACTTTCAGTGTTACTCATTAACTTGACCTAACATAATGCAATGGGAAGCTGACTATAACCTTCATTGTATGATGATAGAAACAAAAACAGCAGGTGTTTTTGAGTGGAGCCTATTAATAGTATCCTCACTGGGAGAATTGGGTTTCAATTTAGAATAAAAGTATCTCTCAATCAGGATAGTCAAGTTGACATCAACCCTCATGAGCCTTATTAACACAGTGGGTCCAGTTGGTATCCTCATTGGGAGAATAGGGCCCCCAATTAGGTTAAAAGTATCTCCCAATCAGGATAGTATACTTGATAATCAACCCAATAGGCCTTATATACACACAGGTGTTATTGTCACCCAGTGGTTTCACGATTGGGTCCACTTGGTATCCTCATTGGGAGAATAGGGCCCCAATTAGGTTAAAAGTATCTCCCAATCAGGATAGTATACTTGATAATCAACCCAATAGGCCTTATATACACACAGAAGGTGTTATTGTCACCCAGTGGTTTCACGATTGGGTCCAGTTGGTATCCTCATTGGGAGAATAGGGCCCCAATCAGGATAGTAAAGTTGACATCGATCCTGTGAGTGATAATAGACCTAATTTTCATATGATGATGTACCATTCATGGGATTTCAATGGATACATTATGCTAAACTGAGAGGTATCTGGCATCTTTCATGAGCCTCGAAGCATGACGTCAGATCTTTGGGCTAGCATATCACTGGCTCACCTATGTGGGCTAGCATATGACATAAAACACAATAAAGGGGGCCACTTTCCTACCGTCACGTTAGCAGTTTTCTTATGATTGTTATTTTTTTTTTAAATATCTGAATTTTTCCGTCCAATTTTTATGGAAATTTGAGGGTAAAAAAATAAATACAAAAATTTAAAAATAAAATAAATCAACTCAAATTAGTTCTAGTATAAGCCTGCATGTCCATTCACATGTTGAAACACTTTTTGGTCGGTTTCGGGTACTTAAAAATAAATAACAATCATTGGAAAAACTGCTAACGTGACGGATGCAAAGTGGCCCCCTTTGTTGTGTTTTATGTCATATCACTGGCTCACCTGTGTGGGCTAGCATATCATTGGCTCACCTATGCGCACCGCACACATACATATATATATATATATGGGGCTGTACACATGAGTGTGTTCTCACTGTTTGCCATCTAATGTGGCGCTGTGATGACGTCAATGCAAAAGGCTTACATCCAGTGAGTAAAACCAACATCACCCTTGTCATGAGTATATGTTTGTGTCACTTCCTCAATTTTAATTGGATATAAGATATCAGAATTCTAGTAAAATAAGTGATATTTCACAGGCGACTCTTCGCCTGTGAAATAGAAATAGTTTGATAATTAAAATATTAGCATGTTTGGATGTTTGTTGACTTGTATAGTCGACTAATGTTCAGCAGAGAATTTGCCGGAATTTGGAAACAGAGCATCCAAATTTATTGTTTGAAAAAGATGGTGTCGAAATATTCAGCTTGGGATACTAATAGCATGTGTATTACAAATAACACAGAGCACATTTACAGACTAGGGGTGCAAAAGATTCCCTGATGTATTACTGGCTGATACTGTGATGGTTAGTATTAAGACAGTGGCTTTCTGCTGCGCTATCCCAAAGAAAGACACAAAATGGTTATTGGGGAACTGGTGAAACAAGATCTGCATGCTGGTTTCATTCAGATGACAAGTCAATGTTTGAGTTGAGGTAGTGCAAGTGATATATCACAACTGAACTTGATTAAAGATGACCTTTAGTGGCAGCAGAATACTGATGACTAAAACCCATAATGAGGACTGACATCGATCCTGTGCATGTCTTGTAATGGGGATATATTCATGTCCTTTCCCAATGCACCAACATAGGGCTAGATAGCTCATTTGGGTTGGTAGAGCACCAGTATTGCAACCCACTCTAGTCAACTTTCTGTTTTCACTCAAACAAAAATATGATAAGCTTTCTCCATACTACATACCTGAATCGCGTAGAGGCCATCTGAATTTTCCAACACATAGGTACAGTTTTGTACATGAGAATCAAAATCAAGCTTTGCAGTTAGTAGAAAATAAATGGAATATGATAAGGATGTGACGAGTGACACCAACTATCTGTTGAGTCACTCAGTCATGGATCCGTCTACTGAATACGACTGACATGCATGTGACTGACATGACCAATGTAGACACTACCAACCTTTTTGTACTACACCTATCTGTGCATCATCTGGGGCCAATTTCATAGAGCTGCTTAGCTAAAAAAAATCATTCTCTTCAGTGACTGTCAAAACAGGTTTTCTGTTTACCTTTCACTCCTTCTCACTCCACTGTATGCTTTGTAAATTTGATGAAATCAGTTACTTCTCTAGCGTCGATATTCCCAAAAGATGCCAAGTCGTCATTACGTCTAGCCAGAATTGTGTCTTGTGAAGGCCAGACGTTAAGTTAAGGAGGCCTCTGAGCCTAGGGACTAGATGTTATGTATCAGAATATATACACATTCTGGCATTTACTTAACAAGACTCATCATCAGTTGGGAAAAAGGTTTGCTAATATTTTATATGCTGGTAATGATCCAAAAGAGATACAAACATAACAGCATGTATGTCCTAAGGTAGTGACTTTTGACTTAACTATGACCAGAAGTCTGTTACCTACATGAAGTGTGCCAGCCTGCTGTAATCCATACCACTGCATTGTACTCCAAATACGCACACGTACAAGGAACATGGTTATGAGTTTTGCTCCCCTGCGCGGATTGCCGTGAGGCATCATGGGATAAGGCGCCTGATGCACAAAGCAGGTTCCTAGAAGTAGACGCAATCTTAAACTAGACATGAGGCGAACCATCAGCTGTGGGGCGAACGTGATAAACACTAAGGTGCATGTGCAATACAGTTTTCTCACACGCCAGCTAAGTCTCCCAGACTGCACTGCTTCTTTTTGAGACCTTGCGTGTCAGTCTGTGGAACAATACGTCATGAATGACTTAAATCCATTGTTCTTGGAGTACTATGCCATGGACTAGGTTAGTACACTTCATGTAGGTAATAGACTTCTGCTATGGCTTAATAAAACCAATGAGTTGGTTACAACTTGATTCATACTTCACAAATGCAGTACAACATTAGTAATTATCGGATTAACACATTATTAGCTTAAACCTTATTTTGTGGAAAGTTGGTACATAAGTACCAATCATCCGAAGAAATGATTTCATAATTGATAATTGTCATGTTGAATTTACAAAAAGTCAAAAAAACATTTTTGTTGTTTTTTCCCCACAAATTTGAGCACAAGTTAATTTGATGCCAAAAACCAACATTGTACCTTCCCTTAAGAAATATTTACAGAAATTTGCAGCTAAATTTCTTAGAAAATGATACAAATTCATTCATTGTTACAGACCACAAATGCAGTATGTTGGTATCATAATTTCTGTTCATGACTGCACAAAAACTTGACTATTACATGGCAAAGATCAACCAATAGGGTCACACCTTTCCATGACAACTATGTCAGTCAAGCACCTGGCTTTTAGGCATTGATAGAGTGGACAGGAAGTATGGTCATAACGGATCAGTGAATTATAAGATGAGAATAATGCCAATGGTGCTGAAAATTTGGCAGTAGGAAATGTAAAAAAAAAAAAATGAACCTGAATCCCCAGGCCCGAGAATGATCTAGAACACAGTAATTGTCTTGGATAGCATGTCAAAACCACCACAACATCAGCTAACTGATCAGGAAGTGGTTTGATTGGTGACAATTTAGGACATTACCAAAAGTACATAGGGGCTTTGAAGTAGGGGAAAGATTCATAATCAATGCACACACTGACAGGATAGGAACCACAGAAAACCTCCGGCAATGTTTCTTCTTCCACATCAATCAACAGGACCCCCCGTCCATCTCTTCCCTCATTTCTTACTATCACAACTTCCCGTTCATGCCATTCGTCTTGACCTACTTACTGACAGGTTAAAGCTCCCATCGTCCCCTGCTTTTCCTCACACGCACCCCTAGTCAAACTTGTGTAAAGCGGAAGTATTGAGTTTCTGGCTAATAACCGGGTTGACGCCATTTGATTAACAGCCTTGCCATTGGATACAACAAAATATATAATTCCTGAGGTTGGCAGGGTGCTGATTTAAGCTTACTGGGGGACTGGGGGGTTGGGGGGGGGGGGGAGATAGGATGTCAACTGTACTATCCCAACTGGGATATAACTATCTTGATTGGAACCCTGTAGTCCCAATGAGAATACAATGGACCCCCATCAGGAATTGTCAACCATACTACCTGGATTGAGATAGAATGATAGTCGACCATGCTACCCCGATTGAGGTAATATGATAGGAACTTGTCATACTATCCTGACTGGGATATACTTGTATCCTGATTGGAACCCTGTAGTCCTAATGAGAATGGGGCCCCATTAGGAACTGTTCAGTTGAGAATGACACGCACAATGAGTCATTGTCAACCATGCTACCCTGATTGAGATAACATGATTAGAACTTGCCAATGAAGCCTTCTGTCTAATCATTCATTCATTTGAAGTGGAAGGGAGAGGATTGAAATTCAGGAAATCAAAGATGAAATATTTTCACAAAAATCCTTTCAAACCTAGCAGAACATGCCCACTTGGTAGGCCTAGGCCTGCTATAAATCTATAATTTCTTTAAGACCCCTTGAAACGTTATCAGAAAATCTATGATTACCCCAATCTTTAGCGTTCAACTTGTTCAAAACCCTTAACAGAGGTCAAATGAAATTCCCTGACACCATCAACACAAAACCGCCATTTCAAACCAGGCTGTTGATGGATGTCCGACAATGACAGACCTAATATTTTTTACAAGGGTTGTGTAACTTAATTTGTGAACTGATAAGGAATGTTGAATGAAAGGTTATGCACACCAAGGTTAAGCAGAGGCTGTAATGAGGCATACTCAATAAAGGGAAGGTACAATCTGAATGACAAAACCGATTCTATGAGCTATTTGCTTTAAGTCTCTTTGAATCAAGATACATAAAATAACTAACCTGTGAAGGTTTCAGCTTATGATGTTGTGTTGTTCACAAGAAAACAGTGAAAAAACACTATTTTTGTTTGGCAAACGTAGTCATTCTAATGCAACCCACTGCCTGGGTTGAAATAAATGGACTTTTCCAAATATTGTGAAATCTTTTTCTAGCAACAAGAATAACTAGGTTATTATCCATTCCGTTCCCCCTCCCCAGCCATAACAACCTCGCAGGAAATTGCCCACATTACAGGTTTGCATAGTGATAACTATAAGAGTAGGTTCGCTGTTGTTATTTATAACATTATTCTTTTCTCTTTTTTGAGGGTAGGGGGGCGGTGTCAGTATGTCTTTAATCTTTTAAAGGGACAGTATCGTCACAATCAACAGGGTATAGAATCAGAGTGCTAGTTTTACATTAACTCCATGACTGAAAATAATATCCCACATGATAAGGTCATATTACCATTGCTGCTGCACTTTGTTCATCTTAAACTAGGACACCGATTCCATGGACTGTTGAAAGTCTGCTCTGATGATCGTGACAATATTGTAACTCAAACTCAATTTGGTGGGTGTCAATGCAATGAACATGAAATCAGATGAATGTTTGAGCTTTCCTGGTTAGAGCCATTATGTATTACGTATTCCCAGAGCCTGTTCCAGCTCTGCCCTACGCTGCTGCACCTTACTGTAGAAGTACCTACGCACTGCCTCCTGGGCCCACGGTTGGTAGAAGAACTCATTACGACGTTCCTCCTCAGGATTACCCATCACATCTGTCATTGTCTGCATAAAAATAACACAAAATGTACAACCAATTAATCATTTATCCATCTTGGTAAAATGAATACGGTGTCAATTCTTAGGGGTTTTAAAGAAACAAAATCGTTATGATCTGGGCCCAATTTCATGGATTTGTATTGTTGCATCACTCATTTGCTAGCAGTAATGGCCAGCAAGTTAGTGTACCTTTCTTCATGCTTAATGAAAAAAGTACTCAACATGATCTAGGCCCAATTTCATAGTGTTACTTACCGGTAAGCAAATTTTCGTGCTACCTATAGCAGAAAAAGTTGCTTAAGCATAAACGTATTTCATTGGTTAGCAAGAAAACTCAGAGTGGCGTGTGCGCGTTCACCATGGATTTGTATTGTTGTGTCACTCATTTGCTAGCAATAACAGCTGGCAAGTTAGCATGCCTTTCTCTATGCTTAATGGTTAGCAATGCCATGAAATGAAAAATGTACAGTAAGCACAAAATCGGCTGCTTAGCGGCTCTATGAAATTGGGCCCAGATCTCAGAGGGCATAGGAATGGGGCTCTTACATAAATAATGAGCCAGTGGCTTGATAATAATGGTATCTAGGGTGCTAGTAGGATATTATATTCAGTCACTTTGTTCATCTACAACTAATACATCAATTCCATGCCCTGTCAAAAGTCTGCTTTGGTTGATAATGTCCCTTTAAGTAGACTGGGGTGGGATTTCAACCCGGTTCCACAGAGGTGGAAGGTGAGGACCACTATGCCAACCGGATTATCACTGGAGCAGTGTAGTGGGGGCTTTGGTACCTGACCCCTTTAGCTCAACCACATGGGCACAAAATTGTCCACTGTAAGGGTCAGGGGGTCTATGTTGGGGAGGGAGAGCAGCAAACACATTGCCTCTTTTGCAGACTGAATCCGTTATGAAACAGGCCACAGACAGAACAAACATGATTTAATTTCTTAGAAAATGAGTTTATAAACAACTATCAAGACTGGAGAAAAACAAATCTGTCATCGTCAAAAAGGGATTCTAGTTAGAATTGCTGCATTTACTATTATCATGATTGATTGGTGGAAATATAGACCCCATGGTGAGATGTTTGAAAACTTGCCAGTTTTGTATTTTTGATTTTTATCTGTACTTCTTTAAAGAATTTAAGGGAATTCTTTTGAAGCTTTTTTCAAATGTATTTTTGATATTATGATTGATATTGTCATCAACTGCAAGCAGGTTGTTAAAATTGAGGAAATTGCAAAATAAAACACGAAATTGAGAAGAGAAAAAAATATCAGAAGTTATCACTTTTGATAAGATTCAATTGCTTGGAGAGAACACATTTGTCATTATCAACAACAAGAGATAGTGATAATAATGTTGACATTTATTATTATATTTGATTGAGTGGATGGATTATAGGCCACAGTGATTATCCTTGTTCTCAGGGCGGAGCGGTGAATGATTAGCGACTGCTAGATGAACCAGAAACACCAGGGGTAAACTCCTACTCTTTCAAGATAAGAGCGCTGAGTTCTTTTACATGAGACGTACAGCTTAACATCCCATATCCAAAGGATCCCACACTGTAGATATTACACACAGGCCTCCCCGACACCAGACTCATGTATGCATACATCTCAGTCGGCCCACGCTATTTAGACTATCCAAGCCAGCCTAAATGGTCTCTCAGCAAAGTACTGACTAAGGCTAATGTTGCTTAAACTCTGGGTTGATTTTAGTGGTTCATTTGTCAACTGGGGCTTGATTTTGCAGACTGAGGCTTGATTTGCTGACCGAGAATCGATATTGGGGGGAGGGGAGGCTGAGGTGGGGGGACGGGAGGCTGAGGTGAGGGGAGGCTGAGGTGGGTGTCACCCCCCTCCCCCCGTGTTACGGCCTTGCACCCAAGGGACCAAAGAAAGTTTCCACACTAATATTTCACTGAAGACAATTATCCAAATACAGAAGGTGACTTAAACAAAAGTCAGTCACTCACTGGAAACAAGTGGAGAAATAGTTCAATCACACTATAGGTCATTCATGACAAAAGAAACAACCCCCCTATGATGCATAGATGATAGTTGATTGGTATCTTCATCAAATCAGCTTCTCAATCAGCCAAGATTGCAACATCATATCCTAATTCCCAACTGAAATCTCTGTTCTCTTCCTGTACTCTCCCTGTCCGAAAAACCAACGCTGTAACATTCCCAATAGCATGACTTTGCACTATAATTAATGTGCTGCCTGCTCTAAATAAGATTAAACTAGACAACTCCCGAGTCTTAAGGACAGTGACACTTTTACAGGTACAATATATAGTGACTTCACATTCAGTCAGCCGAACTGGCTTAGGCAGCCTAAAAATACACAAATTATCGGATTAAATGATTTCCTGTGTTTTGATAGTGTAATTGAAGCAATCACGTTGGTGAAGTCACACTGGGACGAGCTGTTGGCATCTGCCTTGAGTTCTCAGGCCTAGATTACTAACACGGAATGGACAGCTTCTTTTTAAATTTTTTTTTTAAAGGTTCCTTAAATAGGTCGGTGATTGAGCCAAGTAGACCAGACTCGGTCTCACGCAAGGCTACTGGGAATTAATTATATAGTGCACAGGGGAACGGGGTCTGTGTGGTCAGGAGAGGAAAAAAGAAAGAATGGGTGAATTCCATGAAGAATACTGCTGAAAAAACAGGGCATCCTTATTTTTAATTTATGCCGTATAAAAAGCTTTTTGGTATAGATGTAAACAGGGAACAGGGTGTCTATGCAAGGTATGGTATAAGATTGGTGGGGGAAAAAAAAAAAAATCAATTCATAATGTGAAACTCACTTGTTAACTGAGATGGTATCAATCTTTCCAAGAATTGTTTTTTGTCTTAGGTGCTGTCAGTTTTAAGAAACGTGAAGAAACTTTCACTTTGAATTTAAGAAAGAGAACTCTTTCCTTAATTCCATATTTTAATAAATAAAAAAACGTATACTTTTTCCTTGTTAACGACACACTGTAACTTTCACCAGTTGGTTGTTTAATGTATATCTTGATTCAAAGAGAGTAAGCGTACTCATAGAAGCAGTTTTGCCAACATTACCAATGATGTACCTTGTATGTATATCTTGATTCAAAGAGAGTAAGCATACTCATAGAAGCAGTTTTGTCAACATTACCAATGATGTACCTTGTATGTATATCTTGATTCAAAGAGAGTAAGCGTACTCATAGAAGCAGTTTTGCCAACATTACCAATGATGTACCTTGTATGTATATCTTGATTCAAAGAGAGTAAGCATACTCATAGAAGCAGTTTTGCCAACATTACCAATGATGTACCTTGTATGTATATCTTGATTCAAAGAGAGTAAGCGTACTCATAGAAGCAGTTTTGCCAACATTACCAATGATGTACCTTGTATGTATATCTTGATTCAAAGAGAGTAAGCGTACTCATAGAAGCAGTTTTGCCAACATTACCAATGATGTACCTTGTATGTATATCTTGATTCAAAGAGAGTAAGCATACTCATAGAAGCAGTTTTGCCAACATTACCAATGATGTACAGTACCTTGTATGTATATCTTGATTCAAAGAGACTAAGCATACTCATAGAAGCAGTTTTGCCAACATTACCAATGCTGTACCTTGTATGTATATCTTGATTCAAAGAGAGTAAGCATACTCATAGAAGCAGTTTGGCCAACATTACCAATGCTGCACCTTGTATGTATATCTTGATTCAAAAAGAGTAAGCATACTCATAGAAGCAGTTTGGCCAACATTACCAATGATGTACCTTGTATGTATATCTTGATTCAAAGAGAGTAAGCATACTCATAGAAGCAGTTTTGCCAACATTACCAATGCTGTACCTTGTATGTATATCTTGATTCAAAGAGAGTAAGCATACTCATAGAAGCAGTTTGGCCAACATTACCAATGCTGCACCTTGTATGTATATCTTGATTCAAAAAGAGTAAGCATACTCATAGAAGCAGTTTGGCCAACATTACCAATGATGTACCTTGTATGTATATCTTGATTCAAAGAGAAGCATACTCATAGAAGCAGTTTTGCCAACATTACCAATGCTATACCTTGTATGTATATCTTGATTCAAAGAGAGTAAGCACACTCATAGAAGCAGTTTGGCCAACATTACCAATGCTGTACCTTGTATGTATATCTTGATTCAAAGAGAGTAAGCATACTCATAGAAGCAGTTTGGCCAACATTACCAATGCTGCACCTTGTATGTATATCTTGATTCAAAAAGAGTAAGCATACTCATAGAAGCAGTTTGGCCAACATTACCAATGATGTACCTTGTATGTATATCTTGATTCAAAGAGAGTAAGCATACTCATAGAAGCAGTTTTGCCAACATTACCAATGCTGTACCTTGTATGTATATCTTGATTCAAAGAGAGTAAGCATACTCATAGAAGCAGTTTGGCCAACATTACCAATGCTGCACCTTGTATGTATATCTTGATTCAAAAAGAGTAAGCATACTCATAGAAGCAGTTTTGCCAACATTACCAATGATGTACCTTGTATGTATATCTTGATTCAAAGAGAGTAAGCATTCTCATAGAAGCAGTTTTGCCAACATTACCAATGATGTACCTTGTATGTATATCTTGATTCAAAAAGAGTAAGCATACTCATAGAAGCAGTTTAGCCAACATTACCAATGATGTACATGTACCTTGTATGTATATCTTGATTCAAAGAGAGTAAGCATACTCATAGAAGCAGTTTTGCCAACATTACCAATGTTGTACCTTGTACGTATATCTTGATTCAAAGAGAGTAAGCATACTCATAGAAGCAGTTTTGCCAACATTACCAATGATGTACCTTGTATGTATATCTTGATTCAAAGAGAGTAAGCATACTCATAGAAGCAGTTTTGCCAACATTACCAATGATG
This sequence comes from Zoroaster sp. YZ-2022, assembly GCA_029582265.1. Classification (NCBI taxonomy): domain Eukaryota; kingdom Metazoa; phylum Echinodermata; class Asteroidea; order Forcipulatida; family Zoroasteridae; genus Zoroaster; species Zoroaster sp. YZ-2022. The sequence goes on from CM055830.1 coordinate 31,155,986, forward strand.
TACCTTGTATGTATATCTTGATTCAAAGAGAGTAAGCATACTCATAGAAGCAGTTTTGCCAACATTACCAATGATGTACCTTGTATGTATATCTTGATTCAAAGAGAGTAAGCATACTCATAGAAGCAGTTTTGCCAACATTACCAATGATGTACCTTGTATGTATATCTTGATTCAAAGAGAGTAAGCATACTCATAGAAGCAGTTTTGCCAACATTACCAATGATGTACCTTGTATGTATATCTTGATTCAAAGAGAGTAAGCATACTCATAGAAGCAGTTTTGCCAACATTACCAATGATGTACCTTGTATGTATATCTTGATTCAAAGAGAGTAAGCATACTCATAGAAGCAGTTTGGCCAACATTACCAATGATGTACCTTGTATGTATATCTTGATTCAAAGAGAGTAAGCATACTCATAGAAGCAGTTTGGCCAACATTACCAATGCTGTACCTTGTATGTATATCTTGATTCAAAGAGAGTAAGCGTACTCATAGAAGCAGTTTTGCCAACATTACCAATGATGTACCTTGTATGTATATCTTGATTCAAAGAGAGTAAGCGTACTCATAGAAGCAGTTTGGCCAACATTACCAATGATGTACCTTGTATGTATATCTTGATTCAAAGAGAGTAAGCATACTCATAGAAGCAGTTTGGCCAACATTACCAATGATGTACCTTGTATGTATATCTTGATTCAAAGAGAGTAAGCGTACTCATAGAAGCAGTTTGGCCAACATTACCAATGATGTACCTTGTACGTATATCTTGATTCAAAGAGAGTAAGCGTACTCATAGAAGCAGTTTGGCCAACATTACCAATGATGTACCTCGTATGTATATCTTGATTCAAAGAAAGTAAGCATACTCATAGAAGCAGTTTGGCCAACATTACCAATGATGTACCTTGTATGTATATCTTGATTCAAAGAGAGTAAGCATACTCATAGAAGCAGTTTTGCCAACATTACCAATGTTGTACCTTGTATGTATATCTTGATTCAAAGAGAGTAAGCATACTCGTAGAAGCAGTTTTGCCAACATTACCAATGCTGTACCTTGTATGTATATCTTGATTCAAAGAGAGTAAGCATACTCGTAGAAGCAGTTTTGCCAACATTACCAATGATGTACCTTGTATGTATATCTTGATTCAAAGAGAGTAAGCATACTCGTAGAAGCAGTTTTGCCAACATTACCAATGTTGTACCTTGTATGTATATCTTGATTCAAAGAGAGTAAGCATACTCGTAGAAGCAGTTTTGCCAACATTACCAATGCTGTACCTTGTATGTATATCTTGATTCAAAGAGAGTAAGCATACTCGTAGAAGCAGTTTTGCCAACATGATCAATGATGTACCTTGTATGTATATCTTGATTCAAAGAGAGTAAGCATACTCGTAGAAGCAGTTTAGCCAACATTACCAATGATGTACCTTGTATGTATATCTTGATTCAAAGAGAGTAAGCGTACTCATAGAAGCAGTTTGGCCAACATGACCAATGATGTACCTTGTATGTATATCTTGATTCAAAGAGAGTAAGCATACTCATAGAAGCAGTTTAGCCAACATTACCAATGTTGTACCTTGTATGTATATCTTGATTCGAAGAGAGTAAGCATACTCATAGAAGCAGTTTTGCCAACATTACCAATGCTATACCTTGTATGTATATCTTGATTCAAAGAGAGTAAGCATACTCATAGAAGCAGTTTGGCCAACATTACCAATGATGTACCTCGTATGTATATCTTGATTCAAAGAAAGTAAGCATACTCATAGAAGCAGTTTTGCCAACATTACCGATGATGTACCTTGTATGTATATCTTGATTCAAAGAGAGTAAGCATACTCATAGAAGCAGTTTTGCCAACATTACCAATGCTGTACCTTGTATGTATATCTTGATTCAAAGAGAGTAAGCGTACTCATAGAAGCAGTTTGGCCAACATTACCAATGATGTACCTCGTATGTATATCTTGATTCAAAGAGAGTAAGCATACTCATAGAAGCAGTTTTGCCAACATTACCAATGCTGTACCTTGTATGTATATCTTGATTCAAAGAGAGTAAGCATACTCGTAGAAGCAGTTTTGCCAACATTACCAATGCTGTACCTTGTATGTATATCTTGATTCAAAGAGAGTAAGCATACTCGTAGAAGCAGTTTTGCCAACATTACCAATGCTGTACCTTGTATGTATATCTTGATTCAAAGAGAGTAAGCATACTCGTAGAAGCAGTTTTGCCAACATTACCAATGCTGTACCTTGTATGTATATCTTGATTCAAAGAGAGTAAGCATACTCGTAGAAGCAGTTTTGCCAACATTACCAATGCTGTACCTTGTATGTATATCTTGATTCAAAGAGAGTAAGCATACTCGTAGAAGCAGTTTTGCCAACATGATCAATGATGTACCTTGTATGTATATCTTGATTCAAAGAGAGTAAGCATACTCGTAGAAGCAGTTTAGCCAACATTACCAATGATGTACCTTGTATGTATATCTTGATTCAAAGAGAGTAAGCGTACTCGTAGAAGCAGTTTGGCCAACATGACCAATGATGTACCTTGTATGTATATCTTGATTCAAAGAGAGTAAGCATACTCATAGAAGCAGTTTAGCCAACATTACCAATGTTGTACCTTGTATGTATATCTTGATTCGAAGAGAGTAAGCATACTCATAGAAGCAGTTTTGCCAACATTACCAATGCTATACCTTGTATGTATATCTTGATTCGAAGAGAGTAAGCATACTCATAGAAGCAGTTTGGCCAACATTACCAATGTTGTACCTTGTATGTATATCTTGTGTGAGCAATTTCTTTAAAATCATTGGTATATTTGGGATCAACTTGTTTGCACAAAGGGCCCTAGTCAGTACAATAATCCCAAGCGAACAAATGCTCATTCGGTATAATGAAGTTGATACTGGCAACCAGATGGCCCTACTGGTTCTCGATGACTCATTAGAGGGCATCTGCACTAGAGGGCAGCATCTGTACATTCAACAAATGTACTTCCCAAAATGTCATTGATAGATATATACCACATGTAAGGGGTTATCAAAGTACTCCATGACATAACTGTCCAAATCAGTAGCTGTCAATTAAAATCCTTCAATGACCAAACAGAAGCCAAGTTCATCGAGCTGCAAAGCACATTTGCTTTAATAGCAAAAATAAGTCACCAGCCAAATTGCATATAATATATATGGCTTCTGGCAGGTTCTCACCTAAATTTTGCTAAGTAGATAAAATTGCTAAGCAACATAGAGCTGTATTAGAAACAATTGCTTACCAGAACAATTTGCTTAGCGGATATATACTACTCAAAACAATTTAGGAAACACTGATTTTGACTGATTGGACTGATTTTGACCTCTATAGATACTTGCCACGAGTGCAGCTATAGTAGGAGGGTTAAGCCAGAATAAACTCTTGGTGATCTCACAAAAACTTCTAACCAGAAACTTGTTTCTGACATCATATTCTTGACCAGAAACAAGACGGCATAGCTATGCGAAAACGCGAATGCAACCAGAAAATTGTTTTCAGTTTGCGATGTGTTCAATCATCAACGTTTCTCAAAATACACGGTGTAATTCATTTTTTTTGCAAAATAGAACTTACTCGTGAGTGCTAGTAATAAACTTGAAAGATATACTGGTATACGAACTATCATTCCATCATGTTTTAACAAATAATTAACAAAACTTTCGTTGCTTTTTACAATCCGCCATCTTGAAACCAAGCGTAACCGATCATAAACTTCGGTTGACGTTTGGCCAGAACAATGATGTCATCACAGCACAACCGAACTTGCGAAAACACTTAACCAACGCCCAAAGCCCAAACATGTTTCTGGTTGCGGTCGCGAAATGACAATGGTTGGTTTCTGTACATATCTCTTGATTCATATAAAGTATGGATGCATTTACAGACATTTTATCAAAAGTATAAACTGGCTTTAAGACATCAATTCCACAGAAAACCTTTGGTGCTTTTGATCAAAGCAAATTCACAAATTTTTCCAGACGTGTGGGCTCTCAATGGTCTAAATCTCTCACACGTTTTTTGATCTTCATTAAGTTTGAATGCACGTAATTAACTTTTTCCACAAGTGTGGATGAGCTGTTAACACTTTCCAGAAAAACAAACGATGACTTTTACACCCACAAATTAGGTTGAGGTCAGAGGCAATAACTAGGGGGTCAAAGCCCAAAAAAAGTACAGAGGATGAATAAATCATGAGGAAAGGAGACCAAATGTCTGGAAAAACAAGTCTAGCAATGACTTGGAATATTTATAAGGACATGTTTATTCCAAATTTGGCAAATTTTTGAAATATGAAAAGGCAATTCATTTGATGGAAGGCTGCTTTGCTAGAAAATTTCTGAAAAACTTATGCTATCTCTCTCTCTATGTGGCAGAATCCATCCGCTAAATTTAGATTTTTGTAGTGACAAACTGTTTTAGATATCATTCGATGGCAATGATTATTTGTATTGGCCTTTAAATAAATAGATTGAAGAAGCTTTTTAGGTTATTTATGTTGATTTTATGAATTCTGTAATGATTTTCATCTTGTTATTTTCGTTTGCAGCCATCTTGGATCTCATGTATCCACTGCGCGAGCAGGATCAGCAAATACAGGATCAGGATCAGTAAACTGTCTAAACCATACAGACTGTCTGGTGATCGAGATCCGGATATGTGTGAAACAAATAGACCCAATGTAATTCCACCATCCCTCGATAGTAACATGTACACAAACCTTGAGATCCATATTCTGAGAGACCAGCCATTCACTGATGAAGAGCTGCGGGTCCCTGGCAAATCCTAGCATGAACTCCCTCTGTATCTTCAGCTGGTTGATGGTCTCCACAGTCTCATGGATCTAAGAAATGCAAAAAAAACCACAAAAAAACAGGACAGAACACTGAATGAATGTGGGTCTTAACTGGGGGAACAATTTCAGGGGTGTGATTTGACAAAAGTAAAAGATCCTGAAAAATGGGTAGCTGGCCTGGGTCTCCCTTTGGTCTAGAGGACAAAGTCCCCCCTGAACCTCCTGTGGGTAGCAGGCCTGGGTCTCCCTTTGGTTTAGAGGACAAAGCCCCCTGAACCTCCTGTGGGTAGCAGGCCTGGGTCTCCCTTTGGTCTAGAGGACAAAGCCTACCTGAACCTCCTGTGGGTAGCAGGACTGTGTCTCCCTTTGGTTTAGAGGACAAAGCCCCCTGAACCTCCTGTGGGTAGCAGGCCTGGGTCTCCCTTTGGTTTAGAGGACAAAGCCTACCTGAACCTCCTGTGGGTAGCGGGCCTGGGTCTCCCTTTGGTTTAGAGGACAAAGCCCCCTGAACCTCCTGGATGTTTAATTTTAGAGGATTTACAGACTCTCCACATCCCCACAAATGAGAAACAAGAGGTTTGGACACAATACAGGCTACTTCTTTCTTTCCTTGGTGGCTACTTTTCTTTTGGGAGATTTGTAAAAAATCCTGAAATCAGGAAAAATCCTGAGATATCACAGGCCTGCAATTTATATTTCAACTCATTCACAATTACTTTCATTTCTCTAAAGGAATAAAAGTTGATTGTGGGGTCTTTACCGTAGGATCAAGACTAAGGGGTCTTAAAGGAATCAACATGGCATGGAATTGGAGTCCTATATTACCGCTGCTGCTGCATATGAGCCAGTAATTTTCAGTCACTGTGTTCATCTTAAACTAGGACACCGTAGCATCAACAACAGATCAAAACAACAGCCGGCAAGATCGCTCCCATCATCAAACAACAAAGACAGATGTTCAAGAAATATAACAGTTAACAATAGTCCTGATGACCCCGGGAAGTTGTCTCTTCCTATAAACTCTAATTGTCTCTGATGTCTTCTTCAATTAGGGACTGAGGCAACGTGTTTATTTGGCACTAAGCCTATGCCTGATTGTGATATCCGCTGGCGTTTCCGTTGCGAAAGGGTGTGATGCGTCTGCCTATCACAATTAATTAACGCATCACACTCACGACAAAAACCATACCCTATCTGCCATTGGCTGCTGTTCATGATGTTCGGAGATGTGAGCTTACTTTGAAGGAAGATGACCAACAGATGTTTCAAGCATTACAGTGCAATGGAGCTGTAAATAGGTTCTTGTGTGACATTGTGACTACAAAACTTTTAATGGGAGCCAAGGTCAAGTTAGGCATCTGCTCTGGCAGTTGAGGGTGAATGTTTTACTTTCTCTAGAGATGATTGGTTGTCAGAAGTATACGCCTATGAAGTGTTTTTAAATATACACACCAAGTGTATGCACCACACTCTCATGGTGTCAAAACCAACATGACAAGGTTCATAATGAAAACCAAATCCACATGTTGATATAATTGGAATTTTAATTAAGGGGTCAATTTCATAGAGGTAAGCAAATATTTTTGCTAAGCAATATAAAACAAACTACCAGCCAAAATGCATACATTTTGTATGAAAGTATGAATTTTTCTGGTAAGCAATTTTGTCTGCTTATGAAAATTGGCCCAGGTCACAGAGGAAGAAGGTGGGTGGAATATCACGAAATCAACCTGGGGCCAAATTCATAGAACTGCTAAGCAGATAATTTTGTTTTCTGATGGTACTTGTGTCCTTGAGCAAGACACTTTACTGTAATTGCTTCTCTTCACCCAGGAGTATAAATGGGTACCTGTGAGGGTAGAGATGGTTATTGTGTTTGATTAGCCGTGTAGCACCAAAAGGTTGCACATTGGCTGTATACTCCCCAGGGAGCTGAGAAAGATTATATGAATGATATTGGCCCAGTGACCAGGGGAAATAGTGTAAAGCGCATTGGGACATTATGTGAAATGCGCTATATAAGAATGAAATATTATTAAATATCCAATAATTATTGGTCATCCACTGTGGAGACCTGAGGTGCTGCTCGCCGTCTTCTTGAACCCACAAAACCAACCATCAGAACCCTTCAGACAGGGCGGAGGCCTGTGTAACACCTACAGATCACAGATGACCTTAACATCCTTAAACACGATCAGGCTGTTTGTGCTGCCCGAAATCGAGCTGGGTGGTCACAACGTCTCAAGTCGCAGGAGAGTTACGACTCAAGTAGCATCAACTTGATGATGATGATTGCTACAGCCCTGATTAAAGTATAAGGTTGAACCAGTCACCTAGCTGATGAAGGAATGACTATGCAAAAAAAAAAAAAAAATTAGTCAAAAAATATTGAATTTGGTTTAAACAGGAAGTAGTCGATTTGTTATCTTGGTACCAAGATAATTGCAGAGACACTTTTCAAGCAGGGGAGAGCATGCATAAAGGATAAAATTAGTGAAGTGCCCCCTGGTCTGAGAAATAAAAAAATAGCTGCTTATAGGTCATTTCATACACAATTTGTTTCTGGAATGCAAGTTACCAATGAGAGCATGATACCAATAATGGCCAGTGTGCCGAAGCTCCGCACTTTCTCTCAAATTTGAACAGAAGAACGAACTCAAATCATTCTTCTAAAAATCGAGCAGTTACCTGTAGTACCAATAAAGACACTGCTAGCAAGCGACTTCAGTCTTGATAAGCTGTTGGAAACGAGGAATATCAAATTCGACGCCGTAAAGTACCATGAGCAATCAAATGTTCAACATGGCGACAGAGATGCTGGTACTATCACCGATAAGATAAGTTTTGCCGATTTGACTATGAAGGCACGCAGATCCATTGAGGCTACTGCTGATGATATTTGGGAACTTTGCATGTACATGTACATGTACATGTTTAAGTAAAAGTAAAAAATCCTGAAAAATAGGTAGCGGGCCTGGGTCTCCCTTTGGTCTAGAGGACAAAGGAGGATTTGGAGGATTTACAGACTCTCCACATCACCACAAACAAGAAACTACAGGTTTGGACACAATAGAGGCTACTCCTTTCTTTCCTTGGTGGCTACTTCTCTTCTTTCAAGAACATTTTTAGGCACAGGGAGATTTGTAAAAGAATCCTGAAATCAGGAAAAATCCTGATAAATCACATGCCTGGTTTATTCATATAAACAGTTTCCCAAAATCATGTCTGAGTAGCGTTTCAAATTCACAAAGAGCAAAACAACCTAGAAATACAATGGTGTCACAGTGCAATGACAATGAGACAGGCACCATGACACCTGAACTATATACAGAAATCAACATAGAACCCGCTGGTGATGAGACCAATCTAGTGTATTTCCACACTATTCTTGCGGCGTTACCCAGTTATAGGTTGATATCAAAAACTTGGATGTGAAATTCTCTTGTCAAATATATTGTCTTGTTAAATATACCTTTTACATTTTAGTTTTTCTAATTTAACCTGTCTTATGCAATTCAATATCATCACAGTTAACATAGCATGGAATCGGAGTGCTAGTTTTAGATTATAAATTCAGTGACTGAAAATAATACCCCACATGATAAGGTCATGTTACAGTTAATAATAATAATGTGTGGACTTATATAGCGCACGTATCCACCAACTGAGTGGTGCTCAAGGCGCATTATATTATTACCCCTGCTCATCAGGCTCATAAATCATTCCTGAAACCATCTCAGCTCCCTGGGGAATACACAGCTCAATTGCTGCCATTACAGCGCATATAGGGCTAATCAACCAACTCTGCCCTCACAGGTACCCATTTAACCCCTGGGTGGAGAGAAGCAATTATGGTTAAGTGTCTTGCTCAAGGACACAAGTGTCACGGCTGGGATTGATGCTGCACAAATGAGCATAAATGATGCTGGTGCATCACTGTGTTCTTCTTAAACTAGGACACCAATTCCATGCCCAGTTGAAAGTCTGCTCCGACCGTGACGATATTGTCACTTTAATCATATGCTGAATAAGTATTCCTGAATGATTTAAGACCGGAAGACGCTGTGTGATTCAGTATAAAGTTGTACCACCATCATGAAGGCCTCATGATTAAAGATGTCTCACCCGTGTTTTATTGACAATATTTTTATTTGTTTTCATTGGAACATTGATAATTTCCTTTGAGAAAAGATAACAAATACATGTACTCTGAAATTAGATTTTTCACACAAAATTGCGAGAAGCTTGTTTTTACGGTAAAAAAGTGTCAAAATTAATTTATAAAGGGACTCGAGGGACATATTTGCTGTTAAACCATGCTTCTCATGATTATTTTGAGAAATGTGCCATTTAAGAGCATTTGCTTTCAAGCATAATACCGTACCCTAGGATATCAGCTACTACCTCAGTGACATTTGGTGACCCCTACCACAGACTGAAGGATCTTCTATATCCAAAGTCCACGACCCACCCCAGACTGAGGGATCTCTTACATCCTAAGTCACCCACCCTCCCTCCCACTGTGCTTATTACCAACTAATTCAGTTCAGTGAGCACACACTCTTTTCCCCCCACTCCAAGGATCCCAGTTACACCAACTCCCACCTGCGCGCTAATGCACTTAATCCTCCAGCATCCAGTGTTAGCACAAATCCTCCAGCAGTCTTTAAGCAGCAGTGTCTCCCAGAGGCCGGCATTCTCCTGAAGATGATCAGAGCATACTGATCGAAAAATCGAGTTGGAACCCAGATAATTTTTTCACATGGTGTCACCGCAAACAGTCTTTACTTATCCTTTTCACCATGCAAAGCTACAAGTCTTACTACATGGTGTCACCACAAACAGTCTTTACTTATCCTTTTCACCATGCAAATCTACAAGTCTTACTACATGGTGTCACCACAAACAGTCTTTACTTATCCTTTTCACCAAGTAAAACTACAAATCTTACTACATGGTGTCACCACAAACAGTCTTTACTTATCCTTTCACCATGCAAAGCTATAAATATTACTCATTTGTTTTCCCTTCTTCAGGTATAATAGCAATGTTTTGATGAAAATTTCTGGAAATTGTCATGAAAACGCTGGTGATATATCTTTAAACATTACTCTCTCATTATGGCACGTAAATACTCCTGGGTAGGATGTGAAGCCTAATTTCCTGTAATGGTTGGGGAAGGAAGAAGGGGGTGTGTGTGTGACAATGACACCGGCTGTATCACCACATCAACCGCCAATTCATTCGGTGTGAATTACAAATCTGTTTAGAGATGATCCGTATCCTGAATACGAGTTAAACCAAGATGAAAGAAACCAGCTGTCATGGCTGTAGGAAAAGAGTCACTAACACTGGCAACAATTACATTGGGATGGATTTGAACCATTGATTTCAAGCTAGAGATGGGATACCATTTTAATCTTCTGTGTATGAGAATCAAGCCCATACATTGGCGGATCCAGGGTGGGGAAGCGGAAGGTCAAAGGGGGGGGGGGGGCATGTGCATCTACCCTGTTCCCTTAATCCGTGCCTGAGCCAAGTTGAGAGTAAACAAGTGTGAAAAAAGAAAATGTCGCTGCTTGAAATGAAACATCAACCTCAACAACAAAACACAAGAAAGGCAACAACAAACAACATTAACATGATCAAAAACAATGACATTAATCGCAGCATATGCAACAACAAATTACTTGGTGTATCACATCAGCCTGAATAATATTTAAATTCCAATGAGGAAACAAATCAACTCGACCAGCAAGTAAAATGTTGTGAATAATGAACCATGTCAAAATACTGATCATGCATTGTACATCCGACAAAGTGTAATGGCTTCCGTATGTTAGAATAATTATGCCATCCGGTGACAGCATATGACAGATTACATACACGTATGATAGGATTTATGGATGGATTTACATTGGTGAATTAGGAAATGATTGATAACGGTCTTGCAACCTAATACCGAATCACGTCTTTACACAGTGCCAGACAATGATCGTAGTACTGATTCATTGAATGAAAGAGGCCAGACTATTTTCCTTCAAGCCTCAGTCGGGTCTTTTAGACTTGACTGAGCAAGATGGCTGTAGCATTGGCAGCACCAGGGAGGAAGGAAGAAGATTGATACCATCATCAGCTTAACACCAGGGGTCAATTTCATAGAGCCGCTAAGCAGCCAATTTTTTGCTTACTGTGTGTTTTCATTTCATATCGTTGCTATAAACTGTAAAGCACTGAGAAAGGTATGCTAACTTGCCGGCCGTTATTGCTAGCAAACTTGGATGGCAGAAGTACTAGTGCGTGTAGTAGCGTTACATTAAAGCACAAGCCTCAAAGCATGACTGTAAATCTTCGGCATAATGTATCCAATGAAATCCCTTGAATGGTATGTCAAGAGCCTGTCCGCTATTTTTTTTTCTGCAGCATACTTCGTCAATAAGTAAAACTTGTAGCTTTGCATGGTGAGAGGATAAGACAGACTAATTGCGGTGACACAATGTGAAATTCTCAATTGAGTCGTCAATGGCTTAGAAATTGGCATAGAAATCTAATTTAAAAAAGGTTCTTTAACCCTAACCACCCCCAAATCCTGCAAAATCCTCCAAGGGGCACTTTTTGGGAAAAATTCAACACTGTTTGAAACTGGTACTTTCACCTCTTCAAATAGGACAAAATTACTTCCTGGCAAGAAGTACAGGCCATAAGTACTGAATATGAAAGATCAACGAAAATGCATGGTGTGTTTTGAAGATAAGGGCATGTTTCCTAAAGTGCACTGATGGATTGTGGAGGATTCAGGAAGGTTCCTAGCCAGAATACCTAGGGGGTTAGGGTTAATAATTAATTCACCGTCGAATTCAAATGGCATGGTAGTCCAGAAGCTACTGAGTTCAAGACTAGGTTTTTCAACATTTTCATAATTTTTTTTAATACGTTTTTGTTTAACTACAAAATAAATTCAGAAGCAAAGACTTTCTATATAATAGTAATTCATACAGTTTGACGAAGTGTACTGTAGAAAAAAAAGAGAAAAAAAATCGCAGGCTGTCCAGATGCTGATAGGATAAAGACAAGGGATCACTCTAATAAGATTCCTGCCTGTAATGAAACACATATAATCAACAGAGGGTGCTTCAAATGTAATTCAAGAGTTACATGGTCTATACCTTGTTATCAAGAGTGGCGATTTCTTGCTGGCTAGCGGTGGAGAGGAGGAAGGATTTCATCTGTTCCTTCAGTGTATCATCCTGCAGAAGACAGAAACAGATACCATTATGGCATTGTAACAAAACCAAAAAATCCTTATAAATGCCTATTCACACCGTGCATGAGCCGTTGAGGGCACATGTTGTTAGACCACTGTGGATGATAGGGCAGCGATAGTGCATCGCGTTTGGAGTATTTTGCAGTTGATGTGCGGACGGACGCACGGAATATCTCCAGCAATCTTTGGCTGGCAGAAGTGCACGTGCGCTTAGTACCATAACATACATGTATGTGCATAAAGTGTATGCACAGTGCTCATACTACGCAAAAGTTGCTATCATGAAGACACTGCATGGGTGCAAATTCATTGTTAGAGGGCTACGATGTGCACTAAGCAGATAGCACTGTAGCTTGTACGCCTGAAGAAATCTGTGAAGAGAAGATGTAGATATGGGAGGGAAACCTCAGACAAATATTCAAATATTCATGTATGCTAATTAATCACACTCTGAATATTCAGGCATGCTAATAGCAAAAATAGGTTGCCAGTCCAATTGTCATGTAATGTACGATACTCCTGGCAGGTTAAGAGCTAAATTTTGAGCAGAGAATTTTGCTCAGCAGTATAAAACAGACTACCAGCCACAATGCATGCATTTTGTATGAAAGTTTGGCTGGTAACACTGGTCTACAGCCAAAATGCTTCCGAAACAAATGAAGTCAAACTTGACTAATTATGGGTCACTGAGAATGGAAATGATGCTTAAAATTGTTGATTGGCTCTAGTTTTCAAGATCTACATGTACATGTGTACACGGAATAGCGTATGATAATTCATGATTAAAAATCTGCTATGTACACCATATACATAGTACGTAAAATGTAAAAACTTAAATATCTTGGAAACAGTAGCCAATCAGCAATTTTAATTGTCATATTTGAATTTAGCACATCAAAATCCATAATAAACAGCACATTTTATCTCCGAAGCAAACAACTTTTACAAAATTGTTGACCAGTGTCAATCTGGTAAGCAATGTTTTTCTGCTTAGCAGCTCTGTAAAATTGGCCGCTAGTCTTAGCGGGTGATCTAGTAGGGACTGAAAACTACATCCGCATTTTGACTTGGGAATGGAACCCAGGTGCACAACACATATGACTTTCTAATGTTACTGAATTGAGTGGATTTTGATATTCTGATATAAATGTTGTGCAATGGATTATCCACTCTAGTCTTCCGTCTTTTTCATTCAACTTATGAAACGGTTTTTGTGCCATTCTGAATGTGCCATAGATCCTTTTTTTTTTACTAGAGTGGTTCATTTGAATTATTACTGCCTTTAGCTATTACTTGTGTTTGATGTTTGTGTCATGAATTTCTGTCTTCAAGAAAGCAGAAAATCATTTTGGAAATTTCCCTCATTTAACTTCAACTAGGAATGTTTAATTAGTTTGAGGGATGTTTGATATCATCATTAACTTTACACCAAGTATAAAGTCTAATGTAAAACTGTCATCATTTATGTTTTTCAAGATTACAAACAGTGTAAATAGTGGTTTTAAATATATGCGCAAAAAATACAATTATCTCCTGAAATATTTGTCTGAAGAGGTAACAAGATGGGAAAAATATATTCATGATTAACCCTAACCCCCTAGGTATTCTGGCTAGGAACCTTCCTGAATCCTCCAAAATCCATCAGCGCACTTTTAGAAACATGCCCTTATCTTCATATAATGCACCATGCATTTTCGTTGATCTTTCATATTCAGCACTTATGGCCTGTACTTCTTGCCAGGCAGTAATTTTGTCCCATTTGAAGAGGTGAAAGTACCAGTTTCCAATAGTGCTGAATTTTTCCCAAAATGTGCCCCTTGGAGGATTTTGCAGGATTTGGGGTAGTTAGGGTTAATAAGGAAATTGTTGTAACAAATCAGGCTATATAATTTGAATGTTTACTCAATAATTGACAGGCAGTCTGACTGCCTAATGATGCAAAACTGTAAAGACACTTAATGAATGATAGATATGTATTTGCTATGGCCATGGCCGGGTGATGTTTCTAGGCCATTCCCAGGGACGTTGACACGTCCAATAAAACTGAAAAACCACCTGGGAGCTAATGTTCATTGAGCTGCTAAGTGGAATTTTCTTTTAAGCATAGCAGGAATGTTTACTTTGTGTAAATTGTCAGTCAGGCCTGTACACTATGTTCTGTTGCGGGAAGCCAACAAAGCAGGATACTACAAGAGTTTAGCCCAACAAACCTTCTACCATCACAACATTTTAAGTATTACACATGGTGGTCTGAAAGTCTCAAGTCTTCTGGGAAATGCTTTACGTAAAGTTTAAGTACAGACTATTTTCATTAAGATGTTGCACAATATGGTTTCCCTGCCATTTGGAATTGCCATCAGCTCTGAATCATGAACCTTGTGTATCTAAAAAAAGAACGTCACTAACTCTCTGAGGTCCATCACTATTTTTAGAGGCTTGTTTGACCAAGTGTGGCCCGTTTGACCAAGCGTGGCCCGTTTGACCACAGGACACAGCGTGATGCAGATGGAGTCAGACAGAGCAAACAAAGCATCAAACTTTAGGGATCTTATGGAATTTATGCTACATGGAAATGTCTAGAATTAAAGGGACAATATCATCATCAACAGGGCCCAATTTCATAGAGCTACTAAGCAGAACATTTTGCTAAGCAATATAAAACAGACTACCAGCCAATTTACACACTCTTTGTATGACAGTTTGGCTTGTAACCAACAAATTCTGCTAAGCAAATGATTCTGGTGAACAAGTTTTTCTGCAGCTCTATGAAATTGGCCCCAGAGCATGGAATCGTGCTAGTTTTAGATCAGCTCAGTTACTCAAAATAACACAACACATGGGTCAATGGGTCAAATTACTGCTGCTGCTGCATAAATGAGCCAATCATTTTCTGTGTTCACCTTGAAGTATGAGATTGATTCCATGCCCTGTCGAAAGTCTGCTCTGATCGTGACGATAATGTCCCTTCAAGTTAATATGCTATTTCTAATGGTCACGACAGGGCAGTTCCACAAATTAGGGCCGAAAGGGTCGTTGTCACCCAGGGTACTCCCCAATGGTATCCAGTCAATCACAAAATGTCCTCTATCTTACATAGGATTGAGATTGGCTGGGTACCATTAAAACAAAATGTAACCAATCTCAAAATCAGCGGAAAAAGTATTTGGGCAAATTATGAAATTCAGAGAAAATGATTGTGTTCCAGGTGTTTAACGGCCATGGTAATCAATACATGATATTTAAAACACCCGTTTTCAGGAGCAGCAAATGGTATTTGATAACACTACCCACTTAATATTGGAAAAGTATTTGCTTATCATCCCAACAAATACAGAAATAAAAACCACATTACAATAAGTCACTGATATTTTGTTCCACAAACTAGAGTGAGAAAACCACTGAGTGCATGGGTGACCCAATTTTGTGGTTGACTTGTTTAAGTGGCAGATCTAGATCTATGGATGTTGCTGAGTTCCCCCTTTACCTTGGCCCCATTGATTGAATCCAACCTATATGAGTAATTGTAGCCACATGAGTATTAAACTGATGTTTGGTGGCTTTTGTAGCCCAAAACAGTACCATCAATTTGTGGTTCTGTGAGTCACTTTTCCATACTATGGACACTGGACGTGTGATACATGCATTGTGTTGTACTGTGGAGTGTCGTGGCCGAGCGGTCTAGCTTACCGGACTCAAGTTCTGGTGTTAGCAGCAGAATGTGGGTTCGAATCCCGGCCGTGACACTTGTGTCCTTGAGCAAGACACTTAACCATAATTGCTTCTCTCCACCCAGGGGTTAAATGGGTACCTGTGAGGGCAGAGTTGGTTGATTAGCCCTATATGCGCTGTAATGGCAGCAATTGAGCTGTATACTCCCCAGGGAGCCGAGATGGTTTCAGGAATGATTTATGAGCCTTGTGAGCCTTATGAGCAGGGGTAATAATATGCGCCTTGAGCACCACTCAGTTGGTGGATACATGCGCTATATAAGTCCACACATTATTATTATTTATTATTACTGTTACTGACTTGAGCTGTTGTCTGTTACAACATTCTGTATTTGGCTTTGGATAGTGGTAGCTTGGTACATTTTGGATAAGTTTCTGTATGCGTCTATGGCAGTTTTTTCACATTGTGACCATCAGTCTATTTTGGACAAATGCCTCATTCTCAAATAGCTGTGTTTGATAACCACTGTCATAGTTTACAATGATTAACACTACAAGCAAAATTGTAGGAGTGGACCATTGATAAATACGGTTTCCCCAAATATGGTAAACAGGTTATTGGGGAAAACAAAAGTGTTTAAAGTGGAGGGAAGAATTCAAGGAGTACACTTTGCACAATGATGCGAGAAGTCATTGCTTCAATGCCAACTCAAGGACCCTGTACAATAGTACTATTCAGCGGCGTAGCCAGGACTTTTTCAGTGGGGGGGCATTGCTTTTCAGTGGGGGGCCCAGGGGGTATGGGTTTTTCCCTTTTCTTTTTCTTTTCTGTTTTTTGGGGCACTATGAGGATTTTTCGTGGGGGGACACCTGGGGGAACACTGGAAATTTGTGGGGGGGGGGCACGGTTGAAAATGTGTACAAATCAAATGGGAACAAAAGAAGGGAACAAAAGAAGGGAACAAAAGAAGGGAACAAAAGAAGGGAACAAAAGAAGGGAACGGTTTACAAAGAGAGATCCTCGGTTTACACCATAAACAGATGCGTTTTCTTCAAGATTCATGAAAACAAAATTGGGAAAATGTGCCGCCTTCTCTGATGGCCAAATCCTGGATCCACCACTGATAACTAGATGGACTCAGGCTAAATCTACACACAGATTCAAGATTGTTTCACACATCACCTTTCAGATACGACCTTCTAAGCAATTCTAAGTCAAGATGTTGTTGTATTAATCAGATATAATGGATGCTTTAATGAAATATCAATCCCTCTTCATTTAGGCACCTTCTCAAAACTATTCCCCTCAGTTGATTTTTAAACCCGCAAAGTATTCCCAAGCTGTCCAAATATATTGCGGATAAGTTATAAACATATTGCGGGTAAATGTGTGCTTTTTATCGGGGGAAAATCTATCTAGGAATCCACCCGCAACGTTTCCACAATGATATACCCTTTGCGGAAAGACTTTCCCACAACTTATCCTGGAACAGATTTGAGAACGTGCCTTAGGGTGAACAGAGGAATGCGTCTTACCAATCTCAAGTAATATTCTTTTTATTTGCTCCATTTGGAATGGGCTCAGTGTCCCAAATGAAGGCAATAATTCCACAGAGATGACACAGTCCACCAATGGTGCATGTCAGTCTGTGTAGGTGTATGTGTAAATGTATCCCATCGTGGGTGTGCGGTGAGTCGAGCTTGTCTAAACGCACAGGAAATGATGCACTAAGACTCCCCCATTTTAAAAAGCAGGTGTCTACACTGCGGCGCTCTCTACATGTTCGGCTTCTTGCCGAGCATTGACATGGCACAAGGGGGGGGGGGTTGTTAACGGGTGAATGGCGGTGAACTGGGGAAACGATCGGTAGTAGATTGCTCAGGAGTGACGGGATATGGATGTGCGTGGATTGATTGTCTTAAAAATGTACATATTTTTATTTTAAGAGCATGGAATGGTGCCATCTGCTAGTTAAATTGATCAGTGTGACGTCGTGAAATCAACCGAGTAGAAGTATAGATAACCAGGACTGTAACCTTCAATTATCATGCAAATGTGACCAGTGTTGTAGTCAAGATATTTTTGAGGAGTGGCTGGTGAATTGTTTTGAAGGGATGTATAGACTAAAAACTCTTCAAATGAGAGTATGAATGAACTGCTTTTGGTTGAGGGGAAAAGGCCTTCTATGGAAGGGAGAAATGGTCAAGGTCTCCTGTGGGTTGAGTGGGAAAGGTCTTCTTGGAAAGGTGAAATGGTTAACTTAACTGCTATGGAAATCAATACCATATAAGCTGGTACAGACTTCAATAGGCTGCAACAGAAATATTCTTGTGGTAGATTAATAGATTAGGTGTTGAAGTAACCTTTTTTGTGTTTTGTTTGTCCAAACTGTATTTTCAATTAGAGAAAATTGTTAATTTCATTGCTGTTTTTCATCCCCCATCCCCCATCCCCCATCCCCCTCCCCCCATCCCCCTCCCCCCTCCCCCTCCCCCATCCCCCATCTCCCCATCTCCCCATCTCCCCATCTCCCCATCTCCCCATCTCCCCATCTCCCCCTCCCCATCCCCCTCCCCCTGCCAGCTGCCATGGCAACGTGACGTCACACTTTGGAAGAGCCAACCAATGACCATATGGGCAGTGCCCTTTGAAGTGTTAGAAAAAACAAACAACAATTGAACAGGCAATCAGCCGAACATCTTTTATTGGGCCTTATTATGTGGCCTTGAGGGAGGTTTATAGAGCAGGTGATTCCCAAGAAATATATCGGTGAAGAATTATCCCCTTCCTGTATGTCACTGCCGTGCGTAAAACCAACCATCCATTCCCCCCCAGTTATGTATGTGATGAGCCAGTGTCCACGCATCACACCTGCCCCATTAATGATCAATTCCTGTGTACGGGAGAAATGAATGGCAGGGGCGCCCGCCAGTCTGGCCGTTGTAGGTACAGCACCTGCCGCTCCCGGTCGCCGATTACGGGGACAGTGCAGAATGTCAAGTCAGGGGTATGATTGCGACTGGCTAGTGTGCCCTTCACTCGGCAGGAAATGATGTGAATATTAAAGACACTAAATTCGACCACTAGTGTTCATGTAACGATAGCAATGCAAGGCATGTAGTATACATTAGGTTTAAGAAGGGGGGGGGGCGGCTTCAGCCATGGAACCCCCTTCACCTCTATCAGGGGCGGATCCAGAAAAGGGGGGCACACAGCCAAAGAAGGGAGAACAATTTGCTAATAGATGATAAATTTTGAATTCGTGTACACGGTTGATTTTCCAAAAGGTGGTTCACACATTCCCCTTTAACTCCCCTTTGACCCCCCACTGACCCTAACCCTACCTGACCCTAACCCTAACCTTACCTGACCCTAACCCTACCTGACCCTAACCCTACCTGACCCTAACCCTACCTGACCCTAACCCTACCTGACCCTAACCCTACCTGACCCTTACCCTAACTGAACCTAACCTAACCCTCTGGATGCATTATCCATATCCATCTAGTACTGTAAAACTGGTAATTTTCACGCGAGTAATTTTTCGCGCTCAGCCACCCTACCGACACATTCGCGGGTTGTTGCTTTCGCGCACGGTAAATATTTGACTTGTAAAAGTAGTACAATGCACACGATGTGGTTGACACGTATTTACCACTTCAAAAGGTGACCTAATTATAGTGCCGAAGTCGTGCCGAAGTCGTGCACCGGTGCTACGCACAATGCTTATATACATGTATGTACACGTAGGTACGTCTTCATTACGGGGCCGGGGGTAGAGGTCATGGCTATAATTAGGGCAGAGGGCTTTCCCCACTTGAATCCACCGGGCGGGTAATAAATTCGCGCTGTCTAATCATTACGCGAAAAGTGCAAAAATAAATGTTGCGCGAAAATTACCAGTTTTACAGTAGAATATAGTGTAGTTGTTGTCCTTTGTCTGTGTTAGTCCATTGTTGGTTTAGTAATTGTTGTTTTTCTTTGTGAACATGCATGTGCATTGAGACCCACTTTATATTTTGTTCACAGGTGGCTTGACCACGGGCCTTCATGGTTCATTCAACTTTATTTTTATCTCTGTCTCAATGCGCGTGCATGTTATCAAGGGACCATTGCCTACAAGCTTTGCTTCATAAATGGATCCCTCTGCAGTATCACTTTTGCTTTGTATCTATTCTTAAATTTTTTCAGTAATATCGTTTTCTTGTACTTTACTTTTCTTGATTGATATTGTCATTACTGTCTTGATACTGTGGAAAATAAATGAACCTATGAACCTATGAACCTATGAACCTATAATGTATTGGGAATCATTATTATTGTCTTGCATTCAGCAAACCTGACAAAGATTGCTTCAGCATGATAAAGGTCGATTGGCAAAATGCCGACAACTACACGATGAATAAGTTCAGTTGGTAGAGCATTACTTAAAAACACTTATCCATGAGTTAATGATTTGAATTCGGTGTAACTCAATCTAAATGCTATCTCAATTACGAAGCAAATACTATTAAAGCCACGATTAGTACACTACAGGTAAATTAATCTAACCGATAATCGCTTGAAAACTGCCTACGTCTGAACAGTTTTAATACATGAGGCTTACTTGGTCTAAGGTTGACTATGGTATCAATCTTCCTTTGAAATCTTTCTGTCTGAGGCATTTTCATTTTAGGACAATTAGTTCAATACTTTCCCAACTGAATTTTGGGAATCTGAACAAAAAATTCAATTTTACAATCAATAAACGAAAAATCTGAATGCATTATCATAACTTTTTTATTAACCCTAACCTTCACAAATCCTCCAAAATCCTCTTTGCTAAAGTGAAGGATTTTGAAGGATTGAGGTTACATGCTACATGCTCTTTGCTAAAGTGAAGGATTTTGGAGGATTGAGGTTATTAGACATATTTGCCTTTCCATGGTACATGTACATCCATGTTTGTTGCAGTGATTGCAAGGTCAGTGCTTGGGTCAGTGGACACTGTTTATTGCTCCATGCATGCAGGGAGGGTCCCTGGCCATGTACATGTATCACAGATTAGAAACACGTGTGTTCATACATGTCATGTGCTTGCTTTACTATTGAAGAATTTTGGAGGATTCAGGTTATGTGTAAGCAAATGGGCCTAAGGAGTTAGGAAGGATTCAGGTTATGTGTAAGCAAATGGGCCTAGGGAGTTAGGGAGGATTCAGGTTATGTGTAAGCAAATGGGCCTAGGGAGTTAGGAAGGATTCAGGTTATGTGTAAGCAAATGGGCCTAGGGAGTTAGGAAGGATTCAGGTTATGTGTAAGCAAATGGGCCTAGGGAGTTAGGGAGGATTCAGGTTATGTGTAAGCAAATGGGCCTAGGGAATTAGGGTTAATGACACAATGAATTAAGCTGAATCTTTCACAGGTTGGATTCTCTACATCTCTTGAATCCTTCTGTATGCATCTATGCAGACATTTTACCAAAAGGTGTAGCAGTACAGGGACATGTTTGAATGCTAATAATTATTCATAAATGCCCAAGACAGTTAAAGCAATCTGATTGAACAAAGTATAGTGGGGGATGTAGTAACGGCCGGTAAAATGTTTGGGGGCAATGGGTGGTCGTGTGAGGGTGGCTTTACAAAACTTTAGCATGCAGGACTTTTCACCACAATTCTCAATATAGGAATGGTGGCAACTTCACCACAACCCAAGCTTCTGAATGAACAAAAATGAAGAAGATTTAAAGCTTTGAAATATATTCAAAGTACAAACCATGGAAAGTTTGCGGTAGCATGCTAGAAATTCTTTCTTTGGAGTTGAATAGAACCTTTTTGAAATGAAAAGAACTGGTGGTTTTATTGCCTCAATGTTTTCAATCAGTATAATTGCCTTTTGTCTATCATCAAGATGAGGCAACTAAAATATTTCAGCCACGTCAAGAGACACAACTGCATTCAAAAATCATTGCTTGAGGAATGCATGGAAGGGAAACACGACCGTGGACGTCAGCGAAGGAAATGGGAAGACAACATCAAACAGTGGACCAGTCAGAGTTTATATGAGTGCACCCGATTGGCACAGAATAGGGTTTGTTGCCGGTCCATTACAGTCAACCCATGTTCCAGAGACGGCACCAATGACTGAATGAATAATTGCCTTCGGGAGAAATTATTGTTTCCTTATCTTGTTTGTTTCCTTATCTTATCTAATTTTCTCCTGAAGAAAATCAGAGCATACTGATCAAAATGTTCTCACAAGTTCTTCTCATTACCAACACGTATTACAATATATTGTATATTTATACACACTCACTCAGGCCTACCAGTGCCTGATCTGCCAAATATATATTTTTTAAATAGGTTTTTTAAAGCAAAATATAGGCTTATTATAGGTTCACCAAATGCCAAAATATAGGCTTTCATAGGTTATTTCCGCTGATTATGCAGTGTTAAGTAACAAGTTTTTGGTAAATTGCCTACCTTCTGAGTACTTTTTTGCAACAAAGTACATTACCCCATACCCTGTCCGGCAGAAAATCTATTAATATAGATGTATTAATATTTTTACCATAACTTTGTGAGTTTTGTCGACAGTACAAATTTCCATTTTTATGGACGAATAAATTGAACTGAATTGAATTGAACTGAACTCAATAAAAAAAATATCCATGGTATTTAATTTTTTTGGGGGGGGGGTGGAGGAGGAGGAAGGGGTGTCTTAAGGTCCAAATCACAACCCTTGGGTGTACCACTGATGTGAGTGAACCTGATGGGGCACAGATAATGACTAAGTGTTCCTGACAATTTGCCAAGTCATTGTGCAATTAAAAGTGCGCAGGACAAAATCCCTCGAGGGGATCAATTCCCTGCTTCGTGTTCAGGAATGACGAAACATATCAATAACATTAGTGAATGTGACAACTGTCATTTGTCGAGGACACATTTGGAAGGTCCTGTGGCGTTGTACAGAACTGCGATATCCGGTGAAGCGTTCAATGTGTGACAAAAGCACTGTGTTTATTATGTGTCTACAAGTTTCTTGTATGGAATTTGAAAGGAAATAAATTTCACGTTCATTATCAAATGTTATCAGAACAAGTACTGGAACAAAAAAAAATTACAACTGTAAAAATCACAAAAGTATGACTCAGTTTTATAATAACCTAAAATTTGTTTTCTTAAATAGGCTAAGTCACTTTGACTGGCAACTGAAAAAAGGATCTCCAAAAAAGAGTTGTCAAGTTCACCATTATCATCAAAAACAGTACGCTTATAGCATGAATGCAAAAAGTCCTGAATGTATGTATGCTACCCTGAAGTATTGATCAAAGTGTAACGGACTGGTTCAACACGCAGTCATTGCCCTGGTAAGCTAACTATGTGAATCAACGCAAAGTGATTGAATGGTCCTAGCACCATTGCTTCATTACACAGATTTCACAAGTCACTGAAATGATACAAGCTGAACAGCGACATGCAGGCGCCACATGCTGTATATCGTTTTAGATTATGGAAATTAATGTTTTCCAGTTGATCCCTTCAAGAAACTTTTGCTAAGGCCAAAAAAATCAAACAAATGTCTCCGGTTTCTGGTCTCTGCATACATCGCCTCAGACCCGCACATCAGCATTTTTAGTTTTCTTTTTTTTGGGCTATGAAACGAATTGCAGCCAAAATTGCAGCCAAAATTGCTGGATCGATTGGAATTCTGCCATGCTGTGTTTTAAAAGACTTTTTCACATAGCGGTATGAACGTTTGCCTGATTTGTGAGGCCTCTTTAACCACAAATCAAAAATATAGTTCAGCCACCAGTTTCCGGTCATCAGTCGGCTTCAAAATCAGTGCGGTGACGCATTTTTTTTCTTCTTCTTTTTTCCTGCCATTTTTTTTTTTGCCAACAGGGAAATACATAATACATTGTAATGGAAGGGGGGACCACCAAATTTCCCATATACAAAGTATGGTAGCTAAGAGTAAACACAAAAGCAAACAAAGGAAAACCGAAGATGACAACATGCTAAAGTACTGATTAAAGAGGAATAACTCGGTTCAGCACACGTTCATTGCCCTGATAAGCCCTGGTCTAGGAGACAGGAGAATGAGAGATGGAGAAATAGACACACACAGAGCGAGACAGTGGGGGAAAGTCCCTGTGTCTCGACGCAAAGGCACGAATGTCCTATCACCCTTGCTCGATTACACAGATTTCTCAAGCCATTGAAAGGATCCACGCCGACCGGCGACAGAAAGGCGCCACAAGCTTGCCTAAGGGGAAAATGCAAGCCATTCTTCTGGTCCGACGTAAGCAATTTGCGTAACTTTTCAGGGTTTGTTATAAATGTTAAGTCAGTGTGGAATCAACTGACTGGAAAGGATCAGAAGCAATGTCAAATTGAAACCAGCCTAAGCCAACCAAAATATATATAAAATATATATAAAAATATATATAAAACATTGGCTCGTTACCAAGGAAACACACTCAGAATAAATTTCCGCTATGCATAATAGCTCACAGTAATGTCCCTAACAAGTCTCTACAGTTAGCGTCTATAAATGTGCATTTTTCTCAACTTTGCCCAGACTATTAAAAAAAATCACGCTATTAAGATTACCCCATGCATGAATTTACTCACAACTTCAACATCAATGTCATAGCAAGCTGTTTTCTTTTGTTCAGCGGTGTCAACGGTGATGATGTGGTGGATGACGATGGGGTCAGGGGCGTGGAGCAATGGGTGAAGATGCTGGGGGATCTCAGAGAATTTCATCCGCCCACATTCAAATATCTGTATGGGGAGGGGGGAATAAAAGAGGGTTCAAAGGATGAGAACTTTAGGATAACAAAAATCTCTATATTCATACTTTATAAGGATAACAATATATGTTATTATTACGGGAACTGTTCTGTTAAATTACATGAGCTAGTACCTAAGCGCAGGGATTTATCTCGTGTTACTCGCTTTGCTAAACAAGCAGGTGAACACTATCTTCGACTCAAGAGTAAGTTCCATTTGGATAGCTTCTTCCCTAGAACAGCATTACAATGGAATGCCCTTTCAGCTGATTGCTTTCCACCAACTTACGATCTATTTAAGTTTAAGAAAAACATCAACAAATGTAATCTTGCTTAAATGGTGGATGACGTATCGCATATGTAACCCCTTACACTCTAGTGGCTATCGGCCTTGTTTAGGGTGAAAAAAAAAGGGAAAAAAATGTCAAATCTGTGAAATGTTTGGCTGAATTTGTCCACATGTTTCAGACAAAAGTGGAAACAACTATTCTAAAGAATAAAACTGGTTAATATGCATTATTTCCCAAAGATGGCAGTGCACTCCAAAACAAAACATTTTGCAGGGCATTTCTGTGACATTGGCACCAGCGTCCATGCCATGTGTACAACCTGTTGGAGACACATTTATATTAAGTTTCTCTACTGAGGTGAATAGAACTTATGATCTTCATGTACATTTGTACTAGTATTAGGACAGTTAACTGGAAGTTTATCGATGCTTTTTGATTGAAAATGTATACACGGTGATGCCATTTGCTGACTACATCTAGTTTGTGTGGCCATTGGGTGTCGACTTTGCTGACTATATCTTTCAGTTAACCGGTTAACCGACCGTGAAAGTTTCGGTTAAACGGTAAATGAACTAACTGGTAAGTCACAGCTCTAATTCATACGTACACAAATACTCAATCAATCATTCACAGTTCAAATGAGATAAGTGTGTACGCACAGAAAACATCTCTGCTCAATGACCACTCAATAAGAAAGCAGTTTCCTGGTCAAGATATAAGTATCTCCCAATCAGGATAGTATGGTTGACCCAGTGAGCAATAGCATGTCCCACCCAAGGATTCTCTCCAGTCACTGTCTCTAGTTGAAGTGATAACAAACCAAGGAAGTAGTCTAAGCTGGCCTTCTCAATCACAAATGGAGATTTTGTCTACCACTAGAGGACAAATACATAAGGTGCCCTTGTCACAAAAGGATTCCCAATGGGAGATTAGGGTCTCAATTAGTATAAAGTATATCCCAATCAGGATAGTACAGTTGACATCAACTCTGTGAGCAGATGGTGTTGTCCCCAAGAGTTCCTGATTGGGGCCCATTGGTATCCTCAATGGGAAAATAGGGTTCCAATTAGGATAAAAGTATATCCCAATCAGAATAGTATGGTTGAAAAAGACTCTGTGAGCAACAGAAAACCGGATGGTAATGTCCCCCAAGGGTTCCCAATTGGGGAAAATCAGTATATTCAATGGGAGAATGGGGTTCTTATCAGGTTAAAGGCGAGTCCCAAACAGGATAGCATGATTGATAATGACTCTGTATGCAACAGAAAAGCACATGGTGTTGTCTCCCCTAGGGTTCTCGATTGGGGCCCATTGATATCCTCAATAGGAAAATAGGGTTCCAATTAGGATAAAATGTTATCCCAATCAGGATAGTATAGTTGACAATGACTCCAGAAAAGCAGATGGTGATGTTCTTAAAGGGTTTCCCAATTGGGGGCCCACTGGTATCCCCATTTGGAGAATAGGGTTCTGATCATGATATATCTCAATCAGGATAGTATATGGTTGATATGGAGAACAGGGTTCTGATCATGATATATCTCAGTCAGGATAGTATATGGTTGATAATGATCTACTGTACCTGTTGGAAGTACTTGTCATTGTTGATATACTCTCTCTCGTGAGAGTCCTGCAGGGAATGGGTCTTGATGTACTGCCACAGGGCATTGATGATGACTGGGCGTGTCTGGGTGTGGACACCCAGCAGTCGGGCAAGGCGGGGGTCGAGCTTGTACTGAGGTGGCTGGTTAAACAGATGGAAATAAGCAAGAAGAAAACAGTGAAATTGTGAAATAAAATGTGCATGTTGAGATTAAAGGTGGCTAGACTGATGCATGTCAATTCCTAATATTTTAAACAATTCAAATATTGCCCCCTGAAAAATGTGCACTTTGAGGCATATTGAACCAACTTGGACTGTCATAAATTTGTACTTTTGGAGAATCTGTACAAAGATCTCAATATCTTGACAGATCTTAACAGATATTGAGAAGCGGTTCTTATATCAAACACTGGTTAGTTCATTCCCTCACAGAGGCTAACACAAAAGTGCTGTTTCTAACTCAATGGAAATGAAAAAAAAATATTAAAAATAGAGAGAAAATCAATTTTACTAATAAGAAGTGTTTTGGCAGTAAACCCAAACATCTAAAAACTGTATAAGTTTGCATCATTTTATTTAAGCCTGGGGCGAAGCTATCAGGGCAAAGGGCTGGCCACTCTCCACACAAAGAAACCTGTAGAATATTTTGGTTTTAATGTGAATATTTTGAGGCAGTAAGGAACTGACTATGAAAAGGTTTAGAGACCACATGAAAAATCTGAGATTTTTTTTTATTGTTTATTTATTTATTTATTTTTTTTGGGGGGGGTTGGTACTTGAACAAAAAACGGGTGTGATTTGACAAAAGTAAAAAATCCTGAAAAATGAGTAGCAGGCTTTGGTCTCCCTTTGGTCTAGAAGACAAAGCCCCCTAAACCTCCTGGATGTTTAATTTTGGAGGATTTACAGACTCTCCACAACCCCACAAACAAGAAACTAGAGTTTTGGACACAATACAGGCTACTTCTTTCTTTCCTTGGTGGCCACTTCTCTTCTTTCAAGAACATTTTGAGGCAAGGGAAATTTGATACAAATCCTGAAATCAGGAAAAATCCTGAGAAATCGCAGGCCTGAAAAAAAGAAAATGTTTTTGCCCATCACACCCCCGATCCCCCCTGTGACAAACATCCTTACTGATCCAGATTCAACCATAAACCTAACACCATTTTACAGATAGCTTTAATATGTTTCTGACTACCTGTGAATTATGTTTTATTTATTAAAATCACATCAGTCTGACAGAACACACATGCATCAATCATTGGAGATTACGAAAATCTCTCAACCTCTTCTACAATGTATGCAGTTTAGAGCTTTCAAGAAATATGTAACACCCCCCACCCCTGCAAAAAAACAAAAACAACAAACAACAAACAAAAACCTCTGCAAGTAACTGTTGTAGGGGAAAATTAACTTTTTTTAAACACATTTTGGGTTTATTAAAGGGTTGAGGTGGAGGGGAAACACTAATGCCAGGGGTGTAGCTATGGGGGGGGGGGAAGAGGGTTAGGTTTGGGAAATAAATGGTTTAAATAAGAATTATTAAAGGTAAGGTACAACAATGATAAATTATTATTTAAAGGGGGACTGACATCCTTTATTGTGTGTGTACTTAAGGCGTTTTGTGATAAAATATTGTTTTTGAGACCCACCTGTGTCTATTTAATCATTGATTTCTGAGTACAAGTATTTTAAAACAATGTTTGAAGTGTTTGGGGAGGCAACCCCGCCCCATGGTGGAAGCTTCATTTGCATAAGATATGTGACGTGGGTCGGAAGATCCGATGTGTACATGATGTACATATACATACAAACGTTTCACACACGTAGCGTCGATTTCATTTCTTCCGTGATTTTTGTTTCCGGAACTAATAAAATGCCGGGAAGATGTGTTTCTGCAGGATGCAGCAACACCACCAAAGACGGTGTTAGCCTTCATCTGATCCCACGTGACCTAAAAATCGCCGCATTTGGACGAGCAAAGTTCGACTGACAAGAGTAAAGTGGTCAGGTCCATCGGCTCACATAGTTTTGTGCAGCGATCATTTTCAGCCGAGTTTTGAGCCGAATTTCTCTTCCCGACATGACGTCACGAACAGCTCCTCCTTGCAGGGCGTAAAAGTGGGGGGAATTTTTACAATGGTAAAAAAACACTCTCAAAAACAATAAAAACACAAAACAAAAATTTTATTGATCTTTTACTGATATAAAAGAATAAAACGATCACATATTTAACTATTTGATTTAAATCCATGTCAGTCCCCCTTTAAAGTTGGAAAATGATTTCCTCTGAAGTGCTTTAGTCTTAGACAAAACAGGAAATGTTTCGCTGAATTAAAAAGAATAATTAAACAAAAAAATGAGCACCCATTGTAATGAAAACTTTCACAGGTTTAGCTTTATTATATAAATGTACTTTTTGAAACCTAGAGGGTTGAAATGAACATATGACACCAAAAACTGATGTTGTACCTTGTCTTTTATAAGGAACCGTCTATGAAAAGGTTAATTGAGAAACTGAGAAACTGTCGTGCTGATTTTGGTTTGTTGGTACTTTTGGAATTGTTTTGTTTTCATTCCCCCCCCCCTCCAGCCTCCACCCACGACAAGCATTGTTAATGCTCTGAATACACCGATAAACCTAACACCATTCACAGATAGGTTAACAGATTAATGATTATCTGTGAATTCATTTCTAATTAAAATCGCATACACAGTCAGACAATCAATCTATATAGATTACAAAATGATGACCAGTCCACTTGTTCTTTCCTGATATCTGTACCTCTCCCCCCAAATGAGAAATGAATTAAATAAATTAGAAAATAAAAAGGAAAATAATATTTTTGTGTTGTTTTTTTTGGTGAGAGGGGATAGGGAGATGGAGACGATGGGGGAAAAGAGAATTGAAACGATGTCCAATTGCAGACAAAATCTGGATCGATTGGAATTCTGCCGCGCTGTGTTTTCAACAACTTTTTTTTCACATATGGGTATGAATGTTTGCCTGATTTGAAAGGCCTCTCTTAGCTACCATACTTTGTATATGGGAAATTTGGTATGGTTCCAATAACTGTATAAATGTATAATGTATTTCACTGGTTGGCAAAAAAAAATAAATAAATAAAAAATTACCAAGGAACAAAAAGAAAAAAAGTATGTCACTGCACTGATGACTTAAGACCAGAAACCAGACACTTTTTTGGGGGCGGAATTCAAATAATAAAATGGGAATGCAGTATATTGAGCAATGCAATTTTTTAAATTTTAATTTTGTCATTTTTGTCAGGGGAATTGTGTGTGCATGCACATTGGAGATATGCATTTGTAGGATGTACATACTGGAGGTTAGGTATTTCATGCAACAGAATGCAAGGGTATCTGACTCCCAGGGAATTCAATTGAAATTAAAGTCACATTAGTCGATGTAGATTATAATATGATAACCCCTTACCCCCATTGCACTTTTCTCACAAAAGTGCTGCTTAGAACTTGCCAGAAAACTGTTCTGTTCCCCCCCCCCCCTTACAAAATTATAGAAGCTGAAGTTTTGTGAGAAAAGTGCAGTGAGTGCAGGTGTTATATTGTAATCTACATCATTTATAAATGTGACATTGGAAAATTATCAAATGTGAAAAATTTTGTGGAAAATAAGTATGCAGGATATTTTCAAAATGATGATTTAAGGAGTTCTCCTCGATTTACATGTATCTGAAACAACAAAGGGTTCTGAGGCTTTTAAATCAACTGGACAGTAACTTACAAATACAAATTAGTTTGTAGTCTGTTTAATTGAAGGATTCTCTTGTAAAATGTTACATCTCAACGAGTGATCATACGCATGGACATCTTGAGCACCGATGTTTGTGACTAACAGATATGCGGTTATCAAAACAGTAATGTTACCCAAGAAAATCTACCCAAGATTATGTTTTATCTGATTATACAGAGGTGTGATTTGACCAAAGTAAAACATCCTGAAAAATGTGTAGCTGGCCTGGGTCACCCTTTGGTCTAGAGGACAAAGCCCCCTGAACCTCCTGGATGTTTAATTTTGGAGGATTTACAGACTCTCCACGTCCCCACAAAAAAGGAAACTAGAGGTTTGAACACAATACAGGCTACTTCTTTCTTTCCTTGGTGGATACTTCTATTCTTTCAAGAAAAGTTTGAGGCAAAGGGAGATTTGTAAAAATCCTTAAATCAGGAAAAATCCTGAGAAATCACAGGCCTGGTTATAAAATAGATTTTCATCTTGAAAGTGAACTAATTATTGGCAGTTATCTAACAAAATAGTATCATTTTTTGAAGCTTTAAAAATATGTGAGTTATTCTTGAAAGACGAATTACCCCCCCCCCCCCCCCCCAATTCAAAGGAGCTTACATTCATGAAGTTCATTTTGCCACTGAACTGGTAAGCAGCTTTTACTAAATTTAACTTAAAATATTTATGGGTAAATCTTCTAGCTAAAAATATTTATATGACAGAAATTCAAAATTGGCATCAATGAATAATGTGACATATTAGAAACACACCTCTTTACAACACAATATTTATTGGCCAATCTTTAGATGTATAACACTAAACAGGTCAAGATCATGTTTTCCTTGAGCAAAACAACAGAGCAATAAACAAAGTTGGCAGGGAGACAAGACAAACGACCTAGCAGACAGATCACTGTTAGGAGGACAGGGGCAGGGGGGCGACATCAATAGATGGCAATTTGGGCCAGTGGGGTCACCAAGGAGGTCAAGAAAACAGACCCTTCATGTTTTTTCTCTTGGCCCTGTATATAATTGATTGTTTTTGGGGTGTTGGTTGGGTCAAAGATCATCTGAAAAGGGGTTAACATCTGTTGGTTTATGGTCCCATCAGTAAATCTAGGTGACTGGCAAATGCTGGCTGTACACAAACGGATCAAACATGGGTTCAGTTTTCAAGCCACATTTAAAGATAAGCTATCAAACTGGTTATGAATTCAAAAATAACAAAATGGTAAAACTGTATGTGCAGTTTATTGGTGTTGAAAGGATGATGGTATCAATCTTCCCAACAAATAATTTTGTTTGTTGTGCTGTTATTTTTAAGAAAAGTGAATTATTGCTATTAAATAAGTTTATCTGAAGGAGTGCCCTTTTTCTAAATTACACCAAAAATCTCAAAGCATTTTGAAAATTTTCTCATAAACAACATAACTTAACCCTTCTGTGACTTCAAGGGTCCAAATCAGTCAAAATATTGATACACTTGCCAAGGTATATCTAGTGCACTTAAAAGTCAAACACTGTTAAACCTTACGTGTAAGTACATTAACAGGTCAAAATGAGTCAACTGTTTTTGACTGGTAAAAGCATCGTCTTGTATTGTTGAGGGTGGTCAAAATGACAGTAAAAACCAGTCAAAAATGCCCCTGTGTTCACATTTGTGTCAGCAGTCAAAACAGGCAGTTGACTGGTTTTGACCATTATAGCTACTTGCCACTAAATTTCAGCTAAAGTAGGAGGGTTAACCCTAACACCCTAAGCATTGTTAGTGAACAATAAAATCCTTCAAAATCCTCCAACTGCCTTTGTTGTCTAGGGAGTTAGGGTTAATAAGCTGAAGCTTTCAAAGGTTGATTTTTAAATGCATATCTTGATCCAAAGAGAGCATGTATAGACAGTTTTGCCTACATTACCAAATGATTGGTTACATGGGCAATCCATAGGTTATGTGGGGATGGAGTGGGGGGGCAGAGGGGAAGGGAAGGAGGGCGGAGTAGTTGGATGAGGTGGGAGGTGGGAGGCGGAAGGAAGAAAACGGAGTGGTTGTTGGTTATAACAGGACCCTTTTGACAAGAGAGACAACAGGGATGCTCAAAATTGTCCCCTATTTTGTAATATTTGCAAAGTAATTTTTTTTTCATCGATCAAACGTATGTAATACCAAAGTGAAACTTTTTGGTGTCGATAGGGCATGTATGATAGCTAGAGGGAGAAAGGGTGATGGATGGGGTGAAAGACTACCAGGCATCATCAAGCTCCTGGAAATATTTACAGATGGTGATACCTGAAGTTGCTGTTATCTTGTCTGGTATGTAAAATGATTTCAATATTGCATTGTTGTCGACAAGAGTCCCTGATATGCTATCAGAATTGATAACTTCCTGAAGTGTCATTCCATCAATGCTGGAATGACACTTCACGAGGATCAGCCCACACAACCGACCAATAGAAAGACTCAAATTGTTTTTGTTTGTTTGTTCGTTTTTGTTTTTTTTTTGGGGGGGGGGGGGCTCATAGGGACATACGTGTACATCATATAAATTATGGGAACATTGAGGGTTGGTCGAGCCAAAGCAGTGCGTCAAGCTACGTATCTGATTGTAGTAAACAGTGGCTAATAAATTTTGTCATGTACATATAGTACACTGACATAAACCACCTTGGTACACACCCTGGACTTGAGATCGAGTCATAGATTGGCCATATTTTGGTCGTTTCATAGCGTGCTCTGTGCATTCCGCGTCAACTACCTCAATCCCATTGTGATTTACTTGCCACTGGCAGCAGTGAATCACCATGAGTGCGTCCAAATCTAACGACTTGAATAAGTTGTAAACACGTTTGTACACGGCCTATGGCAAGTTCTCAGGAATACCGGAGAAACAATCTGATTGGTCGAATTCCCCAAATATATGAATATTCACAAATCTACTGCTGCACACACGGATTGATAACATGTTTACGTGTACAATCTGAATGAAAAATTTGAGAGGAGCTCCTGTATACGCGTGTACACGGAGCTCTTTGAAGTTTCCATTCAGACTGTAGACTAGGTAGGCCTACTGTATTTTGTTTATGAGGGACTCGCAGATTTTGTTTCTTTTGCAATTCATACATTCATATCAGGAGATTTTGCAGTATATTTGTAAAATGTTGAGTAAGTATTCTAACACAATTTTAGTGTTCATATGTATGATTAATTGAAAATGTTGATAATTCTGCATTTCATCAAATATAGTTCTAACCTAGTAATAATGGAAGCATCTACCAATGTTTTGGGGACTCTCTCATTGGCCAACTCAAACGTAGGTGGGTTACGTTCTTGAATATATGAATAATCGATGCCTTGCCACTTGTTCAAGGCTGTATATTAAGCCGAACCTGCACGTGATCAATGCCGCACATTGCAGGCACTATACACAGCACTATGGGACTGCGCGCTACAATACGCAGACAGATGCGGCTAATATACAGACTTGATATCAAGTCTAAACACACCCCAATTTGCACAGAAATTTGCAAATTAAAAAAAAACTAATATTTGGTTTTGAGATGGTAATGTACCAATCATCCTGAGAAGTTATCCGTAATTTTTGAGAAAACCTGAGCACAAATCTGAAATGGATTATCTTTCCCCATTAGAATGAATGTATACAAATATAAAATCTGAATGCACTTTCCCTATTTTCTTCTTAAGGTGTACAAAGAAAAGTCTGTGGTTTCTGCATGTGTCGCTTCAGACCCGCACATCTGCATTTTCTTCTCTTTTTTTGGGGGGCTATGAAACAATGTCTAATTGCAGCCAAAATTGCTGGATCGATTGGAATTCTGCTGCACTGTGTTTTAAACGACTTTTTTTACATAGGGGTATGAACGTTTGCCTGATTTGTGAGGCCTCTCTTAGCCACCATACTTTGTCATGGGAAATTTGGTCAGGTTTCAATAACCACGTATGCAAGTATCACGTATTTCACTGGTTGGCAAACAAAAAATATTAGCACCCCACCCCTCCCAAAAAAGAAAGAAAGCGTGTCATCGCACCGATTTTGAAACCTATTACCAAAAATGGGAGGCTTTTATTTGGCCATAAATAGAAATAATAAAATAAAATAATAATAATGAAAAAATACTTGCAAGAAAAATATGGTTAGAAGGTTTCACTGGTTACCAACAAACTGCTCATAAGAAATGTGCAGACTTTGGCTGGTTGTGTGTTTTACATTGCTAAGCAATAAAGTTTGCTAAGCAGCACAGCACACAGACCAGAGTCCACGAACACAAACCTGGTGATCCAAGAGAAGCAACAGGGTACACTTGACGTTCTCACTGCCTGGACGCTTGACTTGGAACCCATCTGTCTCAGTCGTGGTGCTGGTACGATGCCACTAAAAATAAAAGACACACAAAAAGATATTGTTTATTTTATTTCCATCCGTATTCACACCGTGCATGAGCCATTGAGGGCACATGTTGTTAGACCACTGTGGACGAAAGGGCAGCGATAGTGCATCGCGTTTGGTGTATTTTGCAGTTGATGTGCATATGCGCGGAATATCTCAAGCGATCATTGGCTAGCAGAAGTACATGTACACGCGCACTTAGTATCATAACATACGCACATAAAGTGCACGCACATAAAGTGCACGCACATAAAGTGCACGCACAACGCTCACATGACGCAAAAGCGGCTATCATCAAGACACTGGGTGCAAACTAATTATGCTTGTAACGTACAATATTACATTTCCCACTTTTTCTTTTTAGAATTACAGAAGAAATCATAAAGTGTTGTAGTTGATAGCAATGTATATTTTGCAAACGTTGGGAATAAGGCTGTGCCGGGTATCTGGATATCTCACTGAAACTGTCATTACCCAGTTCCAATTTTTGGTTCCAATGTAAACGAAAATTTTGATTGAAAATTTAAGCCACGCAACAATTGGAAGACTGAATTTTTGTTAACTTTTTTTGTGTGGGTAATGGGGTTGCTACAAGTCATTTTTAACCTAGAGATGGGAAATTATTACAGTGAGTTCACATTTATTATGACTCTAATAAAACAAGACAATCTTGTGTTCATATTGGTTATTTTATACATTCAGGTAGGGCTGTAGCGAGTCGGTATTTAGAGCCTCAGTCGGCAAATGAAGCATCAAAGATACTAGAACAAGGGTTGGTCCAGAATAAATTTTCAGTTGGCAAACCTAGAGCTATGCGTTTGCCGACTGCAAATGTATCGTGTTTCTAAGCACTGAAGATTTGCGGTGTTGTTTGTTGTCAGTTGTTTATAATCTGCGGTTTAGGCGGTAGTTCCACCCCCCCACCCCCAGAGTGTCCATGGGGGAAAAAATCAAGTAAATTTGTCTGGCCATAATAGTGTTGTGTCGGTAAATTTACCAACAAAAAATATTTGCGCACCCTCCTATGGGCGGATCCAGAATATTTTTTAGGGGGGGGGCTGCGATTTTTCAGTACTACAAAAATTACAATGAAATAATCAAAGGGAGAGAAAAACAAAGCACAGTGAGGGGGAAATGAGGGGAAACATGAGGGGGAATACCTTAACATTTGTATCAGATTCTGTTTTTTTTATTAAAAATTTTTTTTTTTTTAAATGATTTTAGGCGGGGGTAGGGGGGGGGGGCTATAGCCCCCTTAGATCCGCCAATGCCCTCCCCGCCCCCCAACTCTGATGTCAGTCGGCAAATTGGCTTCCACACCCCGCAAAGAAAATGCCTTCGCTACGCCCCTGAAATAGTTATGTGTTTTTACAAATTGATTACGGGTACCCGGGTATCCGAAGATTACACCCAGTTCCCGAAATAACCAAAAATACACAGCATTAGATGCGAATCTTACTAATGGCTTCCATATCAGTGATACAGTCGTGCTACGTGTGTACAAGTTGTCTAAGGGACATGGCCAAATCGGAAAAAAGGTCAACTGCCGGTCGGGGATAGTTTTCCATTTCAACACGTGGTAAATATGGGAGGGTACCCGATAGGAGCTGTAATTGAACTTCTTTTTGTCATTGGACCAATTATTTGAGAAATTGAAAAAGAAATTGGGTCAGATCCCATGAAGTGGGTCAAATATGTATGATCTCCAATTTGTATTCCTCTTCTCACATCCATGGCTAATACATGTATCTAGCCTTCCCAGTCAGATTCACTATAAATCTTTGTCAGTTACGTGTTGTTATAACCCCCAATAAATGCCAATAAGCCTCTTCCTGATAGACACACATGTCACAATAAGAATACTAACGTCACTAAAAACGGACACCAAAGATTAAAAATACGGGGAAAAACAAACTCAAATCTGGGCCAGTGGCCTAGAAAAAAAATCCAGTGCAACACAAAGACAGCAGTTTGCTTCGTGCTATATATTTGATTTTTTTTTTTTTTTTGCAAAAGAAATTGGGACTTTGGACTTCAAAATCTCATGATTAGTGACATTAACTGTGGCACTCAGAAAGTCAAGTGTTAAGTGGGTGGTGGGTATTAAGTACGTACAAACAAAATATATCTTCAAAAAGGAATAAAAAGTAAGGGTACTGATGACACAAAAACGTCAGTAGGAGATTTAGGTAGGCATAACAGCTCGGATAGCAATTTATATGGATGTGTTACGCATTCTTTAATTAGTACTTAATGCTCACAGCAAAACAAGTACCCATCAATATAACGTAGCCAAACCGAAGTATTTATGTATGTCGTTAACTGTCCGCTTACATCAATATCTGTTTTTCGTAGAAAGCGTGGGATGCTGTATGATTATGTCAAATCCCGGGTAGTTGTTGTCGTTGTCCTAACTGAGCATTTCCAGTTAAAATCAGGTTAAAACCCTTCATTATTTGAAAAGTGCAAACAAAGAAATTACAAGGTTGGACAATTTTATGAGTGAGGAATTTTTCAAGGGGTCAAAGTTCTTCTTAGGGTCCAAGATTTTGCAAACATTTGCCTTCAATGTATAAATCCAGAACTTGGTAACAATACATTTGACAAATTTCACAAAAATGCCCAGTTTGGCAGGAACTTTGGCTCTGTGCATGAGCGTTTGCAGAATGTGATAACACAGCCTAGTTTGGCCCAACTATGAGAGCTTGCAGAATGTGTGAATGCAGCCCAGTTTGGTCCTATGCATATGTGAGTTTGCAGAATGTGTGGACACACTGTAGGCTTGAGGTTCAGTCCCATATGGCATCTATGCAAATAGATGTCTTCAAA
Source organism: Zoroaster sp. YZ-2022 (assembly GCA_029582265.1). Classification (NCBI taxonomy): domain Eukaryota; kingdom Metazoa; phylum Echinodermata; class Asteroidea; order Forcipulatida; family Zoroasteridae; genus Zoroaster; species Zoroaster sp. YZ-2022. The sequence goes on from CM055830.1 coordinate 31,193,450, forward strand.
TACAGTGACTACAAAAGAGAATTAAAAAATAGAAACTGAAACATTATTGAGTGAAAGGTTACATTATCCATGGTGCATGTGTACATGTAGGAAGCCACTAACAGAGCATAAAAAAAAGGAAAGCATTTCTTCATACAAACTGTATACAATTATATTACAGTATAGGATATTTCTCTGTAACAATATATATATAGGAAGTTTCTCTGCGTAACAATTCTAAATTCTTTGATAGACACCCTATTTCCATGATGTACAAATTGTACATTAAAATAAACATGATTTCTTGATGACAATCAATGTTTACATATATATTGCTTAGTAAAATTTGAAGGGGTTTAGATTATTTTTACTTTGAACCCCCCCAATTTTTTTTTTAAAATCATGTAGATGAGGACATTAAACAGCTCAACAGATGTATACTGAAGAACATTGAGGCAGTCTGTTAGCAAGTACTTGTTTGTTCTTGTGGATAATTATCAAAACAAAGTGTCCTGGAGATAACCTGGAGGTGCCCTGATCCACATGGATTGCTACAAACTTTGCTACAGCCACCGCGTCTGGCTAGCACCTGCCTGTGTGTATACACAACAGCAAAAAAAAAAAAAAAAAAGAAAAAAAAAAAAAAATCGGGTTCGGGGGTTGAAAACTTTGAACAGGCCAATTGGGCACTTGTGAGGGTTCATTTTGACCGCGTTTCCATTCAGAGTCGGCCCTTCAATATTTGAGGTATCAGGTGATTTATCACCGACTTGTCACCCGCCAACAAGTTCCAAGTGTACATAGTGCTTCTAATGGGAGTTCTGGGCTATTACACAGGTCTGGTACTGGCGGGAAGGCAAGCGGTTTTTTTCCCCTGTCTCTAAAACAACAATTGGGCTGTATCGAGGTGATGTCTAATCACGGGACTTAAGGGAGATGACACCTGTTGATCCACGAAGTAGGTTACGATAATCTCGAGAATCGCTTCACACGTGTAACCCATTTCCTGAATATCGGTTTGGCTAACAACGGACAAATTATCGTCACTTGAGATAAGGCACTTAGAAAAAGGTTACACTGGCAATCAAACTGAACAGGTAAGTTTGAAGGGAACCATGATGGTACATGTTTGTGTGCAGGGCCGTAGCGGAAGGGCCATTTATGAAATAGCCTACCCATCCCCATCAGAAATTCAAACAGTAATTTGTCCTTCAATAAGGCCTCAAGATCTATCGTTCCCCCAAATCGTAGCTGGTTGTCCCTCTTTGTTTTGTCTTTTTTTCCCCTTTTTCCTTTCTTTGTTGTAATGCCTTGTGGCGCTCTATAAATCCAGTTACTATTATTAAGGAAGGATAGGCTTTTGGGGGTGTGCCACCCCAAATGTTTTTCTCAGTCGGCATTTATAGTCTCAGTCGTCAAATAAATTACCAAATCAAACCATCCTGTTAGAAACAGAAGCAAAACAGAAATACCTAGTTCTTAAAGGGCTTTGCTGAATTACAGACATTTTGTACCAATGCAGACTTTTTCTGACGTAGAGTTTATCTAATTATTAGCAAAGGCCCTGTTCTTTTAGATGCCCACCTTCGTATTTGTCCTGATTTCCTCATGCGTTCAGTCATCCAACAAAGTAAACAATTACAAGTATGCGTAATTGCTGCCATTTCGTCATGCACCCAGTTAACCAACAAAGCATGAATCCAGTCAGTCCTTCATTTATAATTGTCCCATTGATGTGATATCTAATTCAGCTGAAAGGTAGCTTTGAGTGAACATAAGCAAAAAAAAATTCCTCACCAGAACAATTTGCTTAGAAGATTTCTTTGGCTATCAGCCAAACTTTCATACAAAATATATGCATTTTGGCTGGTAGTCTGTTTTATATTGCTTAGCCAAAAATTGAACTAGGAAAATTCTCTGTGAAATTGGCCTCTGCTATTTTGGTGATTTGAGGGAAGATTTTAGGTATAACATAACATTATGTCTTATGAAGTGCCATGGTCGAACGGTTTAGTGCATCGGATTTGTGTTTTGATGGCTGAGTCGTCAGAATGTGGGTTTGAATCCTGGGCGCGACCGTGGTGCTTATGTCCTTGAGCAAGACACTTTGCCATAATTGCTTCTCTCCACCCAGGATTAAATGGGTACCTGTGAGGGCAGAGTTGGTTGTTGTGTTTGATTAGCCCTATATGCGCCGACATGGCAGTAATTGAGCTGAGATGGTTTCAGGAATGATTTATGCGCCTGATGAGCTGGGGTAAAAAATAACACATAGGGACCCCACAGCATAGTATTAGCCAGCAATACCTTTGGGTGTCTTTTGGATGCCCCGTTTGCTAAATGGACACCCTGTTTTATTTGCAATACACATGCAAAAGTATTGTAAGTTAAACATGAGGACACCCTGTTTTTCAATGAGTAACAAATTTGGACGCCCTATCTCCAAATCCTGGCTTATACAATAAAATGTCAATAACGGGAATGCTCTCCTTTACGGTCTCCTGCAGAATCAAATATCTCGTCTTCAGCACATACAAAACACAGCAGCTCATGTTGTGACTTTGTCCAGAAAGTCATGCCATATCACGCCAATCTTGAAAGAACTGCACTGGCTTCCTGTTTCACAGAGAATTGTTTTTAAACTTATGCTAATTGTTCACAAATCTTTTAATAACATTGCTCCAATTTATATTTCTGAACTGCTTAAAGTCTACACTCAATTTGCACTCCAGCAACGTGTCACTCCTAAAGGAACCAACTTCAAAACGGAACTGGGGTGACAGGTCGTTTTCTGTCGCAGCTCCGAGACTCTGGAATCATCTTCCAACTAAACTCAAATCTTGTCATAGTATAACCAGATTTAAGTCGATGCTTAAAACTCATCTTATGTCACAACTCTTCAAAGATGATGTATATTTGTAACTGCATTGTAGGTACATGTATCTCGGTACATAATTTTTTTAATTTATTTATTTTCCCTATGCTATCATTGTATATTGTTTGTATTCATGTTTTTTCTTTGTTTCCGCGCCTTGAGCACCCAGCAGGGTGGATATGTGCGCGCTACAAATCTTTATTATTATTATTATTATTATACTCTACCCCACGGTGATATGCGCTTCATAAGAATTGTTTGTTATAATAATGTTTTTGTACAAAATGTAGAAAACAAAGGAAATAGTTGGCATCTTGAGATTGGTATGCACACAGTCATTGAATGGAACCCAGAGCTAGGCATAAGCTGAAATACAGAACAAGGAATTGTATGGGCTGTACCTGAACATCTAATAAATCAACAGACCAATGAACACATTGATACTAACAGATGTCTATACATGTTCATGTACACCAAGGATATATATGTGCATGGAATTGATACACAGTAATACAGAGACTCACATAATTTCAAGCCTAGTTTCAAATGTCCATGTACTACATGAAATGCACGTGGACTGGATCACTGTACACAAACTGTCTCCAACATGCACCGGTGTGCCATTAATTCAATATGTATTGTTTTTCACTAGCGGCAACCGTTTGTAATGGATCTCTTCCTCTTTGGGTCCAACTGGGGAAACCCAGGATGTTAACAGTATTTAAAAATAAATTGCACAGTTCACAGAGAATCGATTCCAGGGGTAGATCCTGTAGATGATCAATGGGGAAAACACGGTTTTCTCCCATGTAGACAGTAATAGACCTTTATTGCAATACATCTTGGTCATATTCGCTGTATACCCACTGACAATGATAGTACTAATTCTCATAACATAAAAAGAGACCAGACTATTTCCCTTCGAGCCTCGGTTTGGTTACACTGCTTTGAATGGACACAAAGCAAGATGGTTGCACCATGATAAAGTAGGGCTGTGCATTTTTGGATATTTTTGGAACCGGATACCGGAAATTAGGAAACTTCGGATACCCGGATACCCGTTTTCATTTTTGTTGAAAACATGCCTCCGGTGGTGTACAAATACATGTACTGTATTAAAATGGTAACAAATTGACTTTTATAATACAGAGGATACCATACTATTGATCTTTTTATATCAGCCCTGCGAAGCAGGCTGATATATTGTATTCTAAAAATTCTTTCTTTCTTTCTTTCTTCGGTCAAACGGTCACGTGACTAAAATAAAAATGGCCATAACTCTAAAACTATTTGGCCGATTTCAAACAAACTTTGTCAAATCATGGAGGAATAAATGCGCCATCGAGGCATGTTCATAAATTTCGGCCAACGGTCACGCAGTGGTCAGTAGTGGTCATTTACTGAATATTTACAAAATGCTTCTTCTCCCACATTTTGTGGCCTATTGCGGCCAAACTTGGACAGATGCACCATTAACATGTGCTACATATGGGGTGTACAGATTTTGGCCAGTGGTCACCTATCGGTCAGCAGTGGTCATTTTATGAAAAAATACAAAAATGTCTTATTCACATTTTAAATGTATTTCATCTATCTGGGGATTTTCATAAAGTTTGGCCGATGGTCATCTAGTGGTCAGTTGTGGTCATTTAATTATAATCAATATTTACAAATAGCTTCTTCTACCACATTCTTCAGCCGATTGCAGCCTAACTTGGTCCAATGCTTCATTGCTCGAATACACAGATTTTGGCCAGCGGTCACGTATCGGTCAGCAGTGGTCATTTTATTTAAAAAAATAAAATGTCGTTTTCACATTTTCAATGTATTTCATCTATCTGGGGATTTTCATAAAGTTTGGCCGATGGTCATCTAGTGGTCAGTAGTGGTCATTTAATCAATATTTACAAAATGCTTCTTCTCCCACATTCTTTAGCCGATAACCTGACTAGGTCCAATGCTTCATTGGCTCGAATACACAGATTTTGGCCAGTGGTCACCTATTGGTCAGCAGTGGTCATTTTGTAAAAAAAAATATAAAAATGTCGTTTTTACATTTTAAATTTAGTTTATAGGGCTGATATTCGTGCTTCGTGAAGCACATTAGCTCTAGTCTTTATTGGAGTGTAATCTCTTGAATTTAAAGTTAATTGTCTGTACAAGTGCATCATTGTTCAAGAGTCACAGATTTCTGTTTGCACCGATCAAATGTTAAGTCCGAATATTAAAAAGTCGTTTACGGGTAATTGGAACCAAAAAATGGAACCGGGTAATGACCGTTTCGGTCGGGTATCCGGATACCCGGCACAGCCCTATGATAAAGGTCTATAGTGGTCTAGGGGACAGTGGGTTTTATTAGGGCAGTGGAAGTCCATGGAGTGCAATGGCCATGTGGTTTACTGCATTGCAAAAGTCAACAAACTTGCAAAAGTAACATCACAGATTGCCACAGGTATAGGTCACGCTACAGTTATGCGACCAACAACAGATTCACGGGCCAGATATCCAGTGAAAACAGAGCATTGGCGGATCAAGGGGGGGGGTAAGGGGGCTGTAGCCCCCCCTAAAATCGTTTTAAAAAAAGGGGAGGGGAGGGGAGGGGAGGGGAGGGGAGAACACACTCCCATTCCCTACCTACTTAGTACTGCACTAACCGTTGCGCATAGGAAGTGGAGGCACCCTTTGTAGTACTGAAAAATAATTGTTTTTGATTCTCAGCCCCCCCTAAAAAAAATTCTGGATCCGCCCATGCAAAATATTTAAAAGATCTGTCCTTGATCATCTCATGAAGGGGAAGGATGGTAAACTAGTAAATAGTTGGTTACGCATTAACATTTGTCAAATAAAATTAGGCCTTCAGTTAAAAAAAAGGATGCTTTATTGAGTGACAAAAATGGGTAGGGCCATTCTTTACTTAGGCATGACAGATAATGGGCATGACACAAAATGGGTTGATTGGTCCTGAACAGGAAAAGAGGATAAATTCTGTTAAATGGTTTAGGGGGATACACTTCATGCACACAAGTCATGCAATGGAATTTGTACTTTCCCTATCTAATTTTTTAGAATGGAAGCCATGCCTGATCAGCCCAGTTATGGTGAGTGGGCAACTGCCATCCTACATGTATTTACAGTCCTATCAACTGATGAAGATGCCGAATATGGTCTGATGATGTGGTACCAAAAATCGACCAAGGCATCTTATTTACGTATTTACCCTCTATTTCTAACATTTCTGAAAAGTGGGTGAAACAATCCGTGGTCAGCCTGATTGGCACCGTAACACTGACATCCTAATAACCATTCTGTCAATTGAGGAAGATGCCGGACATGGTCTGATGGTTGTACCCCCCAAAAAAAAAAAAAATAATAATAGACCAAGGCATCTTGTTTACATTTTTACCCTCTCTTTGTTACATTTCTTAAAAGTGGGTGAAACCACCTGTGATCAGTCTGGTGTACACCGTGACACTGACATCCTAATAATAGTCCCAAAAAAAATAATTGACTAAAGCATCTTGTTTACGTTTTTTTCTCTCTTAGAAGTGGGTGAAGTCAAGTATGACCATCAGTCATTTTTGAGATTGGCTACAATTTTGCAGCTTCTTGTTTGTTTTTTTTACTACAAAAAGAGTTGGCTGAATGAAAGCTGTTTTGACAATTAACCCTGATACTGACACTGGGTTGATGACTTCCTAATAACTGCCTCTTTTAGAATTAACAAAGAAGAATTGACTCGAGTCAGATTTGAACCTGCGACGTCCGGGTTACCTTGACAATTGATGAAAATATATGTTTCCTGAAATAAAAAAAATAAATGGAACAAAACAAAAAAGACCAATGCATTTTGTTTACCCAACTGTATCTTTGTGCCTTAGGCTACTTATAAATGGGTTAAGTAACAATGGAAGTATAACCATCATTTTAATAGTAAGTTTGGCATAATATTTTTTTGGGAGCAATAAAAGGTCAGTTTGTTATTACACAATCAAAAAATGGGTGACTGTCTGTTGTGCCCTAGTTTAGGAAATTTCAAAAGTCTCTACTTTCAGTCATAACAAAACCAAAAACCAAAAACCACAAACCAGTATCAACACAAAATTAAAATTAGAATTTCAGAGAATCCCAATTTCAGGAATCAGGATGTGAAAATAAGACAAATATTTCCCTTTGTTAACCAGATAGGATGATTACATAGAATTGGCAATTCTATAACATGGTAGAAAACAGGAGGACTGGGTTTACTGTTATTTGCTTTTCCTCTGGTATGCCACCTTGGCCATCGACTTTTATTTTTTATTTTCAAATGTTACAATCAAGTTTTTCCACCTTGGAAAATAGTCTTAAATGGGATGTGGATGAGGCAAATATCAAAAGGGGCAACCAGGTATTTATTTATTATATATTTTTTTAAAGGGAGGGGGAGTGGTTTGACAAACTTTTTGGGGCTTCAGAACTGCGCCTAGCCTCAACCCAAACAGGGCAACCAGGTATTTATTTACTTTTTTTAAGGGGGGTTTGACAAATTTTGGGGGCGGTAGAACTACACCTAGACTCAACCCAGGCTAGTGCCACCAGTGACCATGCTTACTTTCCAAACCCAAAAACATAACAACATTATTTCAAGAAATGTAACGTCTGTTATCTGTGCCGTGGCCTACATGCCCAGGCTTACATTGTACATGCCCAGATGTAGCTATGTTCAGGAACCCACCCCCCCCCGCCCCGCCCTGCCCCCAGTAATACAAGTATGTTTGAATACCCTGTTTGTTATCAAAGACATCTCCATTTGGACACCTTATTTAAAAATCCTGGTGAATACACTGCTCCCTCATCTCCAACCCATGAATTATGTACCAGTGCTTTGCTAGCACAGAGCTAGATGTATTTCAAAGAATTTTTATTTTATTGATCATTGACCACCAACTGGTAAAACTACATGTAAAACGCACTGATGCTGATTGGAGAGTTTAGTACATAGGCTTACATGTAAATACAATGTACATGAACATGGTCTGTGATGTGTAAGTGTATAAATGTACTTTATGCACTTAATTTGAACACTTACAGGCAATGTTCTGTCTAAACACCACTTTTAAGCAATAAATAACGCATGTTATATTTTTGGCAGAGTTCACCCTGACTGTATCATATGTACCTACTCAATGCTCCACTGGGAATGATGTTATAAAACAGTTCAATTCCTTCCCCTAAACAGAAAAGGGCGATATCCAAGCCAAACTCAAAGTGCTCAACATTGGACGGCGAGAGAGGGGGGCTTTCGTTGATGGTCCCAACACAAACTGCAACACAATATAACGACCTGCACATTGAGGCCACCTGTTCAATGTGGCCAGCCATTGATAGTCCCAACACAAACCGCAACACACTATAACAACCTGCACATTGAGGCAACCTGTTCAATGTGGCCAGCCTTTGATGGTCCCAACACAACCTGCAACCCACTATAACGACCTGCACATTGAGGCCACCTGTTCAATGTGGCCAGCCATTGATAATCCCAACACAAACCGCAACCCAATATAAACTCCTCTACATTGTACAAACATGTACATACGTGTATGTTCACTGAAACTATACGTTTAATTGAGTAAAAAACATACCAAAATATTTGTCACAGCAATAACACACTGATGTCTATCCTTAAACAAGGACAGAATTCTAAGTCTAATAGCAAAGGAATCACAAGAGGGGAACAATAGGAGATTCTCAGTTAACAGCATAAACAAACGACGTGGTTGAAATTTTCACAGTCGGTTAACCGATTAACCGAAAGTCGGCACCGGACGACCACCCAAACAAGATAGTCAACAAATGGAACAATGTGTATACATTTTCAATTGAAAGCATCAACAAACTTCCCACAATGATTGTTAATAATAATAACCAGTGCAGCAAAAAATAAAGTCTAGAACAAAATGGGCGGCAATTTCTTCCAAATTTGGTTTTAGTATAGCTGGTTAGCAAATATCTAATACATGTAGGTTAGTGCAGTTTCGGTCGGCGAACTGGTTAATCGTTCCAGCACTAGTTTGTATGTATTTCTGTGTCTGGCAAAGCATACTCTTTTGTAATCAATTAACTGCATATTCAGTTACACCTGTAAAAACTGAGCCAGAAAACATGGGAAGATTTTGTACCATCTTGCCATTTTCTTCACGGATCCATTTGTTTTGTTCACATCTGGCATCTAAAAGAGCTCCACATTTGTCAATGTAAAATGTATTCCTTGTTCTTTAAGACCCCAAAAGTAATCTACTCCCTATATATCACCTCAGACCTGTGCATCAGCATTTTTTTCTTCTTATTTTTATTTATTTATTTATTTTTAATTTTGCCACGCTGTCTTTTAAAGTTAAACAAATTTTTCACATAGGGGTATGAACGTTTGCCCGATTTGTGCGGCCTCTCTTAGCCACCATACTTTGTGTATGGGAAAGTTGGTCTGGTTCCAATAACCGTGTATACATATATCACGCATTTCACTGGTTGGTAAAAAAAAAAAAAAAAGCCCGTCACTGCACCGACTTTCAAGCCGACCTATGACCAGAAACCAGAGACTTTTTTTTTTGGCCTAATGAAATTGTGTTTTGGCAGACCAGGGGGGTGAGACTTAACCATTTACAAATACCATGTGACATTTATGGACACAGTCAAGTACTCACAAGGTGTTTTTATGGCCATTATGTAGAGTACATAGCCTAAATTGAATAATTCAACAAACTGGGGTTATTGACTAAAACTATGGTAACAGTGATGGTAGATAAAGGGATCGACAAAAATTGTCAACGTAAACACCGCAAAAGACATTGAAATGGACTGACTGAAATATGATGGTCTACTTAAAGGACCAATATAGTCACCATCAACAGGGCATGGAATCAGAATGCAAATTTTAGATTAACTTTGTTACTGAAAAAAAATACCCCACATGATAAATAAGGTCATATTACCGTTGATGCTGCATATGAGCCAGTAACATTCAGTCACTTTGTTCATCTTATACTAGAACATCGATTCCATGCCCTGTTGAAAGTCTACTCTGATCGTGACAATACTGCCCCTTTAACGGGACAATATCATCACGATCAACAGGGCATGGAATCGGAGTGTTAGTTTTAGATTAACTCGGTGACTGAAAATAATACCCCACATGATAAGGTCATATTACCGTTGGTGCTACATAAATGACCCAGTAATTTTCAGTCACTGTGTTCATATTAAAGCGACAATATCGTCATGATCAGAGCAGACTTTCAACAGTGAATGGAATCGGTGTCCTAGTTGAAGATGAACACAGTAAATGAAAATTACTGGCTGAAAAATATATGACCTTATCATGTGGGATATTATTTTCAGTCATTGAGTTAATCTAAAACTAGCACTCCGAGACTGTTGAAAGTCTGCTCTGATTGTGACGACACTGTCCCTTTAAGGCCACTACTGGTCACAGTTTGACATCAAACTTACTTGGTGTGAAGTTGATGTTATCAAACACTCCTTGAAATGTTTGTGTCTCAGGTTCAATCGTTTCAGTAACAGTGAAATAATTTAGTTAATTTCTGTCATTCAGAGACAGAAATTCCACTTGGAATGAATATGAACAATCTGAATGGAATGTGAATATTAAATAAGCTTCAGATTCTACAGGTTGTTTCTTATACATCAAGGGTGTGATTTGACAAAAGTAAAAAAAATCCTGAAAAAAAGGCTTGCAGGCTTGGGTCTCCCTTTGATCTAGAGGACAAAGCCCCCTGAACCTCATGTATGTTTAATTTTGGAGGATTTACCGCCGACTCTCCACATCCCCACAAACAAGAACCTAGAGGTTTGGACACAATACAGGCTACTTCTTTATTTCTTTGGTGTCTACTCTCTTCATTCAAACAAAAATATTGAGGCGAAGAGAGATTTGTAAAGAATCCTGAAATCAAAATAATCCTGAGAAAGCACAGGCCTGATATATTTTTATAAATGATGGATGTATTCACTGACATATTACCAATAGTGTGTCCTGGCTTAAATGAAACTTGCCCCTAGTCCTACAACGTCATTACTTTGAGCCACCCCCTCAGTCCAATGTTCATGGTTATTCACCAACCATCCACCCACCTTCAACCTAGATTCAAAATATGTCCTTGTACTCCCAATGTCACGCTCAACCCTTTCCACGAAACCACAGCATCCGAGAGATAGATTAGCAGTTGTATTGAATCGGACAACAGTGCCCTGCCAGAGACACTTGGCTAGCCCATGGGTTTGGTTGGCTACATGAAAAGGACTGAGCCAATGTCCCCCCTTAAACTCAATGGCCCTATTTGACACCTTGGGGGTGCACACTCTGGGTCGACTGGCTAATCCAAAACCACAAGGCTCCAATGGGCTGGATTTTTTGGGGCACAGACAAAATTTGGAGAAAACAGGGCCAAACCCCGATATTGGCCCTGAGATAACCTGAGCAGAGGACTGGTCTGACTGATCAATTGTTGCATTACTTGGTATTCACCAATTTAATTGAAATTAAAACATTCAGGATTTTGTAGAGGGTTATTCGAGGTTATTTTATCCTTCTAAATACATGTATTCTTTACTTCACCTTTAAAGCCAGTACACACTATTGGTAAAATGTCTGTAAATCCATCCATACGTTTGAAAAATATTTAACTAATTTTACTTAAAGGGACAGTATCGTCACAATCAAAGCAGACTTTCAACAGGGCATGGAATTGGTGTGCTAGTTTAAGATGAACACAGTGACTGAAAATGACTGGCTCATTTACGCAACAGCAATGGTAATATGGCAGTCACTGAGTTAATCTCAGACTAGCACTCTGATTCAATGCCCTGTTGATCGTGATGATACTGCCCCTTTAAATGAGACAGAAATATTTCAAGGGTTATTTGATAATATCAACTTTACATCAAGTAGGTTTTATGTAAAAAAAAAACACCCTCTTTATTAAAGTTTCTCAATTTGAAGATCCACTTTACATTCACTGAGTTTACGCTGAACTCTTCAAGTCCATTTGGTTTATGTTGTTTTAAAAGCAAAGTGTTAACGAGTGCAGGCATAATTTGTGGCCTCGTAAATAAAGAAAACTGTTTATCTTTCAATTTACATTTTTGTAACCCAGGCGATATGTAAAGAGAACTGCACCATTCTGCGTGCACAGTTTGAAGTAAACCTTACGTGATTTAAGTGGAAAGGTCTCCACAGGAAAAATGTTTGCGGTAGACAGAGAACCAAAAACCACAAAAGACTGAGCCTTCCAATGTCACAATCACAGGCAATAAAGGGGTGACTTACTGACCCTTCAGCCACCCCAAAGACCGCTGGAAGTGAGACTCCCAATTTCAAAGTCCAAATGAGATTGTGGTGGTGGCGGCAGAAGTAGGCAACATTCTTGGCACACGACCAATGATTTTCTAAATCCAATAAGTGAATTTTGATGACACCTACTGTGTGAAAACTGCAGTCACCAAAGAAACGTGGTAAGCAGAAGTGTTTGCTTAGTATGTTTTACAGGTCACCAGAGAAGTTTCATGTAACACACAATAGAGGTAATTGGTAACTTTGGAATGGAATTACAATTGCTTAGTAGAATTTTCTGCTTCTCGGTCCATGAAACTAGCTGCATGCCTTTGCAGGATACAGGTATAAATCTTGTATCAAAGTAGAAATCCCAAATTTTGATCAGGGTTCCTCTTGAAATAAAGGGGCCACTTTCCCTCTCTTAGTCTTAATCACAACACATGTAAATTGACCATGCCTGTAATGTCTGCCTACCTTTTTTGGCGGTATGCCCCCCTTTTCAACACTGGCTCCACCTCTGAAGAAGGTTTAATCCAATTCAGAGTGCTTCACAAATAAACCTTTATTAATTGAACATTAAACCAAATACTGAATTCAGACTGAAAAAAATTGTTATTTTTATACTAAAATAAAATGTTACAGAATATATGCTACAGGAACTGGGATTAATGTGCATGTATGTGGCATTGTGTGACCATTTAGAACTTGTATGTAGGAATATTCAACAAATGCGTATTTCTCACAGCCTATGACCTACAGAATAATTGCGGATGTATATCAACTGTATACGCATAAACACAAGTTACTGTACTGGTTGTCAAGATGAAGCAAGAAACAAGAAAAATGCACCCTCATCATGGGCGTGGGTGAAGCTGTCACCCTTAATTTGTAAAGAACAAATTAGCGTTTGAACAGTATTAAAACACTTTTCCAGGATTTTTCTAGTAAAAGGAATGTCACTTTCTACTTACACACAATGTATAATATGGGAAAACAGAGATCCAATTTTCCAGTTTTACCGAGAATTGAAATCATATTCCAGCACTTTAAAGGACTATTCACAATGGATTTAAAACTTTAACAATAAAGATGTCATCCCTTGTTAAGAACATGCTGACAGCAAGCCCGCAATCAATTCTAGAGTTTGCCAGTGTGCCAACATGGGAGGTACTTCAAAACCCATAAAAAGAGATAATTTTGGTTAATTTTGGGCTATTACTCGATGCACACACATTAACGGCAGCCAAACGACCACTTTTCGTGTAAATGGTTTTGCGATAGCTGCGGCCTTTGGACGACTGCCTTGTCAGTCAACACAAAAATCTATGTCACATCTCCATGCACGTGCAGTACAGTGTGTGTCACATTTATGTTCCTTTTGAACAAACGAACTTGATTTTGGGTAAAAATAGCTAACAGATGAAGACCCAAATTACATACAATTAACCCCCTTTTTATGTCTAAAGAACACAAGCTTTTTATCTTGTTGTAAAGTGAATGGCTCCTTAGGGGGTAACGTGCATAGCTCCGCCAACTTGAGGAATGCGCTGGATGCGCAAACACAATACAGACGACAATGTTGGTAAAAAGAAAATATTAGGACTCATATGGGGGCTCTTGTGTGCCCATTGTGAGCCGAACGTTTCCCACGGTCGCGGCCGGCCAATTAGGAGCGAAAGTAGGGTAGTGTTCCCATTTCTGTTTCTGCATCATCTCTTGTGTGGCACCATCCCTTTGCTGGGTGTGTAGGGTTCTGGGGTGTTGTCAATGGAGCAAAACTGGGGCTGGGCATTGACCCTTTAATGGAGTGCGAGGAATGGAGTGAGGGATAGAGTCAGAGGGAACCGGGAATGATGGATAATTTAACAAGAAAAAGATACCCCTTTGGTCCAGCAGTTTCCCTCATTTCATTCTTAACAACTTTCAAAGGGCCAAGCATTTCTGACATTGTGTGCCAAGAATGCTTTTGTTGGGACTACGGCAAATTCCTGAAATGCTTGTTCTACATGTGGAGGGCATCCACCCGGTCTATTTGGAACCAGGACGACAGTTTCATGTAAATTGTACTTGTCATCTGCTTTGTGTCCAAATTTATTTTGCTTTAAATGAAAGGGCACACCGCGACCAATCACGTGACATGTATATCGGCCAACAGGTCTTGAAGTCAAAGACATGCATGTGTTTGTTCAATTTATAGAGCGCTAAATGTATTCTGACTATCACACAATCTTCGCAGAAGTTCGACCAACTTTCCCTTCAGTTTCGTATCCTGCCATCTGGTCCCACCTATGTCAGACGCATTTTGAATTGATAATTCACATTGGGATTTACTCAAGACAGCATTCAGTTATGCGTCAAAAAACAGCCTAGGGTTGATATTATCGTATTGGAATAGTGAGCGAGTAAAATCTCTCTCTCTCTACGCTACAATCCACATACTTTGCATGTTCTGTTTATGATTTGTAACGAGTGTGATTTGACAAAAGTAAGAAATCCTCCAAAATGGGTAGCAGGCCTGGGTCTCCCTTTGGTCTAGAGGTCAAAGCCCCCTGAACCTCCTGGATGTTTCATTTTGGATGATTTACAGACTCTCCACATCCCCACAAACAAGAAACTAGAGGTTTGGACACAATACAGGCTACTTCTTTCTTTCCTTGGTGGCTACTTCTCTTCTTTCAGGAACATTTAGAGGCAAAGGGAGATTTGTAAAACAATCCTGAAATCAGGAAAAATCCTGAGAAATCACAGGCCTGTTGTAATGTTTTGTATATTAATTGCAAATGACATCTCGCCTGTTGTGTTGTAGTCAGGTCCCTGCTGTTGTCTGGTCCCTGCTGTAGTTAGGCCCATGCTTTGTGATGGAGTACTGTAGATCTATGGCCACTCAAGGGATACTTGAATCCATCATATTCAGTACACCAACTATAAAGTTGTACACGTAGGTAAACCTATGCTTTGTTTTATCAAACATGTAATAATAATAATAATAATGTATAGATTTATATAGCGCACGTATCCACCAACTAAGTGGCGCTCAAGGCGCATTATATTATTATCCCTGCTCATAAGGCTCATAAGGCTCATAAATCATTCCTGAAACCATCTCAGCTCCCTGGGGAGTATACAGCTCAATTGCTGCCATTTCTAGCGCATAGAGAGCAAACCATCTCTGCCTTCACAGGTACCCATTTAACCCCTGGGTGGAGAGAAGCAATTATGGTTAAGTGTCTTGCTCAAGGACATAGGTGTCACGGCTGGGGCTCGAACCCACACTCTGCTGCTGGCAACACCAGAACTTGAGTTCAGTGCGCTAGACCACGACAATCCACTTTACGTGCATTATACAACACACGGGACCTACGGCTTTACGTCCCATCCGAAGGACGAAGCAATTATGGTTAAGTACCTTGCTCAAGGATACAAGTGTCACGACCGGGGCTCGAACCCACACCCTGCTGCTGGCAACACCAGAACTTGAGTTCGGTGCGCTAGACCGCTCGGCCACGTGATGTTTTTTCTATGTTTCATTGACATGAAATGAAGAGTGATTTAATTTAAGGCACATTGCTAACAACAACACGGCATTACATGTACTCTAATGCATTATGTTTTCATTTAGATCCAGATGTTTTTTCGGTTTGTCAAATTGGTGACTTTTTGAGGTTTGAACACGTACGTGTAGAAAGACGGGGTGTGGAAGAGGGGGACTGATATGTTTGACATGTTTATGAATGCACAGACATTGAGGCCACCTGTCTTAAAGGGGAAATATCATCACGATCAGAGCAGACTTTTGTGGAGTGTCGTGGCCGAGCGGTCTAGCTTACCGGACTCAAGTTCTGGTGTTAGCAGCAGAATGTGGGTTCGAATCCCAGCTGTAACACTTGTGTCCTTGAGCAAGACACTTAACCATAATTGCTTATAGGGGCAGAGGCAGTTTAACAACTGCCTTGCTCTGGACTAGTTACCCCTCCCAGTCCTATTCGCACCGTGAAGAGGCTGGTTTATTATCTTGTCTTGTTTTGGTGCGAGGGGCTGGTTTCTTCAGTGTGGAGTCATTGTGACAACTCAATGACTTAGTAGCCACCTTGGATTGGCCATTGGCCTTGTGTGGGGCGATTTACATTTAAAAAAAATTTAAAAAAGACTTTCAACTGGGCATGGAATCAGTGTCCTAGTTTAAGATGAACACGGTGACTGGAAATTACTGACTCATTTATGCAGCAGCAACGGTAATATGACCTTATCATGTGGGGTATTATTTTCAGTCACTGCGTTAATCTGAAACCAGAACTCTGATTCCATGTCCTATTGATCGTAATATTGTTTCTTTAAGTGGACACATTTCATTAGTACTATTCACATGTACCTTGGGTTTCCACAAATTATTTCAACAACTGCGTACACAAAATTAACTGCACAAATAAACAAAGATGAGTAGAGCAAGAAACCTATTAAGAGAAGGTACAACACTGTTATTTGGAAATGACATTCATTCCAACACTCTACTTTCAAGAAATACAGTGTACATCATAACACTAACCTCAGAAAGTTTCATCACAGTTCGTTAGGTGTTTTTAGAAAACGAGGAAAAACTGGTTTTTTATATGTATGTTGGAACCTCTTTGAAATTCAACGTAGCAATTGCTTTTTTTCCTCAAAAAGTACTTCAACAGGGAATGATTTTGGCAAAAAAGATTCAAGGCAAAAAAGATTCAAGGCAAAAAAGATTCAAGGCAAAAGAGATTCAAGGCAAAAAAGATTCAAGGCAGAAAAAAGTCTTTGGCAAAAATATTTTGTATGTAATACTAATTTTGAATAGCAAATCCTGAATTCTGATTAGCAAATCCTAAATTATCATTAGCAAATCCTAAATTCTCAATAGCAAATCCTGAATTCTCATTAGCAAATCCTAAATTCTCATTAGCAAATCCTAAATTCTCATTAGCAAATCCTAAATTCTCATTAGCAAATCCTGAATTCTCATTAGCAAATCCTAAATTCTCATTAGCAAATCCTAAATTCTCATTAGCAAATCAGCAAATCCTAAATCAGCAAATCCTAAATCAGCAAATCTGAATTCTGATCAGCAAATCCTAAATTCTCATTAGCAAATCCTAAATTCTCATTAGCAAATCAGCAAATCAGCAAATCAGCAAATCCTAAATCAGCAAATCCTGAATTCTGATCAGCAAATCCTGAATTCCGAGCAGCAAATCCTGAATTCCGAGCAGCAAATCCTGAATTCCGACTGATTAGCAAATACTGAATTCTGATTAGCAAATCTTGAATTTTGTGTAGCATTTTGCTCTACAATCAAACAGAAATCATTCAGTGTTCATACAGAATAATTTCTCACGAAATTGTACACCAAGTAAGCTTTTAGACACAAATTCATCAGTTTGATGATTTGGTAATTACCATATTGTACCTTCCCTTTCAAGAATGTCTTGAGAACAAAAGCGGTGATTTACCTCTACCAGGTGGTTGTCTGGTCCGTACAGCTCCTTGTCCAGCTCAATGACAAGACTCTTGAAGAAGGATGAAAACTTCCTCTTCTGTTTTGATTCGTACTTCGGTGCATTTGGCTAAAGATGAGAAGTGTCAGAGAGAAGTGTCAGAAAAACTGTCCAAAAAAAACTGTCAAAAAAACAGCAAACTCACCATGGTGGGTTTCTTAATTAACCCTAACTACCCCAAATCCTCCAAAATCCTTCTCCTGGTTTTGCCTGATTTTGATGGATTCAGTACTCCACAGTGTAGCCCAGCGAATTGAGCATGTAGCCATGTGTACCAAATCCATCAAACTCCACCGGCTGCTTTTGTTGGATTCAGGACTGTGTATAACCAAGCCATGGATGCTTAGCATTTGCTACTCTACCAATTCCATCAAACCCCAACGGCTACTTTTGTTGGATTCAGGACTGTATAGCCAAGCCATGAATGCTTTGCATTTGCTGCTGTACTAAATTCATCAAACACCACCGGCTGCTTTTGTTGGATCTAGGACTGCGTATAGCCAAGCCATGGATGCTTTGCATTTGCTACTGTACCAATTCCATCAAAGTCCAACAATTGGGGTACCTTTTTATTGCATGATGATGGATTTTGGCAGATTTGGGATGGTTTCTAGCCAAAATGCCTAGGGGGTTAGGGTTTGCACCCCACCCTGTTGGACAAGAGTGTTCCAACCGTTACTTTTTGTTAAATTTGAGTTTCAATTTCTCTGCAAAAAGTTCCACTTTCTGACCCATATTCCCACTTTCAGTCCCGTAATGGAAAGCACTCAAGCATGTGCGTTCCACTGTGCAAACGTGAACATTCAACAACACACAACATGCCACATGAATGTTAAACAATTTCTCATTGATGAAGATAAGCAGATGTATAAAGTTGTCTTAGAAAAATCGAATGCAGCTGCATGTGTGTAGATCTTCATACACATGTTAACCCTCCTACAATCAGTGCAATTTTTGAAACAACCCATTACGGCCACTCCAAGCCATTAGCTGTTGCCAGTGGCCTCCTATGGTTACCCTTCTGTGCACTATCACACCTCTGAGATTGCAGGGGAAAGTGGTCTCCCATCGATGCATTGTAGGCCATACTAATATGTTCAAACATTTACAGTGGCCTTGGGTGGCACACAGTTGATTTTGTAAGATTACTTGGAAAGGACAGCAGGCTTGTATGTACTAAAGGTTGGTGAAAAACATATTGAAAATTTAGTGGATTGGAGTGGCCTCCATGTGTAGGAGGGTGTGTACCAATAAAACAACAATTAGGTGTACGGGTAATACCATGTGTAATAATAAGTGATGTTGTTCTGAAAAGAACCATGTGTGAGGATGTAGTTCTTGATGTTTCAAACAGTGTACTCTGTCTGTCTTCAGGAGAATGAATCAGTCTTTGGATGAATTGAACATTGTGAATTGTGTTTGTACAAAATGTCTTAAGGTTGTGGCTTGTCGCAAACTATGTCAGTTTTGCAGTATTTTGTCATTCGATTAGACCAGCATACATTACGCTTGCGCGTGGGCGATGTGGTTTTTGCGAAGAGGTCTACTGTGACATAATGACACTTGCCACTTACGTCCTCCAGGAGGCGCCCTTCAACTCGCAGCTCCCAGGACGGCACGCTGGCATCTTCTTCATCTGCATCAGGTTTGCCAGGGTAGAAGGTGTTGGAGATAAAGACACGTAGCTTACGCTTTTGCTGTTGATGAAACATACAATAAAGTACAATTTATTGACCAAATACAAAATAAACCTTTGACCAAATACACTTGGCAGAAGGTCTACATGCTTAATACGTTGCAATTTATTCTGCCTGTCTGTAAAATAAACTGTCACATATGAATATGGCACATACTCCACACACTAAAAGATGAATGAATCAGTTTTTCAAGAGTTTTCTTTTCCCAAAACT
Source organism: Zoroaster sp. YZ-2022 (assembly GCA_029582265.1). Taxonomy (NCBI): domain Eukaryota; kingdom Metazoa; phylum Echinodermata; class Asteroidea; order Forcipulatida; family Zoroasteridae; genus Zoroaster; species Zoroaster sp. YZ-2022. Next base: position 31,213,067 of record CM055830.1, read on the forward strand.
TTGTAATAGTGCAAATTTTTGGAGGGTGAACATACTGTATACTTGTAGGTTTCTATCTGGTTGATATTCAAACTAAATCCTGAAGATAAACGGGGCTGTACCATGGAAGAAATAACATGTTAACAAAACTTTAAGTCTATTCTTGACAGCGATGCAAAATACAGAAAGTTAGGGTTATAAGTTCACACGTACATATGTACGATTTGAAGTGAAAAGACTAGTTGCTAAATTTTGAATATGTTGCAATATTGGAGAATCTGGCAGTCCGTACGATCTGTATCCATACAGCACATAACCAAAGAATTAATCAGTTTGCTTCTGTAGATTTCTTATCAGAACCAATTTTATGGAAAGCAAATGAATCCGCACATTACTGACATGATTATTCATCTAGGAAGATTAGTATAAGGTTGTGAGCTGGAACTGGACATATACACATATGGAGGCATTATCTATGGTATAATGCATATGATTGGAGCACTTTAGATCTATGACGACTCAATCAGTACACTAAGTAAGTTATACCTGTAGGTAAAACTTCCTTCATAGATTTATTTTTCTCTTTTCTCCTTCTACAAACTACAATTTTTGTATGCAGGTTTTAAATTAAATTGTTAAAGAAATAAGATTGGATATCCTGAACAGGGATTATGGTGGTGACAAGGAGGCGGGGTAAATCATTCAAAAACATCAATATGTTTAATCTTTATTCATCAGATGAATGTGAATCGATGAAGGGATCCAGGAGGCGGGATTTGGCAACAGGCTCCTCCCATTTGGATGAGTCCAAAATTTAGGTACTTTTTGGTTGTTTCTGCTCACATCTTTCAAACGGTAACAAGGATTAAGTTTGATTAACCCTAACCACCCCCCAAATCCTGCAAAATCTTCCAAGGGGCACTTTTGGGGGAAATTCAGCTATGTTGGAAATTGGTACTTTCACCTCTTCAAATAGGACACAATTACTACCTGGCAAGAAGTACAGGCCATATGTGCTGAATATGAAAGATCATAGTGCATTTTAACGATAAGGGCATGTTTCCAGAAGTGCACTGATGGATTTTGGAGGATTCAGGAAGGTTCCTAGCCAGAATACCTAGGGGGTTAGGGTTAAACAATTTGCTTAATCATAACCATAGGGTGGTTGCGTAGGGGAATGTACATCCCTCCTCCCCTTGGATGAAAATTCGTTTACCAAAAATAGATAATTTGAAAATGCAAATTCAAAAAAAAATAAAATAAATGGAATTGGCCTGTCAATGCCATGCACTCTGGAAACAAACAATTCTTACAAAGATGTGTGCCCACAAAAAACATGTACACATCAAGCTTCTCAAAGATATTGGTGTGTAAAATACACATTTTTATGGACAGCACACTCTCAAATCTGGTTGGTCAATGAGGTGAGGTTGACAGCTGCATGGACAGCTGGTGATTGGCCAAATGCAACAAATCCGGTTGGTCAATGAGGTGGACAGCTGAAAGGACAGCTACTGATTGGCCAATTGCATGGGGTGGGAAGTAGGGAAGAAATAGGTCAATGTTCGGTGAAAATACAACCAGAGGGTGTTCTTATTAACAAGAGTAGAAAACTCTTTTTGGATAGTTAACCCCCTTAAAAGGTGGACAGCTCAAAGGAATATCACTCTTTCTGTATGGGTTGAAGAAAGAGAAACAAGGAGAGAGATGGGCAACAAGAATTCCTAAAAAGAACCACAAAGACAAACAAGGTCTTTAGGAAGATGTCCAAAGGCGGCCTGGTTGACGAATCTTGCTTTTGGGCATTGACAAAGGATTTGTCTGGGAACAGACCTGGACAAAAAAAAAACATAAGAAAAACACCCTTGGGAAATGGACATGACCCTTTTATGGACGGACAGAACAAAAGTATGGTGTGGCAAAACTGGGTCGGGTTGAATAGATCCCAGGTTTGCCTTGGCCTAATTCCACACTGGGCTTTTCACGGTCAGTATTCCAGTTGTTTTTTGTTTCTTCTCAAAGGCTTTGGTCATATTTGTGTTTGTCCTAGCTTGTTTGTTTGTTTATATCTTTGGCAGAGACTGCATCAACATGTGGTGACCGCAATTCTTGGGAGAGAAAATCTGTTCCGGGGGATTACAGTGCACACTTTGGTATTGTAAAAAAAGAAAGAAAGAGGAAAATGGAAATTGGGGAATTCTACAACCACACTAAGACCGAGAATAACCTCAGCTGGAAGAATGGATTGACATTCATAATGAATAAGGGAGCTTTGGGGCACTTTGAAAGAGGTTTTTTTTTTTTTTTTTTTTTTTTTTTGGGGGGGGGGGGGGGGAAAGGGTAGGAAAAGGGCTGGTTTTTAATTAAACAATAACAGACAATGGGACAATACTGCATTTGAAATTGATATCCACCAGTCTACATGTACGCTCAGATGACCAAATGGGTATACCTGGCCATTGAGTTGAGATCCTTTGTAAAGGATCAGGATGTCTTGACCCTCCAAAAACAATTGTTCAAATTGTTTTCCTCACCACAAAGGCTTGTCCACAAATCAGTAGGGGTCAGCAGTGTAGCTTCTTCCCCAGAAAATAGCAAGGGGGGTTTAAGATGTAGCATTTGTTTCACAGGGCAGTGCCAATGTTGACATTTGGAAATAATAAAAAACGCAAATATACATGTACCAACAAATAAACTGCGGTAAGTGTTGCCAGAGATGTCAACAAACCAACTCTTTGGCTGTATGAATGACTGCCTTGGTTATTGACTTGACCGAGCCACAGGTCTATACATGTATGCTTTGGATACCTACACTGTAGCTGAAAAGCCACAGCCGAGGGTGTATCGCACGTACACCCTCAGCCCTCAAGAGTCACTTCAATATTTCTCCTCTGATCAAACAGGCCTACAATGGAGACTGGCGCCCAACTTTCCAACAAATTAAATGGGTGTTTGGACAATCGATTTAATGTCCTAGATACCTTAATGCTGTTTTGGGGATATGGGCATACACAAGCCCCCATGTTGAAATAAATACGGGTGACCACGATAGCATTAGATACCGTTGGTTTGTTGGCCGAGTGCAAATTCAACTCCTGCTTTCCGGTACCGATCAAACACAGGGGTGAATATGGGTGTTTTGAAAAAATAAATCGGGCTCCACAGGGGATTCAATTCTGGGTGGGAAAAAAATACATGTTTAGTCCAATAAAAATGACTTCTGTGTGGGTTGCTCTTGACACAGTGGTTAATGACGGGATGTGGGTTTTTGAGGTGCACTTTCTACTACTGTTTGATCGTAATTACGCATGAGGGATATGGGAATAGAACTCAACATGTGATCAGAAGAACAGGGTCAACAATAACAACTTTAATCAGCAAGGCTAAAAAGCTTTAGATATTAGAGCAAACAGCTAACAGAATTAGGGACGTGACTTTAGGTTTCTGTTTTTTTGTTTACAGTTTCAATAACACATTGCTATGAGAAGACTGGTACTTGTATTTTGTATCAAAGCAAGACATGTCCCATGCAAGAGTGCACAACTTATGATTGCAATGTGATGAATCAAACAATCAACCGTATTGCTTCATCCAAAGATGAAATGAAAATTAACACACAAAAAAATCCCCAGACAACATGAATTAGGTGATCATAATTATTGATTAAATTTTTCTTGTCTTTTTGTTTCTATCACAAATTAGAGTTGGATGATTTTTACATTCGACACAACACTTGGTTCGTCAGGTACGGTAAGTTAATAATGACAACATACATGTAGCTAAGACCCAACAAAAGTGTCTGATTTCTGGTCAGACGAGCACGTCAACATTTTTAGTTTTCTCTTTTATTTTTTGCTATGAAACAATGTCCAATTGCTGCCAAAGTTGCTGGATTGATTGGAATTCTGCTGCGCTGTGTTCGAAACGACTTGTTTACATAGGGGTACAGTATGAACATTTGCCCAATATTTGAGGGCTCTCATCGCCACCATACTTTGTGTATGGGAATTTTATTTGTTTCTAATAACTGCATATGTATATCACATATTACACTGGTTGGCTCCCCAAAAAAGATTAAAAAAAAAAAAAAAAAAAAAAAAAAAAAAAGTGCATCACTGCACCTATTTTGAAGCTGACCTACAACCAGAAACTGAAGACTTTTATTTTTGGCCTGAATATTGATATGCCTTATTTCATAGAGAAAAATCTTGCTAAGCAAATATTGTTATTAAGACAACATAAAACAGACAACCAGCCAAAATATGCACCTTCCGAATGAACAATTACATGTAGCTGGTATCCAATAACGTCTGCTAAGCAAACGTTTCTGCTGAGCGCTTTATTTCTGTTAAGCAGCTCTATGCCCACAATATATGTGTATGGGGGGTGGAATTGAAATAGGCCAATTTAAGGTACAGGAAACAAATACTAGGCGCGGTTGTTGTTACTTGTTACCAAAATTAGAGTTTCACAAATTTCTTTGGGTTAAAAAAAAGAACAACCTCACAGACAAGGTGCACAGTATACACACGAGGGTAAACATTATAGTAGGAACGTGCAGAAACTACTGAGTGGTCCATATCAACGCGTGGCACCGATTCAACCCAATAGTTAAAACTTAGCCAAATAGTCATTGTCCTCTCTGTTTGCTCATAGCCTTCAGTTTGTGTCCCTATCGCTTTATTACTTATCCCACTCCTGTTTAATCATTCCTGATATTTCGACAAGCTTATCAAAACTGACCTGTAATTTTGCTTGTTGCCCTCATTTGCAACTTTTGCCAGATAAAAGTGGCCTGCAGGTAACTTAAGCCGTGTATGTGGGTTATCAGGTCAATCGTCCGTCAATCAAGTAATCCCTATTATTTTGTCGGTTGTACCAGGAGGGACAATCAAGCCTACATTGTCTAAGACAACAAAGGGGCGTCCTCCCATTACAAGCGCTGGCCAAGACTGGGAGAAGTAGGTCGGGTCAACAGACTGTTGTTAGGTCCGAGGCCAGACCTGGAGGAATTTATCATCCTCATTTCAAAGCCTTCTCACCTTCACCGCATTCCACACCTTGGAGTGGAAAAATATATACCAGAAATAGACCACTAATTGTTTTTGAAACACAAAGTTATTACAAATAAATTCAAAATTTAAGAGTTTGATCCAGTGTTTATTGATGGATGGTAAATTCCCGTAAACCTGCACCTAATCCAGCGCCTTGTACTCACAACACATTTTTTTCGTTGACTGTTGTTATAAACTAGATTCCTTGTAAATAAACCAATCCCCCATCATGGTTTTTTCTGCCCGACCTGTTTTTTTTAGTTTCAATTGAGAGGGCCAAAAATGTGCCCTGCTGCGGGGCAGGTGTGTACATATGGAAATGCTCTTTCATACATCTCTGTTGTGCTGGGTGTTGGCCCACAACCCAAACATCGCAGAAATTAATGTACGTCAGGGTATTCATCCAATTATTCAAAGGTAGTGAAGACCTTGGTTAAGTCTATAGTGTAGAGCTACAACTGTGTAATTAATTTCAGCTCAATTTGGCCAAGGTTGCACTCTTCAAAAAGTGGAACAAATATTTTCCCTTTTTTTTTTAAAGGACTAATTCATGTTGGATATTAATCCCATCCATTAAACCCTATTATTCATCATCTTCATTCGGATAACAAAATAATTTAAATCATGGTGGAAGAATAATCTACAATGTAGGAATGTTTGGGAAGGTTTGACATAGCACCATTTAAAGGGACAATCTTGTCACGATCACAGCAGTCTTTCAACAGGGCATGGAATCAGCGTTGTAGTGATGGAAAATTACTGGCTCAAAATGCAGCAGCAACGGTAATATGACCTTATGTGGGGTATTATTTTCAGTTACTGAATTAATGTAAAACTAGCACTCTGATTCCATGCCCTGTTGATCGTGATAATATTGTCCATTAACCCTCCTATTATAGCTGCACTTTAGTGGCAAGTAGCTATAGAGGTCAAAACCAGTCAACTGCCTGTTTTGACTGTTGACCTAAATGTGCACACAGGGGCATTTTTGACTGGTTTTTACTGTCATTTTGACCACCCTGAAGAATACCAGACAATGCTTTTACCAGTCAAAAACAGTCGACTAATTTTGACCTGTAAATGTACTTACATGTACATGTAAGGTTTGACAGTGTTTGACTTTTAAGTGCACTAGATATACCTTGGAAAGTATATCAACATTTTTACTGATTTTGACCCTTGAAGTAGTAGGAGGGTTAAAAAATTATCTGATGAGTTGTAAAATTACAATGTAGGTTAGTTCTGAAAAGAACCAGTGGTTTAACAACTCGATATTTCAATCAGTATGCTCCCGATGAAAAGCACAATTATATAGGAAGAATTTAGTTCACATTATGAGCAGAAATGACTTGTAAGCTTCACCCTGTAGGTGTATCGAAGTTTGACCTGTTTTATGGCTGAGTGAGCCATGAGTGAATGACACATGCATCGCCCACAGCAATATGGGCAACAAAAGATAGAACACGTGGCCGGCTCATGGACGAGTCTAGTTCCTGTCCTAATGCTGTATTCTACCCCTCACATGGTATGTTTCGCTAGTGGGTCCATTTACCGCACTAACAATAAACTATGCATTGTGTCAACAAAAAAAAGGCAACTTGTGATTTGATGTGAAAAGTAACCCAGTTTTTTCTTGACCAATCAAAGTGAATTTTACAAAGAATGGTAACCAATTTATTCTAGTTTCATAAGTCATGCAATTAAAGGGGGAAACAATCCGTTGTTTATTGACCAACATCCTGTGCGAAAGCGGTCGTACTGCACATGCGTGAAGACCCATTGTGCACGATTGACTGCATGCACTGCACCTATGCACTTTATGTACTGTACAACTTGCGGTGGGCGGCCGAGATGATAACACACGTGGTGTATCAATATGCACAACATCGGTCCTTCATGATCACTCTACATTTTTCGATGTATCTCAAACAATTGTCATATGTTTTCACTCATGTTTTCGTTATTAGTAGCCTAGATATCAGCACACACAATGCTGAAATGTTAAGGTCAGTTCTTTTACAGAATTAGAGTTATGGTTTAATTTCTTTCCACTTGAACAACTTCTTTGTCGGCACAGATTAATTTGTGAGGTCCATCATGATCGTTCTACATTTTTCTACTCATACTTCAAACAGTTGTCGTGCATTTTAACTCATGTTTTCGATGCTAATACCCTAGATATCATTACTCATAACTCTGAAATGTTAATGTCAGTTGTTTTACAGAATTAGAGTTATGATATAATTTGTTTTTACGTTAACGTCTTTTGTCGTCACAGATTTGTGTGTGGCAAATTTAAATGAACATATCGGATAGTGCATGACCAATGATATTAATGTGTGTACTCTCATAGAATGTTGGTTTTTTACTTAGTGTCTTGTGAAAGCTTGTGAAAGCAGTCACTCGTGGGATGATAAGATAAACAATCCTCGCTCGTAAAATTCGTCTCAAGGAATCTGTGTTTTTTTGGGGGTCGCGTGAAAAGGGCTTATGAGTACATGCTTACTCTCTTTGAATCAAGATATACATACACTGTACAAGGTACATCATTGGTAATGTTGACAAAACTGCTTCTAAAGTACATGTATGCTTACTCTCTTTGAATGGAGACATAAAAGAAAAATCCACTAACTGCAACGTTTGTAAATAAAGACTATTTGCGGTGACACCATGTGAAATTCTCAATTGAATAGTAATGAGTTCCAGAAAGAAATGGAAGTTAAAACTTGATGTTTTGATCAGTATGCAAAATTGGTTCTACACAGTGTACTTCATTTCTTTGAATCATTAACAATGAACATGTGAAATTTCCAGTTCATTACACTGTGTTGTTTATGAGCAAATTGTGAAAATGCATTCATATTTATTGTATCCTCAGACCTGCGCGTTAGCATTTTTATTTTTTATTTTTTATTTATTTTATTTTGCTATGAAACGATGTCCAATTGCAGCCAAAATTGCTGGATGGAATTCTGCCATGCTGTCTGTGTTTTAAATGACTTGTTCACAAAGGGGTATGAACGTTTGCCCGATTTTAGAGGCCTCTCTTAGCCACCATACTTTGTATATGGGAAATTTGGTCTGGTTCCAATAACCACGTATACATGTACATGTATAACATATTTCACTGGTTGGCCAAAAAAAAAAAAAATGATTACCGATTTTAAAGCCGACCTATGGCCAGAAACAGGAGACTTTTTTGGCCCAATGTGGTATTAAGGAAATAGTACTTTTTCCAATAAATAATAAATTGGCAATAACTTCAATTTTTATTTTGTTTAAATGACAGCACCTCAGACAAAATTGTTCCTACGGAAGATTGATACCGTCAGCGTCTTTACATCAACTTTTCACGGACTACTTGTTCAATGTCATGGACTGTATTTTTTCCACATCATTGGCAGGGTAATGATAATTAAATTTCCTCTTGTATTGTGTATATCGATAAAATATCACGTTTATGTCCCTATACCATCCTACTTTATGGTACACAATGCACAAGGACATCATGAAAGAGACTTACATGTACTGGATTAGATACGGCAGGCTTTAGTTTTGTACTGATGTCCGGGAGGCAAGAGAGCAGTACAAAAAATGGATTTAAATGCTTTTTAAAGAGGTTAGGTTGGGAATCTTCTAGATGGGTAACTGGGCCAGTTTCACGGTCTAATTGGTAGCAATAATATGATCACAAAGTTATTGCAACTATAAAAATGTTATAGCCTATTTATAACCAATTTTATTAGGTGTGTTGGTTTACTGCCCAAACATGTCCTGTTATATTGTTCAGAGTTTGTATTTTTTTCTTTCTTTTTTTATTTTCACCAAAATATATATATACATAATTTCAATAGATATTTTTGATCATTACAAGTTTTGCACAACAAAATAAGGTCATATTTCTGTACCTCCAAATTTTGGAAAACTACCAGAATTGTATGCAATATCCAAGACATTCCATTGACTATACATTCAAACCAGTGTGCATCTTCCTGAAAATTATACATATTTTCTAAATATTTTCTTGTTGATGAATTGGAAAAAGGCCTTTTTTTTTGCAAAGGTCAGTTCATGTACGTGCACTCATACCAATGTAGTTTAGAAACAAATCTGAAAGCTTATCAGATCTCTCAATTGGTCCTCGTATTTCTGAGAACAATTCAGAGTTTATCATATTGGTCAATGTACATGTATACAGTGTAGCAATTGTGTGGAATTGTTCATTCAGTTTTACTGGAATGACAGTGCTTCAAACATGTCTGATACAGAACAGGAGCCAATTGCATAGAGCTGCTATAAGCAAATATTTTTCCTATACAACAGACTACCAGCCAAAAATCCATAAAGTTTTTAGCGGGAAGTTTGGCTGGTAACCAAAGAAATCTGCTAAGCAAATCTTTGTGGTAAGTTATTTTTTCTGCTTGGCAGTTGAAATTGGTCCCTGGTGATTAACTTCATACAAGTTTTAGGTAAGAGTTTAATGATTATCTAGAGGGACTTTTTAAGCTGTATTTGGATTGGTTTCCCCCACTACCATGCAACCTTTATACAGAGAACCTTTCCAGTGGATATTTCCCAAACTAGACTGACAACTATTATGCTACATGTTTATTTATGAGACAAGCAACCTATGGATCAAGTTCTATTTCTTCAGACAGATTACAGAGCTTTTTGTACGTGTACATGAATGTACACGTACAAAACTGGGCTAAAATACACAAATCGGAGAGTTCTTATTGTTTGTGACTTCAACATCACCTGAGCCCTCTGGTCCACATAAATGAACAGCGCATGCTGTAAATCAGCCCTGGTAAGAGCAAAAGTGACAGTTTACAGATATTAGAATGAATTTATTGCAGGTCCCAATTAGCACTGCTTAACGGTCAGCAAATTTTCCTGCTAACTGTAGCAGAAAAAGGTGCTTAAGCATTTAAGCATATTTCACAAGTTAGCAAGAAAATTTAGAGCGGCATGTGCGTGTTCACCATGGATTTGTATTGTTGCATCACTCATTTGCTAGCAATAACGGCTAGTACATGTAAGTTAGCGTACCTTTCTCTATGCTTAACAGTCAGCAGTATTATGAAATGAAAAACATACAGTAAACAAACATTTGCTGCTAAGCGGCTCTATGAAGTTAGACCCTGAGCCCAATTTCATAGAGCTGCTAAGCAGAGAAGTTTGCTTAGCAATTTTTTTTTGCTAAGCAATATAAAACAGCTACCAGTCAAAATGCATACATTTTGTATGTGTTTGTATGAGTGTCGTGGCCGAGCGGTCTAGCTTACCGGACTCAAGTTCTGGTGTTAGCAGCAGAATGTGGGTTCGAATCCCAGCCGTGACACTTGTGTCCTTGAGCAAGACACTTAACCATAATTGCTGCTCTCCACCCAGGGGTTAAATGGGTACCTGTGAGGGCAGAGTTGGTTGATTAGCGCTGTAATGGCAGCAATTGAGCTGTATATTCCCCAGGGAGCTGAGATGGTTTCAGGAATGATTTATGAGCCTTATGAGCAGGGGTAATGATATAATGCGCCTTGAGCACCACTTAGTTGGTGGATACGGCGCCGCTATATATTAACACATTATTATTATTATTATTATTATTATTATTATTATTATTATTATTATTATTATTATTATTATTATTATTATTATTATTATTATTATTATTATTATTATTATTATTATTATTATTATTATTATTATTATTATTATTATTATTATTATTATTATTATTATTATTATTATTATTATTATTATTATTATTATTATTATTATTATTATTATTATTATTATTATTATTATTATTATTATTATTATTATTATTATTATTATTATTATTATTATTATTATTATTATTATTATTATTATTATTATTATTATTATTATTATTATTATTATTATTATTATTATTATTATTATTATTATTATTATTATTATTATTATTATGATGATGTTAGCTGGTAACCAAAGAAATTTGCTAAGCAATTTTTTTCTGGTAAGCATTTTTTCTGCGTAGCAGCTCTACGAAATTAGGCCCAGGTCTGTGCACAACAATGAATCTGGGCAATTCATGATGTGCTATTCTACAGACTATGAGAACTACACTATATGCATGCATTTTATGCTTAATGCGCTGTATAAGTGTCCATAGAGTAGTCATGTAGTGCCCATCACACTTAGTTCTGGAACTATACAAGTACATGTACAATAGCAAGTGGCGTTGAGCGCTTTTATGTATGATGGCCTGGGGCAGGATAGCCAAACTTACGCCACCACGCTCTTTGTGCATGCACACAGTTGCAACACAATGCCGTGGACTGGGTTATACATGTAGCAGGTTGGCACACTTCATGCATTTAGGCAAAAGACTTCTGGTGGTTATGATTTCTATCTGGCAATCAGCATCTTCAGAAATATTTTTTAGTGGTTATTACACTGCCCAGTGTACTCTCGTGAACTAAGTTGTAAACCTCCCAATTTTCTTTTCTTATTCACTATCTCCCTCAAAATCCTCCAAAATGGGTGGCGGGTCTGGGTCTCCCTTTGGTCTAGAGGACAAAGCCCTCTGAACCTGCTGGATGTTTAATTTCTTTCCTTGGTGGCTACTTCTCTTCTTTCAAGAAAACTTTGAGGCAAAGGGAGATTTGTAAAAAAAATCCTGAAATCAAGAAAAATCCTGAGAAATCATAGGCCTGCAACGGTGTTCTCTTTTTACCAAAACTGTGCTCCCCTTTGATGTATCACCGTAACACAATGCCTTGACCTTTGGTTATGTCAGAAATATAGGTCACCATTGCCAGTTTTCCTGTCCCCTTTTTCACCAGTCCGGACCGCCTTTCGCTCTGGGGTACCAGGTATCTGTTACAACCAAATCAGTGTTGAGGTAGTCAGACATCAGCGCCATATTATTATGAAAACACAGTAATTAGATCTCCCTGCATGAACTAGTCCGTGACCTGATATCTTAACTAGGAGGAGGGCAGGTTGAAATTGCCCAGTTTGCCACTGTGCAGCTAAGAAGTTTGATATGGTAGCTGCCAAGTGTGATGTTGGGTGGCCATTTTAGGTATAAACGTAGAAAAATCTGTACTTTTTCCAAAATAAATATTAACAAGGAACATTTTTTAGTTGGTGCAAAGCACTTAGTACAAACTATCCCCTTTTGAAAAAGGTTTAAAATAGGTGCAGTCCCAATCATAATATTTTGCATGGGTGTGTCCACCTACTTCTTATTTCTGTTTGAAACATGCTGTAAATATTTTGAGATCTGCAGGCTAAACCTTGCCATAGTGTAAATGTATCAACTTCAAGTATCAATTGTTTTTTTTTTCCTTCCCTGTTATTATAACTCTATTGGAGTTGAAAATCATAACATTACTTCTGTATGTGCTTAACATATCATGTTCCTGTAGGTGTGCACCATGACTTTTTTTGTACAAGGGCCCCAATATCGGTTACAACACATGCCTTTGATTTGACATTGGTAGACAGTTGGATACCTCACCCAAAGATACAGACCATGACCCAATATAATAAATTCTGTATGTCCGGTGACCAGCAGCAATGCTTCTGGCCAGCCCTGCATAGCCAGTCCTTGTCCCTGGTCATAATGACCCATGTCAAGTTTCACCACAGGATACCTGGTGTCTATTACTAAGCTTATCAAGACTAATTATTTGATGCAACTGAGACGAGTGGAATCTGTCAGGGAGAATTAGGTCACAAAGGTGCACCACCTGAAAATGGAATGTTTTTCTCTGTGATGGTGTTTTTCTTTTGTGAGAAGAAATTAGTTCCATTTTGGCTTGATATGGTGCAACGTTATCCATGGAGAACCATGGTAGCTAGCACTACCCCCATGGTGAAAAAGCAAAGAAAAAATTACCTAAATAAATTGCACTATGCTCTGTTGGCATATAATTCAAACCGGATCAGTGTTTTAAATGGAATGCTTAGGTCAGGGATCTTGAACAATTGATAATTGTTTTTATTCCTCCACTGACATACATGTACTATGTAACACAGCACTGTCATATTTATTGTTTTTGAGAGTCAGAGATAGTGAGTAAAAATCGGTGAGCTTAATTGCTGAACGTCAACTAATCCTATCAATGGTTCAGTGCTCTTTGTTATTTTGTCAACATTTCACTGTGACTACCAAGAAAACTAGCCATGCCCCCCATACTCTGCCAGTGATGCTAAACCTAAACAAATTGAATAAGCAACATTTTGTAGGATTCGTAGTGGGTCTGTGTTTATATTTAGTGTGTTTATATTTAGTGCATTTATAAAACTGGAGCAATGCTAATTTGAATGTTATTGATCCACAGAAACTAGCCAAGCCCCCATACTGTCCCAACGCTGCTTAAAAAAAAAAAATTTTTTTGCTCATCCAGAAATAGCTTGCACTATGTTTAGTTTGAGTGCCAATGCTGGTAGAAAACCGGCGTATACCGCTGATTCAAACTTTAACCTTCATCAGCTATCACAGTAACAACCTCAGCCCCATAACACCACGTCCATGCTACAATCAAAACTTCCTGACCTACAATATCTTGCACTATGCTAATTCCGTTTGTATGGCTTACATTTAACGTACACATTGAATTGGGGCAATGAATCAATTTGGCCCTATGCAGTACTGCTGCATCCCAGTCGTGCAGTGATGCACAGCGAGAGATGAATATCGTTTGACTCTCAAATTAAGGCTAATTACAGGGTACATGTTAAAACAGTGGGGTTGGAGCCACCTCAAATATCACCACGGAAACCTGATCTAATTTCGAACAGCTTGTTTTAAGGACAGAGGGCAAACCCCTGTAAAGGTTGCTGCTACATGTATTGCCAAAATCAAAGATTGGAGAAAGTTGTTTTGATTCTGATGAGGAAGTTAAGAATAAACTGGGCCACAAACTGGTAAACAAATATGGGCACATAAACATCACAAACCCTCTGCAGTAGGGGCAGAACCAGTTTTTTAAGGGCATTTTAGATCCTCTCAGCTGTGGTGGATCAAGGTGGATTCAAGGGGTGGTCAAACTGGCTCAACAGCCAATGGAAAGGGAAATGGAAAAACTAAAAGAAAAATTATATAATTAGCACATTCAATCATTATGACGGATGAACCTATTTTGATACACTGTGAACCAAACTATCCCAATCAGGAGATATTATCTTGATTGGAACTCTATAGTTCGTATGTCTCCCAATCAGAAATTATTTAGTTAGCAATAATACCTTCTGCCAAACTATCCCGACTGGGAGTTGTTTTCTGATGAAAACCCAATTAGACCATGGGATGAACTTAAAAATGAGACCTATTTTTTTTGTGATCCCCATCACAGGACCACATAAAATTTGGAACATATGGGTTTCAATGGTGCTGAATCTAATTATGATTGTTGTCAAGTCGTAAAATTGCACATTTTAAAGAAATTTATTATTATTTTAATATTGATTAACCCTATGGGGGCGGGGCGGCACACAATATGTCCCCAAGTGTATTCTTTTGCATTTTTAAAAAATTTTTAATTAAAAAAAAAAAATCTTTTAAAGAAATGTGATGGGTATTTGTTACATTATCATTTCAGATGCATTATGGGAATTCAAAATGGCCACCACAGCAGACGGCCATCTTGGATTTTGTCTTTTTATTCTGTAATGTTGGGGTAAAACATATTGAGTTTTCTCAATGGAAGTTTCTTACTGTTCATGCCAAGGAAAGATATAGAAATGTCACTTCATCCTCAGAAATGCATTCCAGGCCCCAAAAAGCTGAGAGCCATGTTGATTTTCAAATTACAAAAACATATATTATCGTTTTTTCACCTCAAATTGGGGAAATAATAGATTATACAGCACCCCAACAATGACCCCAGGGGAAATCCGATGATATTTTGATTTTTATTTGCCAAGCTTTATGAAATTTTACCTAAGAATACAGAAAATATTACAGAAATACGCTTTTTGGGCAAAAACACTTAAACACACTTTCTAGTGCTGACTTTTTGAAATAATTCTTACGTCGCCATGTAGGTTTTACTGGAAGGAACATTCTTGCCAAGTTTCATGAAAATCGGCCGATGACTTTGGAACATACAGAGGGGTGCTTTATGAGGCCCCCCCGCCCCCCCCCCCAAAAAAAATGCCTGGTCCTGATCTATCATCTAGGTAAATTAATAAAATGCAAAGTCTTTATTCTTTATAAGTTACTGTAAGATTTATTTACAGCAAATCCATCTGAATGATATTCTAAAACTTAAAAAAGTTTGATTTTACATTTTGAATGGTTGGCGTTGTAATATTCCCAGTTTTGTCTTTATTAACATGCATGCAGCAAAAACTGGGCTGAATTTCAAGCGATGCTGCCATGTTTGCTTGTATTTACCACACATTATTTTCAGAATATATGAACGAGGCTGATCAACACGGAATTTCATTGGTGGATTCTGGGTCTCGATGATGACGTAATGCGTATATTTCAGAGCTTTCTAATCACGAAATTGTCATCAAATTTGTGCATCATAATGTGCAACTTATATGACAAGCAACATCGTTTTTTGACATTTTTATATTTATTTCCTCAATTATACATCCAAATTTCGTGGTCCAAAAGAGGGTATCACTGTTTGAAACAATTTCACTGTTCATCCCATGGTCTAAATAATCTCAGTGAAGGTACTATCTCCCAATCAGGAACCTTTTAATAGTTGGCACCTTCTGCCATACTATCCCGACTGGGAGATACTTTTAGGGGAAACCAATAGTTCCAATGAAGATACCAACATCTCCCAATCAGGAACATTTTCGTCAGATGCTAACACCTTCTGCAATAATAACCCTGTGATTTATCACTCACCTGGCCGGTCCCAGGTATTCAACCCTTCTACCTGTGAGTTGAGAAAGACCTTTCAATGTGCAGGTATAGTATAAACAAATAATATATCCTGGGCCCTACCGGGGGTTGAACTTCAGTTGACCTTAACGTTAATGAAAGTTGGTAATATGTTTGGTGTCATTGAAGGCTTGTCTCTCTCTGTAGTATGTACTTCTACAAGAAAGTTTCCATGAGATTCAAACTGTACTAGGATCTGTATGCTCTGAGCTTCTGACTTAACTGACTTTGGATTTTGTTTCCTTTATAAATTCTGAGTAAGACTAATTGCGGTGACACCATGTGAAATTCTCAATTGAGTAGTAATTAGTTCTGAAAAGAACTGGAGGTACAACTCGACGTTTCAATCAGTGTGCTCTGATCGTCCTCAGGAGAATCAGAGCACACTGGACGATCAGAGCACACTGATCGAAACGTCGAGTTGTAACTCCAGTTCTTTTCATAACTAATTACTACTCAATTGAGAATTTCACATGGTGTCACCGCAATTAGTCTTACTTATCCTCCTCACCATGCAAAGCTACAACTACAAGTCTTATAAATTCTACCATATACACATGTATACACATAGTATGACCTTACATTGTGTACATCCCAAAATGAGTTGAAAGTCACAGGTGTACAAGTTATTTGCCAGTTTACAAGAGCAACATATTCCATTTAACCTAATTCACTAATCATATACATTACCCCAGTTCAAAAAGATGGAACATACAATGTAAAAGTACATTCATAATCTACATGTATGTGTACTATGTACAACATATGTGTAGAACCCACAGTGTCAAATACCATCACAGAGTCTTT
This sequence comes from Zoroaster sp. YZ-2022, assembly GCA_029582265.1. Classification (NCBI taxonomy): domain Eukaryota; kingdom Metazoa; phylum Echinodermata; class Asteroidea; order Forcipulatida; family Zoroasteridae; genus Zoroaster; species Zoroaster sp. YZ-2022. Next base: position 31,229,807 of record CM055830.1, read on the forward strand.
TTTTTTTGTGCTCAATTATCTGTTTTGGTACTTTACAGTTTATCATTTTATACTTCACAAGTTTGTCCGTTTACATGTATGTTTGACTTTCTACATTGTAATTTTTTCAAAATAACTTTGATATTATTGCTGGGAGTTACTGGTTAGTTCAATAATCGTTTAACAGGAACTTTTATCGTTTAACCGAAATGTCGGCAACTGACAGTGTGTATACACTTTCAATCAGAAAGCATCAATAAACTTCCTGCAATGACTGTTTAATAACCAATGCGGCAAAAAAGTAAGTCTAGAACAAAGTGGGTGGCAAACTCTTCCTAACTTGTTGGTCGTATTTTTAAATATTGGTTTCGGTTAGCCGGTTAGCAAATTTCTAAACGGTTAGTGCAGTTTCAGTCGGTTAACCGGTTAACGTCCCAGCACTATTTGATATTTTACTGAAATGTTATATTTGTGTACTTATTGTAAATGTACATGTACATAATACATGTATAATTTGCTTTAGAATGAAAACAAAATAATTTATAACACTGAGTTTACAAAAACAATGTCCATGATGTATACAAGTACATAAATTGCACTTTTCTCAGATGGCAAAGTAAGGCTTATTATTACAGTCTTGTTTTTCGCTCTCAAGTTCAAAAAACAAGTTACATGTGCACCATGAGGTCATAAATCAGGTTCCAAACACTAAGTGCTTTACAAACTACAACTATGGCCGTGGTGTCCATAGGAATGGCCAAGACGCCAGTGCAATTACTTCAGGTAGAGTACACACCAAAAACCATCAACAACCCCCACAGTGAACCGAGAATAAATAATAACCAATGCAATTTTAATCCATGCAAACGACATTTGGTTTAGATGTGGACTTTTTTTTCCAATGGAATGGCATACTAGGCATGGATTTTACAATCTGAACCGGCAGATTTACTTCGGTGGGGAGAGTGTTTTGGGACTAATTAGGACGAGAGGTTACGGGAGGTCAGTGCACAGGGACTCAAAAACTGTGAGTCCTTGCCGATTATTCCGGCTACAGCAACAAAAGGTGAGCAAACAATTCCACTACAAATTCTTTTTCATTCACTGAGAAAAAGAATTACACGCTTTAATGAAAGGCTAATACCTTGGAGCTGTATGGTCTGTGCTCAGGACAAATAAACATATACTGTGTATGTACATGTACAATGATAATATGTTTTAAATTTGTATGTTCTGTACACTTAGCTTCATCAAAATTCCGGTTTCTGTACAAGCTACATGTATATTTATAGGTTTATGTTTTTCATCATAAACCAATCTCACCTTTAACAATTTCAAAATGAATTTTGAAATGTAAGAATTATTAGCATCGAGCACCGACTGTATGGTACAAGGTTGTCTATGAAGCAGCCATCATGGTCGATACAGTCTATGGAATCAAAATGAGGCTTATGTGGGAAAAAAAAGAAAGAAAGAAAAAAGAAGAAGAAAAAAAAAAGACTGGGTGCATTTCATACTTTGATTTTGTCTGCATAATGCTTAAAAGGAAGTCAGGAAACAATACTAATATGGAGGTATTTCCACCATAACAAAATTATATGATTTTTCTCACGAGCTTTTCAGGACTTTTTTTTTTTCAGGGCCGTTTTTTGTTTGTTGCATTTTTTCTCAGAATAAAAGAACTGTTGAAAGGGGCAAGGCCTCGTAATTGGACAACAAAACACTGGCCTAGATTCTTATTAGAAAAAAAACAAGTAAAAGCCAGTACTTTGCTGGTCTTTCAGATGGCAGGTGAACCCATTTAAAAGGTTTGGGCCTTGATATAAGCCAATAGACATCATCAATTTATTCTCACGATCAGAGCAAACTTTCTACAGGGCATGGAATCAGTGTCTTAGTTCAAGATGAACACAATGACTGAAAATTACTGGCTCATTTATATTATACAGCAGCAATAGTTGATTATGACCTTATCATGTGGGATATTATTTTCAGTCACTGAATTAATCTCAAAGTAGCACTCCGATTCCATGCCCTGTTGATTGTGATGAGAGTGGCCCTTTAAAATGTCATACAATTGCAAGGCTGGTACTTTCACTGGTCGGTTCATGGCATATGCACTCAGTGGGGTCTTTATGTAGGGTCTAAATGTCAAAAGATTCAATTAAAAAGCTAATAATAATCAGAACCCAGAGACCAGAGTCTGGAACTTCTAACAAAGTCTAAAAAATAACTTTGGCAAGCTTTGTTGACTCTGAAGACTCAAATGATATTTGTGCCAAGTTGGGCTCTATTGCACACACAAAGGGATGGCCTGGTTGGTGTACTTTTCTACAAGGATGCGCTCTTTTTATGACAAGTCAGTGTGACCTCAAAGTGGGTGAAATCATCCTTTCCTACCAAAACAAATTAGTTCCGAAAAAGCATTCTCCAAAGCATGAAATGTTTTGTTGACGTCCTACATGTATACGGTACAATAAACAGCCTGCTGTCACACCAACTGACTTTGTATTCAATCCAGCATATAGATCATGTTTATATTAAAATGTCAAGCTTTGAGAATTCAAATGCATGAGATTTACATTCTGAATCACTGCTACGCCTACGCAGTGGGACTTGTAAATCCAACATGTACATGTACATGGATGATGTGCACGCAGGTGTGTAGCCAGGTAATTAATGCATTGGGAAGATGATACTAGCAGTTTAAGTAAAGACTGTTTGCGGTGACACTGTGAAACTTTGACATCAGTCAAATATGATATATTTCTTGAAAACTAGAGGGTTGAAATGAACAATGCCAATGTTGTACATTGACCAATTGACCTTAACCAATTGCTGGACTGTGTATGTAATAATGTTCTTTATACATGCCTTGGTTGTGCACCATAAGGAGCCAGGAGTGGATGCAGGGAGGCACAATGGCTAAACAATTTGGGGAAAAATTCATGGTTATTTTTCCCCAAAAAGGGAGCAGAGAAAAACGTACACCATTTCACCAACACATGTTAAATGGCAATTGACATGGCTGTATAAATTTTGTATTAACATAAATAAGTTGTTGTAAAATAAAAAATGAAAATAAAACAATTGTACAGTACAAATATTGCCAGCGTTTGGTAATAAATTACGTTCAGCTGTGTATCTACATGTACCTGCATGTCTCCAATATGGTGACATACAAATACACTATTGTTCCCCCCATGCCCAACACCACAAACAAAAGTTGTTTGTTTGTTGAGGGCTTTTTAATAGAGATGCATTTCACACATTACCCTAACAACTATTACTATAGTGCTTCGTGCAGTTATAACTTGTTGTTTTAGACCTCGAGGTCCACCAGCCTGATGAAAACAAATGCACACTACAGCAAAACCATGGTTACCACAACCAGTACAGGTGTGTGCCCTATTTAGTTATTGGTAATAGAAAGATACCTCTTTTGATTGAGTGTACTATTGGCAATGCCCTTTCATTGTCTGCTACAAATTTTGTGATAGACAATGGTGCAGACACGATTGTTATTCCGCAGAAGCATCTAAAAAAATGACACTGTCAATAAATGTGCACTCGATACAGGATGTTAGTTTTGATGAATTGGGGCGCACCTGCAAATTTTCCAAACCCCTTGAGAATTGGAGATAAAGCGTTAAACTATGACTTGTCTATTGATGTCAAAATGATGAATCGTTAATCGTTTGAAGTGCAATTAATTACTGTAGATATATGTTTATAATGGCAATGGGTCTAGTTATGAATAACGCAGAGAAGAAATATACACAAATTGAATTAAATTGATATCAAGTAGGGTTTTGAAGTAACTTTGTATTGTTTTGTTTTTTATTGTTCTTTTTTTAGAAATGTACTTTACACTGATGATATTCCCCTTGTTGGACTGTGCATGTAGCATGTGGTGGTATTTATTCAACTCCTACATGTAGCTGAAGAGAAGAAAGTACAGTTAAGTGTCTTGCTCAAAGACAAGTACCATGAAACCATCATAACACATTAGTCTGATGCACTAAACTGCTCGGCCAGTGTTAGCCAGCAATACCTTTGGGTGTCTTTAAGATACCGTGTTTGCTAAATGGACATCCCTGATTGATTTGTAATGTGTATATGCACAAGTATTGTAAGTTTAACCCTAACCCCTACCTATTTTAGCTAGGAACCTTCCTGAATCCGCCAAAATCCAACACCATGCAGTAACACTACCACGTTGAAATTGGGACACCCTGGTCCCATGCAAAGTATCCCTGTCTGGGCTATACAGTACTGAATCCATAAAAACACAACACAACCAGCCTGTGGAGTTTGATGGGTTTGGGATTGTACACGGACACCTTATTTTTCAAACAGTTAGAAATTTGGACACTTAATTTCCAAATCCTTGCTATTAGGGCTACTCTGCATGACACCCCATAAATTAACATGGTTTGGTTACTTTCTGATTTCTGAAACTATTTACAAAAAGTAAATACAATCATTTCTTGTAGTGATTGCAATATAAACTCGAAACAAAATATGTATTTTTAAAGAAAAGACAGTTCATGATACACTTCCGCTTTGGGCACATAGGACATAAAGAAAAAAATGTAGACGTGAAAAAATTCAGTTTGAATTTACAACCTATATACAAGGAATCCGGTCACCAAGAGTACTGTATGAGCTATTTGATAAGGTCATTAGCCCCATGTACAAATGAGTCCTATTGGAGTTCACAGATTTTGTAATTGCTTTTTAATTAAAGGACCTTCAGGTACGGGCGGCTTATAAAACCCTTTTAGATTAATGTACTGTGCATGTTCATTGCTTCATTCAATATGAAATCAATTACCGGAGCTTCCCGAGTTCAAGGAATTTCTTAAAAGCTACCGGCCCTTCACAATGAACATAAACTATGTACAGCCACAAAAAAAAAAAAAAGTGATAAATAATTGAGCTATAATTGAGACACATGCGATCCTTGGCGTACATGATTGATGCGGGTGCAAAAAGGAAAAAAAGTTTATTTGTGAGAGTCAATCAGTGACAAAAAAATCATTAAAAAAAAAACCTAGCGTGGCGTACCTGGAAATTTCGCATTCCTCTCAAGACAGATGGGGTAGTCAAAATAAATTTAACCGGGATAAAATCGTGGAAGCTGTTTTTCTTCCTGGTATAAAAAAAGAGGTGAAGCTACTGAAATTTGGCAAGTTTGGTATTTTCATGTGTTATATGTGTACTGTGACTGACCAGGTGTTTTGGGGGGTGAACTTCTCATGACCCTAATAGGGGTAAATGGTATACAGGTGTATACTGTAGTCCTACATAACTTGGTATGTATGTGTTTGGGTGACGTCAGTTCATCCAGTATTGGACTGCAGACTACAGGGAAAAGAATATACAATGTACCGACTTTATGTTCAAATGGAATATAATGTATTATTGAAAGGTAACAAAACATTAGTAATGTTGGCAAAACTGCTTCTATGAGAAGGCTTATAAATCAAGATACATGTATGATGCATTTAGCAACCAAACTGTTAAAGTTTCCACTGTGAAAGTATCATTAATAGTGACTATGTATTCATATACGTGTATGTATTCATACATGTATGTGGAATTTAGGGAAGTGTCCTCTTTTCAAAAGACTTGTTGGCAATAATTTGACTTTTCGTAAGAATGAGAGCACCTCAAACAAAATACTTGATATTTGTGTATATATACTGTGGCTACTTGACATTCAGGCTAGTCAGGCTACTTGTCCAATGTTTTTGATGGTCCCAATGAATTATACAGTAATTTAAATACAGTGTGGCCACATGGAGTACTATTAAAGGGACAACACTGTCAAGATCAGAGCAGACTTTCATCAGGGCAAGGAATCGGTGTCCAAGTTTAAGATTAATCGGTGTCCTAGTCTAAGATGAACACAGTGACTGAAAATTACTGTCTCATTTATGAAGCAGCAACGGTAATATTCCTTTATCATGTGGGTATTATTTTCAGTCACAGAGTTAACCTAAAACTAGTACTCTGATTCCATGCCCTGTTGATGGTGACGATATTGTCTCTTTAACAATCAACATTCAAATAGTTATATGAATTAAAAAAAACCAACGCTAATCCGACTTTGATATTCAAGTCATGGGTGCAGAATATTGGTGTTCAGATTGGCGCAGTGGCACTTACTTTGTCTTTGGAATTATGTGATCTGGGTTCAGATCATGCACAGGCATTTGTGGAATGGACTTAAGTCCCTACCTGATATTTTTTCCTTTTCTTTAAAAGGCTTTATCACAACAAAAATAATTTAAAAAAACACAAAATGATACCAGTGCAACAAAAACATTTAACAAACCATTTGATAAAGTAAGCCAGTCTCCATGATCACTTTGCCAGAAAGTGCAAAATCACAACAATTGTACACCAAAATTGAAAGCAAACTTCCCACAGACCAGTCGACCATGTCCTATTTTTTGTGTTAGCCCGTTCTGATAGCGTGGGGTCAATATCCACTCAGCGCGCTCATGGAAACTCTGGGCATTTGTTGGAGTGATACAGGTTCTGAAGTGGCTCAAATAGACACTTGACACACAGTCAAATGGGGATTTGAAGGATGTGGGGGGGACTGGAGAGAAAAAAGTTTATACAATTGCCGACATTTTCATAACAACAGAAACGCAAGTTCTCGAAAAGAGAGTGTGTGCATATAAACACAAATCAACAAATTTATCAATGGAAGAAGTCATTAGTCTAAGGAATGCGTGCGAATCTCAGACTGCAGAATTATCTCATGCTGATCTTTTCATCAGCATACAAATAATTACAAAAACAGCAGCAGACGCAACTTTTTCGCCCCAAAACCATTTTACCTGCATGCTCACCGAATGGCAAATGTTTGGGGGACGTCATTCAGTCTGACATGAGCTATCGGTCGGTTGTTAAGCCAGGCATGCATAAAGGCTTAGGTAAACTTTGCCAGTTTTGGCCCCGAGGCAGCACAGGCGATGAAAGAGCCATTCTATTAGTGTCGCTGCGGTGGACACTAATACGAGACCCAATCGTCACTGACAGGGCACGGACAAAAGGCAATTGCCACCTTAAGTCAACTTTACAACTTCCCTGGGGCCGTTTGGAGTAGGGCCCTCTCACACAGAGGAAGTTTTTACTCTTGACGAGTGTTGAAAGTGTTTAACTCACTATGACCGCGTTCACACTTGATCCGGCAAGGGCGATCAAAGGAGGATCAGATCCTGCAAGGGCGATCAAAGGGCGATCAACAGCTAGTGTGAACGCAAGAGCGATCAGGATCTGATCCTCCTTTTTGATCCCCCTTTATTGCGGGATCAAAGGAGGATCTGATCCTGCAAGGTGGATCAAAAACGTAGTGTGAACGCAACGCAGGATCAGACCCCGCAATTTGACCCACCGACTTCCGGTCTAATCAAACAGACTGGAGCGCGAGTTGAAAAAAAATAAACCGCGAAGCTTGTAAACAACCAGTGTTGGTTATGCAATGAGAGCGCCCCTTATTACACTGGTTCCAACACGTAACACAGCATTTCTGTGCACAAAAGAACATTACACGATTTGAATGGTACTTGGCATTTGCATCCCTGTTCTGCATGCAACAACCGTGCGTGATTTAACCACATGCTTCGACCATTTCTACCTCTATGCATCGACCAGTTTCCTTCTCATCAGGCTTTCGTGTTTTTTATCATAATACCACGGTTTTCATTAGTATTTGAAAATCATTTTGTATATCCATATTTTGTATTTTCTTGTCGCAGTATTATAGTACACTTAAGGTTTAGTGTTGTTGGTGGTTGTTTACGTTATTTCTTGTACGACATGGCGAAGCTGCTGCTGTTATGCACGGGGTCGAATGTGGTCGGAGGGGAGCTGGCATGTTTTTGGACATGCATCACCCCGGCAACGCGCGGTGCCGCGTGTGCGCACAATCAATGACCTTGCTCAGTTGACCTGTCACACGAGCAGTGTGGAACTTCCGTTGAACCGACGGTCGGGCTAGGGGGATCAATGCACGATCAGACTCAAGTGTGAACGCGTCCGCGATCAGTTTGATCGCCCTTGCAGGATCTGATCCTCCGTTGATCGCCCTTGCCGGATCTAGTGTGAACGCGGCCTATTTGACTGGTTTTTGATTATGGCTGGGCAATGAATTGTATGGGTTACCCCAAAGCCACGGCCTGACCGGATCATGGTAACCCACACATTGTTGCCCTTGCATAACGTTGTGGACGTGGGATAATGGTGAGTTTCTTTGTGGCCAGAGAATCCATTGGGTTAAAGTGGAGGTTGCTAGGTATTAAAGAGGCAATGCCTGAGGTTAAATGTTATTACGATTGAGAGGTTGAATATTATGCTCAAATGCTACACTTTAGAGCTTATAACCAAATATTTAAAGTTTATATTTCTAAGCCCATAACTGAAAAGTGAAACTATCTTTGGGTTACAATTAAAGGGACAGTATAGTCACAATCAGAGCAGACTTTCAACAGGGCATGGAATCGGTGTCCTAGTATAAGATGAACACAGTGATTGAAAATTTCTGGTTCATTTATGCAGCAGCAACGGTAATATGACCTTATCATGTGGGGTATTATTTTCAGTCACCGAGTTAATCTAAAACTAGCACTCCGATACCATGCCCTGTTGAATTTGACAATACTGCCCCTTTAAATATGTGTACAATTTAGAACTGTAATCATCAGTGACCCACTTTGGCCTGGTGTCTCGTTTATGTTATTCCCCCATACCCTTGAACTAATATCTGTCCTTGCTGTTCACCATGACAAAATAAGCCCCTTCTGTAAGATAACGGCCGAAACAGATCCTTGAGATACTGGCCACCTGTAAATAGTGGCCGTGGTCATTTCAGCCATGGTCATTTCAGCCAAGTTTGATTGGACATGGAATGTACGTAATTATTTGCAAGGTTTCCTATCAAGCCTCCGAAATACATGTAAGGCATTTATCTTCACTTTTGAGGACATTTTCCATAAATGCAGCCCACAAAACTGATCCGTGGGCCGTGCTTACAACAATAAGGGGCCAAAAAGATGCAGAAAAAACTTTATCTTGGATTCTTAAAAGTATTATTACATGATGTATAAGGAGGTTACTCCAGTAGACGTACGTATTCCAATGGTTGACTTTGGACTTACCTTCATCGGTCTCTTGAGGGCCTCCTGAATGTCGAGTCTCTTCCTCATGATGGTGGCGTCTAGTTTCCTTTCAAATGCCAATAGGTCCATATAGGCCTGGGACTCGGGCACCAGCTCTCGAATTCTGGGTGGCAGCACTTTGTCGGCCATCTTCTTCTTCTTTCTGGCATTGCTGCTGCTGGAGCTTCCCCCACCGATTGACGCACTATAAAACATTCAGATATTAAATGGGTGAATTACATGTAATATCTAAACATTTTTTAAAGAAAATCAATCAACATTTGTCTATAAAAATTACATAACACTGTATTGTAAAATATTTACATGCCTTTTATAGCTGATACCGTTTGTACTTAATCCAAGGTTCAAAGGACACTGACCGAATGGATTAATATTTTCATGGACGACCAGGTACGCAGCAGTTAGCTGCAGATTAGGGAAAATATGCGTACTTTCCCTTATCGTGGAATCTTATCAATAGAGTTTATAAATAAGCGACAGAGTACCTGACCCGTGGAGTTATACGCAGCATGTGGGCAATTCAATGATACAATGCAACCAACTGCTAAAAGATTTTCGGGAGAAAGAGAACAGCATCTTTAAAAAAAGTGTTATACATGTAGATAAATCTGTTCTTGACTAATGAGCTTGTGTACTTTACAGCAGCAGTCTACAGTTTACACCATGTGGAAGGAAGGATAGTTTTTAATATAGTAACAATGTAAACAATTGTGTCATACGTGGCTATGATGTTATGGCATGTATTCCTGACACAGTGTTTTGACTATTAGACTTGTATTGAGGCTTTAGATATCAAGCACAGGCTCCAGTTATGAGTGAAGTTATAATCCACAGGGGTACATGTACATGTATCTGTAAAGTGTCCCAAGGTCTTTGTATACAGTATACAACATTGTAATACAATAGTTGGATTGTCATTGGTTGTAAGGTGTCATCCAAAATATTTGCAAGGTAGTACAGAAAGTACTACTATCACCACTGTCCCCCTGTCACCCTCAAATTTGTAATGTTCAACATTTTTCCTGTGTCAGTCACTGCATTCTAAACTATACAACCATAAAATCAACATTTTTAAAGATGTGTGGGCCTGTATATGTATGCAATTGTTGACAATTTGTTGAAAATGTGGACAATTTAGGACAGCCCCTTATTACAAAACATTTCCAATTTATAAAATTCTAAAGGTCTGTGACCTTTATCAGTCACAAGCTTGGGAGCATTCAACCTCTCTCCATTCATCTTTTTCCCAGTATACAGAATTTAATTATTTTATCCTCTTTTAAAATAACACTTTTGGGAACAGTTCATGAATGAAGTAGTGACACCAAATCATTTGTTGATCTTCCATCAATTCCAAGCATACAGTAATAGATTTACATGCATGGCTAATACCACAGTGCTATGAACATGAAAGCAAACGGTTACAAAAACAAATTTGAATACCCTTTTCATAAAGCCCTAGCCAGTACACTTTTGGTTAAATGTACATGTATGTTTACGCATACATGCACATGTACATTATAATATAATGCAATATAAAAAAACAACCTGTGAATTTGATTGTGATGTTAACAATACATGTAATTTGATTAATTATGCACCTCAAACAGAAATATTTCAAGGGACATTTGATACTACATTAAATGTACATATGTAAATCATCAAATTTACACAAATTACAATTCATATAAATATGCTAATTTTGTTATCATTTATCTTTTTTTATCTAGAATAACAGCCGTGATAAAAGTAGACCTAGCAATGTCAAACATACATGTATTAAGTGTATTTTATGAGTTTTGAGAAAAAACGTGATTCAAGGTTTGGACCACTGTCAAAAATAAGCTTTCTGTTCATGTGCAAATGGAGTATGCATTTATTTCTCATGCAATTTTCACCATCAATGCATGTCGTTGGTGTTTATCTGATGTTTGCATCAGAGCGTAATATTACATAATATACTGTGTCTGAAGTTTTTTGCCTTTTTTAAACACATTTCAGACAGATAATGCTAAATAATTTTGATGGAAGAACCATGTACAATGTATAGAGTTATTTGAGATTCTTCAAATTAGTAGTGGTGTACATGTATATCTGCCTTTGAAATTCCTGCGCAAGTTGGTGACTAATGATTTTGCCAACAGATCCGATTGCATGCGTGTCTTGTTAGTTTGGCTAGATCAATCTTGACAATGTCAATTTGTGGCCAATTGTTATTTTAAATATTCGGATTCGAGAGGGTATGGTTCAGGGTGGGTGGCTCTGGAATGGTGGGAATTCTTTCATTAGCAATGAGTTCACCTGAAGGTATGTAGATTTTTCCGTAATTGCTTCTCTCCACCCAGGAGTAAATGGGTACCTGTGAGGGCCGAGTTGGATGTTGTGTTTGATTAGCCCTATGTGCGCCAAAATGGCAGCAATTGAGCTGTATACTCCCCAGGGAGCTGAGATGGTTTTAGGAAGGATTTATGCGCCCGATGACCAGGGGTAATAATGTACAGTGTCTTGATCTAGTCACTAGGATATGTGCACTTTATAAGAATCGCGTATTATTACCCTAGGAATTACACTATGCAAAGTATCAAGTTTTACACGTAAAGTTGTAGTGTGTTTACTGTAGTACACAAAAAAACACACACTATAATGAACACCACTAAGGAGCATTTGGAAACCATACCAAATGTGACCCTTGGCTCACATGATATGCATTTGCCTTGTAACCACGAATCACTGAACCACTGTAGACCTTTACATGTATCATCACGCAGTCATCTTGTTTTTTCGTTAATGCAAGTTCACGTTACCAACCTGAGGCTGGAAGGGTAAATAGTCTGGTCCCTTATCATGTAATAACACTTTAATCAGTATACGGTTTACAGGGAATTGGACAAAGATTGCTGTAGTGTGATAAAGGTCTATAGCGAACATTTTATATGGACCTGAGGATGTTTTGTTATAGCGGCGTTGTACTATAAACCCTCCTACTGCAGCTGAACTTTTGTGACAATTAGCTATAGTGATCAAAATCTGTCAACTGTCTTTTTTTTTACTGTTGAACCAACAGGGTTTTTGACCACCCTCAACACCCTTATTTTGACTACCCTCAACAATACAAGATAATGCTTTTACCAGTCAAAAATGGTCAACTCATTTTGACCTGTAAATGTACTACAAATAAGGTTTGACAGTGTTCAACTTTTTAAGTACATGTATATTAGATACGCAAGTATATCAAAGTTTTGACTGATTTTGACCCTTGCAATCATAGAAGGGTTTTTAAGATCACGAGAATGTGTAATAAATTGTATACCTTTGTCCCTTTTTCTGTGCATCTGAAGGATGAGCATGACGCTTGCGAGATTGGTCCATGCCCTGGCCCATGGATCCTCTCATACCCCCATAAGGAGGGGGCATACCTGGCGCCATGCGCTGGCCGGAGGTCCCTGGTCTCTGTAACAACAAACAAGTAGTCAAGGTAAAAGGAAGAGGTTTTCATGAGCAAAAAAAAAAATAATCTGCATAATCTGAATGAGCTTGGCAGCCATGACTTTGTGGTAGAATATTTAAATGTATTGCTTTCACTACCAGCAATGGCAAAGACAATTACATAAATTGACTTCATGTTTATGAAGTGAATTCGGTATTACATGTAAACCATGTAAATTTGGAATGAATATCGACACAGGAATAAAAATGCATATTTCATGCTGCACTAATGAATTATTTTTTTAACTTCAAATTAATGTTTAAAGAGCATGTTGCTTTTGAACTAAAAAGATAAATTTTCCATTTCCAAAATGGTCTAAAAAGTACTTTTTTATTCATGCTTCTAAAGATTTCAAAAACTTTTCTCAAGCATGAACTCTGAGCAACGGTTACTCTGATTGAAAAGCAAGCAGTTATCTAAACACAGCAATACACATGTAATGAAAATCACAAGACCTAATTCGTGCTAAGTCCACCAAGTCTGAGTGCTAACAGTTGAGAATGCAACACTGCTCACTATTCTACCCAACTTTCATGGACTTGAATTTCAGTATTTGTTTTACACAGCCTGAAAATGCCATAACTTTTAAAAAATTTGTGAAGCATCATGCATTGATGGATTTTTTGTTTGAATTGCACATTTGTATACACATATGAGGTGCAGAAACTTTAAGCACATTGCACACTGGTCAATGTAAAGCGAGACCAATTCATAAAAAGAATGCTTAATCAAGCTAAAGTAATTGCTAAATGCTTAAAAGCAGAAATCCGAACTGTTAAAATATATGTGTCTAAAGCCCTAAACCCCTAATGGTTTTGGCTAAGAACCTTCCAAAATCCAACACCATGCAGTAACACTACCACCCAACTGTTGGACTTGGATGGAAGTGGGACACCCGGCCCCATGTAAAGTATCCCTGTCTGGGCTATACAGTACTGAATCCATCAAAATACAACCAGCTGATGAAGTTTGATGGGTTTGGGGTTGTAAGTTTTTTTAAATAAGCAAACATGAAAACAAAAGCAATAGAAGAACAATCATTTGTCTAATGATTCTTTAAGCGACAGAATGAGAAGTGTACATTATAACACATGTGTGTGCATAGATTACATATTGTTTAAGAGAACGGGGTCAGTGACAACAAGAACGAGGAGATTGAGAGAGAGAGAAGGGGGGGGGGGGGGAGAGAGAGAACAAAAAAGGCTACGTGTAAGCTGTGACCCATTTACTCAGCGGGTGAAAGTAAACCGATAAAAAATACCTGGCTAATAAAAATACAACCTGCTGACCAAGGTGTGATAATTGTCTATCATGTGGCAGACCTATTCTCACATTGTACATGTAGGTCATGCAGGCACATATACACTGTGCCTATCTCAAGCGTGTAATGAGATTTGTGTTGAAAGTACACCCATCATTGTCAAAGAGGGACGTCCCATAATGTCCATGGTAATCGCCCCCCCCCCCCCCCCAACCGAAAACTAGAACGACGAAGCTCGCTGCTAGATGCATTTCAAACTCATTTGTTGAATATACAGGTGTAAATGCACCATTTAGATATTATTGATTTTTATACATGTACACTTGACATCAGCAAAATAAAATGGGGGTGACTGTGGGACTCAGGGTGGGTGGGGCCAGGGTGAGACTTGGAAGGGGAAACAGAAATAGGGAGGGGGACAAGCACAGGTTGGGGTGGGGAGGGGTAAACCGGGCTCCATAAATACATGTACAGTATGTGTGCATCGGTTTTAAATGAAAACAGAAGGGAAAGGACATCAATTTCAAAGACTTTTTCACACAAAATCTACAGAAGTTAGGGAAAGGGCTACCTAATTCAAAGGCCTTTGCTCTATGATTAAGTCCTCACTATTGTAAGGTCATTAGCCCATAAATGTCTACCAACTGAGCCAACCGCCATATATATTGATTTGGTTTTTTTGTGATCGCAATGCACACATACATACAGATATATACAGTTGGTCAGTAACTGTATACATCTGGCCGCATTTGACAGGTGAGCAATACAAGTTTGACAGGCCATGTTGTACCTTCATGTAAACTGCACAGTAAAACAAAATTAATGACTTAATGTTCAATTCCCCTGAAAATTAACATGCCCACAGCATGTCAAGTGTACACTGTACATAATGGGACATGCACAATGCGTACACTACATGTGCATTGTAAACTGCGCCAGTTATTGATGTAAACTGCGCCAGTTATTGGTGTAATTGATTCTCAATCAACTTCCAAAGCTGAAGGCAATAATACATGTGGTATGCTAAATTGCACACAAATTAAGGGTGAAATATACTGAGTGGTCAATTAATGAAAATGTGGTCGCAATTTGCTTGTTTGCATACAAATTTATTACATACATGTACATGTACATGTATTTCCGGTGTGCTCTTGGCACCAATATCACCAGCCGACAATACCGTGACCAAGCGGCATTCCAGGTTATTATGTCAACTGATTCCTACTGGACATTTGCCCTAATCTGAAAAAGGGTCCTTGCTAGGGTGCTGTTAAGTTCATGTAGTGGGTCATTCTCTTGTATCCGACCCTCCACTACTAATGTGATCACGACAGACCGCCCAACATTCTTTTCATTATTGTTCGTAGCGATGAACAAAGCAGCGCTCCCCCAGGACGATCTGGGAAGATTAGGAGGGCACTGTTTCTCAAACATTCCTCCGTGTGTATTGGAATTCAGGAAAAGGACTCACACACGAAAAAAGATGTGATTGGATTATTTTTGACAAACTGAACTGCTCGGTAGGGTGTACAGGGGCTCACGGGTGGTCATTTTAGAAACGCTCGGTGCCTACAACTGTCAATGTTTATATATAAACATGGCGTTAATTGTTAATTTCCCAGGCAATTTGATGGCATATTTATAGCAGGCATCTAAATGGCGCATGGTACTCTATGATACAATAAAACTATTTCTGTTGCCCGACAAAACTAAGATGAAAAAATTATAATAATACAAAATAATACCCTAAAAACCTTGGAAATTTAATGCATTTAATTGAGGTTTTAAAAATGAATGAAATATTTAAACTTGACAAATGATTGTGTTAAAGAGGAAGGAACAATGGTAATTACCAGATTATCAAATTAACAAATTATTATCTAAAATCTAATTATCTAATTAGGATTGTACATTTATCAATCATCCTGATAAATTATTTCATCTGAAGTGATTGCATCTTACGTCAAATTTGTAAAGTAGCAAGAAAGTATTTGTATTCATTATAAAACTCTAATCCCCTTCAATAACTGGCTAAAGACCCTGTTCAATGCAATAATGTCTATCCGTTATTTGAGTGCAAAAAGAACAAAAGATCTTTTGTGCTCCACTCACTTCAACAAGATCCAACAGGTGTTTACGTTTGCTGCATTCTGTGGTGTTCAGCATAGTTAGGAAACAAGTAAGCTAAGGAGTTTCACACCACCAGTTCTTCTCAGAACCAACAGTTATTACAAGAGATTGTAATACGTGCTACCGCAAATCATACTTATTTATTTATATCTTATTTAACCTGGGGAGACCTTTCAGTGAAACACTGTTTTTCAAAGGTGCCCAGGAAACCTGTAAACAAGGTATTTGCTATGTGAACCAGAAACACCGGGGTAAACCCTTACTCTTCCATGATAAGTGTTCTGGGTTCTTTAACGTGCATTACTTTAATAATCTAGTACATGGGACCTACGGCTTAACGTCCAATCCAAAGGACGAAGCAATTATGGTTAAGTGTCTTGCTTATGGAAACAAGAGTCGAGACCGGCCAGGCCGGGATTCGAACCCACATTCTGAAAGCATCAGAACTTGAGTCCGATGCACTAGACATTCCACGACAACCATACTTCCACTATGCTTCCACTATACAAAATGACAAATCCTAATTATAAAGTACACTTAATAATTCGCTTGGTTTCTTTACCAGATATTAATTAACAATGGTGTAAATCGCCTTTGAAAGCAGATAAAGATATGCACCGCAGAAAAGAGGTTCTATAAAATAGCTACGTGTGTGCATGAAAACAAAAATGTTTATTTATATTTAATTTAATTAATTTTAAATCTACTGTCAACAGTCCACCTCCGTGTGGCTTGTTTTTACCAGAAACATGGCATCCGCTGTTATTAAGATACCTGTAACTTCGAATCAACAGTCGTTAAAAAAATCAAAAGTGATACACCTGTGGCACCTAACACATCATAAATGACGTGTTTAAGCACTATGCTTGTCCACATTCCACAGATGAGTTATTGCTGTAGTATTTTAAGAGTATTCAAAATTGAAATCACGCTATGAGGATCTGCCATCTGGGGCCCATTAATCATAGTGGTATGATTGTAACTGGTGCTAAACCTGCAGCTAACAATTCCAATGGGAACTCCTGTCTTTCGGCGCACTTGCACTGGTAAATCACAGCTAATTGTGTGTGTGTGTTTAAGACTTCCTTTATGGGGGAAGAATAGCTGTATGGGGCTTCCGTTCAGGTTGCATGATGATGCAGTTAGAGCTTGTCATAACAATAAAAAAATCATAACATTTGCCACCAGCTTATTAGATGTCAACATTATTAGGGCTCGATTGTAAAAGACAGCACATTCCGTGTTGATATTTCTTCAGATACATGGAGGTAAAAGGAGATCGGGATAAAAACCAAAAGTTTAGGCACAGATTCGATTCTGTTTTTTTCACTCCGAAAAACAGAGCGTGATCAATCGTTATGTCACATATTTAGCAACTACAATAAATACTCTACAATTTACTGACTGGCAAAGACAACTGCCATACAAATCCTTCCTATTAAAACTCCTATTTAATTGGTCTATGAAAATGTGTCCTCGCCCTCTCAAATTTTGTGTGGGTGTAAAGATGATTGAACACGCTGATGACAAACTCAAGAGTGTCTTAGATGACCTGCATGAACTGCATGTATACACTGATCACTTGATGAGGGAAGAAGTGCCAGGGCCGATGAGAGGATTAACAAGATAAACGAGTCTTGATACAATCTGTCATCTGAAAAATTGGCAGGCACACACTCAAGCTGCACTGGTAATGAAGGGACCTACATGTATCTATGGACAGACTTGCTAAAGTGATCTGGTATGTACGTGTAAAATATCGTGTCCTGCATTTACAACTAGGATGTCACAATGACATTTTAACAGTTTTAAAAATCAATCTTTTTTATCTATCTATTTGTCTATCTATCCATCTGTCTGTCCATTGAGCAATGTCTGCTTCCATCCATATCACAATCATTCCATCAATCTTTCAGTCTATTCCCATCCCAGGCCTTTTATTATCTCCACTTTATTACCATATTAGTGGGAATGGGCAATTCCATGGTTACACACGTTACATTTGTGAGGTATTGGGCCCACTCTTAATGCCATAATGTCCTTACTTATATTTCACTCATCCAAGTAATTGCATTAAACCCAGACCTTACTCAGCACAAAAAAATATAATTTCAGAAATTTGTTATACATACGCTATGTAAGTGAAAAAGCTTGTTACTCACGTTACATTTTTGGACATGCATAAAATGTTGCTTTTTCTCTTAAATAGCATTTATATAACAAATTTCTGAAATTATTAAACATGTGATCTGCCTGTAAGTCTAGGAATTTGCATTAAATCCGCACAAAAACAGAAGGATATAAAAAAAAACATTTTTTAAATCAGAACAATAACAATAGCTGTTGAAACACTGTAAAAAACTAGTACAACTACTATGAACCCAACCAGGCAATCAACCTCTTTTGTCGTCCGCTGTTGGTGGCTTACAGGAAAGGAATGCACAATGAGGGAACAACAGTGGGAGAATATTACCTATCTATAGGGTACATTGTCACCAGGCTGGGCTGGGGCATTGTACTTTCACCAGTAACTATCAGGTAGGATTGGTCCGCCTGCAGGGTTGAACCTCCGGTGCCCGGGTAACAACCGCAGTGGAGTTTACTAACACAGCAGGTTTTCGGGGTATATCCGAATTTGGAAATACACCCGGCGGTTAGGAATACACTGGGCAATTGTTGGCAACTATTGTTGAGAACTATTGTGATGGGTGCGAGCGTGGGAGCTCATAACACATGGAGCGACTGTCAACAGAGCTGCTACACATACATGTATGTGTATACACAAGAAAATGTAAGTTCTAAGAAGATATATTATACATACATGTGTATGAGTGGGATATACTTTGTCTATTCTCCTCCCCTCCAAATGTGTGTAATATACACTGTACATTGTACACTGTTATTATCAGTAGACAGTCTTTGATATCAATTAATAATTGTTTGATTTAATTTTGCCCTATACCGACGTGTGTATAGCACTGTATACTCAGCGTTTTCCGAGTGCCTGTGAAAAACTTCACAGGCAACTCGGGCGGGATTCATACCCACGACCTGCTTACTAGTGCAGACGTCTTAACCTCTCGACCACCGAGCTTGCCCGATGACAATTGGCCGGCTCGAATCCTATATAGCAGAGGGTTCCCAATATATATAGGTTGGTGAAATTCTTGCTTCGGGGGATAAACAATTGATTTAATTTTGTCCTACACCGACATTGTGTCTATTATACTCGGTATAATAATTGTTTGTACTCAAAATGTTGGGCTAAAGAACAAAATCTGGGAATGATTTCATAGTAATGCTAAGTAGTTTATTTTGCTATGCAAATTTGTTGTATAGCCAAAACCTGTCACTGACAACGAGCCAAACGCAGGAACTTTGGATGGTAACCAATAAAATGCGCTTATGCTGCATTCCAATCACAATGTGTTTCTTATGTTCACAATGCTTATCACACTTATCTTCATCCTAGTCATGAACTCGGATGGGATTTGCATTGTACCTTCCCAGTTCACGACTTGTGATCTGGGAAATACAAGGGGAATGGAATGCAGCATTAAGCGAATGTTTCGACTGAAAGCATATTGGCCCCTGATCGGTGTGCAATCATGTTCAGCCATGGTCACCACTCATCATGGCTAATGAATAAGTTCAGCATGTTGAAGTACTGTACTTATGTCACCCCATGTGAAAATATGATAGAAATGCTGAATCTGACACAGGTACGGGCGTACACCGTACTTGCATTTTAAAGCGAAGGTACATGTACAACATTGGAATGTTGACAAAACTGCTTCTATGAGTATTCTAACTTTCTTTGAATCAAAACATTCAAGATACAACATTGGTAATGTTGGAAAAATTGCTTCTTTGAGTATTCATACTCTCTTGAATCAAGATACACATATTACAAGGTACAACATTGGTAATGTTGGCAAAACTGCTTCTATGAGTACGCTTACTTTCTTTGAATCAAGATATACACACAAGGTACAACATTGGTAATGTTGGCAAAACTGCTTCTATGAGTACACTTACTCTCTTTGAATCAAGATATACACACAAGGTACAACATTGGTAATGTTGGCAAAACTGCTTCTATGAGTACACTTACTCTCTTTGAATCAAGATATACACACAAGGTGGCCGAGCGGTCTAGCTTACCGGACTCAAGTTCTGGTGTTAGCAGCAGAATGTGGGTTCGAATCCCGGCCGTGACACTTGTGTCTTTGAGCAAGACACTTAACCATAATTGCTTCTCTCCACCCAGGGGTTAAATGGGTACCTGTGAGGGCAGAGTTGGTTGATTAGCCCTATATGCGCTGTAATGGCAGCAATTGAGATGGTTTCAGGAATGATTTATGAGCCTTATGAGCCTTATGAGCAGGGGTAATAATATAATGCTCCTTGAGCACCACTCAGTTGGTGGATACGTGCGCTATATAAGTCCACACATTATTATTATTATTATTATTGGTAATGTTGGCAAAAGTGCTTCTATGAGTATGCTTACTCTCTTTGAATCAAACTGAATACATGTAATGTACATAAAATGACCAACCTGTGAAAGTGTCAGCTTAATGTGGATTCCAAGTCATGTGAAAAGTGTGAAAAGGCATGTACAATATTGTTTTAATAAAAAAACACTTTTTGTATAATTTGCATAGTGAAAATTTGCATAGTTTGTTGACAGTTTCTTTGAAATGAGTGGTCTTAAGACAGAATAATTGTTCGGCATTTTCCAATTTCACATCAAGTTAGCTTTCGTATAATAATTTTGTAATCAGGTAATTACCAATGTGGTACCTTCCCTTTAATCACTTGCTGTAAAAAATATTAAAAAAACAGAAAGGAGCATCATGGGTACAGTATGTGTGCTATTCAGCTTCTTAAGTCATCTCAGAAATTTGTGGAGAAGTGACGTGGAAGTTTATCTTCTAGAGTGTTAATAAACTATGGTTTTTGTGTTTATTCCTAACGTGCAGGTGACACAAATAGAAATTGTTGGCATACTTTGTATCCATTTAAGTGGCCAGGTGTTCCTAGAGGTAAAACCTTTGAGCCTTTGAAAGTACAAGTGAAATCTGTCATGGATGCCTTTGTACAGAAAGGCATTTGTTCTCTTGCTTTCATTGCCTTTGACTGTAAGCTTAGGCAGAAGATAAAAAGCACAAAGGGTCAGACACAATTCCACTGAAATTTAATGGATTTTTGGGGAAAATTTATGAGGCATGACAGGGGTTTATTGCACAATTGTTATTACCTATGTGTTAATATTAAACTATTTGTTATCTTGATGTATAGATACAAATTGCGCCATGCAAAATAATTACTTTCAGAATTTTTAGATACACATTCATATTTTCTGAGTAAGGGTTCTTTTGAGCAGATTTACCGCCTCATAATTATTGACTATGCTAAAATAGCACAAACTAAAGTGAGTGCATGTACTACTGTACATGTTGCTCTAAAATAGCCTGTGTTCACTGCAGAGCCATTACAAACTCATTAGTCACTTTTAAGGCGTTTAAGTATCCATTGGTCAATTGGTGAAAGACATTAAAAGAGACATGAAAGGTTCTTTTGTACTTTGTAAGGTGGTGACTGCATGTTGTATAAAGGCCCTTTCACACGAGACCGTTTTAACAAGGGACCTTGACTAAAAATCGCATCCATGTTAAAAAATAGCAAATCCCAGTCGTGTGAAAGCTATCCTTGTTAAATAATTACCACGGACCCTCGTTATTTATAACAGAGATCGAGACCTCCTCCCAAAAAATCGCATCGATGTTAAAATCACCACGATAGGTCGTGTGAAACGCTTCATGCGCCCAAACAGGGGACCCTTGCTTTGGCGGTATCATTTCGCATGCGCAGAACGCGTCACTAGATCAGCTTGCAATAATCTCGGATGTGTGTTGGTAAACAACTTGTACGTCCACGTTGATCAGTGAATGAAACGGTTTCATCGTAACTCCAAGAGACTTTCTTGGCCCGGACACATTTATTTTTCTCGTTGGATGGCCTTACGTTAGAAATCTGGCTCTGTGAATCCGTCTGAATTGTTGCAAGTATACTTGATTCGATATCCATAATAAAACGAGAATAAAATTGTCGGGAAATGGGAAGGAAATGAAAGCAAAATGGGGAGAAAGTAATGTTAGACTTCGCACAATGCGTATATCTTCGCGGGAATACCACTGGTAACGTAGAAGATCAGAAAGCGTTCAGTGAAAAAGCTCTGCGCGCGGTACCAGTGAAATATTGGATTGCACAATCATGACCTTTGACTCTCCATGGAAAACGAGGGACATTAGTTTTGGCGTGAGTGGAAAGTCGTGTGAAAGTTTGTTAAAAAATCGCAAACGACCGAGGCGACAGACAACTGGCGCCCATTACCAAGGACCTTTGTTATCGGTGCTCGTGTGAAAAGGGCTTAATACACTCATCACAATTATACTGACAGTGTGACATGAGTTTTGAGTACAGGCATTTAAACACAATCTTTCAAACTGCATCAAATAATTCGACCGAATTTGTACGTACAGTGCAGATAGAAGATATAGAAACTTTCCTGATAAAAAATCTACAACTGTCTCCTTCCCAGTGTAGTCTTAACCGAAACATTTATATCCATTCGAACAAATGAACAAATGAACAAAAGGAGATAATAAGGGAAATGTGATCAGATGAAGGAAATTCTATTTAAAAAAAAACGTGTTAAAAAAAAAAAGTGTTACTTGAAGCAAGAATGCCTGGACAAAACAGAAAACCTGAACATTATCAAATCACTGACTCTCTTTCCCTTCTTTATATCACGACAAATCTTCAGAAATCAAACTGGCAGAGAATTCATTTGTAGTTTGTGTTGATCACAAAGTTTTTTATGATACTATACGGTTATTTATTATTTAAACCAAAATTCCACGTGTCACTTTGTGGTTAAAGCCACAAGAAGTCAGAGCTGGGAGAGTGACCAATCATCACCTTACTTACACATTCCAAATGGTAACATAAATGGAAATATTTCTGGGAAGCTCAGCATGGTTCATTTGGGTAGACCAAGGGGATGGTGGATCATTGTGAGCCGAGACACAAAGAGGAGAGGACAAAATGGGAGATGGTCAGAGACGGAGACAAGGCCGTTGGTCAGACAGGATGCATCTGTCCATTTGAATGACATCATTTATGATCAAGGCGTGTGTCCAGTAACGGGATGGTAAAAATTATGGACAATAAAACATCCAAACACAGCAATACCATTTGTGAAAATGTCCGGAGATTGAACAAATAATTTTGTTTTTACTGTGGTCAAGTACCTGTATGGATAGCTCAAAAGAAGGAATTTAAAGAACTTATTTATTGTGGACCGGCAAAAATAGATTGTCATTTTGTCATTTCTTCTGAATCTTTATCGTGACAAAGGAAGGCACACTACTTAGCATAACAAGGAGGGGAAAACCCTCTAAGGCACAGAGGGCCAGTGCATACAACTATCCGTGTTCGACTAGCAGAAGTGTTGACTGCAATCCACCTGGTGGCAACAACGGAAGAAAACTGTCAAATTAACAGGTCTCCATAAAATACTGTTACTTCAGAATACACAGGTGCAGAACTAGAGGTGACCTCTATTTCATTTTAATTTTCATATCCGTGGTTACCATTTACGCCTGCTTGTGTCGTTCTCACACCTGAATGTGTGTACCCACAATAGAAACCCAGTCTCACGCAAAGCTCGTAAATTTCTATGGACTCCAGGAAAGCAAGGGTGTCCTTTATACAAAAAAGGATTTCTGGATTAAGTTACTTGATTTGGAATCTATAAGAGAAGGATGTATCAAAGACGGTATCTATAAATGCTGAAAATGGATATCTGCAAAAACTGGCATTTTTGTTTTGGAATCAGATGGTACAGAAATACCAGTGGAATTAAGAAGATCGACTGCGTGAAATTGACACTAACGGTAAGCTGCAAGTAGATTTATAATGTGTAATGGTAAAATGTACATGTGTGAGTAAAGACTGTTTGCGGTGACACCGTGTGAAAAATCTCTTTGAGTAGTAATTAGTTCTGAAAAGAACTGATTGTTACAACTTGATGTTTCAATCAGAATGCTCCGATTGTACAATTGTGTATCAGTGAAATAGATTGTTTTTGTTCTCACCACTGAGGCAGTTTTTACTCAATACAGAGCCACATTAGTTATGCCCAAAACTAACATAATTTTGTTGTACACAAAGTCTAATTATTTGAGGTTTCAATTCTATAAACCCCAAATTATCAGTTATGTTGTAAGGGTAATCCTCAAAAATTAAAGATGGCTTTGAATGTATAATTTAGAGTACATTTGAGATCCTTGATTTGCAGATATCCATTGCCTTTTTACACAATGTTTTATATCTTCACTAGATATAAATTCAGCAAAAACTTATCACTGATCTTTGTACAAATTAAACTTTTATGAAGTTACATATTCATATGTAACACACAGCATCTGTAGATACAATTTTTTGCGAGTCGTCATTTGTAAACATGAATTTATAATTTTGTCAGTCTTTGAGTGTTTTTAATCTGGAAGAGATAATGTTATTTAAACCTATATAGGTTGGTGAAATTCTTGCGTCGGGAGATTGATTTACAATTGATTTAATTTTGCCCTACACCGACGTGTGTATAGCACTGTATACTCAGTGCTTTCCTCAGTCGTTATTTAAACCTTTAAAACTTTAAAGGGTATGGTAGAGTACTATAATGAGTACACAAAATAGAACGAGTCTAAGCCAAATACAGAAATGTGTTCATGTACTACAATTGTTGTGTAACAATATATTTAAATGTCGTGTGAAATGGACCATATGAATTTCATGAAGTTAAATTACACACCTTTTAAGGAAACAAAATGAAAACCACTCTTTCAATAAACTGTCTCGGTTGAACAAACCTTATTTTTAACCCAGTTAACAAACAGAATATCTGTAGAATAGAAATTTAAAAAAAAAAAAAAAAATTTGAATGTTATTCAAAGCAACAGTTTGGAGCCTACCAGAATATCAGTCAGAGCATGCTCCACACAGTACGAGTTTGATTCCGAGTAAGGATATGTTTAGGGCTAGAGTCTATTTATCAGAACCTACTTGGTATTTACAATACAGGTATGTACATTGTATACACAGCTCCTCTATTTACAAAGCATACCCTGGCTGGGGGTGGGGGTCGCTCGTGCTTGGTCGCTGGATTGCTATTTTTGGAATTCTGTGATTCTGTGCCCGTGTCCGAGGTGGAAATTTACGTATATCACACTGTAACAAATGTGCACCTTTGCTATGTTGAGTTCAATTAGTACGTGCACATTGTGCATACAATTAGTCTGTGCAGATTGTGTACACGTATGTAATGTGCATCATAGTACTAATTTTAGTAGCACACATACATGTACATGTACATGTACAATGTAGGTTGCAATTTCCAGTTTCCATTCGGACTGGTTTCAGTTGACACAATTCCATATAACCTCTTTTCTCCCAATATGCTCTGTCATATGATCATTCCATTAGTAAACGTCCCAGTTAACATACAGTAACTGTATTGTCCAAATTTGATAGAATATTCACAACAAAAGGTGTGTGCTATTTGTATGCAGCCAACCTTGGTATAAAATGCTTCCGGAAGGAGCGGAATCTTTGAAAGGCAGTGTCTGTTAAAAATTTTCTCATTTGGAATTTCAAAGCCCTAATATTTTTTTTGATAATTTCCCAAATTGTACAGACTGAAATACATTACCTATACTGAGACCATGAATTTTCATAATTTGAGTAGCAATTTTAACACTAGATTTGTTTTTGCCCTACACCGACATGTGTATAGCACTGCATACTCAGTGATTTCGGAAAGCATCGTGCATACAGGGCTATACACAGGTTGGTGTAGGGCAAAATTAAATCAATTGTTTATTATATGACACAAGTATTTCATCAACCTATAATTTTAACACTAATTGATTTTTGGAAGTCACGTTCTCTGGAGAAACTCCAACAAAGCCAATGAGTACGTATTAAAAAAAAATGAATTATGCAAGTATTATTATGCCCAGCATGTACATCTGATGGGTCAATAAGGGATATTGATAGATAGTCTACATGTAGGTTACTGGCAAATAGATAATTTTGGTATTACTTTAAGAAATCACAAACTACATTTAAGGAAATCTCAATATCCGAGATAGATCCATGATAGGAAGTTGGACTTGACAGGTAGGCCTCATCAGTCTAATTTGCCACACAAAGATGTGAAGTCATAGTTGATCACAAAGAGGTCCTCAGATATTGATAATGAACTGTAACTTTTAAATAACTGACATAACTGAGTTAATAAATCTTTCATTTTAAAAATAAATATACGTAATAAACAAATACATATATCATCAATTTTGTTTGTGCCTGTATAGTGTAACTTTTAATTGTTATGATTATGAAGATAGTGTACCCATTATGCCAATCTAGAAGATACTCATCTTTATAGGCCTGTAATTAACCTACATTGCGGCCAGGTGCACAGACCGTGTTTATAATGCCAATGCCGTGTTTATTCTCCAACGTTCCTATTAAAACTCAATTTATACTTTTCCTAATCAGGCAAATTCTACCAAACGAACTGCTCGACCATTAGTGGATGGTCAAAGTCTAATAACACTGTGGTGCATGCCACAAGGTATTAAGGCTCTGTACTGTAAGTGTGAACTACATTGCACAAGGCTGTGTACACATACTCGAGTGTGTAAAACGGTCCATTAGGCACCATCAGGAATGACACCAACATCAGAGTAGGGTAACGACTGTGTAACATTAACAGAGTTATCCTCATACGGTATGATCTGTCAAAGATGTAGGAATCAATAGAGCAAACAGGTAAATTAAAATTAGAGGCAGGGTTCTGGCCCAGCTTACAATTTATTTACTTTTGTTTAAGTTTGTCTACAGGTGCACATGTACATGTACAGTGTACACACTCATGTACAATGTAAGTGTGCACAGTGTAATGGGTGCATCAAGGTGTATTGTATGTATGATCCAGGAGACCAATGGTTTTGCATACACAGTTAATGACTGCATAGTTTGGACATAACAATAAGAGTCATTCCACCAGGGCCCAATTTCACAGAGCTGCTAAGCGTACACATTTGCTAAGCACAGAATATCTGTGCTAAGCAAAAATAGGTTACTAACCGAATTGTCATGTACTGTGTATTACTTCTAGCTGGTCCTCAGCTCAATTCTGCTTAGCAATTTTTCTGCTTAGCAGCTCTATGAAATTGGCCCCAGGTTGGGTCAAGCTTTGTGATAGGTGTCCCTTGTTGTAAATGTACCATTCATTATCATTTATTATGACTCCTTATTAACATTATTGTAACTTCCTATTCAAGGCACAGAGATTGATTTCATTCTAATTTGAAGAACAACTGAGAATGTGCACTCATAATAAGGATAATGAATGGTACATCTACCTTCGTAACAAGGACACCATGTCACAAAGCTTGCCACAACCTGGTGGAATGACCCATATAGACAACAATGATACCCAGATTTATTCTCTTTTTATATGGGTGAAGACATCAATTTCTATGAGCATATATGTACATTTCTCCCAAGCAGTTTTTCTGTGATTTGCATCAAAGGCGGTATACACTTTCATGGTAAAACGTCTTTCAGTGAATCCACACTTTGCAAGAATCAAAAGATATGTACAGAAACCAGCCTCTGAAATTCAGCTCACGTTGTGGCATTAAAGGATGGATATAAATCCGTCTTTACAAATGCTTGGCTGGTACGTCAAAGGAACAGGTCTTGGATAAAGGAATTAGGCAAAAATCAACAAAAAGAGTGAACTCGTTCAGTATTTGCAGTGCATTTTGTCCGGGGCCACCGAACCGTGACCCCATGGACTCCGAGAAACGATTGTGTGTATACACGTCAGCCGCCACGATGACACACACAAAAATCGGAATGTGTGTTTAGACGCTCTCCGATCCGCTGTACGAACTGGTTAAGGGCAGTTTCCTGTGCTGGTATTTCATTGACTGATCTTCATCTGAACCACACAGGTCTATCCTTTTTTTCTTTTTTTTGGTACATTTCTCAAGTGGTGACTTCACGTACTTTTGCCAACATGTGTACACTGGCCCAATTCTTGTGTGTGAGAAGGGGGGGCCTCATGCTGTGTATGGCTATAATGCACCCCTAAAGAATAGAATCTGGGTCATGCACATGCCAACATTGGTACATGTAATAGCCCTCCTTACTTTGATTACTGGGCTGTGACAAAACTTGGGACAAAATGGGAGTAGGCACTTTTTACTGGAATAATATTGCTAAGAACAGAAATACTTCCTGTGGTACACAATGAATGAAGCCAAGCAGTGCAATTTAACCTCTAAAACCAGATACAACCCCCACGATTGTATTTATGTTAACCTACATTTTTTTTCTCTCAGGAATGTGTTTTCATTCTTGTTTCTTTGTTTTTATTGGGTTGGCCATTAATGTCACGACAACTAGGGTTAATGTTACATTAAACGCTATAAATCAATCTTATAGGTTCATAAGCATTGTCTGCAAAGGCTAAAAATGGGTTAAGCTACTGCCAAAATCATATATCAACCTATTTATGACAAAACTGACATTGTACATGTACTGGCAGACATGTATACTCCCTTTTCCAAGAGTTCTCCAGTACTTTTATGGTTCTATAGTTTTGGCCTACAATGTTGGAAGGAACAGGACTTGGGCTCTATTGCATTGGTTTTCGGAAGTCAATGTTATGATTAAGAGGGACTGAAGGGGCATACGTATTGTGAGAGGTGAAATTCTTGGATCGCCACAATACGACGGACTGCTTAAACCTGTACACTAAGGCCACATGTCCATTGTGGCCACTTCCCATTATTAAGTGGCCACTGAAGGGGTCAATTTCATAGAGCTGCTAAGCAGAAAATTATGCTAAGCAAATATTTTTGCTAAGCAATATATACTACCAGCCAAAATGTATACATTTTGTATGAAAGTTTGGCTAGTAACCAAATAAATGCGCTAAGCAAATGTTTCTGATAAGCAATTTTATCTGCTAAGCAGCTCTATGAAATTGGCTGCTGGTGGATGATTTTATAGCTAACCGAATAAAGATTTCACCAATGAACCAATGTATCAAACATCATTGAGGTCTGTTCATACTTCACACCAATGCGAATGGATGTGGATCATTATACCAGGGCCCAATTTCATAGAGCTGCTAAGCAGCCGATTTTGTGCTTACTGAACGTTTTTCATTTCATGGCATTGCTAACCATTAAGCATAGAGAAAGGCACACTAACTTGCCAGCCGTTATTGCTAGCAAATGAGTGACGCAACAATATAAATCCATGGTGAACACACATGCGCTGCTCTGAATGTTCTTGCTAACCTGTGAAAATACACTAGTTAGCACGAAAATTTGCTACCAGTGACATGGTGTTCTTGTTATGCAGGTAGATGTACCATTCATTATCCCTATTATGATGAGTGCACATTCTTGGATCATTCTACCAGGCTGGGGCAAGCTTTGTGACATGGTGTCCTTGTTATGTAGGTAGATGTACCATTCATTATCCTTATTAAGAGTGCACATTCTCAGTTGTTCTTCAAATTAGAATGAAATCAATCTCTGTGCCTTGAATAGAAGTTACGAAAATGTTAATTAGGAGTCATAATAAATGATAATGAATGATAATAAATGGTACCTACATAACAATGGACACCTATCACAAAGCTTGCCCCAACCTGGTGAAATGACCCATGTACATGTACATTGTGATGTCAAAAAGAGAGATACACAATAAATGATTGGCAAAAGTTAAGCACATTTAAAATTTGCAAGAACCATTTGCCACGAACACAACTTTAAGATTAGTTAAATTATTTGATAATCTGGTTAACTACCTATGTTTTACCTTCTTTCACTTATGCTTACATATGTTATGTACATAAACATAGTTTGAACATGTCTACATAAAAGCTACATATGTAGATAACGTTGGCTATGACTCTCAACAATCTGAACTAGGCCTACATGAATAAATATAGCACCAAAACCCACAGAGAGAAAAGTTCCTTTACACTGAAGTGGCTAAAAAGTTTTTAATTTCTTGAACTCCCCTATTTTGTTAGTGGAAAAGTTTTATCTCTTAAAGTTGCATCTCCACTGAAAAAAACAATCACACAATAGGTCTTTTGTACGCATTGAGACATACAGTTACTAACGTGCATTATGTACAACATCGGTTATACGGTAATGACGGCAATGCCGTTTGTATAAATATACTCACTTTCTTTAAATCTTTTAATAACTTCACATCCAGTTAGCTTTCGGACAATTCAGAATTTTTGCAATCAGGTGGTTACTAATGCTGTACCTTTAAAACAAAACATGGCTATACCTTCCCTTTAAAAACCGTGGCTGTGATTAACTTATGCAACCGATTAGCATGCCATAAAAGTTAACACGATAATTAAATGGATGGATCTGATTGTCGAAATTACACTGTAAGATGTGTAATTTTGGTGGATTTGGCCGCATTCTTTTGAAAACAAAGGCAATTTTGTAACACTAGTGCTATTTGCGCCGTCTAAGGTTTGAGAATATGAATGCCATGTTTCTTACAATCCACAATGAGTACCTTGTGTGCCCATTTTATTTTCATACTTAGAATGGCGCGAACAGCACAGGTGCAAAAAATTGCCTCTGTGGACATATTTGGGGCAGACATATATGGGTTGTCCTGAAATGATTATTTATAAACGCATGATGTGAACACTCATCAAACAAGTGGTCCATATTTCAAATGGATATCAATTTGTAATGGTAGGAGACAACAGGTTAGAAAAGTAGAGCACAAACATACGCCCCCAAGCCTGGCAAACCGCACATCTCGCGTGCATCCTTCTCCTGCAACATAGGATCAAATGGGCCAATGGCAATGCTTGAAACCCTGAATATGTGGGTGGTTGGCTTGCCCAGTGGAGTGCAAATAAAGTTAGCAAGCAAGCATGAGTAGGCAACCCCCGTCAAGGGGATATTTAAGGAAGTGTCTCTCCTTGTCAAAATCACAGTTCTTTACTCTGCTGGTGCCGACAGACATATAGCATAGCCGTTTACAACTTTAATAATCACTGTTACAAAATTTGTGGTGACTGCGTGTCAGTGAATTGTGAAGCCGAATGCCAACATTGAGAAAACAAACACATTCAACTCAATTTGAATGGGAACATTGAACGCTTGTAAAAAACACACCAGGCCTTTTCTATTCCAGATATCCAACAGTGAAACTCAGTTACTTTTTGAATGTTCCATGTTCATTGTACAAGTAGCCCCAAGTACGGTGTATCTGAAAACAACTTTTAAAGCCTGGAGCAGAATTACACAATTTGTTAGGAGTGGTCGTATTTACTTGTGATCTACAAATGTGCGTTACAGCGAAGGCTCCTTATTAAACAGAACATTTATCCCACGATAATAACTAAGTGAGATCAACCTCTTCGCAGATACATCTCGCCATTGTCCAACTGTCTTGATCGTGGACTAAGTTCAAGCATCATTGTGGGTTAATGCTGTTTCTTCCAGTTAGCATCAAAGAGCACAGTAGCCAAGTTAAGGTAAGCAAATAGGAAGTACTTGTCAAATAGAATTACCTGAACATGTATGTTTATGTCATAAAGTCAATTTCATTATGGACCCTACAGAGTAATAAGTTAACAAATTATGATTGAAGACTGCTTCAGAGCAAGGAATTCAATGCAATGAATTCCAAGCAATGAATTCCAACTGATGAACATTACTATACATAGAATTTCTTGAGTTGGACAAATAAAAATGAAATTTGAACTAGAGCACAGTAAATAATAGGATAAAATTATATTAAGTACTTTACAGGGTATCATTTACAACTTTGCTAACACATGTTGGGGGTGGGGGATATGATGCCTCAGCAATTAACAGTTGTACATGTTCTTGATGTTGAAGATGTGCGTCATATATATTTGTACTCGGAACCATTTTTTGGCTCCCAAAATGGCTAAAATCACAAAACTTCTCAGGGCTTTGCCCCCGAAACCCCATCAGGTGCTTTGTCCCTGGACTACAATGACCCCCGTGGGGGAAAACAATTATGGTGATGTGCAAGTATGGCCACCAACATGTACATGTAGATAAAGAGGTGACTTGCATTAGCCTCTGATGGCCCATTAGAAACTGCCACACAATGTAAAAACCTGCACAATGTAAAAACCTGCACAATGCGGCCACCTTTTCACTGTGGCCACTTTCATTGGATGGCCATTTTGTACAGGTTTGACTGTACAATGTATGTTAGTGAGAGGGAAATGTTTTTGAAAACAGAAGTAGTGAAGTACATATATAATACTTTTGTAATACTGTGGCATTACTATACAATGTATTATAAAATGTATCACAGCTGCTATACAAAGTAATACAAAATGTAAGAGGTACATGTGTTTACAACACACATGATTGTACATGTACAGACGTAGACAGACCTTTATGTAAGATTTCACATACTGACTTTCCATAAGAATGTGTACAGTAAAGTACATGTATTACAAAGGTGCAATAACTAGTGTTTGAAATTAGCTTAGTTACATGCAGGTTGGGATTACTTCTTATCCATTATGAAATTATGTAAATCAGTTTAACACAAATGTAAAATTGTAATACAGCAAATTGTTGGAAATCAAGTTGCCTACATTTTGCTGTAAATTTACATGTTTTTTTTTTACAGTGTACGGAAATTTCATGACAAGAAGTGCTTACATTTTTGAGAAAACAACAACAATTTTTTGTCAATTTTTATTTTGTTATGGTTAACAACAACTTTTTGTAAATTTGACATAACTTTTGTTATTTCTAAGATGAAAGCACTATAGGCCCTATATTGTCACTATCAATGATTTCTAAGGAAAACTATGTATATGTATATGTATATCCCATAGCCTTGGAGGCCTTTGGGGCGACATCTTGATGGCTCATAGTCATTGCTGTGGGTGATACTACTACACTTGGTGGCACCCATCTCCACTCCAAATGTTGCTTAATTAGCTACCAGAGACACCGGGGTAAACTCTACTCTTGCACGACAAGTGTCATAATGTGTTCTTTAACGTGCACTGATGTTTACAGTACACGGGACCTATGGCTTGACGTCCCATCCGAAGGACGAAGCAATTATGGTTAAGTGTCTTGCTCAAGGACACAAGCGCCGCGACCGGCCAGGCCGGGATTCGAACCCACATAGGAAAACTATGTTTTTAGATAATTTGTTAATTTGATCATCTGGTACTTAATACCAATGTTGTACCTTCCCTTTAAATTCACACAGACTTTTTTTATAAATGTGTTTCCATAAAAATTATGCATGCTTTTTGAATGTGTTTCAGTAAAACATCTTTCATCTCCTGACGATGACTGGAGCAGACTAGTTGAAACATTGAGAACAAACCAACCGGCTCTTCTCAGAGCCATCACTTCTTTTTCCAAAAAGAGATCATTACATGGTGTACCTGAAATAACTCAAGAACATCTATCTCCACTATGCAAAGCTTCAAATCCTACATCTTTCATCTCAATTGAAAGTTTTGAATGCAAGAACTGAAAGAATGTACAATGTGTAGGATTACATGCATTTAGTGTATGTACGTGTACACATATCAAGTTTATCAGAGATTTATTGTGATAATTTGGAGTGCTGTCAATGCAAACATGATGATTCCAAGCCTTATTCGCTACAACATACAGGTGGTGATACAATTTCAAAGTATCATGATTCACAAACGAGTCACGATTGGTTTACAAAACCCAGTAAGCATACCATGACATGTGCAAACTTGAATCCTAAATCTGTCAACTGAAGCCACAATACATCAGTAGGTTTACCCACAAATGGTCACCTTGCTTATATGTATGGTAGACAGTGTGACAAATAGTGTACACTTGACTGAGGATCACACACCATCCATCTGGTGAAATACGTACGCAGTTTCTAATTAAGCAAGGCACAGGGATATGCGACAATTGCTAAGCAATGTGTCATGCCCCAAAAACCGTCTGTATAGTTTAATCACCATTACAAATATAAACTGTATGCATGTTTCTGAGGTTTGTCCAACTTTTTCGTTATTACCAATTTCCGCATAAGATATGGGATAATTACACGCTATACTATTCCAATAGGCATGGCTGGCGCCTTAGTGACCCATTTTTTCCACCCTCGGGATTGGGAATGGCAAGCTATATAAGTAAGGTGAGGTTCCCTTGCTGGCTGGGAGCTAACAATGCCAATGTAGAGAGAGGATCACACTGATCTTAAGGCGCTGGTTGCCATTTTTTTACATAGCGCTGGTCGCTATCAGCGCTGGATCGCCATCACAACAACACTAGTTTACTGTTTATTTTTTATAAACAAGGCACTGATCGCTGTTGGTGCTGGCTCACCATTGTTGTGGTTTGCATTATTTTCCTGAATCAAATTTTGAATGCTCATCTATCATTAGCAATTTCCAAATTCAACTTGATTATCATCCAAGGTAAGTCCTTGCTCATTTCATGAATTCATTTACCTTTGTCCCTTAAATCCAGTACACACTTATGGTAAAATATCTGAAAATGCATCCATACTTTAAAAGTATCAAGAAATAGGTATAGAAACCAACTTGTGAAAGATTCAGCTTATTTAATTTCAAATACTTTTGGTTGTTAAATTTTGTTTTAAACCATTATTCTATTAAACAACTTAAATGGTCCAGATGTACATGTACAGTGCATGTGTACACTATGTACATTTACTAACTATAGTACTAAGGCCATTTCACATGAGACCATTTTAACAAAAAGGACCTTGGCGATAAATCGCATCCATGTTAAAAAATAGCAAATCCCAGTCATGTGAAAGCTATCCTTGTTAAATAATTACTACGGACCCTCGTTATTTATAACAGAGATCAAGACCTCCTCCAAAAAAAAATCGCAATGATGTTAAAATCACCACGATAGGTCATGTGAAATGCTTAGTGCGCCCAAACAGGGGACCCTTGCTTTGGCAGTATCATTTCGCACGCTCAGTACACGTCACTAGACCAGCTTGCGATACCGGATGTGTAAACAACTTGTGCATCTTTCCCGTTTGTCTTCGTCTTGTTCGTTGATGAAGAATTAATGTAAACGTTAGCATAATAGCTCTGAGAATTGATTGTCAGAGTTTCTGCAAGAGTACTTGAGCCGATATCCATAGTGATAATTATCGAGAAACGAGGAGAAAATTGTCAGGAAATTACAAGTAAAAATTGTTGGGAAACAAGGTGTAAAAATTGTTGAGAATTTTTGAGAATTAACGTTAACGTTCGGCATACTCTGACTCTCACTCGGAGAATCGATTGTCAGAGTTTCTGCAAGAATACTTTGAGCCGATATACGTAGTACAAATTGTCGGGAATCAAGGAAAAATTTTCCGAAAAATAAAACTCGAGAAAGTTACGTAGTATATAGTGGTGAATGATTTCGCAGGACAATATAATAATTTTTTGAGGAAACTTAAACCATTGGTAACCCATACAAGAGAGTTCAGTGAATGGGCACTGCGCGCAGTACCAGTGATATATGGATTGCACAACTGCAATTGCAAAAGCTCTGAAACGAGGGACGTTGGTGGTTTGGACGTGGTTTGGAAGTCGTGTAAAAGTTTGTTACAAAATCGCAAACGACCATGGTGACAGACAACTAGCGCCAATAACCAAGGACGTTCGTTATCGGTGCTCGTGTGAAAAGGGCTATAGTCACTGGTCATGCCCTGGCATGTACCACTGATGTGTGCCATTGTGCATAGTATTTATTGTTTTTCTTTGCACAATAGCATAAAATTTAGTCTCAGCAAGGGTACTTCCCTACCATACTAGTGTGAAATGCATCAGAAAATGTGTCATTAGTTTCTATTTCCTAAATACATTACATACTTATCATATCACGCTCATGGTTGAAACACTTTATAATTAAAAACTTCTGTGTGTAATATCAGATCCTTGTGCAGGGTCAACTGTCTACTAATCCAATGGCCTCTTGTAAAGGGAAACACCTTTTGTCGACAATTCAACAAGAGCCGCTTAAACAACTTGCTAAGGAAAACTGTCCACTGACAAGCACAAAACATGCTGGCACAGGCTAATGTACCAATGGCTGGCAACTTATCTGCTTAACACTTTCTTCTTTTCTGCTTAGCATTTTTACATTCATGTTCAGTTACTGTCTCCATATCTTTGTAAAATGCCTAATAGTTATTAGCTATCCTACTACTATAGGGCATTTTGTGAACAGTAGTCTCCTGGTATCCTTGTAGGCACTGAAGAAGCAGGTTTCCAGGTTAAAAGGTCGTTGACATGAAATTACAGTCAGAATTGGGCCATGCTATACACCTCTGGGCACATTTCCAGAAAGCAGTATTTCCAAAGACAGGTCTTTTCACTGAGGTACATATACATCTTTGGGCATCAATGGACGAAAAACCAACTTTGCCACAGGGGATTTGTGAACAATATTTTGGTTCCACAATGGGTAGTTGTAACGACCAGGCTATTGACTTACAGGATTGGATTGGCGCTGGTGTGTGTACACACTGTTGCCAGGTGAATGAATCAATGGCTCGCGTGCGAGAATGATGATGGAATATAAAGATGGGGGTTGTCAGGTGAATTTAGTTTGACAAATTAATCCTCAAATATTCATTCTCAAAAGTTGGGAATAATTAATTTTGGAAAAACAAAAACAAAACTTGTATACCAGATTCTTGCAAATGAGAATGAACTAGTATACAAAAGTAAAAGTCTTCAACTGGACATAAGGAGCAAAAGTCAAATTTTGAAGATGTGCATAAATGTAATGGATGGCAAGACAAATGTACATGCAGTTGGTGATGTCAAGTCCTTACAAATGACACAGTCAGACTCATGAATATTTCAGTTTATTTCATCCTTATAAGTTTTAGTAACTGTAATGTTTTCGTTTTAATCTGTATAAGGGCATTGTAATTTCATTTAATTGCAGCTGTAAAAGTCAAAGACAAACAGGGATAAAACCTCTGTTCTGTAGTGGTACCAACAACATCCAAATTAACCCTAACCTTCCCAAATCCTCCAAAATCCTCTTTGCCAAAGTGAAGGATTTTGAAGGATTGAGGTTACATGCTAACTGTACATGCTCTTTGCTAAAGTGAAGGATTTTGGAGGATTGAGGTTATTAGGCATACTTGCCTTTCCATGGTACATGTACATCCATGTTTGTTGTTGTGATTGCAAGGTCAGTTCTTGGGTCGGTGGACATTGTTTATTGCTCCATACATGCAGGGAGGGTCCCTGGCCATGTACATGTATCACAGATTAGAAACACATGTGTGCATACATGTACATGTCATGTGCTTGATTTACTACTGAAGGATTTTGGAGGATTCATGTAATGTGTAAGCAAATGGGCCTAGAGTTAGGAAGGATTCAGGTTATGTGTAAGCAAATGGGCCTAGGGAGTTAGGGTTAAGGAAGTGGGAGGACTGGAGTGAATTTATTTATAAGCTGCTATATAAACATGTTTGCTAAGCAGAAATACTTGCTTTACTAGTTTCCTGTCTACCAGCCAACTCTGTATACATTTTTATTTATTTTGGCTGGTTGTCTGTTTCACTTTTACTATTTCACTTTTACTAAACACATTTTCTTAGCAACATGTCCTACAGTGTAACCTCTTTAAAATTTAACCACAGTTCTACTGTCTCGTCCTAGTTTGAAGTTTGACTGCTTCATTCATAATGTTGTTGAACCACTGCATACGAAGGGGGGAATGCGTTCACACAATGGTACAAACAAATATTCTGAATAGAGCCGGTGCCTATCAGTCTGTGCACAAGAGTTCCATGACCACACGAGTACTGAACTCAAGCAGGACAACCTTGAGAGTTGTTCTTGTACATGTAGTACCACACAAACTCAGGCAGAAATTGGTGCCTAACTGGAACAGGTCCTAACAGAAATCATTACCATCAGAGAGGAAACCTGGTGGGTTTTCAATATGTGATCTTATGCTGTTAATCAATTTAAAGCACGTTCAAATTGTAAAAGAGCTTCATGGAGTTATAGTAAGAGGGGGAAACTGTATTCATATGATTTGGGCTAAAAACTGTTTTAAACTAAGACTATGCAGTGAGAAGCTGAACAAAAGTAATTTTTAGCTTTAAAGAGTAAAAACTACCTTAAAACCAAGTGATAGCTGGATGAAAATATTGCCAAAGTTGAACTGCAGTTTCTTGTACAGTAAAAGCAAACCTAGATTTATACTAAAGCAGTTGTGTAACTCGCCTAATAATACATTATGTAAAAGAAAATCCCAGAAGTTTAGGAGTGGTTTCTCATGACACAAAAACCTGCATGATGCTAGTTCTTGATTGGGTTAAAAACCCTTATCTGAAATTCTCCAAATAAGGATGTGAACAATGCTTGCATTATACCCCACATGTGGTCATATTTTGTGAAACATCTGAGCAGGTGTGTTAACTACTGCGACAAATCTGATTGGTTTATCATAGAGCATGCATTTGCCAATGGTGGGCTGGGCTACCAGTGCTGGCCAGTGCCTCAGAGCTTCCCACCGAGCACTCACATTGCCTCTCAATTGTTCTTGTTATCTGATAAGCTGTGTTTCCCCACCAATGATCAGAATGTGTGATTCAGGAAAAGCCTAGAGTAGTGGGACGGACGTGTTCGTATGCCCAGGCATACCCATGGTTTCGTTGGTGGTGATAGGCTGATTGGATGAGTGTCACCCATCCAATCGATCAAGGTACACTACATGTCACTGGAACCATTTAGCTTAAAAATATACACACGTCTATGCAAGGTGCCACTCATATTGATAATTGATTCAACTCATCCCCCCCCCCAAAAAAAAGAGGGCATAAATGATACCCCAGTGACCCCATTTACATGCTTTAATGCTTAATAATCAGGAAGACCCAATGCATGACCCAATTCAGCCTAGTCAATGATCCAGAAACACAAATTACGCTATCGAAGGAACAAAGCAAGCGTAAAGGGTGGATAACTTGGGCCAAGAAGGAGGGTATAAATAGGGCCATGAGTATCCACCCTTGCCATTACGATGCCTGTTACTTCATCCCGACACAAGTCTCTAGGTTCATTTGGCGTCATCGTACCGAAACAACACCAGTACATAGTGTACTACAACAGGTGAGGGAACTCCTGAATTACTAACTGTACATGTTTATAGGCAGTTACATTCATGTAACACTACAAGTGAGCTATGTACTTGTACATGATTCAACGGGCTATCAGCCTGATATATGTACCGTATCATCAATGACATGAATAATGATTTTGAATAAGCTTCACTGCATATGACATTTTAAACTACATGGAAACTTTTTTATTAACATTACAATGTTTGTTCCTATTCTACAAACAAAACTGTCAGCTATAACAAATTGCTTGTATTAGTGACAAACATGTATGGTACAGAGTTGGGCCAAAATTTAAAAATGAAAATGAACCAAAAGCATGAACAAATATCCTTACCGTTTCAAAATGTTGAAATTCAATACTTTCAGTTATAATGATATCAATGTGAAATTTCAAAAACAACTTGTTTTCATTTTCATAAAATTGTTTAGATATTTATTCATTATTAATTTATTTATTATTTACTTTAAGGAGGATGAATTTATTCCATTTGCTAAGTTGTCTTGATTTTATTGTTGTGGTTTTTAATGTAGTAATTTGTTTGAATATTTATTCATTATTGATTGATTTATCATTTACTTAATTTTTTTTCCTGGTTTACGGAGGATGATTTTTTTTTTCCACTTGCCAAGTTGCCTTGAATTTATTGGTGTGTAGGTTTTTATGTAGCATTAAATTGAATTAACTTTATCACTAAGCCAAACCTCACGTATAAGATCCTGTCTATTAAAAATTCTTTATTTCCGAAACTAATATTTCACCAAGTAAAGTGACACCCACGCTGATAATGATGAACCAACAAACCAACCTACAATATGAGATTATTCATTTTTATCACAAGAAATATAACAATTTGGATAATGGCAACAGGAATACAGGACGTTCATCATTAAAATTCTTAAGCCTGACAAAATTATCGAATTATCATCCAAAAGTTAATTTCCCAACAGAATTTTGGAGTTCATGAGATGAAAATTCCACATTTAAGAATGACGTTTAAAATGAAACAATCTGAAGGTTTCACAGGATGGTTTTCTGTTTGTATCTCTTCATTCGCTACCATGGATGCATTTACATAAATTTTACCATCAAGTGTCCTGGCTTTATAAAGAAAGTGTGGATTTAACATTATTTATACATTTTTAGATTGCACTGAACATGTTTATTTTTTCATGTATGTAGGTATTCTTATGAAGCACTTTGTTCAATAATATAAGAGTAATGATGTGTCCTTATACATGTATTAAAATTAATGGGCTTTTAAATGTTAAAACCAATGACATCCTGAAAGTGACCACTTCTAATTTAATTATAAACTATGGTCCTAATGATTTGACCATTTGCAAATCAAAAAAGTCAAGCATATCCAAGAATACAGGAAGTACTTGTCTAACAAATCCTTAACACTCACGCAATTGCAAACCACAGTGGGTGTACTTTCATCAGTGCCATTTCTTCGAATTTTAAACCTCCAACCTTAAAACTGAAGGACTGTGTGTTCTCTTTAGACTTACTGTGAATGCGTAATCATGCTTGTCCAAATACATGTATGTACATAATATGATGTATAAAAGATCCTTCCTCAAGGATGTTGGTTAAGTATAAAACGTGCATTTCTTATACTGCACAGTATATCTTACTTATGCTGGTAGACACAGGGAGACAGTCTGTTTAACTCCGTCTTAGCCAGACATCATTTGCACACTCTGAGGCCGTGTGTCATCAATACACAGTTGTTATTTTTAAAGACTAACTTCCTTTTATGCTTATCTGTCATTTCTGCAGACAATCTAAAGCATAGTAGTTACAACTTCCAAGTCAACATGATCCTCACAGCTTCACTTTGTGGCACAGCACTATGTGCTATGTACTACCTCAAGGAACAGTATGACTACACCATTCGACGGATGCCCCCTGGTCCGCCATCCATCCCCTTCATTGGGAACGCACTCAGTATCGATTGCAATGCCCCTCATCTCTCCATGTTGGAACTGGCTAAGAAGTATGGTGACATCTTCAGTATCAAGTTAGGGTCACAGCGAGTTGTGATCCTCAACAGCTGCGAGGTTATCAAGGAGGCATATAAGGGCTTGGACATTTCTCACAGACCGAATATCTATTGCATGGATGTGCTGGTCGGAGATAAAGGATTCTTGACATGTAAAGACACCAACAAGTGGCGTCTGCATACAAAACTTTGCCGGAGCGCCCTCAGGGTAATTAACAACAGCAGTCTCGGTATCAAAATCAATGAAGAGGCCGACTGTCTCACAAATAAAATGCTGGACTATCACGGCAAGGCTTTCAACCCTTGCCAAGACTTGTACCTGGCCTCTCTAAATATCCTCTGTAACATTTCCTTTGGGGAGCGCTACTCTCATAATGACCCCGAGCTCCATGAAATCTTGGACTACTCTGCCCAAATCTTGAAGGTGATATCGCCAGTCCACCCTGTCAACGCGCTTCCCTGGTTAAGGCACTTCCCCAACAAGTGGTTCGAAAGTCTTCTCAAAGCAAAGAACAAACGAGACAGACTCCTGATGAAGAAATACGTACAGCACGTGGCTACTTACAAGGATGGGGAGATCCGGGATATGATGGATGCCATGCTGGCATCGGCCAAGCAGGCAGTGCAGGAGAAGGATGAAAATTCACTCAGTGTGTTAACACCTGAGCACATTATCATTAACATGTGGCTTATGTTCTTTGCAGGTAAGCTTTTGTGTACAAAAGGCTATGTAAAGTTAATCTGCATCAATCAGTCTTATTGTTTTCTATTGCATACCTCTTATCAATTAACCCTCCTACTGTTTGACCATTTGAAACCATTCAAAATTTCCACTTACCAAAATGCCCATTGGTTTTGTACACACATGGTGATACTATTTGAACAGTGTTGGTAGCAAGCTTTACTACCATTCAAATCCATTCAAATGCATAGAGGGTCCATTGATTCACCACTTAGAAGTATCCAAACAAGGTTTTGTATTAGCTGTACTACCATTTGGAAAGATCCAAACAAGGTTTTGTATTAGCTGACTTACCATTCAAAACCATTTGGGGAATCAATACTGTACAGTTATTTCACCATTCAAAACCACAAAAGCGAATGTTTCAAATGGTGTATCAACTTGTATGAAAAAGGTACCAGAAGTAGGAGGGTTAATCAGAAATTGCTAGGCATGCATTGAGTGTCATCCAAATCATTCTTCATAACCAGACTGCTATTCTTAACCCTAACCTTTTGGAGGATTCAGGTTATGTGTAAGCAAGTGGGCCTAGGGAGTTAGGGTTAATTAAAAATAAAACAATTCAAAACTCATGTTTTCAGTCCCATCATTTGTATGCAGTACAATCAGTAATAATTACAGTCATAATTATGCCACCTACTTTTCTGCCAACCACTTTTAAATGAAGTAGCAAATAGTGAATAATTCACTGAATCTCTGATACATACATTGTGTAGACTTTTGCTTCTTATAACTTTTGCTGGCCGATTAAAGTGCAATCCACTCTGTTTAAACATACGTAAACATTGAAGAGAACTCCTGTCTGATGGGACATGTGTAACTCTATAACCTCATGAAATACTCACAAAATATGCCTACATGTACATAAATATGTGAACATTATCATGTATGGTGGTGTCAATGCTTTTTCACAGCATACCCCCACCTCTCTCTCAAACAAGCATTTAATTTTTTTTAAATTGTTTTAAGTTAACCCAGGCTTCTTCAAAAATGATATAATTGTTTTCTCTTCTTCTCCCGACAGGTACAGACACAGTGGCCAACACTCTGCAGTGGGGAGTACTATACATGGCAACATTTC
The DNA here is from genome assembly GCA_029582265.1 of Zoroaster sp. YZ-2022. Taxonomy (NCBI): domain Eukaryota; kingdom Metazoa; phylum Echinodermata; class Asteroidea; order Forcipulatida; family Zoroasteridae; genus Zoroaster; species Zoroaster sp. YZ-2022. The sequence continues at coordinate 31,273,021 of CM055830.1, forward strand.
CCAAGAAGCAGGCCAATGTGCAGGATCAGATTGACCAGGTACTTGGGAAGGATGGACAACTCACGCTGGACAGCAAGAGCAAGTTGCCATACTTAGGTAATTCGCTCAATTCTAAAATGGTTTCAGCTATGGTACTGTTTCACACAAAACCAGGAATTTGTACAATTGTGTGAACAAAGATTCAAATGGGGGACTGTATGCAATATTCTTTATAATATGCTATTTGAAAGTACCTTTCCAAACCAGGATGAGGATTTATATCTAACTGTCACATTGACATTGTCAAAAGTTTGACCCTTTGATCTTTTCAGAATGCCACAATTCATCACAAACCTACATGAAGTTTATCTAAATTAATCAATACAAGTTCAGTGTAAAAACATACAGACACAAAAAATACGCTAAGGCTTCAGCTATCAGTATTACCTTGCTACAGATACACAAATGTATCTGCGTGTGAGTACACAAAACTACTGATCAAATGAAGGGAAGGTACATCGATAATGTTGGCAAAACTGTTCTACAAGTTTGCTTACCCCTTTGAATAAAGTTTTACATGAAACAGCCAATCCTTGAAAGTGTCAGCTTAATACATTGTGTAAATCTCAAGGAAAATAGTGAAAATGCATTGAGTTTATTTGAATTCATTCTAAAGTGAAATGAAATCTTTCCTATAAAATTTGAACTGGAAGTTACTTTAGATTTCTTGAAAATAACAGCACCTCAGACATAATTATTTCTAGGTAAGATTTATGCCATTATCAGCTTTACACAGTTTGCAATTCAAAGAACCAATTCAAAGAACCAATTCAAAGAACCAATTCTATACCTTAACTTTGAAGAAATTATATCAATTCAGTTATTTATTACTTTTACAGAAGCCACAGTGAATGAGATTATGCGATTCAGCTCACTGACAATACTAGGTGTACCCCATGCAGCTGCTGTTGACACAAGAGTAAGAGGTTATTACATCCCAAAAGGTCAGTAATTATTTTCATCAATTCCAAATTTAATGATAGAAGCCACTTCAATCACACTTTTGTACTTTTCTACCTTTAAAAAGTCATAATCATTATTATTTCCAAATGCAGTGCATGTGAGGACTCACTGTACAAATGAACTTGTGTAGCTTGATATTATAGCATGCTCCTATAACAGCGCCCTCTGTAGGCAGTAAATCATGACCACCGTTCATTGGTAGAAAGTTCTGTGAAATGTTAATGAATATTCAGTAGCTGCAACAGACACACAAGAGGGCGCTATTTATGATTTCCAGTAACTACATGTTGTGATTTTCATTGAATATGCAATGCCACATTTTTGTCCATGTGGACATGTCTTCAATAGTAAAGAATTGGGGAAAAATTATAAAATGTGGGTTGACATCCACAATGTAACCAGTTGATAAAATGTGTATACATGCACAAATATTCTAGTTGAAAATTGTTGGGCCATTTTAAACAAATATAATTAATGTTTTGAATCTTGATCTACATGTACATGTACATAACATGAGCATTGATGTACATGTACATGTACATACTTTGTGTATGGTACAGGTAAATACTTTGTGTATTATCTCATCAATGTACTTCTATTAGATTATTATCTTCATTAAACCTCTGCTGTCTGTTCTGTTACACAGGAACCCAAGTCATGGCCAACTTCTGGGCTGTTCATCATGACGAGGCAGTCTGGGACCGACCCCATGAATTCCTCCCTGAACGGTTCCTCGACTCTGACGGCAAACTGCGCAACATGTCTGAGTTCCCCTTCTTCATGCCCTTCTCCACTGGCCAGCGTAGCTGCATCGGCAAAGGAATGGCCAAGTCAGAGCTCTTCCTCATCCTCGGCAAGCTGCTTCAGAAGTTCTGCTTTCAGTTGCCGCTAAACGCCAAGGTGGACCTCCAGGGAATGGCTTCAGTGTCTCTCATCCCAAAGCCCTATGAGATCAAAGCTCTGGAGCGTGCCATGTACATATAGAGGAATCTGTACTTACAAGCCGTGTCTGGATTGAGTGTTTTTTGTTGTCTACGGCTATTTGTGTGTCCATTGATCCACACCTGCAATTTTGTATAGGCAGGCACTGTCAAATAGCTGTAATCATAGCCAAAAACATCAATTTTGGAAGTGGCCCTACAACAAGAGCTTGTGCTTTGACACTTCATTCAATTTTTCTTGAATATCTTCAACACTATGTTAAAAACAGATGGTTGTGGGTTTGGAATTTGACTGCTAGAGGCATAATGTTTGCTATTTGTGCTCAGGAGAAAATATTGCTCAGCTTATTTTATTACACTATACATAATATTATGCTGTTCGAAATAGTAAAATCTTCTGAGAAGCACCCATGGCATAATCCCCATGGCTCAAAAATAATATTGACTTTTTATTTGACCATTATTTGAACATATTAAAAATATATTTGTATTCATATGTTGTATTCAATTGTGTAAAAAGACAATTTTAAAACTTTAACCACCATTTGAACTCTGATGTAGCCTACCTCTCTAAAAACAGCAAATGGGTAAAGTTAATTGGTTTCAACCTCTTACAAATGCTGTGATAATAATCAAACTGTAATCCAAAATAAGTAGCTCTGGACATTCAATATATACTACTCAAAACAATTTAAGGAACACCAGATTTTTAACATCAAATAGGTTTGAAATGTTCCATGAACCGGGAACTTTCATTTGCAACCCCCTCTCTCTTTCAGTAGTCATGTCAAGAAATGTGTAATCACTACATGCATCCTTTATCATCTGTTTCATTGTGCAGTTGTTTCTCATCAATTCTGTGAAACATTGTGTTTATCTTAAATAAATGATCTTGCTTTAACTGAGATTATTCCGGTGTTCCCTAAATTGTTTTGAGTAGTATACATTTTGGATGTATTTATGTGTAGATTAAAACAGATAGCAAAACTCGCTGGGTATATGTACAGTATGATCTACATGTATTACAATTCCAGTGAAAAAGGGAGGTGCTTAAGATACACTGATCCAGATATTGCCGAAAACATGGAACATGCCTTGTCTTGCATCAATATCAATACATATATACAAGAAATGTATTCGCACTGCACAGTGTACAGGTACACTACAGCATGATGTGAAAGCTTATCCAGGGTTAATGGCGAATAGCAATAAATAGTCAATCTGTACTGTTTAATTATCAGACTGGATCGGTGTATTCGTTGGGGTTCATTTTTGGGAGAATAATAATGCAAAATAAAGTTCTGCACTAGTGATGCGAGACTACACAAACTGTTCAGAAATTTTGGCTAACCGAAAAAAAAAGAAAACATTTTTTTGGAAGAATTTGCCCCCAATTCGTTGTTCTAGACTTTCTTTTTTGCTGCAATGGTTTATTGATTGAAAATGTAAACACAATTGTGCATGGCCGTCGGGGTGCCAACTTCCTGGTAAACGGTTAACCGACCATCAAAGTTTCAGTTAAACGGTTAGCGAACTAACCGGTAACTCCCAGCACTACTGGTGTGCAACCTTCTTGGTATTAATTTCAATATGATTGGGTTTCATCATACCATGGTGTGAAATACCATAGTGATAAAATTACTTTGCACATAGTGCAATTGATACTTGCACAAGTTTACGCGAACGTACATATTATGTACATTAAACTTTGCATTGTATGTATTGTTACTTTGTTCAGCTTGTGCCATACACTTATTGCAATTTTTCTATTTCACTAGTTTGCTTTTTTTTTCAGTTGAAATTTGCCGGTCCACATTGATGGGAAATTGTCACTCTGAATAACCAATACAAGGTTATATACCGTATGAGCTAATTGCCGACCATTCTACAGAATGCAATCACCTTGGGCCAATTTCATAGAGCTGCTAAGCAGAGAATTTTGCTAAGCAAATATTTTTGCTAAGCAATAAAAACATACTACCAGCCAAAATGCATACATTTTGTATAAAATGTTGGCTGGTAACCAATAAAACCTGCTAAGCAAATATTTCTGGTAAGCAATGTTTTTCTGCTTAGCAGCTCTATGAAATTGGTCCCTGTACTAAAGTTATAAGCCTGAACCACAAACAGTCCACTCCAAAACTGAGTGCAAAAACACATGTTCTTGTTACTTTTACATACAGAGAGATCTTATACAGAAAATCATGTACATACGTGTACATTGTACATTACATGCACATCATCATATTTTTTATACAAGATTGTTCAACACTGTAACATGTAGTTGTGTTGCACATCACAACACTGCACCAATGTACGTGTATCTCAAGTGTCACATTTTGTTTATTTTTCTAAAAAAAGAAAGAAAAAAATAAATTCAAACATAAAGAAAATCCAATTAATGCAGATGCTTAACTATAAAAGAAATTAACACTGTATGAAGTCCCAAAGGAGAATATGTAACTGCTGTACTATTTGTTGAACATTAAATTAATTATTTTTGTCCAAGAACCTAATGGGATTTTTTTTTAAGGTGACAAGTATGTTTGTAATTGTACACACGTACAGTACACACGTACAGTACACACGTACAGTATGGAGAAATTATCACAATGTTTAGTGATTTTCACGACAGATGGTCATTAAACAGCAGGCTTCTAAATTATGTTCACGTGAAATGTGAAGCAAAAATTTCACAGTTTTTCATGAATTGGAGATGTATTCAAATTGGGTGAATTACTCATTCCGTATTAACCCTAACTCCTTAGGCCCATTTGCTTACACATAACCTGAATCCTCCAAAATCCTTCAGTAGTAAAGCAACCACATGACATGTATGCACACATGTGTTTCTAATCTGTGATACATGTACATGTACATGGCCAGGGACCCTCCCTGCATGCATGCATGGAGCAATAAACAGTGTCCACTGACCCCAGCACTGACCTTGCAATCACTACAGCAAACATGGATGTACATGTACCATGGAAAGGCAAGTATGCCTAATAACCTCAATCCTCCAAAATCCTTCACTTTAGCAAAGAGCACGTAGCATGTAACCTCAATCCTTCAAAATCCTTCACTTTAGCAAAGAGGATTTTGGAGGATTTGGGAAGGTTAGGGTTAATGACGTATACGTACATGTACCTTGTTGTACAAGTATTTATGTACATCTTTTGTAACACTGACATTAACCACAGCAGGTAAAAGACCTCCATCACACTGTAGCCATACAAAACCATGTCACCAAACTGAGACTGGAGAGAAAATAGGTTGGCTCCTTGTGTGAATTGAAAAACAGCACTATGCATGTAGTTATTGAATACAGGGAATTTGACAAAGGTTGCCCCACCATGATAAATGCCTATTAGGATTCCAGAATGTTACATTGTCATTGAAGTACGTATTTGAATGTATATGAATTTAATAAAAGTATTTGAAGGCTACGACAAACCACAACTAATGTACTCCAGAAATTTAATTACATTATCAAGATTATTATTTATATCATTATTCCCAATTATAACAAGCTTGAAAGGAACATTTAATCAACATAAAATTCATCAAATGCTCATGTCTGAACATTATAAACATTTTCAGTATTTCAAAATAGAAAGTAATTTTTGTAAGATTATGAGTAGCCACTAGACTGTACATATTCTATTTTAGTGAACTTATATGTAAGAAATATTTGAATTAAGGAGATTTCCATATATTTATTTTAAATTGGTGTATTACAGGCTATTAATCTACTTATTATCTTTAAAAAAACATTTACATGTAGCCACTTACAGAATCACTTATCTGAAAAATCTGCATTAATGAATGTAAAATATAAAACAGTATAGTGAATATAATCAAATTGTTACAATTTAATAGTTTAAAATAGTTTGTTATTATTATCTTATTTACTGATTCAGAAAGGTATTCTAGATAGGTTTTAGCATTTAAAAGGTTAAGTTATTATAATAAAAATGTGTCCAGCTTTATTTGTATTTTGGAATGTAAAACAACTTGTATTTTAAACAGACAGACAGCTAATTAACGGGGTTTACCTAAATTTTAGTAAAACTTTATTTTTGTAAGGACTTACATGTACATGTATGTCTATTGGGAACATGTAGGGGAAAATTAGCTGGAAAATGAACGATTTTAACATGAACAGTGGTGTTGGTGCTTGGTATTACGTATGGTGTATTTATTACAAAGGAATTGTTTCTTAATTCTTCAACTCTGTGTCAATTTAAAAAAAAAAGGTACATGTATTCAAAATGTTCATTATAAGTTAGGGAAACATGTACATGTAATCATTTATATACAAACATACACAATGGACTTTGACTTTCTGTGAATAAAATAGGGTGTGTATGTTATAAGAACAAAGTATGATGTGAATATTGTTTTGTTATTGCAGTCCTGATGCTTGCACAAAAGTAAATGCTGCCAGCAATTGGACAAGTTTTATAAACACTGTTTTTTTAATGCCTGATTTTTTGTTGACAGCACTCTGACAAAACTGACAAAAAAAATATTCCTTTTGAAAGCTGGGCAGTTTTTCCCACAAAGTGTAGGCTTGCATTTCAGCTTGGGCGATAACACGATAATATCGAATATCGCGATACCTTTTTTATTCGATTACGATATCGAGAAGCTTCTTAAGTTATCGAGATATCGGCAAATTATGATTTAAAAAATATATCGCAATTAAAAAAAAATCGCCATTGTGAGTCAAGTCAGAAAATCCATTGAAACAAAATTATGAGTCTTTTCAACTTTTGGAAGTGAGAAACAAAAGTGAACTACTTCAGAAGTACATACACGCTATGCAAATGAATTTGCGATTTTTTGTGATGCTTGTAGAGGTATGTAACCTGTGGTTATCGGCTCTAAAGCAATCATGCATGAATGAAAAAAAATCGCGATACTATCGAAAATCGCGATATATGTTTGCCGATATATCGTGGATGAAAAAAAATTGATATCGCCCAAGCTTACTTGCATTTCAATGACTGACTGTCCACACAAATACAATGAGGGTAGCTTTACATACTTTGGACATTTTACATGTAGTACATGTACTTGTAAGTGCTGATAAGCTGTATTGTTTTTTCATTCAACTGTCTGTGATAAATTGTGCAGTATACATGAATGCATTTCACTACCAACAAGTCAAATGTTTCCGTGGGAGATTGTCATGTTTCAGAGTCATGTATGAAATGATCTATCACATGTATCCTATGAAAACCCAACTCTGATGTGCAACCCTGTTGTTGTTATAATTTTAAAAAATAGCAACTATTAACCCTCCTACTAGTACTATAAGGGTCAAAATCAGTCAAAATGTTGATATACTTGCCAAGGTATATCTCGTGCACTTAAAAGTCAAACACTGTCAAACCTTGCGTGTAGTAAGTACATTTACAGGTCAAAATGAGTCGACCGTTTTTGACTGGTAAAAGCATTGTCTGGTATTGTTCAGGGTGGTCAAAATGTCCCTGTGTGCACATTTGGGTCAACAGTCAAAACAGGCAGTTGACTGATTTTGACCTCTATAGCAACTTCCCACTTAAGTGCAGCTATAGCAGGAGGGTTAAATTTTGTTAAATAATATAAGGTGTGCAGGCTTTTAAAAAATTATTAGAAGAAATATAAAACATACAAACAATAATCACAATAACTATCAATTACATACGATGACATTAAATTTGTTCAACTTGTTAACTGAACAATTAATTTGGGAAAACAAAATTAATTTACTTCACTTGGTTTGAAGTTGATCAGTATCCTGAAAAATTACTTTGCCTGAGATGATTTTACTTTACATAAGGGTGACTTTTAAACTATATTTTCCATCAAATTTCAACATTTAACAGGAACATGGCCGCAATAATTAAGTGTGCAAAACTGTTTAGCCACTTTCACAGTTTGCCATCCCAATCAAGCCTAAATTTCAAGCTTGGGTTTCATTATCTTGGTTTAAAAGTGCACTGACATGTAGGCTTCAAATTACAAGTTGTACATATAAATGCATTTGAACAAGTGTAAGTACCACAAAATGTGTCTGCTGCCCTCTTAGGTTCAACTGTAGTCACAGACAACAAAATAAAACTACAATGTATAACATGAATTGAACCTGTCCCTTTAGAAACTTCATCTGCTGCCCTCTTGGGGTGTATAATTATCCAAATTTCAGCACAAGACAGCAAATCAAATACAAACAAACTCATGAGGGCAGTATTTAACTTGACCATGGCACAATAAAATAAGCTGAAACTCACTGGTTGCTTGTTATACAGATCTCTTGATTTTTTTAAAGTATAAATAAATTACTTGCAAATTACCAAAATTGTGCAGTAGCATTAAAGATAATGTATAGACCAGCATGTTAATACAAATGTATATGAGCAGTTTTTAAAATGTTTACTTTAATTGCCACATAAATCATGGGTGTGATTTGACAAAAGTAAAAAATCCTGGAAAATGGGTAGCGGGCCTGGGTCTCCCTTTGGTCTCGAGGACACTGAACCTCCTGGACATTAAATTTTGGAGGATTTACAGACTCTCCACATCTACACAAACAAGAAACTAGAGGTTTGGACACAACACAGGTTACTTCTTTCTTTCCTTCATGGGTACTTCTCTTCTTTTTTTTCAAGAAAATTTGAGGCAAAGGGAGATTTGTAACAAATCCTGAAATCAGGAAAAATCCTGAGAAATCACAGGCCTGATAAATACATAAATTAATTCCCTTTGTTTACAAACAAGTGATGTCAAGCGTGACATGGTCTATAGACTGCAGGAGGACCAGATTGCCGCATTTGCCAGAGATCGCAGTGCATGGAGGCAGATTGTGGTCGAAGATTGTGGTCGATGATGGTCTACAAAATTGGTAATCTTATAACAATCAAATGAATAAATTTTTATAGTAAAACTTACCTGGTGTAAAGCTGATATTGGTATCAATCTTCCTTGTCTGAGATGCTGTCATTTTTATGAAAAGTAAACATTTCCTGTACGTTTATTGGAAAGAGTACCCTTTCCTATAAAATACACTGTTAAAATAATAATAATAACAACAAAGTATTTGTAAGGCACACTTAATTAATCTGGAAGCCCATTCAAAGGCGCTGGTCAATGAAAAGTCACTGTGTTTGGTTAAAGGAAAAACTGAAAAATATGTCTTCAGATGGAGTTTGAAGAATGAAAGCCCATGTGCTTCCCTCAACTCGTCTAGCAAGGAGTTCCAGATACACAGTATGAAGCAGGAGAAAGCCCTTTTCTCATTAACCAAACAATGTAACCCTTGGTGAGACTTTAATGGGTTGGTTGTTTTATTTTGATTCAAAGAAAGTATACATGTACATTACCAATGGTGAGAGTAAAATAGTGATTGTTAAATTGTCTCAACTATTTGTTGATAAGAGGTACTGCTTCACATTCATGTACCTACATGTACATTACCTATTAATTAAATTCCCAAATAAATTCTTTGAATTAAATTTGGAATCACACCCTGGTTAAATAATACACTAATAAAGTAACAAACATGACAGAAATGGGGGAAATTTAATACTTCGCATACAGCATTGAACTTTATACTGTACACATATCACAACATTTCCTGTGCTAATACTAAAATGTTTTAAATTCATTTCAATAACCATAATCACTTCACAAACCTGAAAGCTATTATTTAAACCAAAACACAAGTAAATTTGTATCTTAATAACCCTAACCACCTCAAATCCTGCAAAATCCTTCAAGGGGCACTTTTTTGGAAAAATTCAGCACTGTTGGAAACTGGTACTTTCACCTCTTCAAATGGGACAAAATTACTACCTGGCAAGAAGTACAGGCCATAAGTGCTGAATATGAAAGATCAACAAACGAAAATGCATGGTGCATTTTGAAGATAAGAGCATGTTTTCAAAAGAGCATGTTTTCAAAAGGGCACTGGTGGATTTTGGGGGATTCAGGAAAGTTCCTAGCCAGAATAACCAGGGGTTAGAGTTAAAGAGAAAGTACAACGTTGGTACTAACCAGATTATCAAATTGATGAATTATTATTTAAAACTTGTTGTAAAGTGTTGTAAAGTTTATATAAGCAAAAATCATCCTGAGAAATAGTTCAGTGCTTTCATCTACTGTAAGAGAGAAAAAAATAATTATTTTGAATTTACAAAAAAAATACTGTCAGGAAACTTTAGTATTACACATAGAAGCGTTAAAACGTTAACAGTGTTTCCTTGTTTTCACACAAAAAATGGGCACATATTGTGATGAATCTTTCATACATACATGTAGGTTAGTTATGCAAAATAATGGTTATTGGCCTTATGTTTCGAACCTAGCAGGTTCTTTCTCAAAGGCAAATATGATTAGTCATATAACATATTTCTTGAAAATTAGAGGGTTGAACCTTACATACATTGTATATGTTTCTAAATACCAATGTTATACCTTCCCTTTAACATCATATGATGATATTAAAAAGTAACATACATTCTTCTTGTGACCGATATCTATCCCATGACCCACAAACATACATGTACAGCAATACTGTGTGCATTTATTTTCCACGAAATTACAAGTAAATATTCAATGTTATCATTTCAGTTGGAAATTTTCCATGCATTACAAACTGATGCACCCAGTCACGTTCTTGACTTAAATCAACATCATCCTACTACAATGAATGAAGGCCAAAAAATAATACAGACTGACGCATTCGAACCTGACATATTCGGAAATAGAAATATGACCAAATTATGCAGTAGCCCAATGGCCCTGGTAAAGTATCCTTGGGAACTTATCTTACAGTTTATTTATGGGTAATATGGCATGCTGAATATTATTTGTAAAAAGCTTTGTTGTTTTAACTTTATGTTGGCCCCTGTATACCCTTTACAGACGGTGTACATGTACGTGATCCTTTCATTGCCATGGTATTTACAAAAATATGTATTCAAGGATAGCCAAATGAAACTGACTTTTAATCAAAATTAGTTTCTAGTAAATAATTATGTTGTTCTTGTTTCAATTTAAGCACAACAAACTGTCATCATCAACTTCACACCGTGTAAAACTAGATTTTATATTTTATTGTACTTTTTTAGAGAATTCCAAAAGACATGCCTTTAATCATTTTAATTTTTTTCAATTTTGATTTTGAAGGAGTTCCTTTGTTGGCATTGTTGTTCATAAATTCAGCCAGACACAGGTCTATTTAAAAAAAATGCAATCCATCAGTTTTGTAATCCCTGCCTCACAGCTTCTTTCAAAACCAACAATAATTAAGTATGTGTACATGAACATTTAAGTCCTCACAGCAGCAGTTTAATGGACAATAAATAATTCCACAGATTTTAACAGCAAACTTATGTTTTACTTAAATTCTTTTTTTTTTTTTTACTAAACCCCTTACCATGGACCCCCAAAACATGCATGAGGATGTACATTGAACTTTTTTGACCAATCAGGTAATACAGCATAGTGGTACTTGGATTGGCAGGTACAGTGTACATGTGTACACTTGCATAGTTCTCATAAAAATAGTGATGACTACACGTACACTACACATACATGTACATTGACGTGTAAGTACTGTACATCAGTTACATGAAAAGAACTTTTATCTTCTAATAAGATACATGGTGTATACATGTAATAACCACACACATACACTGTAGTCTGTACATGTACATGCAAATACGTACATGTATGTAAAAACCTTAATTTCCTCCTGCGATATACTGCGGGCTCCGGCCCAGCCACGGAAATCGTCCTTCCCCCAGGGCCACCAATTCAGCCGGATACAAGTCTATAAAGTCCCCAACAATCTTCCCATCCATCAGTCAGGTAATCCCTAACACACAGGTAGAGCAGCCACCCTGTGGGCAGAGAGCCATATCCCCTGTAAGCCATTTTTAACCCCTAACGCACACCTGAGGGGATTTGGAAGAACACCCTGTCTGCTTCACCGCCACCGGCCCTGAGGTACTGAAGTTATCCCAGGTACAGCGGCTATCATGCAGGAACTAGTGACTCTGCAAAGGAATTCCTGACCATGACCTTCCCACTTGTTTCCAATACAAGCCAACCCATCAGCCACCGCCACCACCACCACCTAAAATTGCACTTTTTCACTTGGTAACACCCCTTCAATAAATGTCATTCAATGGAAACCATCACTCCCACCCACAAGTACCGCCTATAATTTTTGATGAAGTCAAAGGTCACCTACCTCTTTTAAAATGATTGACTATCGAGGGAGAGCATCCACTATCGATAGTGCACCATAAATGGGAAGCATGGTGTCTTTGTCTTCACTAAATCTGCACAGCTGATAACACGTGTATAGTACGTAAAAATAGTTGCACCTGGTTGCTTATCAAGATAAAATAAGACCAATACGTTGACTACGCCGTCGTAGCGAGGGCTTTCTTAGGTAAGACAACTTTCATGAATCTACTGTAAGATGTATGTAGGTCATTCATTTGGTTATTTTCTTCATTTTGTACTGGATCATATTCATTTGAATAAAAGATAGTTTGATGCAAACCTTCTTCATAGTTTAATGCAAACCTTCTTCATAGTTTAACTCAAAGTTTTTTTAAACTTTTTTTTGCTAACATTACATGTATCTGTGCAACAAACAAGTTCTCAAATTAAAAAATATGGTTATACATTAGATTATACATTATCGTTTTCAACCATTCTGTTGCAATTTATGTAAAAAGGGTATATTTTCTTATTATTTTGTTTCTACTTACAGAATCAATTAAAACCGCTCCACACACAAGATGATCCTTACATTGTTAGTCTGTACCATCATTGCAGTGTTCATTTGTTTCCTCATTTACTTCATCTATGAGGAGTACGGCTTCAGGATACTCAACCTTCCTCCTGGGCCGCGCTCTCTGCCTCTCCTGGGGAACATCCTGCAGATCAACCCCAAGTGGTTACACCTGTCCCTATCACAACTTGCTGAAAAATATGGCCCCGTGTTCAGTGTCAAGTTTGGCAAGGATCGTGTGGTTATACTCAACATGGCTGAGACGGTTAAGTCCGCGTACAATGGCGAAGCCATCACCAGCAGACCAAAGATATTCTCCATCGATTTCTTCCTCAGTAAAGGCTTCATGGCATGCACAGACAGACATGACTTTAAGGTCCACACGAAAGTGATGAAGCATGCATTTAGAGTGATCAGCAACTCAAGTCTAGGGTTGAAACTGGCCAGAGAGGCCGAGAGTCTCATCCAGAAGTTTGATGCATACGCAGCACAGCCCTTCGACCCAAGAGAGGACACTAACCTTGCCTCTTTAAATGTGCTTTACAACATTGCCTTCGGTAAGCGATACCAAAAGGGGGATGCAGAACTGCAAGAGATTTTCAACTACTCTCATGACATCATGAAGGGTGTATCACCAGTCCATCCCATCAACCTCATCCCATGGCTGCAGAGTATTCCTAATCCCTGGATTAACCACCTCCAGAGGGCCAAGGATAAACGTGACCATCACCTGTTAACTCTGTACCAGCAGCACATTGACACATACAGGGAGGGGACAATAAGGGACATGGTGGATGCGCTTATCCGAGTGGCAAAGAAGGCGGAGAGAGAGGGCGATCATGAAGTGTTGGAACTGTTGTCACCGGAGCACATCACAACAAACATCTGGACGATTTTCTTTGCAGGCAAGTTTCAATAAAATTAACAGTACCACTTTGTAATGTCTGTCATTCTTACCAGTACAGTAATTTATGCAAAACATGTACTAGTTCATTTAGTTAGTCAGATTCATGTTACTCACAAATCCGTATCAGTATATTACTCTGGAGGTACCAACTTCCCACTTCAGTTTATATGTATTTCTTTGTTCTCCAATTTTGTTTTATTGTACTTAGTCAGTATTCCCTTGAGAATTATTCGAGGAGAAACACTTTTGTCAACAGATAAAAAGGAGACATTGTACATACACCATACACGTAATATGTTAAAAACATCCAAAAGTATCACAACCATCAAATTGTACATTGTGGATAAAGTAATACTTACATGTACTTCTGATATGACCAAGTGCCAATTTCATAGAGCTGCTAAGCAGAAAAAAATGCTCACAAGAAAAATTTGCTTAGCAGATTTTTTTGGTTACCAGCCAAACTTTCATACAAAAGGTAAGCATTTTGGCTGGTGGTCTGTTTTTTATTGCTTAGCAAAAATATTTGCTTAGCGAAATTCTCTGCTTAGCAGCTCTATGAAATTGGCCCCTGCATACAGCAGTAATTATTAAGTCTTACTGTTTTTATTCCAGGCACAGATACGGTGTTGAATGCTCTACTGTGGGTATTTCTCTACATGGCAGCTTTTCCTCATGTCCAGAAACGAATACAATCACAACTGGATGCAATGATTGGCCATGATAGACTTCCATCACTTGATGATGAACAAACATTGCCACTCCTCAGTAAGTACACCTTTCAATTGCTACTGTAAATGAGTGTCGCTGCATGTTGGGCATTCAGACTCTTTGCAGAAAAGCAGGTTCTGGGTTATTTTCCTAAAGCGGACACCACCGATTACAACACTGTTTTAATGCACTTGTCTGTTATCTACAGTAGCTGATTAATTATATTGTAAACTGTATGTCATAAATGTATCATCTCTGAACACATGTTGAATTAATACTGTACATTATTTGTGATTGAAATGGACCAGAATGAAGGCAGAACTTTCCATGAACATTCAATCTAGAATAAATGAATGCATTTTACTAATTATTTCAACATTCTTTTTAAGACATACATACATGTACATATACATGTATGTACTCTGTAAGGAGTGAAGCAGGGCCAGGGTCACAACTTCTTAACCAACTCCTATATAAAGCATACTATGGACCATTTGATGGAACGTATGTACATGGGCATATACGAATGTTCCTTTAACATGCTACAGTTTTGTATCGTGCAGTGCTTTTCTTAACATGTATACAAGTAGTGTACATTTTATTTCATTTCTATGATTGAACAGAATGCTTTTTACATGTACGTCACATTTGTACATGCACATATGGTCCTTGCTGTTTATAGTGTACATGTATGTGTATGTGTGCAAGTCATTTTTGTTTTTGTGAAAGAGAAAATCATTCGTTTTCCTCTTGCATGTATACAACAAGAAAAAAAATAAAATAAAACAGTGACAATTTCCCTTACTTTGTCTCCAGGTGCAACCATCTATGAAACACTCCGATATAGTTCGTTATCACTGCTGGGTGTTCCTCATGCAGCTGTTGTAGACACAGAAATAGATGGATTCTACATTCCAAAAGGTAAGTACCCGTTTGTATTCACAATTCAGTACTTACTGTACATGTATATGAACTATGTATTTCATTGTTATTTGAGTGACTTGCAAGCTACAGTTTCATATAAAAGAAAATGCAGCAAGTACTGATGTACATTGTAACTTTGTAGGTTCACTTCACTTCCTGAGCACTGGACAGATATCTTTAAGATTTTAATGATAACCTTCTGCAGCATTTAAAGAAAAATTTCTGTGTGTACAATTTCTGTGTACATAATATGTGCAGGTTTTACCACCCATCTGATTAAATCATTTGGTACTATATTCCCTTCTATTTCATCACATCACAGGCACACAGGTGATGGCCAACTTCTGGGCGATCAACCACGACAAGAAGGTCTGGCAAACACCTTACGAGTTTGATCCGGACAGATTCCTGAACCAGGATGGAAAGCTACGCAGCCTGAAAGACTTCCCGTACTTTATGCCCTTCTCGACAGGGCAGCGGGCCTGTCTTGGCAAGAATATCGGCAAGTCTGAAGTGTTTGTGTTGAGCGCATGTCTCCTGCAGAAGTTCACGCTTGAGTTTCCACCAAAAACCAAGGAAGACTTACAGCCTGACATCCACTTTGATCTGGTGCCCAAACCATATAAGATTATCGCAAAACGGAGGAATCCTCCAGAAGAATAACTTAAATACCAAGTTTGTATATGTAAAGAAACAAAAACTAAAACTTTTGATGATCAATACTAAATTGTTCCAATTTTACAGTGATCAGTATTACTGAAGCAAAAAATGGAACATACAGTACATGCATAGATACATGTACTGTACAATTGTGCAGAGTACAATAATTGTATCTATACACATGTTGTACACTGTACTACACTGATTGGAAAATCAGAGCTATAGTTTGAAAATGTTATGTTGTATAATGTCAATGTTGCTGTGTTTGTTTTTGTATTAAGCTTTGTGTCAAAAATCTCATGTAATATTCTGACAGCAAAATCAACAAGTTTATGTGGTCAAGGGTCATCTAAATTTGTTATTCACTTTAGAAAACAAGGTGAATTTACAACAACAAATACAAATAAAGCAGTCAAACAGACATTCAGAAACTTTACATGTTATACAAGGATAAAAACGTAAAGAAAATGCATGGATTCTCTACTTGAAGATCCAAGGTACACCTGTGTATTATGTAACACACAAACTCACAAATATGATCTTAAACATTCATCTGTTTTTTCCTGATTAACCATAACCATGCTCAATGCAACAAGATGCAAGAGAAGTAAAAAGTTGGGAAAAAACCAGAGGAAAAAAAAACACTTCTAGCTGGGGATCTTGTTACATTGAGCAGCCTGCACACTTTTCTGTTATTGCATTTTGTTGCATTCAGCAGGGTGCCTATGATGGTTTTAATACAATATTTTTGGTTAAAAGTTCAAAAGGATCAATAAAAGTAAAACATGCTGCCTTGAGTTAAATATACCTTTCGGCTACAAAATGTATGTATTCTGTATGCATCATATTCAAATGTATTCCTAATTCATTATTCATCGGTACTGTCTAACAAGAATAGACTGATCCATCCTATCAAGCAAATGGAACAGATTAACCAATAGGGTTAACCATGTTCAGGACAACTTTGAATATACTGGTCATGCGTTTGCCATTTATCTGGCACGACCAAGTTAACAACTGCATTGCTAAGGGTGGTATGGACTATGGTCATAACTGGATGGTTGTATTGTGTGAGAAAGTCACAAGTTTCTAGACAGTAGCAATGCATCAACATTCTTAAGCAAGTTTTAATTAAATTGCCAATTAATCTGATAACAAGAAAGTGTGGTTGTTTTGCAGTACTACAAGTGATAATTGTTGTATTTCTTCTGTTTATTTTTTCTGTTTTATGAAAATGAAAACACACTGTACAGTATGTAAAGTGCATTTGTGGACAATTACTATAATGTGTATGTGAGACTATGTTTTATGTTAATTGGACAATATATGGACACCTCTATTTAACTGTTAAACAGGGTACAGTAGCAGTAGTACAATAAACATTTTGATATATGCATATGCATGCATTTTCGGACTGCATCAAATACTTAATTTTGTAAAACACTTACATGTACATGTATAACAAATAACTCACAAATGCATGATTTGTTAAATGTACAAGTAGTTAATTCTGGTTTTCACTTAACCCTCCTACTGTTTGACCATTTGAAACCATTCAAAATTTCCACTTACCCAAAATGCCCATTGTTTTGTACACACATGGTGATACCATTTGAACAGTGTTGGTAGCAAGCTTTACTACCATTCAAATCCATTCAAATGCATAGAGGGTCCATTGATTCACCACTTAGAAGTATCCAAACAAGGTTTTGTATTACATGTACATGTAGCTGTACTACCATTTGGAAAGATCCAAACAAGGTTTTGTATTAGCTGACCTACCATTCAAAACCATTTGGGGAATCAATACTGTACAGTTATTTCACCATTCAAAACCACAAAAGCGAATGGTTTCAAATGGTGGATCAACTTGTATGAAAAAGGTACTAGAAGTAGGAGGGTTAATTCACCCAAATCTTTATTGATGTTTTTATTTTGTTTAAATGAGTGACAATGTACATGTAAGCATCATCTTGGAATTATCCAATACCAAAGGTATTTTAAATTAAACACAATGTATATTTTTATGAAATTGTACACTTGTAAATATCCTACATCTGTAAATGTTGTATATTTCAGTGTGATAAAGTATGTTATATAACTTTGGGACCTTTCAACAGGTTGTGTTTTTAATCTAGCATTGCATTGCCTATGCAAGCTTTATTTACAGTTAAACAAGATATTATGTGTTTTACATATGTTTAATTTGTCTTAACATGTTAATTTAAATAGGCTATGATGCAAAATGCCAATATTTATAATGCCTTGTTTTAGAAATTTATAATGAAAGAAATATGAATAAATTATACAGCTGCTCATATTCTTCAATGTACACAGTAATGAAATTATTTTTGTTCCCTGCTAATGTACGTTCACCTAAACAATTTTAAATAAAAAATATACTTTTTGAGATTGACATGAAATTCTGTCAAGCTGTACGTACATCGGGGGTCCAAATTAACTTGAATTTTATGGTACTAGTTATGTCAAAAATTTACTAGTCCTTCTCCTGTTTTAGTAGTCCTGAAAAAAGGTGAATATAAATACAAGGAAAAGAAATGAACCATGAGATGGTGAGCAACATGTTCTTGCTGAGATCATGCTGAGATCATACTGAATGTTTTGCGTATTTTTATTTCATTGTTTTCACTAGCCCATCGGACTACCCAAACCCCAGCAGCTAGTATTCCCACTGCTAAAAACACTAGACTCGGACAAGCAGACTAGTGTTAATTTTGACCGCTGGTACATGTACAATTGTTTATACATGTAATGTCAGATGGCAACTCACAATAATGTATATCCACCAATTTCTGCTTTCAAGTTTTGTTCTTGAAAAGAAAAAGAAAATTCAGAATAGAGAATAGTATTATAACTTGAAACAAAATTACTCTAAAGATATTTTTCATCAAGGAAAGTTACCTGATAAAAATTTACATGTACCTCTCGTACCAGTATTGTACTAGACAACTGGTTGAAGAAGATAATCAGAAAAATATTACATTTTCATAGGAAGAGTGCTCGTCAACTAGTTTACAAAATGACTATTCATTATGAACCCTCAGAAAAGATAAAGATTGTTATTTGGTTGAAAATGAAATCATCAACCAAAAATGACACACATTTTGCATATCAAAATGACAGAGTAGCAATCATGACTATTTACAAACATACATTTTTTCATACTTGTAGCTTTGCTAAGTTTACATAGATCTACGTACATCGTACATGTGATAAATTGTAGTTTCTTCAAAGTGAGCAACAATCACAGCTTCATGTGGCGATTTTAATGCAAATTTTCCAGCATATCACACACATCATATTTTTCAGTCCTTTGGTTAGCATTTTGCTGTAAGCAGCATACATTTATTGAAAACAAAAAATGTAAAAATAAAACAACTAAAATAATTTGAACATGGCTTTATTATGCTATTGCACATGCAATTTTATGGATGGCAAACTATGTGAAACAAATATTCAAAGTAAAGTATCTGAAAATGATCGGGTATTCCCTGCAATAAAGCACTGTCAACATGAACATGGGAAAAAAATGCCAGACCATCAGCAATCTGTACCATTTCATGCATGCAATTTTCAGTCATAAACATTGCAAAATACACATGTATCACTATGTGCACTACATGTTCAGAATGGATCGTGGGATGGGGCCACCACCAAATTCAGAGAAGAGTTTGGATTATTTTTGTATTTCAGACGTACATTACATTGATAAGCTAAAGCAGTTTTTCAAAAAAACACTTCTTGAATTTATGTATGTTATATTTTGCAATGTCCATGGTAAAGACAAATTCCACAATTTTTCTAACTTACTTGTATCTTATTCTTTAAGAATTTAAAGAAGGCTTCAAGCACACTACATAAAAGGGACCTCATTAAAATTCCTGTCAGGATTAGCATTTTCAAATCAGGAATGACTAAAATCACACTTTGTCAATGTAGCAAACTTTCTCTTAATTGATTTAAAATCATTCTATGACTGCACAGGTCAAAATCAGTTAAAATGTTGATATACTTGCCAAGGTATATCTGTCAAACCTTATGTGTAGTAAGTACATTTACAGGTTAAAATGAGTTGACTGGTAAAAGCGTTGTCTGGTATTGTTCAGGGTGGTCAAAATGACAGTAAAAACCCATCAAAAATGCCCCTGTGTGCACAGTTGGTTCAACAGTCAAAAACAGGCAGTTGCCTATAGCTACTTGCCACAGAATGTCAGCTATAGTAGGAGGGTTTTACATTTTAAAAAAAAACATTTAAAAAAAAAACTAAAACAAAAAATTGTGGAATATGTCATATAGCAGATGCATAGGTACATTCAAAGCGGTTTTTAGGGTACCTGCTTTGAAGAAGATGATGAGGGTGTAGATCCAGAAGAAGAAGAAGAGTGTGATGTAGTAGGACCAGTGGTGGACACTTTAGAAGAGTCCTTTCAACAGAGTGTGTGAGATTTTAAGAAATAGTAAGATGAAGAATATAATTAGTAAAGACACCTGTATCAGGTCTCATTAATGGTACACACAACCTAGAGGGTTTAACAATTTATTCAGAATGGGTCGGAAAACATATCTTATCCACCCTCTAAACATGTTTAGTATGCCAAAAATTATAAAAATACGCAATCAAGATTTGTATTGTCTCTGACAAACAAGGCGAGTTCATTTATTTTGACATCATAAATTTGCCACTATTGATTCACTCTAACGTTAGTTGAAATGTGTTCAACTTTTGCAAATCATTTGCATGAATCTCAGTTTTTGACGTCATATTTTGCTTTGCATTCATGTTCACGTGAAGTATGAACTGGCATTAAGTATGCGCATCAAACTAAATCAAAACGACCATTAGCTGTGTGTACCTTAAAATTTATAATGCCTATTTTATACACTAACTGGCCCTAATGGGAGTAATGATTGACATTGGCCTTACAAAATAACACAGGAAATGTAAAAACTAATGACAACATAAAAATCACAAGACCAGAAATGTTAAACATGATAAACAAAGATTAAGTCTATCATCCGAATAAATAAGTCGAACAGTATGTCAAAATGTAAAATACATGTAGCGCTGGTTCAACTTTCAATAAACCCTGTCACGGTAATATGCGGCATGTTTTTGACAGGGCAATTTTTTTTATTTTGAACGCTCTTTGCTGTCTGCGACCCAGCCTTACACGAACTTCACGCACACTCCAGACACGTGTGTGAAGTTTGAGCGCTGGGTCGCAGACGGTAACGAGTGTTCAAAATAAACAATTTTGCCCCATCAAAAACAAGCCGCATATTACCACCATGAAAGTGTTTATTCAACAGACACTTTTACACTAATATGCGCCCTGTTTTTCAAGGGGCAAAATAGTTTATTTGGAACACACGTTACCATCAGCGACCCAGTCCCAGCACTTGAAATTCACACTTACTTCTGGAGGGTGTATGTACTAACGTAGTTTGAACTTTGGGTCGCAGACAGCAACACGTGTTCTGAATAAACAATTTTGCTCATTAATCAGTGATACTGATAGGATATGGTTTATTTCTGTGACTCCAGGCCAGGCAAACTGGGTCCTTATTGCCCTATAATTTTTTATACCAGGTATAAATCAAATACCAACCAAACAAGAAATACAACTGTTTTTTCAGCAAAACATATTATCACGTTACAGGTTCCACATTACACACGAAAGCTGTTTCTTATGTTTTCCTTTGTTTGTAAGCATAACGTTAAATTGAATGGGAGTTACAAAAACAAACGCCGACTTTGTGTAAAAACCAGGCCAAGAAACTCGTTTCATCTTCTCAATTCAGTCATTATTACGGAGGGAAATTGCAAAATATTGAAGCTGTATGTCTCATGATACTTACAGGATAATTTCCTTGGAGATAACCTCTCATTCCTGGTTGGTTTGAGGCCGGAAATCTTTGCTGTTGTCCAGCAGGAGACATGAACGGGTGAGACGCCATTTTGGAAATGATAAACTCCTTTTGGGTTATACCAAATTGTGCAGGTAAGTGAAGAGATGAGGGAATAAACGAATATGTGTGTGGACTATTTTTTTTAAATAAATTTGATCCCAATACTTCGGTATATTTACTTTAATACATTCACTTGAAATTATTTTTTCTTAATTTATTATTTTAATAAGATGTTTTACATACATACTGATTTTAAAAAGAGTTTTAAAAATATATTAACACTTTTGAATAATAAGACCAGCCCAAAACTTCTTGCGACCAGCAGGCTTTGCGAAAAAAATAGAGCACTTCCGGTTCAATCATTATCGTCTGCGTGCGCGTTCGCCATGCATAACCAATGTTGTGTACACGTGAGCAGGACGAAATTCAGATGCCTTGATGGGTTAAATTTTTACAATTGTTTTTTAGGACTGCATGTTTACATCCACCGCATGACATAGATACATTGAGTTCTGAAGTAGCCTACATACATGTAGGCCTAAATGTTATTAAATATTTTGAACTAAGGACTTGAACATGTTGAAGCTGCTTGAACTTTGAAGAACGTCATTATCACTCAGCCAGCCAGACACTGAGACAGACAAACTCGACCTTCGCTTTAACTGCTTTGTGCCCTTGAGGTTTGACCCTGGTCATTTTCAGATATTATCATCATCATATTAATTTAAAAAGCAATATTAATAGTCAAATGAAAGTTGATAATTCATTTCGGAAAGAATGTTGAACCAAACCGCCACTTAGGCAATGTTAGGCTAATAAACCCTTTCACGGTAGGCCTAATAATATAATATGCGCCATGTTTTTGACGGGGCAAAATTGTTTATTTCGAACACTCGTTGCCGTCTGCGACCCAGCGCTCGAACTTCATGTACATTCCAGACGCGTGCGTGAAGTTCGAGCGCTGGGTCGCAGACGGCAACGAATGTTCGAAATAAACAATTTTGCCCCGTCAAAAACATGGCGCATATTACCGTGAAAGGGTTTATTGTGTCTCTAACATTAACGTTAATCATGTGTTTTTAGCAGACTGTAGACAGCAAAATGGCCAACATATCACAATATTTTTTTCATCCACGATAGATCGCCAAACATATATTGCGATTGTCGATAGTGTTGCGATTATTTGTTTTTCATTCTCGCATGATAGCTTTAGAGCCAATAACCATAGGTAGGCCTAGCCCTATGTACCCTTCTACAAGCATCACAATAAATTGCAAATTCTTTTTCATAGTGTGTATGTACTTCTGAAGCAGTTCGCTTTTGTTTCTCACTTCCGAAAGTTGAAAAGATTGTTCTAATTTCATTTCCATGGAATTTCTGACTTGACTCACAATGGCGTTTTTTTAATAGCAATTTTCCGATATCTCGATAACTTGAAAAGGTTCTCGATATCGTAATCGAATAAAAAAGGTATCACGATATTCGATATTATTATCATGTTATTGCCCAAGCTAACACTGGGACACTGAATGTACATACATTCATTGCTCAAAATCTCCCAAAATATTGTTTCCAATCGGCACTTGGATACACTTTCCTCTCATTAATTGATATTTCTCATATTGGATAGAAACGTGGTGGTTGTATTCTACATTTTTTCTTTTGTTTCATGTCAATCATCTCCGAAAATCAACGAGAGAAATTTGTCATTCATTGTTCATTATTATTATTTTTTTTATTTTCAAAATGTATGTTGTTTTCACATGTGTAAGTCAGTACTGTAAGTCAGTACTGTAACGTCGGAGTGGCTTTCATCAAGACACTGGGTACAATTTTACCACCTCTAGCCTAGAGGGCTACGATGTACACAGAACGGATATAGGCATCCAGCTGGTGCAATGTGATTTTCCCGGAAGAATAATTATGGCCATAACCACATTGCATATAACACTGTCGGCATAATTTCATAACTGACAAAATATACTTTCAACAAATGATATCAATTTATTGAAAAATTCCTTAATTATATTCTAGGTACAATAAAAGTTTGGTAGCTGACGTAAATAATTGAGAGAATCCTATCACCATGGTAACTGCATCACCATCAGTGATCCTCACGGTTCGCCTGATCCGATCCTTTGAACATCGAAACATAAAACACATTGTGTACAAGGATGTTCCGTTAGACATGACAGTGGCCAAGTTCATTGACTTTGTAAAAGCAGGTTCGTGTTTCAGATTTTTTGTTTAATCAGTGGCTCACCTTATTGACCTGATGACAGCTGAAGATTAAAATCCCTTATTGACCAATGAGATTTGTTACACGACTGCATGTAAAATGTGCTCAAATAGGACACCAATATATTTTATGCATTGACGTCACAAACTAAAGAGTGCCCTCGTTTAGAGGCAAAAGAAGGTCACTGATTGGTTCATGTATGAGTCAATATGGGTATATATATGAGTTTATATATGGGTATATGAGTTTATATTATGGGTATGTATGAGGTTTATATATGGGTATATATGAGTTTATATATGGGTATGTATGAGTTTATATATATGGGTATATATGAGTTTATATATATGGGTATATATGAGTTTATATATGGGTATACATGAGTTTATATATGGGTATATGAGTTTATATATGGGTATATATATGAGTTTATATATGGGTATATATATGAGTTTATATATGGGTATATATGAGTTTATATATGGGTATATATATGAGTTTATATATGGGTATATATATGAGTTTATATATGTATGGTATGTATGAGTTTATATATGGGTATATATGAGTTTATATATGGGTATATATGAGGTATATACTGATTGGTTCATGTTAGGCAGTTTCATGAAAATTTGAAGTTGCTTCAATGCTTTTAAATGTCATATCACTGGATAGAACAAAAAATTAGAAAGAAAATGAGGGGTCAATGGTCATGATAGGTTAACCCTATGCAAAGTTACGAATTTTTGTTGATTTAAATATTTGGTAATTTTTAAGATCCAGTTTCATTTGAAAAGTTGTGACCGAATTTGCCTGCAATGTATCCTTGTAGTACTAACAAAGTCTATTTTGCGCAAGTTGCACTGTTTTTGTGCTAACGTTACAGTTGGCATGGACTGATCAATTAAGATAACCACGATGTGTAGTATCCATTTATCGACACTAGAAGTGACTACATCCGTAGACTACCCTTTATATTAGAATTTTACCATGAAAGTTCGGCGGGTCAGAAAAAAAGGATATGAAAAATAGCGCCACCATCGGCGGTTTGCGTGAATCTGCCTATTCATGTATGCACGCTGGATCACTGATTGGTTCATACTCAAAGGAGCAGGTACGAACAGTGCTCATACAAGAATCAATAGTGACGTATTTATAAGGTTAGTTTTTTTTGCTGCAGAGGTTAACATTTTGCATGTTTTATGTACAGAACATTCTCGGGCATTCTCAGTTCATGGTGATATTTGATTAGTTCACTTTGACATCCTTCTTGTGTTATTGTCCATTCTAATAAATGTCACAGGCCTGAAGGGCACCCTCGCTGAGGTTAAAAAAGAAAGGTCTCTCATTGGCTCACGTAAACGCGCCACATGCAAACATGAGTGTGTTTCCATTGTTTGACCTCGAGCATGGCAGCGCGTGCAAGCTATCTATGGGGAATTACCAGTCTCTAGGTTATTACCTGATTATATTTCTGTTGTGTTTCATAGATGTCAAGACAAGGTCAGGCATACCTCCTCCATTTAAAACATACAACTATGACACATTTAAGATCCAGCACAAAGCTTTTGGAGCTAAGGTAAGCCAAACAAAAAACTTGCAGTCCCCATTTTATCAGACTTTTATGACTCGGACTTGAGTCCAAATCTTAGAGACTTGCGCTAGAGTCACCATGTACAAATGACGTGACTCAAATATTTGTGACTCAGACTCGGACACAATATTGCCTGTTCAATTTTAATGATGTATTGTCCGTGTTTGGGTTGATTTGACGATGTTGAATTGCTATTTTTCTGGGATTAATAAACTTTCATTTGAGACATTGAACGAAAAAATTGAACGAAAAGGTTGCATATGATCACAGTGTGGCTGTCAATCAGAATCAAGCATGTTTGAAATTTCACTTTTATTGACAATTTCTGAAATCCGAATTTCATATTTTTTTTTTTTAAACAATGACATCTTTCAAAATTTATTTTATAAATTCTATTTTATGGGTCATCTTAGCTAAACATGGGTAATGTTTACATACATGTATTCTTGATCTGGACACAACTTTCATGACTTGTGACTTGTACCATACTGACTTGGACTCAAACTTCATGACTTGAGCCTGGGCTTTGACACTGAGAATTCATACTTGAAGTTTGAGGACTGAAGTCTGCCATTTACTTGGGAGGAGAGGGGGCAGAAGAAGCAATAACGGTGTGTCTTGCTGAAGAACACAAGCACCAGGGCTATCACCATACTGAAGGCTCAGTCAAAAGTCCAGTGTGCTAACCACTATACTGCAGCAAATTATAAAACAGATGAATACATTTGTAGCTTTGAACTTGACTCATTTTACTCTGAAAATATTTCATATAATAAAGTAAATTTTGTGTTAATCTGGGTTATTTTCAGTACATTTCAGACCAGGCTTTAACTTTCCCATAATTTGTATTACAAAGGTTTACTGTTTTTATTGACATTTATAGACCAGTGATCCATCTATTAACCTAGAGAATGACGACAAGCTTATACTAAAGGAGGATGCCACACTTGCAGAATCAAACGTTGGTAAGTTATCTTTCTGGTTATCATAAAGGGACAGTATCATCACGATCAGAGCAGACTTTCAACAGGGCATGGAATTGGTGTCCTAGTTTAAGATGAACACAGCGACTGAAAATTACTGGCTCCTTTTACGCAGCAGCAACAGTGATATGACCTTATCACGTGGGGTATTATTTTCAGTCACTGAAATAATCCAAAACCCCGATTCCATGCCCTGTTGATCGTGACGATACTGTCCCTTTAAGGTCTGCTGCCACCTTGCATCTAAAAAAGTCTCCCATTACTTAGGGAGTATCTCAAAATGGGGAATATTCTTCTTCTTTTTCGGGAACACAGGAATGCCTGATGTTTCCAGCAAATGTCCTCTTAAATAGGATGTTCCAAATGGAACGATCTTTTTGGGAACACTAAAGCATTCCTAAATGGAACACTGCTTATTCCCAGTGAGAGTTGCAGGCATTTACAATGGGACCAGTTGGAACTTTCCAAGTGGTCTGAGTTTTAAGACGCTTCCTCAAGTTGGTTCTTATAAAAAAAATTAATAATAATTATGGATTGAGGGATGAACAAGTAAAAAGGTACAAAATAAATTGAGAATGCCAAAGACCTGTATCAAACTGCGGCTATCTTTGTCTGATTCCTTGAGTGTTAGTTGATGACCATAAGGCTGATTCGCAATACACAAGAGGGACCAGCCTATTTTCAAGCAAGCCTTGGTTCTTATGGATATGCCCCACTATAAAATAAACTTCCCTATAAACTAATGCTAATGTTCAACAATTATTGCAAGAATCTCAAAGATTTTCCAACTAAAATATGTTGATTGAGAACTCATCTGTTATTTGATTTTAAATTAGCGAGACTGTGGGCCTGCAGATAAAACCCCTCCGGATATAACCACCCCCACAGACAAGTGTAAATTTACAGTGGTTTCCTGAATAAACCCCTGCACTCTCCAAGATACTCAAATAGAAATATGATTTTCCAAAGTCATAATCTGTGGCTACATTTCCACAAATCCTCAATGACATAGCCCTGAAAAGGTCTTCTTACTGGCAAATTTGAGGGCGTACAAATTATTCATGTGGTTCACCGCATTGATTTAGTTTGGCCTGGAATCAGGCCTGGAATTTCATTTTTGAAGAGGCAAGGCCACTTTTCTTGAGTAAAGGGCACTTCCATTAGAATATCCTAATGTCTATGGGAAAATTTGAAGGAGCACAAAGGCCAACACCAGGGTAACGGAGGCCATTGTCTACATGGCCTCCATGATATTCCAGGCTTGTTGTATGGATTCTGAAACAGGGCTTTCAAATTAGTTTTTCTTTTTGCCCAAATGTTTAACTTGCAATACTTTTGAATGTGTATTTAATCCACATTTAATAGATATTTGTAATACAAATAACAGTTGTACATTGAATGCAGCATCCAAAAACCTCCTGATGTATTGCTGGTTAATACAATTTAAAGCCCTGTGTTTGTACATGTCAATCCATTCATACATTGGTCTGCCATTCATCTGAAGTTGGTCTATTAATTTTTAAGCTCATTTTAACTGGCTTTACATTTGCAGTTAACAAATTAAGTATTAAAATGTTCATATCTTATAGAGTAGAACACTGTTATAACAAACATTTTGTTAATACCGAAAATGATCCTTAGGTCCCCCAAAAAAGTCTTTGGTTTCTGGTCCTAGGTCGGCTTCAAAAATGGGGCGATGATGATTTTTTTTTTTAATTACTATTTTCTTGGTAATCTTTTTTTAAAGTGATACATGTATACGCGGTTACTGGATAAGAACAAATTTCCCATACACAAAGTATGGTGGCTAAGAGAGGCCACACAAATTGGGCAAACGTTCATGCCCCTTTGTGAAAAAATTGTTTAAAACACAGCATGGCAGAATTCCAATCGATACAGCAATTTTGGCTGCAATTGGACATTGTTTCATAGCAAAAACAAAAAAGAGACAGAAAAAAAATCCTGACTCGCAGGTCTAAGGGGGGGTCTAAGCTAAAATATTTTAACCATTTTTAATCCTTTCAGTCATGAATCACTAAAACAAATGATGTATGTTCGAAAATGTGGCCTTAAAATTTTGTTCTAAAAAAAAAGAAAAAGAAAAAAAAAAGGGGTGTCAAAATTACAAAACGTTTGGATAATAATAATAATATAATAATAATAATGTGGACATGTTTATATAGCGCACGTATCCACCAAACTGGTGCTCAAGGCACATTTATATTATTACCCCTGCTCATCAGGCTCATAAATCATTCCTGTAACAGCGCATATAGGGCTAATCAAACACAACCACCAACTCTGCCCTCACAGGTACCCATTTACCCCTGGGTGGAGAGAAGCAATTATGGTAAAGTGTCTTGCTCAAGGACACGAGCACCATGGTCACGGTTGGGATTTGAACCCACATTCTGACGACACAGCCATCAGAACACAAATCCAATGCATTAAACCGCTCGACCATGACACTCCATAATGGATGTTTGTCTATTACAAATAAAACAGGATATTCATTTACAGAATAGAGTATGCAAAAGACACCAGGTCCATCCATTCATTTATATCATTCATCGTTTCTGAAGCTGGTTTTACTGGCTTTTTATTTTTCAGTTGACATCAATATAGAAACAAAGCATTACAATCTTAAAGAGTAGAGCGCCGCAATAATGAGCACATAACGAACATTTGTTTATATCAAATATGATCCCAGTCGTTATTTTTAGCAAAGTTCAGCCATGAATCACGTTACATATGATCACTGTATAGTAAACATTTTGTGTGGACCTAATGATGTTTATTTTCTGGTTGGTAAATCTGACATAAGTCAAGTCTCCTTCAAAGCAGTGGTCAAAATTAGCTTGAATTATTTGATAGCCAGCAGGACCAGTAACAAGTGAATTGTACTAGTCCTTCATAGTTTTTAGTAGTCCTTTGAAAGGTCATTAACAACCCTAACTACCCCAAGTCCATCAAAATCAACCACCTGGTTTTGCTTGATTTTGACAGATTCAGTACTCCACACAGTATAGCCCAGCAAATAGAGCATGTAGCCATGTGTACCAAATTCATCAAACTCCACCAGCTGCTTTTGGTGGATTCAAGACTGTGTATAACCAAGCCATGGACGCTTTGCATTTGCTACTGTACCAATTCCATCAAATTGGGGTACCTTTTTACTGCATGTTGATGGATTTTTACTGCATGTTGATGGATTTTGGAGGATTTGGGATGGTTCCTAGCAAAAATACCTAGGGAGTTATGCAAATAGGACGAATAAATAATAACAAAAACAATTTATTGTTCATGAGTTTTCCTTTACCCTGTCAAAAAAACCACCTTATGCTGTCAAAGTCATTGGTAGTTTTTGTTTGAATGGTGATGATATTTGTTTTCTTATTTTTGTACTCCAGCCCCCAGGATTCTCAATCCTAGAAAATTTAACAGACCTTTTGTTAATTAGACTGAGGCTGGTGGGCTAGTGGCAATTTCGACACCTGCACATGGAGTGGTTCCAAAGATTATCTGCTAACATATAAAAGTGCATATAGAATTACAGAATTATCAGGCATGCAACTTTTCAGCTGATCAGCTGATTTCCTCTTTTTTCTTTAATAATAGTGCTATAGAAAACTGAAAAACTCTGTACAGAGTTTTGTGTTCTCGGCCATTTCCTCTTTTTTTGCAATTGCAAAGTTGCATGTCTGAATTATAGAATTACAAAATAACTCATAAAGAGTTGGTCACAATAAACCCTGTCATGGTAATATGTGCCATGTTTTTGGCAGGGAAAAATTGTTTATTTCGAACACTTCGAAAGTTCGAGCGCTTGGTCACAGAGGGCAACGAGTGTTCAAAATAAACAATGGTTGTACAAACAGTGGTTGTGTCACTCCATAGGTATTTTTGCTAGTAACCATCCCAAATCCTCCAAAATCCATCAAACATGCAGTAAAAAGGTACCCCAATTGGACTTTGATGAAATTGGTACAGTGGCAAATGCAAAGCATCCATGGCTTGGCTATATGCAGTCCTGAGTTTTTTAATGTTTTGTAAAAGATTGGAATCTTACTAATGGCGACAGAATCGCATTGAAATCATGAAAAATGTGAAATACAGGTTCTCTCAGTCTATGTAATTACACAGTGATTTGTTCTTGCCTTAGAGCCCTAGTTGAAAAATGAGTGTGTGTGCTGTCTATACGCATATGATGCATCCACTTGAACTTACAGAGGAGCGGCGTTAACTGACAGAGGGTAGTGGTGCACTAACTCATTACATGTGCATGTTCACAAGAGGAAGTGTAAAATGAATGTACATTCTCTAAAGGAAATATGCTAGTAGATGATGAGCGACATCAGTGTTGAGATAGCCCTCTTGGAGGCCTTTCGTTAACAATAACTCCCCTCCCCTTTCCTCCCTAGACTCCCAAAGGGATTGGCATCTAAGATGAATGCACTGAAGTGCATCTGCAAGTCTTCTTTGACATTAAATGTGCACTGCATTTTGTGAGCTTATAATGTACATTTTAACAGTTGAAACAGTCAGATTGGCTGAAACGTGATCACATTGGGGCCCTAACTACCCCAAGTCCTCCAAAATCCTTCTCCAGGTTTTGTCTAATTTGGATGGATTCAGTACTCCACAGTATAGCCCAGCAAATAGAACATGTAGCCCTGTGTGCCAAATCCATCAAACTCCACTGGCTGCTTTTGTTGGATTCAGGACTGTGTATAGCCAAGCCATGGATGCTTTGCATTTGCTACTGTACCAAATCCATCAAAGTCCAACAATTGGGGTACCTTTTTACTGCACGTTGATGGATTTGGGGGGATTTGGGATGGTGTCTAGCTAAGCTTGGGCGATATCGATTTTTTTCATCCACGATATATCGGCAAACATATATCGTGATTTTCGATAGTATCGCGATTTTTTTTCATTCATGCATGATTGCTTTAGAGCCGATAACCACAGGTATGTACCCCTCTACAAGCATCACAAAAAATCGCAAATTCGTTTGCATAGAGTGTATGTACTTCTGAAGTAGTTCACTCTTGTTTCTCACTTTCAAAAGCTGAAAAGACTCATAATTTTGTTTCAATGGAATTTCTGACTTGACTCACAATGGCGATTTTTTTTTTAAATCGCGATTTGCAGATATCTCGATAACTTAAGAAGCTTCTCGATATCGTAATCGAATAAAAAAGGTATCGCGATATTCGATATTATCGTGTTATCACCCAAGCTTATGTCTAGCAGAAATGCCTAGGGGGTTAGGGTTAAAGGGGACAAGATCATGATCAACAGGGTATGGAATCGGAGTGTTAGTTTTTAGATTAACTCAGTGACTGAAAATAATACTGTCCCTTTAACAGTCAGTAAAGACTAACTACCTGAGCAATAATAACCAACCAGCAAGTATGTGCATCAACCATGCCTGCTGTTAGGCGCAAAATGCAGGATTGGACCAATCAGAGTGTAGAACATTTCACACAAACTCATGGGCTATGTTGGAATTTCATCCATTCTCAAATATGGATATACTACATATTACACTGGGGCGTGTTTTCGCGACCCTAACCAGAAATTTGTTTCTGACGTCATATTCTTGACCAGAAACAAGATGGCATAGCTACGCGAAAACGCGAACGTAACCAGAAAATTGTTTTCAGTTTGCGACGTGTTCAATCATCGACGTTTCTCAAAAAATACGATGTAATTAAATTTTTTGCAAAATAGAACTTACTCGTGAGTGCTAGTAATAAACTTAAAAGATATACTGGTATGCGAACAATCATTTCATCATGTTTTAACAAATAATTAACAAAACTTTCGTTGTTTTTTTCAATCCGCCATCTTGAAACCAAGCGTAACCGATCACAAACTTCAGTTCACGTTTGGTCAGAACAATGACGTCATTGCAGCACAACCGAACTCTCGAAAACGCCTCACCAATGACCAAAGACCAAAAATGTGTCTGGTTACAGTCGCGAAAATGTGCCCCTGGATATTGAAAATTGGGGATAGGGATTTATGAATGGGAATAGACATTTGACACTTGGTCTTATCCGCAGAATAAAGTAATAGTGTATGGTGGTGTTAAAGGGACATCTTCACGATCAGAGCAGACAGGACATGGAATTGGTGTCCTAGTTTAAGCATGGAGGAAGGAAAACAGACTTTTCCTTCCTCCATGGTTTAAGTGACTGAAATTTACTGGCTCATTTATGCAACAGCATCAGTAATAATTATGTATCTTATAAATAAGTATCTTATCATGTGGAGTATTATTTTCAGTCACCGAGTTAATCTAAAACTTCATTTCATTTATTGATTTCACAGGTAGAAAAACAAATAAACACAAATTTACATTAAATTAACAGAAACAGAAACAAAGGTAGCACCCCTGTAGGATTACAAAAAAGTAAACTAAATTACTGTCGAGTTGATCTCCTGATGCTACCACTTAGGAAGTAAACAAACATTGAATCACACAAAGAACGATAAACAACATGGCTTTAGGCACACTTTGAGATATAAAAACAATACTAAAATAAAATAAAAATAATAATAAAAAATATATGTATATAAAAACTTAATACGACACAGTTTGAGTTAGGGCATCTCCTAGGCCAGGGACTAATAAATGTTTTCTAAGTGAATTAATAAATAAAGATAAACTATAAATAACTGTGTATTTAACATCTGCTGGTAGCACCTCCCATAATCTTGGGAATCTATAAAAAAGAGAATGATGAGCAGCATTGGACCTTGCCATTTGATGAGAAAACTTAACAACTTCATTGTGTCTACGATTAACAGGGATTAGATCAATAGGAATGTCAAATTTATTATATAAACATTTAATAGCAAACACAATTGAAAGGAAATTAATTCTATTGTTTAAAAGGGAAGACCCAACTTGACACACCTGTCGGAATACACAATTTCACTATAGATCGGAATTAATTAAAGCCCTTCTCGGCAGGCCTAAACAAAAACGGGTGAAACGTCTCTGTACCTTCTCAAGCGTTTCTTGCCCAGTTGATCGTGTTGATATTGTCCCTTTAAGTAGTGCTGAAATGGATTCTACTGCTGAAAATATGTGATGTATCATTTGCAGGATTGCTTTTTATCCAGGTTGCCTAATCTTAATTTTTTTCTGTCTGCTTTAACATTCTAGAGTCAGAAACAGAGTTGTCATTTTTCAGACGTTTGGACTATGAGAGTTACAAGGCAAACCCTGTCAGTGCCTGGTAGGACCCTATCACCACCATCCCCACACTCATTTGTTTCATCATCAACATCACCATGTCCATGTCCATCAAAATAAATGTACAATGTAGATCAGCACCAAATGGGTGGGGGGGGGCAATTAAAATTATTAAAGGGAAGGTACAGCATTGGTCATGTTGGTAAACCTCTGAGAGTATGCTAACTCCTTGTATCAAGATGTGCATGTACATCAAACAACCTGTGAAAATTTCAGTTGACTACATTGTGTCATTACTGATAGAGGGTTAAAGGGGCAGAAAACATCACGATCATCAGGGCATGGAATCGAAGTGCTTGTTTTAGATTAACTCAGTGACTGAAAATAATTCCCCACATGATAAGGTCATATTACCGTTGCTACTGCATAAACGAGCCAGTAATTTCCAGTCACTGTGTTCATCTTAAAGTAGGACACCGATTCCATGCCCTGTTGAAAGTCTGCTCTAATCGTGATGATATTGCCCCTTTAATAAGAAAATATTGAATATAAAGCAAAAAGATTTGGGAAAGAGTACTCTTTCATAGTGGCAATATTTTAACTTTACTTTAAAATAAAAAAGAATTACAGCACCTCAGACAATTATTTCTAAGGAAGATTGATACCAACGTCAGCTTTGTCAAGTAAGTTTTTTTAAATTAAAATTCAACCTTGTTTGTTTTTTATTTACCAATTCTGTGCCTTATCTTTACTTTACTTATTGGCAAATTCATATTCAGCTTATTTAGGAATGCAGCTCGGGAATCTATTTGGCTAGACTTAAATTTGGCCAGATTTAAATTTGGCCAGATTTAAATATGGCCAGATTTAAATATTTACCGGGTGCAGAGAACATCATCACCAGGAGCCAATTTTATAGAGCTGCTTAGCAGAAGAAATTGCTTACCAGAAAAATTTGCTTAGCGGATTTGTTTGGTTACCAGCCAAACTTGCATACAAAATGTATGCATTTTGGCTGGTAGTCCGTTTTATATTGCTTAGCAAAAATATTTGCTTAGCAAAATTCTCTGCTTAGCAACTCTATGAAATTGGGCCTAGGTTTTTAGTAAATATATTATTGTTGTTAATTTTGTACATATTTTGATTTCAAAAATACTTGCGGTCATTTTGTAATGGCATAAATAGCACTATTACTGTCTTCATGAGTTATATTGTTGTTTATTTGTATACATGTTTTTATTTCACTAAAAAGTGTTTTGCCAGAAATGTTGAAATGGCGCAAATAACACTTGTGTTACATACTTGTCATTGTTTTTAAAAGCAAAACACAACAAACCAAGTCCGATTCACTGTAGGATAATAAACAAATAGGTAATTTTTTTTTAAATTTTACTTAACACTTAAGCCACACAAATGAAAGTCTCAGATTTTTTGTTAACATTTTTAGTGTAGGGAATGGGAACGCTATAATTCATTTTTAATATAGAGGCAGGAAATTATTACAGTAAGTCCACATTTATTATGACTCTAATTAAACAAGAGAAACTTGTGTTCATATTGGTTCTTTTATACAATCAGGAGTATTTGTGTTTTTACAAAATTGTTTATGGGTACACGGATATCCTAAGATTTCCAATTCGGTTATCCGGTTCCCGAAATAACCGAAAACACACAGCCTTAATGTAAACGTATTCCTTTTATTGGCCACCCTGGTGGATCCACCTGATCCACAATTTCAAGATGAGAGATTTTTGATGCTGTCATCATCATGTTATAAATGTTATAAAGTTTTAAAAAAAATTAATTTTGAATATAATGTGTATATCTATTTCCATGACAAATGGTTATAGTGAAAAAGAAAATTAAGTTAGGCCTATATAAATTTCATAAAAAGTTGAACCTGACTGTGTTGTTTTATCTGAACCATCAAGCTTTTCAGATTGCATGATTTATTTGTTCCATCTTGCATGTCTTTTATCATATTTTGGGAAATACTACACCATTAACCCTAACGTCCTAGGCATTCATTTGGGGTCCAGTACACTGTACTACAAAATACTACTCAATTCTCATAGACCAGTGTAGTAAAAGTACTCCATACTGCAGTTTACTCAAGTAGTATTTTGTAGTATTCAGTGAGGTTAGGGTTAACATAGAAAAAATACTTGGCATCAGTACATTTTTGTATATATTTTTTTATTTTTAATTGTTATTATTTGTTGGATGTAATCCACACATAGAGCAAACAATATTCTATTGTATTTTATCAGTATTACAGACATCCCAATAACCATATTTAGATTTATTTTATTTTATTTTGGGGGGGAGGTAATCTTTCCAAAAAGTCCAAAAAAATTGAAATTTATGAATATTCAAACTTGTCATTTGTTTTGGTATTATCGGTTGCGTAGGGGATGGGTTCAGTTGGTGGGTGGGGGTAGGTCATGAGTCCTGTTCCATACCATCCCCCGCCCCCCAAATCATAAAACAAATCACCACCATTGCTGTCTATGCCTCAAGTTTGTGGCCGACAAACTTATTGGCAATAATTTCACTTTTCTACAAGATTTCAATACCTCTGCGAAAAAAGATTCTCTAGAGAATATTGATGCGATCATCTGCTGTAAACCAAGGAAGTTTTCCATTAATGTGAACCATTTGATTAGTTTTGAATTACTGATTCTATACATGTACCTTATCGTTAAATGGCACTCCCACTTACACAATACACTCATACTTTTTCCTACGTAAATGGAAAAATATCTAGGGACATGGATACCCGACCGAAACTGTCATTACCCAGTTCCATTTTTCGATTCCCATTACCCGATTCCCATTACAAGCAAACGACTTTTAAAAATTTGGAATGACTGGAAGTCTCTTATTATTTTTGTTAACATTTTTTTGTGTCGTGAATGGGGATGAATGGGGATGCAGGAAATTATTACAGTAAGTCCACATTATGACTCGAATAAAGCAAGAGAAACTTGTGTTCATATTGGTTATTTAACTATTTTACGGGTTCCTGTGTATCCAAAGATTTCCAATTTCGGGTATCCGGTTCCCGAAGTAACCGAAAACGTACAGCCTTATAAATGGATAGATAAAAATATAATCAAGAGAAGAATGATAAGAGAAGCTGACTAGGTAGATAAATAAATTCTTTGATATGAACAAAACAAATTAATAGTTCAGGGGTGTGATTTGTCTGGATTTGTCCGGATTTCCACAAATTGCAATGTTGTGATCCTCCGGATTTTAAAGATTTAAGCAATAAAGGAAAGCAAAGCAAACACTCAGAACTATAGATTTCACCCCAGTGCTGTTCACAACAGCGGCCCCAATGCCCCCCAGCTAAATTTACGTGGATTTGTCAAAACTGCTTAATCACACCCCTGTAAAACTTGAATTAATGAATTAATTGCCAAACAGTACCCCATACTTTTTGTTAACCCTAACCCCCTAGGTATTCTGGCTAGGAACCTTCCTTAACCCAAACCACCCTATATGTATTCTGGCTAAGAACCTTCTTTAACCCTAACCCCCCTAGGTATTCTAGCTAGGAACCTTCTGAATCATCCAAAATCCATCAGTGCACTTTTGGAAACATGCCCTTATCTTCATAAATGCACCATGCATTTTCGTTGATCTGTCATATTCAGCACTTATGGCCTGTACTTCTTGCCAGGTAGTAATTTTGCCCCATTTGAAGAGGTGAAAGTACCAGTTTCTGAAAGTGTTGAATTTTTCCAAAAAAAGTGCCCATTGGAGGATTTTGATGGATTTGGGGTGGTTAGGGTTAATGTATTTTATTTTTCAAAACCACAATTTCAATTTGGCTTATTCCTTTAAGAATTGCCTGGACTTGGACTCATTAACCCATATGGGCATACCCACACCTGGCCTCGCTCAAACAAGGACACCACACTGCTCCATGTCCCTATAACCTATAGTGCAACTGGGGACAAAGTCATGGCACATGCCCCTTCAGTTGTGCAGTGAGCTTCTCTAGAAGTTTTTAAGAAGGTTCTATTTGAGGAGTAATTCTTATTACTCAAAAATTTTCAGTTTTCCCCTTTGTTATGAGTGCTGTGAAACAATGTTTTGTGTTAAGTGCTGTGAAATGACATTATTGTGTTATTGTTTTTTCCCATAAATGATGATTTTCCCCCCTTACGGTGTATGTACCTTAAGGGCACTGTCCGCTGGTAGAGAGTGTATGGAACTTCTGTTTTGAGTTTCTTTTAAGCCCCCTGACCCCCTCGAGACATTGCAAGACCTTGCTGCGGGGATTGAGAATTGGGTGTGAGTGACGAGTTGAGCAGACAGATTTATCAGTGTCATTCATCCACCACAATTGGTCAAGTACTGTTCACTTGGTCAGTCGGTCAGAGAAGGGAGGTGTTTCCACATGTAATGTAGTTTGATAAATCCTCGGTCCCCTGTATCTGACCCTATTTAATATAGATGATGACCAGTTGTTTGTGTTGTAAACACCTGGTGAACTTTTGCCTGAATTGTGCCAGTGGGTCAACTGTTTGAAATGTTGTATTCTCTGATTCTCTGGTTCATATCTTAAGGTAAGGCCAAAAAAAAAATCTCTGGTTTTAGGTCATAGGTCAGCTTCAAAATCTGTGGTGACATGTTTTTTTTTTTTTTTTTTTTTTGGGGGGGGGAGGGGGTGTTTGCATGCACCAGCTTTTTTAGCTTTCTTTTTCTTTCTTTTTTTGGCTATGAAACGATGTCCAATTGCCGCCAAAATTGCTGGATCGATTGGAATTCTGCCATGCTTTGCTTTAAACGACTATTTCACACAGGGGTATGAACGTTTGCCAATTTGTGAGCCCTCTCTTAGCCACCATGCTTTGTTTATGGAAAATCTGGTCTGGTTCCAATAACTGCATATACATGTATCACATATTTCACTGGTTGGCAGCAAAAAAATAAATAAATAATAAATAATTACCAAAAGAAAAAAGCACACCACTGCACCGATTTTGAAGCCTACCTATGACCAGAAACTGGAGACTGTTTTGTTGGCCTAATAAACTGGAACCCCTCCGTCAATTATTTCTCAGAGTATTTTATTTCATTACCAACAGCTCATCAAGTAAAAAGATAAAAGATACTTGCACACTGAGCAATTACCATGTTTTGGTTAAGAAGAGTGAACAGACAAACAACTTAAACAAGTGTTTCCACAGTTTTTTCCCATGAATGTAAACTTACTCAACACAGGGCCCTTAGGTAAAACTTGTAGCTTTGCATGGTAAGGAGGATAAGTAAGACCATGTGAAATGCTCAATTGAGTAGTAATTAATTCTGAAAAGAACTGGAGGTACAATTCGACGTTTCGATCAGTATGCTCTGATTGTCCTCAGGAGAATGGGTCCTTGCTCTTTGGTCAGTGCATAAGTGTCTTCTCTCAAAACACTTGCTGGTGAAATAAAATACTCTGTATATATGATGGCAATTGTTTGCATTAACCTTCATTTCGAATTTTGAACTCTTTGTCAATGCTATTTTTTGGTTTGGTCAAATTGTGTGCCCAATTTAAAGACATTTTACCTATAGTATTCTATAGGTAAAATACATGTTAATGCAACCATACTTTAACTAGTATTTATTAGTATTAACTAGTATTTACTAGTATTATAGCATTGCTATTTTACTTGGGACCTTGGTTTTATTATTGCATGAACCCCAATTCCATTATTCCTGGCAAGATTGAAATGTTTTAAGA
Source organism: Zoroaster sp. YZ-2022 (assembly GCA_029582265.1). Classification (NCBI taxonomy): domain Eukaryota; kingdom Metazoa; phylum Echinodermata; class Asteroidea; order Forcipulatida; family Zoroasteridae; genus Zoroaster; species Zoroaster sp. YZ-2022. The sequence continues at coordinate 31,312,661 of CM055830.1, forward strand.
TTGGAAATCATACATTCCCAGGGGTTGGTTAAATTGTAATCATTCGTGACTGCCCATGTTTTGCCAAGATTAAGAAAGACTCCTTGTCTCTGTGCCAGGTGCTCCGAGTGATCTGTCCACACCTTAGGATGATTTCATAAGTGCACATTCCACAAATTTTGTTTCATCTAGATCCAAACACTTGGTTTTTTTATGGTTTATATATCTGTAAGAAATGATAGTTTCTTAGAGACAAATTCAGTTTAAGAAGATCAAATATATTTGATTTTGATATAAACAAATGTTTTCTTTGTAGTTTTTGCCTCAAATTGTAAAATGAACCTCTGCAGTTTGCTTCAATTGAAATATTCAATTGAAATGTTCAATTGAAATTAAACTTTTACTGATTGGTCTTTAAAGACTGGTTCCTATATCCTTAAATAATATAGTATTAATTCAGTCTCAAAATATTTCAGTAAAAGTGCATTGATTTCACCTTTATTTCACCTAGTTTTGACAAATTTGGCTCAAACGAATTTTGTACTGCCAACATTCAGATTGTCAATCCCTGATGTCAGACAGCCCAAACTCCATCTTAAATGACATACTTTAAGCTGACCCCCATTCAGGATGTCAAATTAATAAAGCTTCCCGCCCCCCTGTTATCCTTGGTTGACTATCAATACAAGAATCCAAGTTGTGCCCATGGCTAAAAACAAGTCATTGAAACTCTTTTAGTTTCATCAAGCCATCCTCAAGCCCTTGTATACATGCAGTCTCCAAAATGCCACAAAAACTTGTGTCTGCTAAGTACACAATGCTTTTTCTATGCATGCCTTAAAATATTGCATGTACTGTACACAAGAGTGGTACATGGATACCCCAAAATTCCCCTGGGACAAAAACAGTGTTCTGACCTTCACACAAACCGAGTGTGCCCCAGGGTGCCACATGGTATTTTGTGGATAACCCCTGTGAAACGTACAGTGTATTTTGTTGGTTGTGACATTTTGAAGTATGGGTTGACTTTGTTAAGAACAACACTGATAGTAGGAGGGTTCTAATCACTAGTGAAATGCCGTGGCAGTCATCCCAAAACTCTACGAGCTGTTTGAACTGCCAAAAAAGAAAAGAAAGAAAAAAAAACCTGAGACAGTGACCTTTCACCCTTTCTCTTTACCATACCATGCATCCACCACCCCCTCACATCTGATCTGCCTGTTTAGAGTTATTGCCAGCCATACTTTTGCCCGTTCTAATGACTTTCTAATGACTTTCTCTCTTGACTGCCGTAACTACCTGATGAAAAATCAGAACCACCTATTCTTCTAGGACAGTTATAACCACACAGAACCTGCATGTTTTTTTCTGAACTGACACAGTTCTACATGACCCCCAAGTCCTAGACCGCAGCATTGACATGTGTTCCCTTTCATCCTCCCAGCTGCCCCTTACTATTTTGACTTGACCTCCCCTTCCCCTCTGTCTCCATGGATTGGCATAGTTTTGCTGACCCCCAGACTGGCTTGATTGTTCACTATTTAACCTCAGCTCTCTTTCAAACATTTGAACATATGTTAACTTGTTTTTTTCTTAACTTAATTTAGTTCATCACTAATTAGACCTTACAATTCAGTAGCCATAGTAATAGGAATTTTGCAGTATATGTCATAATCTACCTTTGAGTTGTGCGGTTCTGAGAAGTGGGTCAACTCGCCGATGCAGCGGCGATTGTGGTTTTCTAATACACAAGTCTATATGATTCAAAATGAGGCTCGTATCCAAAATAGACTGGTGCCTTTTAAATTAAGATCCTTGTTTTCATAGTGTTCCCGACTTGGCAGTCGGGTAATCGGACAACTATGGTGCATGCATCCTTCTCCTTCTCAGCTTTTACATATGATTCTTTAGCTTTCTTATGTTTTACATACATTCAGTGGTGGATTCAGAGTGGCTGAAATGCTGTAAATTTATGTAAATATACATGTATGGTGATAACAGAAGGGAAGGACAAAGAAGTGTCCCCTCCACCCCCCCCCCCCCCCATGTCCGCCAAATGTCCTTTACATTTGTTTGCTGAGGTTAGCCATGCGTAGCTGCATGAAAAGTTGTATACCATTGATTTTAGGTACAAAAAGATACTCAAATGCAAATACTAATATTGGTATTAATCCCTAACCATCCCCAAATTCTGCAAAATCCTCCAAGGGGCATTTTTTGGAAAAAATTCAGCACTGTTGGAAACTGGTACTTTCACCTCTTCAAATGGGCCAAATTTACTACCTGGCAAGAAGTACAGGCCATAAGTGCTGAATATGAAAGATCAACGAAAATGCAAGGTGCATTTTGAAGATAAGGGCATGTTTCCAAAAGTGCACTGATGAATTTTGGAGGATTCAGGAAGGTTCCTAGCCAGAGTGCCTAGGGGGGTTAATTAGTGTTTCATCATGTAGTGAATACAGAGTTAACTATTGATTCGAAACATGCAAGAAGAGTAAGTTCATGTTTAGAGCGCAAATTTAGTACCGGTATGTACTTCTCCCTTAGGCCAAAGCCCTGATAGTGACCACTCCAGTCTTGCCAACCCATAGTGGCATAAGATTGGGGGAGGGAGAGGGACACAAGTTTGTTGGTGAATATACCAACAGGAAAAACCTTGGGGTAATGTATCAACTGAAAAGCGGTTGGGAGGGTGGAGAGGGAGATAACCCCAAATAGTGTACCCCTTTGGGTTTTACTTTATTGCTTTTTGCAGACCTTCAGAAGCCCGATTTTGCCTAACTACCGCTAGCGTTCAATTGGCAACTTAGCCAGGCCCGTATGACAACTTGTACATACATAACACGCATGGGGCATCTTTTTTTATGCAAATGCGCATTTCAGCATCAGCATCTACGTGAAGGTGCACGTCAAATAAATGAATGCCTGTTTGTCTCTGTCACCTATGAAAATATTATCAAACGCGTATTGCGTTTTGTGTACTGACACATACTGCTTGTCGTTTAACATACACACACAACTGAATGCGCTTGCTTGGGTATGAATGGTGTAGTTTATCAGGTATGCAACTTTTTAGCTGATGAGCTGATTTCCTCTTTTTCTTTAATAATAGTGCTATAGAAAACTGAAAAACACTGTACAGAGTTTTGTGTGCTTGGCCATTTCCTCTTTTTTTTTGCAATTACAAAGTTGCATGTCTGGTTTATGAATGGCGGTAGGTCGATTTATATTGCCCTTTATTTCTAAGGGTTGGTGCAACTGGTAGTCTGTCCTCCCCCCCCCCCCCCCATCCAGTTCATAATGCAGTCAGTAGTATGTTTTTATCATACCCCTCAAAATACCTACATGTACCCATCCAGCCACCAAGAGGTGAGTGACCCTCACCTTGGCATCTGACTATAGGTCCAAGCCCCCTCACCTCTGCTGGGGCACACTAATACCTACAGCAGCATAGTTTGCCAACCCCTACCCAAGACTTTCGATTTGATATGATATGCACTCTACTTCTAAGGGTTGCTGGCCCAAAGACCAAACCCATTCCCCAAGGATTACTCCCCCATTTGGGAGTCAGTCCCCCATCCAGTCCATAAACGCAGTTAGTAATACATATATGCTTTGATCATACCCCAAAAATACCTACCCACCCGACCACCAAGAGGTGAGTGACCCTCACCTTGGCCTCGGCCTCGGCTTAGGACACAGTTTTTATGACCCCAGTCTGAAGCAAATGAAATTTCCCCCCGCCCATTTGTCAATAGAGATTAGGCAACCAGTGCCAATTCGCCAGTGCACACTGAGCACGCTGAGCACTCGGGAAGCCCTCGGATCTGATTAGGAAACAACGTGTCAGTGACAGACGGTTGATAACTTGTGTTGCCCCAGGCTGTTCCCTGTGAGGATTTGTAAACCCACAATCAAAACACACAAAACTAATATCGTGCGTAGTCCAAGTTCCTGAAATTGTTAAAGCCAGGAAATAAATGAAAATGTACGTGCTGCTGTCAAAATTAAGGGAAAAAATACTTTTATTTACAAAAAGGTTATTTCAGTTTGGGAAGGGGAAATGAAATAAATGGAAAACTTTTCAAACATTTCTAATGGATGTAAACAGATTTTGAGGTCAGAAAGTCCCAATTTGAATGGAAATTGCTTGGTTTATAGTTTCCATAAAAACAAGTGTTTAAACACTACATGTAGTGTGCATATTTAAAAAAATGAAAATGTGCAAAACACAACTGCAAACCATGTTGGCTGAACAATTGTTTCTTCCTAATATAAATGTATGTATGCCTACGTATATCTTAAGCCATTATTGATATATAAACTAAATTTGCTGATTAATTTTGACGGACAACTTTGTTTTTAAATGAGGTTCATTGGATACGAACGCTAGTGGTGAATTCAGGGGGGGGGGGGAGTCATGACGGGAAGCTGAAGTTCCGAACACCTCCTTACCAGTTATTCCTCTCCATGCCCAATTATCCCCTTCCCAATGCCCAGTTCCACCACCCCCCCACCTCCCCCCACCAAATTTTGTGGAATATCAGACTTAAAAACCTATGAACACACACAATTACCTTTTACCGAAAAATGTATTGTGACCACCCCTGTTGAAAAATCCTGCCAATTAATACCCCCAGACCACACCCAATCACTTCAACATGTTCCCAAACCATTTGGCTGAGTTCCAACAATCCATAATGATTTTGTGGTTGATAAAAATGCCAAACCACTAAGAAATAATCTCTGGTAACTGGTGCTGTGGAATCGGGCCAAAATCAGAACATTTTTGAAATTGCAGTGAGCTTTTATCTTATCAGCTTTGGTGACAAGCAATCCAGCAAGCCAAGAAAGTATGGGGTCAGTATAACAGGCCTGATAACAGTGATGAATTTATCTTTAATGTTATCAGAAAAATTTAGATCCATGAGAAAGTGTCATGCTAGTTGTTTACCCAGACACAGTAGTTGTATTATTTTAATTACGCTTAAAAATTTTAAAATCAAGTTGTGATTAATACTCAAAATGACAGTTTGGATCTGATAAACATCTATTAGTTTTCTTATCTACGGCCATGTATCTCACACAAAGATTGGTTTTTATGGGCAAAGAGAAATTGAATACATACTTATTTTAACTAAACTATCCCGATTGGGAGATGCTTTTATCCTGATTGAAAAATACAAATGGGACCCAATCAGGAAACCCTCGAGGGACAATGACACCTTTTGGCATATAAACCCATACTAAATGTGTAAAAATGGTCAAATTGTTATGTGAAACTTACTTAAACAGATTGGGAGATACTATTTTTATCTTGATGGAAACCATATTCTCCCAATTGAAGATACCAATAGGGCCCAATCAGGAAACCCTTGTGTGACAGCGAGAGCTTCTGCCTTAGTATGGCTCATTGGGTCAATGTTAACTAAACTATCCCGATAGGGAGATTATCCTTTCCCAATTGGGAAACCCTCGGGGTGGGGGAGGGGGGTGGGGGTGGACAACAACGACACCATCTTCTTTTCTGTTGTTTACAGAGTCATTGTCAACTATACTATTCCGATTGAGAGATACTTTTATCCTGATTGAAACCCTATTCTCCCAATGAGGATACCAATATGCCCCAATCAGGGAAACGCTCGGGGATAACACCATCTTCTTTTCTATTGCTTACAGAGTCATTGTCAACTATACTATTCGGATTGAGATATACTTTTATCATGATTGAAACCTATTCTTCCAATGAGGATATCAAGAGGCCTCAATCGGGAAACCCGTGGATTACACCAACACCTTCCATCATACATGTAGGTCTTCATAGGTTGCATGCTCATGCCACATTCCGTGTAATAAATATGACACACCTGTTGGAAACCAATGGTCTGCTCACAGGAATCAATATCAATGGTGATGAATTATCTTGAAATGTTATCAGAATTTAGTTCCAGGGACTTTGTGCCTTGTTGGGTTTCCATCAAGATAAAACTAAAAGTATCCCACCCCCCCCCCCCACCCCCCAATGAACCAACTTAATATACCAAATTTGTACAATCAATGACACACTCATCATAACCAAAAGATTTTAGAAATGTTTCTACATTCTGCAACAAAAAGGGCAACATACCATTTATAAATTGTTGACTTAATTAACAAAATTTGGAATGTTTACAAAAATCAGGAAAGTTCATGGTAGCTCAGACCCATGAGAATTTTCTCAAGAATGTTGTTTTCTGGACCTTAGTGTACCTTGTGGTCTTGGTCTTTTTTCTTCAAACAATTCAATACTTCATCAAGAAGTAGCCCGCAAGCAACAATTTCACATGTACTTTGGGTTCACATCGGCATCATCTGTGGGTGAATACTCTTCTAAGTCTACCTCCGAAACCCAATATCGCGTTGGGATTTGCCCAGTCTGGGCATCCGGTGTGAACCAAATCCATATATTTGGTATACATTTGACGTGACGACATACAAATTGATGGAAAAATAACTGCATGTATTCGGAGATCGTTTTGTTGACAGATCGGATATTTTGTTTACGCCCATTCGGTTTCTCGGCTCATTTCTATAGTCGAGGTTTGAGGAATGTAAAAAAAAATATCTAGTAAAACCCAACCTTCTTTTGAGTGACGTCTTTTGCTTGGTACTATACATCGATTGTCAATTTTGATAAAAGGGCAGGTGCCCCCTACCAGATACACCTGTTCCTTTATCCCCCCTCCCTCCCTCTTATCACAGTGGTCACAACTCCTCCTCCTCCCTTCACCCTTTCACAGTGATCATAACCAGGACTTGATAGGGGAGGGAATGGAGAAAGGGAGATCCATACCAATGGGGAAGATGTGCATAGACGCATGACCCAGGGGCAGATGGGTCCAGTAATAAAGTATTGAAATCAAAATGAGGCTAATGTCCAAAATAGACTGGTGCCTTTTAAACTGATTTTGTATTTGGTGATTTCTTTGTATTGGTGGTCAGGAAACCAGACATTTATGAACAGTTAAATTCACAGCCCTATGAAATCTGTTCCCCCACCTCCCCACATTTTCACTCCCAGTTGGTAATTTTATGCATCATCAAATTCATTGATCAAAATTACTTGTTGACTATTGTAACTTGTTAGACCACAACTGTGGCTTGAGACAAAGAAATATGAAAGATATTAGTACAAATAACATTTTGTAAATCATCTTTCTTATACACTGGAACAGTCACATGGAACGAATTGCCTCTTTCCTTCAGAAACATACTTTCTAGAGTTTTCTTTAAAGTTGCATTGTTGGATTACTTGTTTCTGGATTCCCTATAGCTTAAAGAGAAATTAAATTCCAAGATAGTTCTTACTGGGACCACTTTCTTCTGTTTAAATAATGTTGGTAACACTAATAGTATAAATGTTGAATTTTTCCCTAATGTTAACCTTTCTGTGACTGTAAGGGTCAAAATCAGTCAAAATGTTGATATACTTGCCAAGTATAGATCTACATGTAGCGCACTTAAAAGTCAAACACTGTCAAACCTTCGTGTAGTAAGTACACAGGTCAAAATGAGTAAACCGTTTTTGGCTGGTAAAATCGTTGGCCTGTATTGTTCAGGGTGGTCAAAATGACCAGTCAAAAAAATGCCCCTGTGTGCACATTTGGGTCAACAGTCAAAACAGGCAGTTGACTGGTTTTGACCTCTGTAGCAACTTGCCACTAAAGTGCAGCTAAAGTAGGAAGATTAATACAAATTGGCCAGGGCTAGACTTTATTAGCATATAGTGTGCTTATGGGTAATAAACCAAACCAAATGATGGGATTCTCATGCTAATCCTCTCACATGTATGTGCCCTTATCATTCAGAATCCAAATTGTGGTTCAAAGAACCCATACCTCATAAACCAGCATCCATACCCCTGCAGTTAATTGTATATTTTCACAGAATATATTTCAGCAGATCAATTTTAAAGCAGATTGTTTGTAGCTGTTAATGTTTTTAATCAGTTGAAATGCCTATTTTTTCAGTCTGTAACTAATTTTTATCTACTTTTTTTTCTTCTATAAAAATCCATTTAAGGTTTTTTTTCTTCAGGGTGAAAACAAAATCAGAAAAAATGGTAGTTTATTACTCAAAGTTGGCCCAAAAACATGTGACTTTCCCCCCTAGTATATGGGAATTGTGTAATCATTCCAAACTGCATATACAGCACGTCTCCAATGGGAAGCACATTCACTCACCACTTGAGTATTAGGCTGTCTGGGGGCTTAATATTGTACATGCGCCCCTGACTTAAGAGGCCGTTTACCAGCAATTTGTTTCTTGATTCCCAGGGGGCCCCATGGGGGAGTGTCTGCCAGGGATTATGGAGGTTTCGGTGTTAAGGTGTTGTTGGACTTTCTCTTCCAGTCTCTTTTATGCAGGGTGGGCAAGTTGTCCTCTGGTGTAGAAGTCACTGTAAATGGGTCGTTTGAGTACATTGTACCCTTGCTGTATACCCTTGACTGACTGAAAGGCTCAGACATTATAAGCAAAGAAGCACCCTCATTCTTTACTCTGAATACTCAGGGGACTTTATTTCTTTTACAGGCCTCCCAGTGAAACCTATAAAAACCTATATTTCAAAATTTGAACCTTTATTTCCCCCAAAAAAACTATATCAACCTATAAATACCTATATTTTAATCTCCTGCAACACATTTTCAACTTACTCATAAAATCCTCATGGCTTTTAAGAAAAATTACTTCCTAAGTATAAAGAGATAAAGCCAAAACAGTAGCCAAACTGTAACATGTGTACCACTCTTAGATTTTTTGCTGGACAGAGTATGGGGTAATGTACTTTGTTGCAAAAAGTACTCAGAAAGGTAGGCAATTTACCAAAAACTTGTTACTTAACACTGCATAATCACTGGAAATAACCTATAAAAGCCTATATTTTGGCATTTGGTAAACCTATAATAACCTATATTTAAAAAAAACCTATATTGGGTAGATTAGGCACTGGGAGGCCTGTTTCTTTATTATAGAAACTTGGACTCTTCACTGAAAGGGATGGCAAAACTGTGTATATGGATAGGGTACATACTTACTCTCTCTTTGAATCAAAACATACATTAAGCAACCACAATGCAAATGATTATGGAAGTTTCTGTGGTGTTTACAAGAAAATAGTGGAAAATACATTAAGATTGTTTGATACCATCACCCCGCAATCTACTGGCCTTGGAAATTGATTTTTGTATTAAAACCCTCCTACTACAGCTGCACTTCAGTGGCAAGTAGCTATAGAGGTAAAAATCAGTCAAATGCCTGTTTTGACTGTTGACCCAAATGTGCACACAGGGGCATTTTTGACTGGTTTTTACTGTAATTTTGACCACCCTGAACAATACCAGACAATGCTTTTACCAGTCAAAAACGGTTGACTCATTTTGACCTGTAAATGTACTTACTATTCGTAAGGTTTGACAGTGTTTGGCTTCAAAGTGCACTAGATATACCTTGGCAAGTATATCAACATTTTGACTGATTTTGACCCTTGTAATAGTAGGAGGGTTAAGTTTAATATTTCTTTTACAGTTTTGTTTTATATATACATTTTATTATATACACATATACATTTATTATTATTATTATTATATAATTCTTCTGAAAAGAAATAATACAAAATGCTGATTTTTTTTTAATGGTGAATTAAACTTGCCTGTCCAGCAGGTTTGTGCAGTTGAACCCCCATCCTGGCCCTCCCTAACCTATGGGCATAATATATCATTACTGGTCATTAAGCTTGTTTGGGAAGATGCCAAACAACATTTGTTCAATTGACCTGTAATGCCCCCAAAACAATTTTTTTCTGACTATTTTAAAGTGAATGTAATATATGCATACGTACAGTTGTATTGGATTTCTAAGAAATCTTTTGTACACGTTTAAGGCCAGGGGCCAATTTTATAGAGCTGCTTAGCAGATAAAAATTGCTTACCAGAAAAATTTGCTTAGCAGATTTCTTTGGTTACCAGCCAAACTTTCATAAAAAATGTATGCATTTTGACTGGTAATCTGTTTTATATTGCTTAGCAAAAATATTTGCTTAGCAAAATTCTCTGCTAATCAGCTCTACATGTACATGTATACAAAATTGGCCCCAGATCTAAGCCAAATTTTTGCAGTGGTGAAAACATTGAGAAACACAGCATTTTCTGTATGTGATACTGTGTGTAGATCAAAACACATACAGTCGTGCTTTCCAAGATGACCGAGGACCTCTATTGTTCCCTGTTCCCATTGTGTTTGGACTTTTTGAAGCAATCTCCATTGGTTTTTGTTCACAACGTCCTTCCGAGGACCTCTGCATGAAAACAAAGACCGGCAACCGAGAACCTATTGTTCCCTTTGTTATAAGTCAACAGACCTTCTTCGGCCATATCCGAAATGACGGCTATGGCTAGATCACTGTATTCTTCCTACACTTCAGCATTGCCACTGCAGCCAATAGCCATAGCCAAAAATGCTTAATTTGGACATAGCCTTATATACATGTACTGTGCACTTGCCAGCTCAGGAAAGTCTGGTTCCCTTTGTGCCATACACATTCATTGTAAACTGTGTATGGGCTTTGGACTCTTAAGTAATTAATAGGCCGTATCCGAAATGACAGCTTTGGTTACGGCTATGGCTAGATCACTGTTTCTTAATTCCTATACTTCAGCATTGCCGCTGCAGCCAATAAGCCGTAGCCATAGCCATGCATGAACACTTAATTCGCACGTGGCCTTATATACTTTCAGCCATCTTTGTCTAGTTTCCAAGCTGATCTTACTCTCTTATCACTCAACACAATAAAGGAATTGCATCAGTCTATGTGCATCAATGGCCTCAATGTGAATACTAGTGTGTTTTGTAATTGTATGGAATTATACCAACAACATAAGGAGGAATATGAGAAAGCTTGCAGTAGACTTATACTTCTTACCAGGGGCCAATTTCATAGAAATGCTTAGCAGATAAAATTTGCTTAGCGGATTTCTTTGGTTATACCAGCCAAACTTTCATACAAAATGTATGCATTTGGCTGGTAGTCTGTTTTACATGTATATTGCTTAGCAAAAATATTTGCTTAGCAAAATTCTCTGCTTAGCAGCTCCATGAAATTTGACAAAGGAGAAGTCCTAGAGAGATCAATAGAGATCACTGGTCCCCTACCTATTCTATCCCTCCATCTGTTCCCACCTGTCATATTTATAACCGGCCCCATTCTAAATCGTGTCATCCTTTCATGAGAACACTAATTGGCATGTCAAAGGAAGTATATAATTTACTGTGGAATTTGCCCAGATGCCAGGTCAAGTGTATTTGTGTCAAGGTTAAGCCAGCCATGTCTTGGATATCTTTTCTCCTTGTTCTCTGCTTCCGGCTTCAAGTAATCTCTGCAATCATCAACCTTTTGAAGGCTTTGAGACTTCATAATCAGGAAGTAGTAAATGTCAACTTGTGAAATTTGCGATTGAAGTACGTGTTTGACAAGAGACTTGTGGAGGGTGGTATACAACATTATTGTTCAAAATGAAGCTATACAATTGCTCTCAGGGGAGCTTGGTATAAAATGTGAATGGCATATTAGTGATGCCAGACAACTTGGCTCATCCAAAAATGCTGGTTAGTCACATCTTGTAATATGGATGTATTCCATTCATTCTTCAGTGCTCGAAATTAACTTCAATTTTTATAGTAGCCCACAGGACTAGTTATGTCAAAATGTCACTTCTCATTTTTTAGTAGATTTAAAAAAAAAAAAAAAAAAAAAAATGAACCGGTGATCTGGTGAGCAACATGTTCTTGCTGAGATCATGCTGAGATCATACTGAATGTTTTTTTGTGTATTTTTTATTTCATTTTTTTCACTAGCCCATTGGACTACCAAAACCCCAGCAGCTAGTAGGCCTAGTCCCAGCTGCTAGAACCACTAGCCTCGGGTAAGTGGACTAGTGTTAATTCCGACCCCTGTTCTTTGAAGAGGCGAACAATTGTATCCACTTTCAAAAGGTCCCTGCAAGTTCTTCACTAATCTTATATTATAAGAGCATAACTCGCAGGCCACCTCTTGTCTGTTTGTCGTAAGTGTTTGACGGTGCCTTGGAGTTACTCGGCTCCGGACTTATCCCCGGCAGCATGGAAAAATCCTGAGAGTGTCTTAATTGGCCACCCTTAGAAATCCCCAGATGTCGTGGTTTCTGCGCGAGAGGGGGAAAAGGGTCGTTTCAGCATTTTCCCTCAAAGGAGGGCCTTCAATTCAGAGGAAGGGAGACTACTATTAAACACCACGTCACCAACAAATTGTGAATTTACCATGACATTTCTGTTCAGACGTCTCCCATGCAATTCTTTGCAATGTCCATCAACAAGGCCCAGCAATGATAAACCGTTACCCTTGAAGTTGCAGGACTCAATCTTTTCAAACCTGACATCTCCCATGGACACTTTTATTTTGCGTGCTCAAGAGTCACATCCCAAACTCCCTATAAATGTTTCTACAAAGACAATGCCCAAAAGTGCTCACATCATTCCCACAACCCTCATATCAACCCTCATATCAACCCTATATATTTTATTTCACCTAATCATAACCTACTTCCTATGTTTACATGCTATCAAAAAAATCCCGATTATGATCAGGTAACTTAGCTTGTGTTTTATATGTAGATAACAGATATTTGGAAACATACATTTGGACTACTACCAAAAATGCATGTGGTTCAGTCCTGAATTTCCATTAAACAAATTTTCATAAAAAAGTAATTTTCTTTTCAAAAATCGCAAAAGTAAATGGAGTGCGCCCTCGATTGCAGTGCTGCATACAGCGAATGGTCTGGCCCTGTATATAAGACAGGCAAAGTCACTGCGAGTTCATTACCACACGGATTCAATGCAAGAGACGCTGCAAGCGGAAACTTGTGAATTGTTCAACTGCTGTTTTGAAATGAACTTTGCAATAAAATGCATACATGCTACCCTGTCAAGAGAGGTGGTTAACACTACTTTGGTCAGTCTCCCCTGGATGGATTCATAATTCGATTTATGTTCGTTGGTTGAACATGCATGTATGTTGGTAATGTGCACATAAGCAGACAGGTAAGTACATTACTGCGTTTTCTATGCAGTGCATGATGTGCGTATGAGTTCACGTCAAGTTACAATAATTGGATATGACCTGTTAATTTGTGTTGACTTACTTAGTCTGGGTCCTGCCAAACTCTATTTGATATAAATACGACTCTTGCTGCTAATGTTCTTGCAGTACATGTCCTGTAGGGACCATTGGGTTTGTATCTTCCAATCAATTTATTTTTAACCACATTTTTCCTGTACTCGTACTCATAGTATATATATAAACTATTGTAGAACAAATTCTGGTGAATAACGGATAGAGTTCATAACCATTGTAACTTTATTAAGAAGTAAATTGTGCAATAAACCAAAATCAATTTCAAGGCACATTCTTGCAATGTAACATTTATTACATCCTACATTTTCCTACATTCTTTTTTGCACTCTTATTGTTTTCCTTGAGGTTTTATTTCTTTGTTTTTTCCCCTTTTTCTTTTACATAAAGCAGGCCTGTGATTTCTCAGGATTTTTTGCAAATCTCCCTTTGCCTCAAAATTGTCTTGAAAGAAGTGAAGTAGCCACCAAGGAAAGAAAGAAGTAGCCTGTATTGTGTCTAAACCTCTGGTTTCTTGTCCAAAATTAAACATCCAGGAGGGAGACTTTGTCCTCTAGACCAAAGGGAGAACCGTGTCCACTAGCTGTTATTCAGGATTTTTTACTTTTGTCAAAGCACACACCTGATGTAGGTCTATATATCTTAGGTTTTTTAAGTCTTCATTGGTTCTGAATATATTTATATCTTGAGGTAATTTTCATTTCGATGTTTTTCATAAATGTTTTTTGTTCCTTTTGTTTTTGTAGAATACAATGTGCATTGATAAGACCAGCTGGGGTACAGTTACTTAGTAGATTCAATATCGTAAAAATGTATTTAAAAAATGTAAACTTAAATATACATTTGTGTGTATCTTTTCATCTAGTCTAATTGATTTAAAAATTGTTCTTTGTAGTTGGCATTCATAACTTAAGAGATTTTCAGAAAGTACCAGAATTTCCCTCAAACAAATGCATGTATACATATTTATATAATAATAATATTAAATGCATTTTATAAGCTATGCCCCACCTTGATGCTAGTCAATGCCTCTAAAAACTTGAGTCCTCAAAAAAGGCTTTAAAGATGAAATATCTGTAAGCCCTTAGCAATGATACTGCTAAGCAGATAACATTGCTTACCAGAAAAAAATTGTTAAGCATATTTCTTTGGTTACCAGCCAAACGTTCATACAAAATGCATGCATTTTGGCTGGTAGTCTGTTTTATATTGCTTAGCAAAATTCTCTGCTTAGCAGCTCTATGAAATGGGCCCCTGGTGGCAAAATCACAATTTTATATGTATCATCAATGTAGTTGTTAACATTCCATGTGCACAACATGGTAGTTAACCAGTTCGCGTCGGAGGCCGTGTATACACGCAATTTTTTTTTGCACCGCAGATCGGAGAGCATCTAAACACGCCATAGGAAACTCCGGAATATTTGTATGCATGCTCGGTTGAGCCACGCGTGTACGGTGACATGCTCGGAAGTGCCGGCCACCCGCTGTGGAAGCTTCCATTAACGTGTGTGTGGGAAAAAGAAATCCGCCACAGGGGCCCAGAAAAACTTTTTTATTCCCGACGCGAACTGGTTAACAGACTTGTCCGAGAGCTACATGTACATAAAGTTAAGATCCATAGTATACTATAACATCATTACTTGCAAAGCTCGATGCATTTGTAAGACTTGTAGCTTTGCATGGTGAAAAGGATAAGTAAAGTCTCTTTTGTGTAGTGATTAGTTTGAAAAAGAACTGTTTGGTTACAACTCAATGTGTCGATCAGTATGCTCTGATCATTTCATTGCTTTTGGATACCAGTACATTGTATATAGACTCAGATTCAGAACCAGGGCCCAATTTCACAGTGCTGCTTACCGGTAAGCAAATTTTTGTGCTAACTATAGCAGACAAATTTGCTTAAGCATAAGCGTATTTCACAGGTTAGCAAGAAAATTCAGAGCGGCATGTGCGCGTTCACCATGGATTTGTATTGTTGCGTCACTCATTTGCTAGCAATAATGGCTGGCAAGTTAGCGTGCCTTTCTCTATGCTTAATGGTTAGCAGCCCAATGAAAAATGTACAGTAAGCAAAAAATTGGCTGCTTAGCGGCTCTATGAAATTGGGCCCCTGGTTCATACCGCAAAGTCAAGGATGCTGAACTATGTTGGTAAATGTCAAACATTTTTTTAGCAGTCACATTAATGGAAACATCATGTTCTGTAAGCCTTTGTATTTGCGGAAATTAGCCAATTCCCTCATTAAGTCAAACCTCCTGTAGTTCCAACAGCCATAGTTATCAGCGACCCATGGCAAACAGCCACCAGGATGCATGCACCATGGCTCACGCCTGTATTACTCACTCTGTGAGTGACCACCTTTTGGCTGATCCTATCCCAGGGGAGTGCACAGCCTTTGAGAATTAATGATGTGATGATGTCCTTATGAGGATAACATTTTGTCGGATATGACTGAACTAGACCTTTTCACCATCTTTCTTGTAAACCCGCTACCCTGCAGGAAAAATCATGTTGTTCATTAATCTTATGTGAACATTATGACATTCAAACAAAGTTAATTGCTTTTTACCCTATATTTTTGAACTTGTATACATACAGCGGTGCAATGGCATAACTATTAGGGGTACAGGGGAAGCATGCCACCACCCAAGGCCTAACGTTCCCAGGGTCCCCCACCCTCGCTCAGAATTTGCATCCATAAGAAAAAAATAAGGACCTGTGCATCAAGTTCCTCCCTGAAAATCCTGGTGTCTTTCTGAAGTCCCCCCCCCCCCCCACTGAACCAGGCCTACATGTAGTTATGATGCTACTACTGCTGTGATTTCAACCTTGCATTAACCCTAACCCACTAGGTATTCTGGCTAGGAACCTTCCTGAATCCTCCAAAATCCATCAGTGCACTTTTGGAAATGTGCCCTTATCTTCAAAATGCACCATGCATTTTTCGTTGATCTTTCATATTCAGCACTTATGGCCAGTACTTCTTGCCAGGAAGTAATTTTGTCCCACTTGTAGAGGTGAAAGTACCAGTTTCCAACAGTGCTGAATTTTTCCCAAAAAGTGCCCCTTTGAGGATTTTGCAGGATTTGGGGTAGTTAGGGTTAAGGGACTTAAAAGGGACAATATCGTCACGATCAAAGCAGACTTTCAACAGGGCATTGAATCGGTGTCCTAGTTTAAGATGAACACAGTGGCTGAAAATTACTGGCTCATTTATGCAGCAGCAACGGTAATATGACCTTAGGGTATTATTTTCTGTCACTGAGTTAATCTAAAACTAGCACTCCGATTCCATGCCCTGTTGATTGTGACGATATTGTCCCTTTAATAGACCCATCCAAATGCTTTAACCATCTGTCACTTTGTATGCCACACAAAAAGGTCAACACATTCCTGAGAAAAAATTCAAAATTTCATTTACAGTTCTCACACTACTCAATGATATTATTATTTTTATACATTTCCGGCAATGAAACCAAGGATTCCTTAAAAGCACACTTAAGCACTGTAGCTCAGAAGCCTGAGGAAACCTGCAAACAAGGGCGCTTGCTATGTGAACCAGAAACACAGGGGTAAACCCCTACTCTTCCACGATAATAATAATAATAATGTGGACTTATATAGCGCACGTATCCACCAAACTGGTGCTCAAGGTGCATTATATTATTACCCCTGCTCATCAGGCTCATAAATCATTCCTGAAACCATCTCAGGAGTATATAGCTCAATTGCTGCCATTACAGCGCATATAGGGCTAATCAAACACAACAACCAACTCTGCCCTCACAGGTACCCATTTACCCCTGGGTGGAGAGAAGCAATTATGGTAAAGTGTCTTGCTCAAGGACACAAGCACCATGGTCGCGGTTGGGATTCGAACCCACATTCTGACAACTCAGCCATCAGAACACAAATCCGATGCACTAAACTGCTCGACTATGGCACTCCATATAAGTGTTCTGGGTTCTTTTACGTGCATTACTTTAATAATCTAATACACCAGTATAGCTTAATGTCCCATCCAAAGGATTAAACAAAATGTCTTGCTCAAGGAAACAGGCACTGCAAACTGTTGAATTATTAACAAAATTGTGATAGGTCTCAGACCTGTGTTTTCTCAGGATTTTCCCGATTTCAGGATTCTTTACAAATCTCCCTTTGCCTCAAAATTTTCTTAAAAGAAGAGAAGTAGGTACCAAGGTTAGCCTGTATTGTGTCCAAACCTCTAGTTTCTTGTTTGTTGGGATGTGGAGAGTCTGTAAATCCTCCAAAATTAAACATCCAGGAGGCTTTGTCCTCTAAACCAAAGCGAGACCCAGCCCGCCACCCATTTTGGAGGATTTTTTACTTTTGTCAAATCACACCCCTGATGTCTGAAGATTTGGATTTATTTTTTCAAGTAAGTTTTGACAATTTGTTTAATTAAAGGTAAGGAAAAGGATTGGTTATTCAAAAATAACAACATTGTTTAATTATAACGTGAAACTTACTAAGTGTCAAGGTGATGATGGTATCAAACTATCAATCTTCCCTCGAAATAATTTTGTCTGAGGTGCTGTCACTAATAAAAGTGAAATTCAAGGGTTGGTCCAGAATAAATTTTCAGTCGGCAAACCTAGAGCTATGGGTTTGCCGACTGCAAATGTATCGTGTTTCTAAGCACTGAAGATTTGCTGAGTTGTTTGTGTGTTATAAGTTGTTTATAAGCTGTGGTTTTAAGTGGTAGTTCGCCAGAGTGTCTTTTTTTTTTTTCTTTTTTTTTGGGGGGGGGGAACCAAGTAAATTTGTCTGGTCGTATTAGTGTTGTGCCTGGTATTGTCACAAAAGTGTTGTTTTTGCTTCAAGATTGCCACCGTTCACCACCTGTATTGAATCACCATATACACCTGTCCTGCTAATTACCACAAACTTAAAAAAGTGTACAAATGCTATCCGCATTGACGTTCTAATCCCACAGTGAACCCGCATTCAACAGTGTTACACCCAAGAGAGTTTCTGAATTGCACTCCTGTGTGTGTGTGTGTGTGTGTGTGTGTGTGTCGGTCATTGCTCTTTTAACACCAAAACCTCTCCACTCTTAGTCATGAGGGTCCTATGCCTGGAGACACCACTTTCTTGTAATTTATCGGAAGGTATGACTGTTGCTTTGGAAAGGTCAAAGTGTGTCAGCATTCACTCACTCAACCCACCCCCACATCAAATTACCCATTGGGTTTGCCAAACTTTGTTTAATTCAATGGTGGGTAAGGGGTGGGGTGTTAATTAGTAGCGAGAGATGAACGTGGAAGTTGTTCAGACTTTAATTTAATTTCAGAGAATTATGGAAATTATTATTGTATCGAATCTCCCCCTCCCCCCCACTCCATGGTATAAATATACAATGTATGTTCGATGAGGGAGCGCACCCCCCACCCCACTCACCCACCTGAGACCTGTTCCTCCTTGGGTGTTCCCCCATTAAGATTTTGGATCTCTAAGAAAAACATCTCTAAGTAAAGGGCTTATTAAAAGTGTCCCCTCTGCAAATTCTGATGCCACCCTCTCCCCCAAGTCCCCCCCCCCAGCCCCCACTGACCAACCCCAGTTAAGCCGACCCCTTCAGTTGAATGTTTCTCCATGCGTGCAATCATATAGGCGTCCTGACCTGAACGCAAGATTCTCATACATAACATGTACAGCCTGAGCTACCGTAGTGCTTCAGCACTGCTTTTTCAACCATACCCGATCACAGGTACTCATTTATACACCTGGATAAAGAGAACTGGCAAAGCACAGTTAAGTGTCTTGATCAAAGACACAAGTACCATGGTCGCAGCCAGGATTCGAACCCACATTCTGATGACTCAGCCATCAGAACACAAATCTGATGCACTAAACTGCTTGGTCATGGCACCTCATTAAGTGATAAGCAAATTTGGCAAGTTCGTCTCCCCCTCCCCACCCATATGTACAAGTATCGATCATGTGGGAAATTAATTGTTTATATTAAATTCACTGGAATTTGTTTAACTACGTACAAAGATATACATATATTAGTTACACAAAATATTTTATTTCATGATTTCAACTTTGTTTGTTACTGTCAATTGAAATTAGATGGTTCTTTTTGTTGGAAAATCACCAAAATTAAAGCATTCCTGATTTGCTCTCCGGGATTCCTGTGAAGTGGTGTACGTGAGAACATGATCATTGTTGTTTCAGCTGTGAAAATGATTTCTAAGAAAACTATGGATATGAACAAAGACTTGGCATACTTACACGGATTCAGTTGGCAGAGTAACTTTTGAAGCCCCAAGGGCTGTGGGTGGGCCAACATGTCGTCCTTAAGAGTCGCTTGTATTCCAAACTGATATTGGTAATGACTAGTTGTATTAAAAGGAAGGTACAGCATTGGTATTTGGTAACGTACATGTACATGTATGTTCAATCTTGAGAGTAGTTTACATTTTTTGCTTTGTATGTTTTTCTATTCTTTTGTATGCTTGTTTCTGTATGTCTCTTTGGTTGTTTGTTGGTCAGTTTCTTTGTCTCTTTTCGATGACCAGAAACCGGAGACTTTTTTGGCCTGATATTATAATAATACATGTAAATCAACCCTGTTAGCTTTAGTTTACTTCACAAATAACCTTTGGTATTTTGTAGGGATGGGGGTGGGCGTGGGGGTATCTAACTTTAATTGTCTGTCAAGATGATTTTGTCATCCCACTCATATGGGCACCATTTGGTTTTCCTTCCTGTTTCCCGGCTGTAACCATTACAGTGACCATCCACTCCCAGCAGTTCAGCCGCACTTCTTACTGAGTTTCTAAAAGCCAAATATGGAATGGTCAAGTTGAATGCATACGGGTCATTCCACCAGGTTGGGTTAAGCTTTGTGACATGTAGATGTACCATTCATAGAGCTGGTAAGCAGAAACAAGTGCTTATCAGAAAAAATTGCTTAGCGGATTTCTTTAGTTACCAGCCAAACTTTCATACAAAATGTATGCATTTTGGCTGGTAATCTGTTTTATATTGCTTAGCAAAAATATTTGCTTAGCAAAATTCCCTGCTTAGCAGCTCTATGAAATTGACCCCTGGTAATGAAGCAATGCAACAGTAGTCATTGAAAGGCATCACCCTATTGGTCTATGTTTGTTGTTTGATTGACACGCCTGGGCCCAATTTCATACTAAGCAGAAAATACTGCTTAACAAATTTATTTACTAAGCAAAAAATAGCAGGGAATCAGTCATGAACCATGTACTTCACATGACATTTTGGCTGGTAACCTGTTTTTGCTAAGCAAAATTTTCCTATGCTTAGCAAATTTTCCTGCTTATCAACTCCATGAAATTGGCCCCAGAACAGTCTATTGTTTCAGACTATATTGTTCCAGACTGTTCCAAAAGCTCTCAACGTGACATCATGCATATGTGGGAGTCGGGCAGCTATTGTTTCAGCTGACGATGTGAATTGTGGATGTCTGGCATTTTTTTGGGTGTTTGGTCTTTGCATGGCCCCATGGTGGCAATGACAGTGCACTTGTAAATCATCATTGTAATATCAAGGGTAAAAGGGTTCAATTAGAGTTTAATGATTGTGGGGGGAGGATAGGATAAAGAAAAATCACCCCTTTTTTTTGTGGGGGGGGGGGGGAGGAGGGAGGAGGGATTCAAAACCAACTTCCTGCAGCCCTTATTCTTTTGAAAACATTTCGGTTTTCTTGTTGGATTTGAAATTGCATTGATCTTATCAAATTGTATTTGTTCCCCTCTCCTCCTCAATTCAAAACAAAATTCACATGTTGCCCATCCAAACCTAGATTGTCACAGAGGTTGAAGTGCCAAGCAAGGATAGTATAACCCACCCTGATGGTAACTGCAATGCACTGATCAGTTACCCTTCCTGGCTAATACTCCTCCCCCCAGCAGACACATACCATGGGAATAACATATTTTTTAGAACATGAATAATTGATTAAAGGGAAGGTACACACATTGGTAATTACCAGATCAGCAAATGACCAAATTATTATCTGAAAACTTACTTGGTGTAAAGTACACATATCAGTCATCCTGAGAAATGATTTCGTCAAAATTGATATCATCTCATAACAATAATAATATCCGCCATGTTTGATGCACATGGCGCATGAACATTATTACCCCTGTCATCGGGCCAGTTAAATATCATTCCTAGAACCATCTCAACTTCCTGGGGAGTATGCAGCCCATGCTGCCAAATGTGTAGCGCAACGAACTTAATCAAACACAATTACCATCTCTGCCCTCAAAGGTCTCCATTTATACTCCTGGGTGAAGAGAACCAATAATAGTTAAGTGTTTTGCTCAGGGACACAAGCACCATGGTCGCGGCCAGGAGTCGAACCCACATTCTGACAACTCGGCCATCAGAACACAAATCCGACGCACTAAACCGCTTGGCCATGGCACCCCAGAGAAAACAGGAATTGTTTTGTCATTTTTTACCTAAAGTTGGCGCAACTTTTTGTAAAACATAAAATTATAAACATATGTATTTTTTTGTAGTTTTCTCCAAAAATGTTTGCATTGATTGTGATGAATCTTTCACAGGATATTTTTATTAAATCTTTCTTGAAACTGTATAGGGTATGCTTCCAATTACCAATGTTGTACCTTCCCTTTAAAGGGACAATATTGTCACATTCAACAGGGCATACCGTCAGAAAGTTTAAACTCAGTGACTGCCATAATAACCCAACATGATAAGGTCATATTACCATGATGCTGCATAAATGAGCCAGTAATTTTCAGTCAATGTGTTCATCTTAAACAGGACATTGGTTCCATGTCCTGTTGAATGTCTGCTCTGATCATGACGATACTGTCCCTTTAATGTTGATTTATGTTAATAACAAGAATCTTAAAATAGGACACCGATTCCTGTTGAAGTCTGCTTTGATCATGACAAATAATGTCCCTTTAATGTTGATTTATGTTAATAACAAGAATCTTAAAATAGGACACCGATTCCTGTTGAAGTCTGCTTTGATCATGACAAATGATGTCCCTTTAAGTACATAAGGAGCACAGTTTCCCTTCAGTCCTGTATTATGTCAGCTTTGAGTTTGACTTTTTCTGGATCACATTAGAGAGGAAACATGGAGTCTTAATTAACCCTCTGAAACACCTTTAGAAAAAGGCAAGATTACTACCTGTAATTGAAACCATGCTGCATTGGAGATTGTTTTCTATAAGAAAGGATATAAGGTTATTTCTTAATGCTGTAAGGCTGGTATTAGTTCTTAAAAGTCTGAAGGGATCCAAAGATAATCCTGGGCCCTCTGCTTTCATTAACCCTCCTACTACAGCTGAACTTTAGTGGCAAGACTTGGTCAAAATCAGTCAACTGCCTGTTTTGACTGTTGACCTAAATGTGCACACAGGGGCATCTTGACTGGTATTTACTGTCATTTTGACCACTCTGAACAATACCAGACAATGCTTTTACCAGTCAAAAACGGTCAACTCATTTTGACCTGTAAATGTACTTACTACACTTAAGGTTTGACAGTGTTCAACTTTTAAGTGCACTACATTTTGACTGATTGGTGCCATGGTTGAACGGTTTAGTGCATCGGATTTGTGTTCTGATGGCTGAGTCGTCAGAGTGTGTGGGTTCGAAGCCTTGCCGCGACCATGGTGCTTGTGTCCTTGAGCAAGACACTTTACCATAATTGCTGCGAGGGCCGAATTGAACCCAGCCACTGGGGATGTACAAGCCAGTGCATGCTTAGTGCCGGGTCCCAAGCCCGGATAAATGGGAGGGTTGCATCAGGAAGGGCATCCAGCGTAAAACCTATGCCAAATCAAAATATGCGGATCATGATCTGCTGTGGCGACCCCTAACGGGAGCAGCCGAAAGAGGACAACAACATTTTGACTGATTGTGACCCTTGCAGTCACAGAAGGGTTAACTTATCCATGGCTTTTTTTTAACCAATAACTTGTAAACTCTATTTTTATTTATTTTGTCCATTGTAAATGAGACCTGTTGCCACGATATGAATTAAATCATTGCACAATGTTATTTTCTGGTATGGACTTGCAGTCTAAATTGTACAAATTAAATTTGGGGAACAAATCTCTTTTGAGTAGTAATTAGTTCTGAAAAGAACTGGAGGTTACAACTCGACGTTTCAATCAGTATGCTCTGATCTTCTTCAGGAGAATGTTCCTTCATGGAACCTGACCTGGGTGATAGTAAGCTCCTCGTAGAGCGTAGATAAGTCTTCAGAAGATCACCAGAGCATACTGATCGAAACGTCGAGTTGTAACCACCAGTTCTTTTCAGAACTAATTACTACTCAAAAAGAGAATTTTTTCACATGGTGTCACCGCAAATAGTCTTTACTTATCCATTTTCACTGTGTAAAGCTACAAATCTTTGAAACCATTGGAAATACAAACATATCAGTTTTGAAATATAACTCTTATTTTGTGGGAGTAGTACACAAATGTTTGTGCAAATAGTGGAGAGGAAAATCCGGGATGCATTTTTAGGCCAAAAAAAAAATCTCCGGTTTCTGGTCATTGGTTGGCCTCAAAATCGGTACAGTGATGCGGCTTTTTTTTTTCGGGCATCTATTTTTTTGGCCAACAGGGAAATACATGATACATTGTATATGCGGGACCAAATTTCCCATATACAAAGTATGGTGGCTATGAGAGGCCTCACAAATTAGGCAAACGTTCATACCCCTATGATGTGAAAAAGTCATTTAAAGCACAGTTCGGCAGAATTCCAATCGATCTGGCAATTTTGGCTGCAATTCGACATCGTTTCATAGCACAAAAAAAAAAAAAATTAAAAATGCCGACGCACGGGTCTGAGGCAACGCGCGCGGAGACCAGAAACCGGAGACTTTTTTGGGGGGGCCTTATCTTGATAAGCATGTCGATCGGTAACCTCAAGACCTGATCATACTCACACCTTAAATGATACTGATAATGGAAGTAATAAAACATGGTTTTGGAGGCAGTCTTTTTCAATGCTGGAAATAAGGCTGTGCATTTTCGAGAACCGGATACCCTGGTACCCATAAACAATTTGCTAAAAACACACAAATACTCCCGAATATATAAATAACCAATACAAAAATAAGTTTCTCATGTTTTATTACAGTCACAATAAATGTGACCCGATCTACGAAAAAGGGTATTAAGTCGCACTATGCTATTATACGTAAAGGGCTGTTCTCTGTGGAGACGGGTGAACAAATCTTCACAAATGATTTTTTTAATTTATTTTTGGTTTGTTGGCTTCTATAATATCAATATTTTCATAATTTTTTTTCAGAAATATTAATATTGATGAATAAAGATGAAAAAACAAACGTTTTTGTGTGCATTGTTTTCATCTTTTGTTTTACTCTTTGTCCGTTTTAGAGGAAAAAACCACCAATGTTATGCTTTTGTAGTGATATGGTTTTAACACCCGTTATCAATAACATAACTGTTGCTATGGGCATTCAAGAGAGTTTATTTTTAGCTCATTTCTTTTTCCACTTAGTATGTTTAAAGGGCTGTATCTCTGAAAGCACTTTCGTTACAATGTAAAATATGAATATGCAAATTATTAATATATCTCCAGAATGCAAAATGCCACAGGGGTCAAACCTGTACCAAATTAAAGCTTGTAATGTGACCAATTCAACTATATATATAAATAATTTTTTTATTTGTGCGACATAATACCCTTTTTTGTAGAGCGGGTCACAAATGTGGACTTACTGTAATAATTTCCCACCTCTATATTAAAAACGACTCATTATAGCATCCCCATTCCCCACACACATACAAAAATAATGTGTGTCCAACACTCGCACTAATCCAATAACTACAAACAATAGGCACAAATACCAACTCATGATACTGGCATGACAGCTGTCAACTCAAAACAAACTAGATACATCAAACAAAAGTCAGCAAGTCTGTGAAAGGCTGTCGGCAAAAATGTTACTTCTAAAGCCTTTATCCAAGTTCTTCATTTTGTTATCAAAAAATGTTAAACTTCCATTTTAAAACAGTCATATACATGTTATTGGAAACGAAAAATGAAACCAGGTAATTACCCGGCATATCCTTAGCGGTAAATGGTTATCCTATGGCAAATTCGAGTAATGTTTCTTGGTGTTTTTATTTCTCCAAAATTCTTTCTCAACTTTTAAAATCTGGAAAGAGGAAAGGTGCATCATTGCAGTGTTGGTAAAAGTGACATGTTCTCTCTTGGTAATTTTGTAATCCGGTATTTACAAATGTTGTACTTTCCCCTTAATAAGCGTGTTGTCTTGCTTTAACTAATCAAACATATCAAATTGTTCTTTGCAAGTAAATAAGGCCCAAAAAAGTCTCTGGTTTCTGGTCTCTACGCGCGTCGCCTCAGACCCACGCATCAGCATTTTTAACCAGTTCGCATCGGAGGCCGTATATACACGCATTTTTTTTTTTTTGAACCACGGTTCGGAGAGCGTCTAAACACGCATTCCGATTTTTGTGTGTGTTACCGGGAGACTTGTCAACACGCCACACGTGGTGTGCCGTCGTGGCGGCTGACTTGTATACACGCAATCGTTTCTCGGAGTCCATGGGGTCACAGTTCGGTGGCCCCGGACAAAAGGCACTGCAAACACTGAACGAGTTCACTCTTTTTGTTGATTTTTGTGTAATCCCTTTATCCAAGACCTGTTCCTTTGACGTACCAGCCAAGAATTTGTAAAGACGGATTTATATCCATTGTTTACGAGGCCTTTCCTCTCTCTCCGGGTATGCCGTCTGTTCGACCGGGCGCTGGTAGCTAATAGGCCGTTGCATCGGAGCTTGCCAACGGTCTAATTGTGCTGAACAAACACAACCGTAATTAAAAAACTAGCCATTTAATTCTCGAAATGTCAATGAGTAAAGGTGTTTATTTGGGTGTCCGGACTTAGTTTCATTGACAAAAAAAATTATTAATGGCTAGAATTTTTTTCTGATTTTTCACTGAAAATAAACCCGCACGGGGGACGGAAAAAAAAAGATATTCCGGACGTCAACTGGTTAACTTTGTATAAATGAGAAATTTAGTCCCTGTGTATACATGTATCACGTATGTTTTCCCTGTTGGCAAAAAAAAAAAGATTACCAAGAAAGAAAATAAAGCAAGTCACCGCACAGATTTTGAAGCCGACTGATGACCAGAAACCAGAGAATTTATTTTTATTTTGGCCGAATTGGGTAGCCCGATAAGTGGCATACACTGGTTCCCATGGGTCCCAGCCTACATAAAATAACAGTCAACAATACACATTTACAATTAAAAGTAAGAAGTAAAAACATCCAATGACTCTGTTTATCATGGTCCATATATTCCCATCATTCATCAAATGGCCTTCGAATATCAGGGAAAAAATTTGTGTTGAAAGTCAAATTTTGTCCGCCTATTGAATCAATGGCAGGGTCAAGTTAAGTCAAGTCTCAAGCCATTTTTCAAAGTCAAAAATCCAGCCCCAAGTTGTGGCTACCAAGCCATAAGTCACAAGTCAAAAAATAAGTAGTACTGGAGTTGGTTCTCGAGTTAACACTGATCAATGTAGGCTCAGATGAATGGATCAATAAAGTGGATGTTATTGTCACCCAAATGTTTCCCAATTGGGACCTATTAATTTTATCAACTCTGTAGAGCACAGGATGGTAATCAAAACCCACATGTGCACCCCCTCCCCCAATAACAGCCTTCCCCAGTAACATCCCCCTTCTGATTGTCGTACATAATTTTTGGTCTCCCCCAAAAAAGTCTCTGGTTTCTGGTCTCCACGCACGTCATCTCAGACCTGCACGTCAGCATTATTAGTTTGTTTTGCTATGAAACAATGTCCAGTTGCAGCCAAAATTGCTGGATTGATTGGAATTCTGCCGTGCTGTGTTTTAAATGACTTTTTCACATAGGGGTATGAACGTTTGCCAGATTGGTGAGGCCTCTCTTAGCCACCATACTTTGTGTATGGGAAATTTGGTCTGGTTCCTATAACCACGTACATAAAAAAGATTACCAAAAAAAAAAAAGTGCATCACCGCACCGATTTTTGAAGCTGACCTATGACCAGAAACCGGAGACTTTTGTTTGGCCTTGTACAAAATTACTAAAAAGCTTTCATGTAGGAATTTTTTTTTCTGCACAAAAGAAACCCCAAAAGAAATGCTCTTCACTGGCCCCGTCACCCCCACACCACCCCCTTACCACCCCCATTTGACAAGCCCCCTTATGATAAGATCAGCTGACCTTCCTATAATGACCACCCACAGCAGAGGAAACTTCTCATACAAGTACAGTGTACTTGTGTCAAAAGCCTGTGAGACCTCAAATGTCACACAATATTTCAACAAGTAATTAACCAGCAATAATTGAGTTAAAGGTTAGGATATATGTAATTGGTCATTTAATAAATACATTACCCAAATGGTGGCTTGTCATGTGAAACTAGGTGTTCCCTACCTAGAAATCTTTTTTTTCTGGGGTGCTGTCACTTAAGGCCAAAAAAAAAGTCTCTGATTTCTGGTCATCAGTCGGCTTCAAAATTGGTGCAGAGACGCTTTTTTATTTATTTTTATTGGCCATCTTTTTTTTTGCTAACAGGGAAATACGTGATACATTGTATACGCGGGGACCAAATTTCCCATTATGGTGGCTAAGAGAGGCCTCACAAATGGGAAAACGTTCATACCCCTATGTGAAAAAGTCATTTAAAGCACAGCACGGCAGAATTCAAATCGATCCAGCAATTTTGGCTGCAATTGGACATCGTTTCATAGCCAAAAAAAAAAAATTTAAATGCCAACGTGCGGGTCTGAGGCGGTGACCAGAAACCTGAGACTTGTTTTTTTTTTTGGCCTAAAAGAAAAGTGAAATAGTTTTTCACTTTACAGTTAGAATGCCATGTTTGAAAGAATATGAGTGCATTTTCAGTATTTTTGTTTGTTATGGACACAACATGCAATGGGTTATCACAGACCGGCATACCTTGTGTAGGTGATAGGCTTCATGTATAACTAAATCACACCTTACTCTTTTTGGGTGTAAAATAAAATGTACACATATTTTTAATAAGTCATTGTATATGTATAGGCATATAAAATATAAACAATTTTCAAATGTAAACAATTATTAACCCTAACCTTCCCAAATCCTCCAAAATCCTCTTTGCTAAAGTGAAGGATTTTGAAGGATTGAGGTTATATGCTACATGCTCTTTGCTAAAGTGAAGGATTTTGGAGGAATGAGGTTATTAGGCATACTTGCCTTTCCATGGTACATGTACATCCATGTTTGTTGTAGTGATTGCAAGGTCGGTGCTTGGGTCAGTGGACACTGTTTATTGCTCCATGCATGCAGGGAGGGTCCTTGGCCATGTACATGTATCACAGATTAGAAACACATGTGTGCATACATGTCATGTGCTTGCTTTACTACTGAAGGATTTTGCAGGATTCAGGTTATGTGTAAGCAAATGGGCCGAGGGAGTTAGGAAGGATTCAGGTTATGTGTAAGCAAATGGGCCTAGGGAGTTAGGAAGGATTCAGGTTATGTGTAAGCAAATAGGCCTAGGGAGTTAGGAAGGATTCAGGTTATGTGTAAGCAAATGGGCCGAGGGAGTTAGGAAGGATTCAGGTTATGTGTAAGCAAGTGGGCCTAGGGAGTTAGGAAGGATTCAGGTTATGTGTAAGCAAATAGGCCTAGGGAGTTAAGAAGGATTCAGGTTATGTGTAAGCAAATGGACCTAGGGAGTTAGGAAGGATTCAGGTTATGTGTAAGCAAATGGACCTAGGGAGTTAGGATTAATGTAACTACAGTATGTCCCAAAAAAAGTGTCACTCTAACTATTTCTGAAAATATACCAAAACCACGAAATAAATTTTGAAACTTTTTCAATTGCACAGATACTCCTAATCCTTTATGTGAGAAATTACATAAAACTCACAGGTGTTTAGGCCAAGGATTAGGAGTATCTGTGCAATTGAAAAAGTTCCAAAATGTATTTCGGGGTTTTGGTATATTTTCAGAAATAGTTAGAGTGACACTTTTTTTGGGACATACTGTATATAAGGCTGTGCCAGGTACCCAGATACCCAACCGAAACTGTCATTACCCGGTTCCATTTTTCGGTTCTAATTACCCGTACATGACTTGAAAATTTTGACTGAACAATTTTAAGCCACACAAATGGAAGTCTCTGATTTATTTTTAACAAAATGTGTGTGGGGAATGGGGATGCTAAGAGTCGTTTTTTAATATAGAGGCGGGAAATTATTACAGTAAGTCCACATTTATTATGACTCTAATAAAACGAAAGAATATTGTGTTCATATTGGTTATTTTATACATTTGGGAGTATTTATGTGTTTTACAAAATTGTTTACAGGTAACTGGGTATCTGAAGATTTCCAATTTCGGGTATTCAGTTCCCGAAATAATCAAAAGCGCACAGCCTTAGTAACTTATTTGGAAATTCTAGATCACACAACCAGATCATCTCCTACCCCGTGCTATGGGCCTCAAGATGTTAGTTCTGATCCATAACAATTCCCACAGACAGTACAGACAGCCTAAAGTGTCACAGATTTAAGTCCACTTAAAAAAAATAGATTGTACCATGTTAGTTCTGATCCATAACAATTCCCACAGACAGTACAGACAGCCTAAAGTGTCACAGATTTAAGTCCACTTAAAAAAAATAGATGTACCATGTTTAATTGTTTATGTTACAAAATCATTGTTTGCGATCCGTGGGGGAAAAGATGGTATGGTAATGACTTGGTGATGGATCATTTTAAGGATCGCAAAAGATAAATATACTATCATTACCCAGGTAACCAGAAGGACTTGTCACAGAGGAAGAAATAGAATCAATCAATTAGTCAGGCCGGTAGCTAGGCCGGGGGGACCCTCTAAGGGGTGCAGGTAGGGCACCCCTCATTGCCCCCACTTATGGAGTCCCATGCAATGTGCCTGCAGTTGGTAAACATCCGGGACTGCTGTGGGGCACTTTGAAGCAACCATACAAAATGTGTATATTTTGGCTTGTTGCCTATTTTTTATTCTGCTTATCATTTGGTAACCTGCAGGCTACCAAGTTAGGCTTTTCCAATGAAGAAGTGATCCTTTTCTGGTGTGTGTGTGGAAGATTTTTTTATTTTTATAATTTTTTTATTTGTATTTGTATTTTTTTCGCGGGGGGGGAGGGGGATATGTACCCTTCTATTTTCTATTTCAATTTGTTCTACCCCACCACCTTAAATAAACTAATAAAGAATAGTCTCCTTTCAAGATAATGTACAGAATTACTAATTCAATAAACCAAGTTGTCAAATTGTAATGTGAAACTTACTTGGTGTAAAACTCTCGATGGTTTCAATCTTCCCTCAAAATAAACTTGTCAGAGATTTTTTTTTTAATAAAAGTGAAATTATTGTGAAGTTTATCTGAAAGAGTAGTTTTTCCAAAAATTCCACATTAGAAAGGATTTGCAAAATCGGAATGCATTTTACAATTTCTTGTTATTAACATAAATCAACATTAAAGGGGCAGTGTCGTCATGACCAGAGCAGACTTTCAACAGGACATGGAACCGATATCCTGTATAAGATGAACACAATGACTGAAAATTACTGGCTCATTTATGCAGCAGCAACGGTATGACCTTATCATGTGGGGTATTATTTTCAGTGTCTGAGTTAATCTAAAACTAACACTCCAATTCCATGCCATGTTGATCGTGATGATACTGTCCCTTTAAGCCAAAACTTTTACGCATACATGTATCTTGATTCAAAGAGAGTAAACACACTCATAGAATCAGTTTAGCCAACATTACCAATGTTGTACCTTGTATGTATATCTTGATTCAAAGAGAGTACGCATACTCATAGAAGCAGTTTGGCCAACATTACCAATGCTGTACCTTGTATGTATATCTTGATTCAAAGAGAGTAAGCATACTCATAGAAGCAGTTTAGCCAACATTACCAATGTTGTACATCTTGATTTAAAGAGAGTAAGCATACTCGTAGAAGCAGATTGGCCAACATTACCAATGATGTACCTTGTATGTATATCTTGATTCAAAGAGAGTAAGCAGTTTTGCCAACATTACCAATGCTGCACCTTCCCTTTAAAGTTTGCAAAGCATATTATGAATACTGACTACATGTACATCATATTCACATATTATTTACTTACATACATATTAAATGTTTTATTCCTTTTCCAAACCATACAACACATGTCTTCACAAAATATTATGTTATTTACAAAATAAAAATTATGAGAATCTAATATCACAAATTGAAAATGAAGGTAATCAGTACATCATTACAGAAAGCTTTAGAATAATTTGAAAACAATATACAAACGATGAAATATACAAATCTAATGTTCTGAAATCCAAACCTGTACCAACAAAAATTACTTGAATCTCTACTCGCCATCCACAGATAAGAACGTCCAGTATCAGTGCATTACAGTTTTATGGTCTTTGCTTATAGCGCCCTCTAGTGTTTCACATGTAATATAATTAACACAATGTATGAACAAATGCCAATTTTGACAGGGATGGTGTATATGTAACCTGAAGATCTGACGTCACGCTTTGAGCTCGAGGCGCGTGAATTACGCCAGATCTTGGCCGTGCAGCCGCCATATTTTTCCCGATGCTCAACTTTGACCTTAGTTGGTAGCTAGCGTGCTCAAGCCTCGAAGTGTGACGTCAGATCTTCAGCAAAACGTGTTAACGTATCCAATGAAATCATTTGAGTGGTACGCCTGGAGCTTGTCTACATCCTTGATAGGATATAGACAGGGGACCAGTCTAGTGTACATGTTTCCATCAAAGGCTGTTATAGATCAGAGAAATCAGACTACCTTGGCTTTGGTTTCAATGCGTTCCAGATGATCTAACTACCATTTAATTCATGCATTAACCCCAACCATCCCAAATCCTTCAAGGGGCAAATTCAACACTGTTGGAAACTGGTACTTTCACCTCTTCAAATGAGGCAAAATTACTACCTGGCAAAAAGCACAGGCCATAAGTGCTGAATATGAAAGATCAACGGAAATGCATGGTGTATTTTGAAGATAAGGGCATGTTTCCAAAAGTGCACTGATGGATTTTGAAGGATTCAGGAAGGTTCCTAGCCAGAATACCTAGGGCGTATGCTTATATATACATAACAGCAAAAGAAACGTCACCCCCTAAATTTTGATAAGTCTGAGAACGTGTTTAGCTTATGTGTCCTCAGACGTCATGCATGACGAATTTTGAGGTCAACCAAATTTGCCACATTGTGTTCGTGTTACACTCCATAATCATAATATTCTTTATTAAACAAATTATATTAATTATAAAATGAAAATAATAAATATTTTTAGGGGTGACGTTTCTTTTGCTGTTATGTATATATATATATCTTGGACGGAATGATTTTTTCACTGTGTAAAATTTTCAATCAATATATTCACAACAATTTTACAAAAATATATTTAATTTTACGTTACATAGCTTGCTATGAATACCAGCCCAATTATAAAAACACAACCTGCAAATACGATGTTTTTTGACTAAGGGTTTGTTTGAAGAATATTAAAAACTCAGTAATTCTGCTTTATGTAAACAAATATTTTTGGAAGTGAATTATTTGAGAATAATAAATGTTTAATCTAATAAATAGGCAGTGTTTAATACACACACAAACAATATCAGTCATGGGAAGAATTGGATATGTTCTCTGTACACTTCAATGTTTTTTTCCCCCCACCATATGTAAATTGTGTACTGGGCCCAATGTCCTGGCACTGTTTAACACCGAATCATGCGCTTACAATTACCATTTTGTGTATACAACGAATCCTTAATTACACATGTTCTCAAGTACTCATGTTCATAAGCAGAAATTTGTTGCTAATACTGAAGATAAATAACATGATGGCCACACGACCGGTATATGGCATAATTCACGAGCCTCAAAGTGTGACGTCAGATCTTCAAGGTATGCTTAAATGTAAGCAGGTAAATCTGTGCTTACGTAAGCATATTTCACAGGTTAGCAAGGCAAAATGGGGTTGTTGTCACCTAGGGTACTCCCCAATGGTACCCAGACAATCATATAAGTACACAAACCTACATAGGGTTAGGGGCCGTTCACAATTGTCAACATTTTCACGAGCGTACAAAGAGTACACTTTTTCAAGACCCCCCCCCCCCCTAAAAGCGTACGAAAAAAATGTTGATTTTTTTTCACACAAGTCTATATATAGACATTTGCATGTGATTTGCGCGTGTATGCTACAGTACAGGTAGCTAGGAACGGAAGGGACATTGCGCAATTATTTGGCGCAATCTCGGTTTGAACACTGCATTTTAAAGAGGTAATTACCGTTTTAACGGTAATCCCCTCTTTAAAAATGGAAACAGAGATATAAAATGTTTTATTTGTATTTTGTATTAAATTATTACATTACTGAAGCCTTTTACAATGCAAAAACATTTACAAATGTTCTGTTTGAAACCGATTAGTTTATTTATAATATTTTGATAATATTTACCCTATACATAAAATGAACTTGTCCAGGCAGTCTTGTTTGTGCGTGTGGGGACGTGTGTCTGATTGTGTGTGCATGGACGGGCCGGCCGTTAAAAACACGCGGTGGATACGAGCGACATGTATACATGTACATGTAAAATACAGTACATTTTCATGTACGTGTGTAGGACAATGCCGCGCATGCTGTACACATTACATCGTTCATGGGATGCGATGCGGGGCGGCCTCGGGCGCGACCGCTCGCCAGTGCTCGCTCGGCATCGGTTGCGGCTGTCGGCTGTGGTGACGGCGAGAAAACAGATCGACATTTAAAAAAAAAACAAGCGTTAGGCGGGCATTAACGGGCGAGAAAACATATCGACATTTAAAAAAAAAAAAAAAGCGTACGGCGGGCATTAACCCCCCCCCCCCCAGCGTACGGTTTGTACGCTCGTGAAAATGTTGACAATTGTGAACGGCCCCTTAACATTGCATGGATACCACTGGGGAGTACCCAAGGTGACAACCCCCTTCTGCCTTGCTAACCTGTGAAATATGCTTACGTAAGCACAGATTTACCTGCTTACATTTAAGCATACCTTGAAGATCTGACGTCACACTTTGAGGCTCGTGAATTATGCCATATACCGGTCGTGTGGCCATCATGTTATTTTCCGGAGATTCAACTTTGACCTTGTCCACGTGCAATATCTCCAGCGATATATTTGGATGGCAGAAGTATGCGTGTATTGTTCATTCGTGTGTGAGCCTTGAGCCTCAAGCCTTGAGCCTCAAACTTCGGCTAGATCTTCAGCTAGGAGCCTGTCTCTACCCTTGATAGGATAAAGACAGGAAACCAGTCTAAGTAATTTCAGATGTTTCGCTTACAGTAAGCAGAGCCATACAAATTGGGCCCAGATTTTCTTTCTGGTCAATATTTATAACAGGTGATGCTATCAAGCTCGAGGCTCATAACATGAATTTTTGCTCAGCAAATATAATGAAATTTGCACCTGGATAAACTCAAAGTTTTTCTTTCATTTTTTAAAATTTAAACTAAGGAAAACACAATGCTTGATGAATTATGTGGTCGTCCACTAGTTGTTCTTCACTGTCTTCCTACAATGTGTGGCCAGGAAATCTTCAACATCCTGTTTAAAAAACAAAACAATAAGATCAGATGAAATAATACAAAGTTAAAGGGACAATCTCGCCACGATCAACAGGGCATGGAATCAGAGTGCTAGTTTTAGATTAACTCGGTGACTGAAAATAATACCCAACATGATAAGGTCATATTACCGTTGCTGCTGCATAAATGAGCCAGTAATTTTCAGTCACTGTGTTCATCTTCAACTTGGACACCGATTGCATGCCCTGGTGAAATTCTGCTCTGATCATGATGATAGTGTCCCTTTAACAGAGAAACTGTTCAAAGAGGCATATTACTTGTGTTTTGTTATTTCACCAGCAATTTTGTTTTTAATCAGGGCACTTTATAAATTTTCAAATGAATGATGCAGTAAAGTAAAGTACTCCAATAGCCTAATCAAGTTTTTATGATTTCTTGATTAGATTATGGTTTAGTTTGACTAGTAAAATTGCTGTTCATGTTAATAGCACCCATGCTATTCCTTAACCCTAATCCCCTAAGTATTCTGGCTAGGAACCTTCTTTAACCCTAACCCCTTGGCCCTTAGGTATTCTGGTTAGGAACCTTCCTGAATCCTCCAAAATCCATCAGTGCACTTTTGGAAACATGCCCTTATCTTCAAAATGCACCATGCATTTTCATTGATCTTTCATATTCAGCACTTATGGCCTGTACTTCTTGCCAGGTAGTAATTTTGCCCCATTTGAAAAGGTGAAAGTACCAGTTTCCAACAGTGCTGAATTTTTCCCAAAAAGTGCCCCTTGGAGGATTTTGCAGGATATGGGGTGGTTAGGGTTTTCATGATTTAGTTTGCTAGTACAGCTAGTACATATGTTAGCTGATACCACACCTTCATTCCATAGGATTACATATATCTTCATGGAAACCATTACTTGTGTTTGTTTTTGGGGATGAGTTGAGTCAAATTGGATATTGTTTAGAAAGGGTTAAATTTAAGCATTGCCATATTAACCACCCCTCCCCAACATCCTTTGGCATAACCAAATGGGGAAAGAGATAATGTGATTCCCTTATTTGATAAACAATATCGTCACAATCAGAGCAGACTTTCAACAGGGCATGGAATCGGTGTCCTAGTTTAATGAACACAGTGACTGAAAATTACTGACTCATTTATGCAGAAGTAATATGACCTTACCATCATGTGGGGTATTATTTTAAAACTAGCACTCCGATTCCATGCCCTGTTGATCGTGACGATATTGCCCCTTTAAATTATCAAATTTTTTGACAATGTTTGTCCTGTTTTCAGCGATTCTGGATCCACAGGCACTACTTAATGAATATGCTGTAATAAGTGGTTCAAATGTTATGAGTTAATCGTTATTACTTATCAATGATTAAAAATACATGTAAATGGAATGAGAGTCACATGTTTGATGATCACCCACCGGGATGTTGTTTTGACCTCTCAACATTTGTGACTTAGCCACACCCCTAAGTCAACTTGTACGTGATCACAACGTGTGGGGCATATTTTACACCATGCGTATTTCATACCAACACATCAGCATAATGAAGACAGACATGGAATTTTTAACTTATTTATATCTTTATAGAGGGGCAACATATCCAGAACAGCTGATCATTTGGGGCCCTCGTGACTTTTTACACATTAACCCTCCTACTACTACAAGGGTCAAAATCGGTCAAAATGTTGATACACTTGCCAAGGTATATCTAGTGCACTTAATCCTCCAACTACTACAAGGGTCAAAATTAGTCAAAATGTTGATATACTTGCCAAGGTATATCTAGTGCACTTAAAAGTCAAACACTGTCAAACCTTATGTGTAGTATAAGTGCATTTAGGGGTCAAAATGAGTCAACCATTTTTGGCTGGCAAAAGCATTGCCTGGTATTGTTCTGGGTGGTCAAAATGACAGTAAAAAACCAGTCAAAACAGGCAGTTGACTGGTTTTGACCTCTATAGCAACTTGCCACTAAAGTGCAGCTATATAGTAGGAGGGTTAATTAATGTGATGCAAAAGGCAACAGGTAATGGTCATTGTTTTGGAATGGTGATAGGTCAATTATGTTAAAATTATGAATTTGTTTGGTGGAGGTGACTGTTCAGAAACCTGTTTAGAAAAAGCTTAAATATTTACAACAACACGCACTTCCTATTCCCATTCAATCACAGATTGCGGGAGCATTTTGTTTGTGTTAGGCCAAAGTTTTTGGTCATACATGTAGATCAGCTTCAAAATCGGCGTGGTGATGTGCTTTTTTTTGGTAATCTTTTTCTTCTTTTTTTTGCCAACAGGGAAATACATGATACATGTATACCCAGGGACCAAATTTCCCATGTACAAAGTATGACGACTAAAAGAGGCCTCACAAATCGGGCAAAAGTCGTATCGATCCAGCAATTTTGGCTGCAATTGGAACATCGTTTAAGAGAAGAAAATTAAAAATGCCAAAACGAGGGTCTGAGGGGGCGCACGCAGAGACTAGAAACCGGAGATTTTTTTTGGCCTCACAAAGAGATTATGCAGAAATCTATCACTGAATCCACAGGGGTCAGAAACATGTCTTGCCTTGAACATTGGCTTTGAGCATTCCTGGCGAGTTCTGTAGTGGTGCAATCATATGAGTGATTGAACTGAGCTTGAACTGAGTTTTACTTGATGAATCAGCCTTTAAGGTTTGAAGTTATTGTGTACGAGAGAAGAAAATTAATTTTTTTTATCCGCTCCGTGCATGACCTACTGAGGGTGCCCTTCACAGAAACAGCAGCTTGTTACAAGAGCATTATCACATCACTGGTAAGTGTGCAGTATTGACCCATTAAAGTTTTACCGGTGTCCAAGTTTTTTGCTGGATATTAAGTACTCTAGCATTTATGGACTATGACGTTTTGTACACGCGCAGTGTCCCAGACTATGTGTTTTTTCCACTGCTAGAGGCTATGATGTGTACGGACGAAGAGGATGGACAAAATTATGATTCTATTACTGATGACCTTGGAGAAACATCTCTATTGCTTATGACATTCACTATGCCTACAGTTCATCTATGTAATGTTGATGAAGGTGATTCTGCAAAATACACCCAGTTTAATATCAGGCCAGCGCTTGCTGCCAATCGGTAGAACGAATCTAGCAAAATTCTAGAAAGATTCAGGCTCACATGGCATCATTCAAAAATCTTGCATTGTAACATATTGAAAATTCCTATTTTGATAAGAAAAACTTCAACTTTGATTATATGG
The DNA here is from genome assembly GCA_029582265.1 of Zoroaster sp. YZ-2022. Classification (NCBI taxonomy): domain Eukaryota; kingdom Metazoa; phylum Echinodermata; class Asteroidea; order Forcipulatida; family Zoroasteridae; genus Zoroaster; species Zoroaster sp. YZ-2022. The sequence continues at coordinate 31,350,813 of CM055830.1, forward strand.
TAAATAGTTTAATTCAGAGGTGTTATTTGACAAAAGTAAAAAAATCCTGAAAAATGGGTAGCGGGCCTGGGTCTCCCTTTGGTCTAGAGGACAGAGCTCCCCTGAACCTCCTGGATGTTTAATTTTGGTGGATTTACAGAATCTCCACATCCACACAAACAAGAAACTAGAGGTTTGGACACAACACAGGCTACTTCTTTCTTTCCTGATGGCTACTTTGTAGAAAAATCCTGAGAAATCACAGGCCTGGTATTTTGTTATGCAATAAAAGAGAAATCGTTCACTTCATGGCAGCCAATAAACAGGGTGCATTTTGCATTTTCATCAATTTTTTCTCTTTGTTCTTCGTTAATTTAGCATGGATGGAGGAGGGATTATCATTTATACTCATAACAATGCTGTTGGTTATCCTTGGATGATCTGCATTGAAAGTGCTGTATGGTTAGTGTGTTAGACAGGAGACAAATGCAATATGTGTTCCTTTAGTTTTGGTTTGGCTTTTTTCATTAGGCCAAAAAAAAAAAGATGTTGAGTTGCCCTCCACCAACCGACCCAAAAGTGCTGAAATCTCGGGTCGGGTTTTTTTTATTTATTTTTTTTATTTCCCCCGTCATTCATAGCCCTATTTATTAATGAAACTTACCAATTTTCTTTGTATAAAACATAATACGTTTGATTTGTGAAATTTTCCACTTTTTTTACCGGTACCCAAGACTCAATCTACATGTTTTCGAATCGAATGGCCCCGGCCCTCACATGGTGCACTGCCTTCGCACACACTGTGTGCCAACGATTGCGACTCAATCTACACGTTTTCAAATCAAATGGCCCTCACATCGTTGTGCACTGGCTCCCCGCACTGTACGTGTGTCAACGATTGCGACTCGATCTACACGTTTTCAAATCGAATGGCCACTCACATGTTGCATGTTGAGCATTGCACGCAATATGGATGAATTTGCTGTGTCAATCACAGCGAAAAGTACAACAAAAATGCTTGGGATACTTTTATTCTGAAGCAAAATTCCTTGCTGATAGGTATACAAATGAAAAACATGGTATATGGTTTCAGTTCCAATGCATTTCAATCTTAAAATGACAGTCAAGGAGAAGAGGAAAAAAAAGAGAAAAAAAGAAGAAAAAAAATCCCGACCGACCGACCCCTTCAAATATTTTCACTGGAGGGCAACTCAACAAAAAAATTTTTTTGGCCTTACTTATAGGGAACATACAATATAGGAATATGGTTTGCGGAAGCAACATGTCTTAGGAGTTTTGGTAATTGTTGGTTCTGAGAAGAACATCATCTAGCGACCAGTCCACAGGATGGGTAAAAATCGGTTTGGACAGGTTGGGGCTACTTTCACCCTCCTTGCCTAAGCCTGTCCATCATAAACATCGACAAACTGAAACACCAAAGGCAGGATTTATTCTTCATTTCTGAAGTTATTTATGTATAAATAGGCTAAGGATTCCGAGCAAAAGAGGAATATGATAGGCTAAGGTGAACAATTTTGAAGCCTCAGATTGCACCAGAGAGCATCTAAAATCCCCCCCCAAAAAAAAAAATAATAATAAATAAATAAATTTAAAAAATCGGGGCCCCATGACATAATAGCATCGCGCACGCTTTTCGCTCAAAGTGGGCAAAATTGTGGACAGGCAGTTTTCAAATCCGAGATGACACCCTGATTGGTGGTGAGAAACTTGACGTTTCGATTAGTATACTCTGATTGTCTTCAGGGGAATGCCGGACTCTAGGTGTAGGAACTGCTTAACTGTTTAAGAAACATTTGAGTTTCTCACTGATGGTTCTTCTCAGAACTAACAATTAATCCAACTCCTAAGCGATTGTAACATGTTCTACCGCAAACCTTACTTCTACTGCACTTCCATCATGCAAAGCTTTTAGGTAAAACACTGTTGGCACAACTGCTTTTAGAAATATGCTTATTCTCTTTGAACCAAGATGTATATTAAACAACCAACCTGTGAGAGTTACAGCTTACTATGTTGTGTCATTTCTAAGAAAATAGTATAAATGCATTCAGATTTGTGAATTCATTTTAATGCAGAATTTAGGAAAGAGTTCTCTTTTTCTAAATTCAAAATGGAAATGATTTCATTTTTCTTAAAAGTGACAACACTTCAGACAAAATTACTCTCGGGGAAAATTAACACCAAGTCAGCATCACATTACAATTCTTTGTGAATAACAATTTCTATACCTGGGCAATTCCATGGTTACTCACGTTACATTTTTGAGGTTTTGGGCCCACTCTTAATGCTATAATATATATTTCACTCGTCATTTTTGTTCACAGTAGTTGCATTATACCCAGACCTTACTCAGCACAAAACATTCATTTCAGAAATTTGTTATATGTACGCTATATAAGAGAAAAATGCAACGTGAGTAACCAGCATTTTTCTCTTAAATAGCATACATAAAACAAATTTCTGATTTTTATTTTTGTGCTGAGTAAGATCTGGGTGTAATGCAACTACTGTAAAAAAAAACTGATGAGTGAAATATACTACTCAAAACAATTTATGGAACACCGGAATAATCTCAGTTAAAGCAAGATCATTTATTTCAGATAAACACAATGTTTCACAGAATTGATGAGAAACAACTGCACAATGAAACAGATGATAAAGGATGCATGTAGTGATTACACATTTCATGACATGACTACTGAAAGAGAGAGGGGGTTGCAAATGAAAATCCCGGTTCATGGAACATTTCAAACCTATTTGATGTTAAAAATCCGGTGTTCCCTAAATTGTTTTGAGTAGTATACATGAGTAAGGAAGTTATGGCATTAAGAGTAGACCCAGTACCTCAAAAATGTAACGTGAGTAACCATGGAATTGCCCACCTTACTTTTTACCAACCAACTGGATTCATATTGCATATATGCCTTTTGTTATTGGACAATAACTGTGCAGTGTAAGTACATTTCAGTGAGTTGTAAATGACTGAAACAGATACACTGACTGGTATTTTGATTTACATTGTTGACGGCTATTTACTGATGATGTAGTATCTGTCCCTGTGCGGTGGGTACTCCGCGGCTGCTTTCAAGAACTCCTCAACCTGCTGTGGAAAGGACCTTTTCATGAATATCTCTCAGACGGATACACAAGACCAAACTCAACATCTTTATTAACCCTAACCCCCTAGGTATTCTGGCTAGGAACCCTCCTGAATCCTCCAAAATCCTCCAGTGCACTTTTGGAAACATGCGCTTATCTTCAAAATGCACCATGCATTTTCGTTGATCTTTCATATTCAGCACTTATGACCTGTACTTCATGCCAGGTAGTCATTTTGTCCCATTTGAAGAGGTGAAACTGCCAGTTTCCAACAGTACTAAATTTTTTCCCAAAAAAGTGCCCCTTGGAGGAATTTTTGAGGATATGGGGTGGTTAGGGTTAAGGCCAGTTTATACTGCACACAGAAGGCAACGCATATTGCGACGCCAAAAGCTGAGAGTTGAGATGAGATTCTCGGATGCTGCATTTTAACTTGTCTGAATCATTAATAATAATAATAATAATGGACACTTATATTGCGCCGGTATCTGCCAAGTTTGACGCTCATGGCGCATGAACATTATTACCCCTGTCATCGGGCCAGTTATATCATTCCTAGAACCATCTCAACTCCCTGGGAGTATGCAGCCTATGCTGCCAAATGTGTAACGCAATGAGCTTAATCAAACACAATTACCATCTCTGCCCTCACAGGTCCCCATTTATACTCCTGGGTGAAGAGAAGCAATTATAGTTAAGTGTCTTGCTCAGGGACGCAAGCACCATGGTTGCGGCCAGGTTTCATTCACTGTGAATCGATGATGTAAAACAAGATTCTTTCCCATTCGCATGAAGTACAAACTGGCCCTTAAGACAACAAACACTTTGGGTAAAATGCCTGTAAATGCATCCATATTTTGATCGAATCAAGAGATATGTACAGACAACGAAAACTTTGTCACATTCAAACAAATTTGCTCAAAGCATTTGAAACCATTTTGGATACCAGTACCAATTGCTTGTACACTTTCTCCAGCATCATGTCATTGTCAATAAGCTTGCGCGATATCGATATTTTTCATCCACGATATATCAGCAAACATATAACGTGATTTTCAATAGTATCGCAATTGTTTTCATTCATGCATGATTTAGAGCCGATAACCACAGGTATGTTCCCCTCTACAAGCATCACAATAAATCACAAATTCGTTTGCATTGTGTGCATGTATTCTGAAGTAGTTCGCTTTTGTTTCTCACTTCCGAAAGCTGAAAAGACTATCCAAATTTTGTTTCCATGGAATATCTGACTTTACTCACAATTGCAATTTAATCGCGATATATTTTTTAAATCACAATTTGCCGATATCTCGATAACTTCAAAAGGTTCTCGATATCGTAATCGTATAAAACAGGTATTATCGATATAATCGATATTATCGTGTTATCACCCAAGCTTAATTGTCAATTCCATTCTTTGTGACAAGCATTATTAGCCGTATCGGATTTTCTACTTCTAAGGATCAGTACTCATATGGTGTCAGTGGTTTGGGAGTAATACCAACCATTGACCAGTAACCATCTGGTCACCCTATTTCATTTCTTACACGCATGCAAAAGTATTGTAAGTTACACTTGGACAACCTGTTCTTCAATGGATAACGTATTAAAACACCCTTTTTAAAATCCTGGATAATATATTGCAGGCCTGAAATTTCACAGCCTCCATTGCCCTGGTCTTGGCCTTGGTACTTTTTAAAAAAATGTTCCCATAGATATTCCAGGCCTCCCAGTGCCTAATCTACCAAATATAGGTTTTTTAAATAGTTTTTAAAGCAAAATATAGGTTATTATAGGTTTACCAAATGCCAAAATATAGGCTTTTATAGGTTATTTCCCGTGATTATGCAGTGTTAAGTAACAAGTTTTTGGTAAATTGCCTACCTTCTGAGTACTTTTTGCAACAAAGTACATTACCCCATACCCTGTCCGGCAGAAAATCTAAGAGCGGTACACATGTTACAGTTTGGCTACTGTTTTGACTTCATCTCTTTATACTCGGGAAGTAATTTTTCTTCAAAGCCACGAGGATTTTATGAGGAAATGTGTTGCAGATTAAAAATATAGGTTTTTATAGTTTTTTGGGGGGAAATGAAGGTTCCCATTTTGAAATAATTATAGGTTTTTCTAGGTTTTACTGGGAGGCCTGACATTATAATATTCTAATAGAAGTGCCCTTTACTCTGTAGAAGTGGCTTTCCTCTACAAGAATGAAATTCCAGACCTGATAATGATGTAGATATCTTTCACAACCGCTGCAAAAGACATTTGAAAAAAACACTTACTTTTGGTTCTGGAAGGCATGACCCAAAATGCTCCAGAAATAGAATGTCATTGTCAACTGATAATGAGAAGTCCTCTCTGCTAATCTTGTTGTCTTTGTCCAAATCCTGATGTAAATAAAGAAGAAAATGGATCAGTGTCTTAGACCCCCCCCCCCCCAAAAAAAGTCTTCAGTTTCTTGTCTCCACGCCCATCGCCGCAGACCCGCTGGATCGATTGGGATTCTGCCGTACTGTGTTTTAAACAACTTTTTCACATAGGGGTATGAACGTTTGCCCGATTTGTGAGGCCTCTCTTAGCCACCATACGGCGGAATTCCAATCAATCCAGCAATTTTGGCTGCAATTGGGCATCATTTCATAGCAAAAAAACAATGAAAATTAAAAATGTTGACGTGTGGGTTAGAGGTGACGCATGCGAAGTCCAACAGGCCTGTGATTTCTCAGGATTTTTCCTGATTTCAGCATTTTTTTTACAAATCTCCCTTTGCCTCAAATATTTCTTGAAAGAAAATAGCCAACAAGGAAAGAAAGAAGTAGCCTGTATTGTGTCCAAACCTCTAGATTCTTGTTTGTGGGGATGTGGAGAGTCTGTAAATCCTCCAAAATTAAACATCCAGGAGGTTCAGGGGGCTTTGTCCTCTAGACCAAAGGGAGACCAAAGCCCGCTACCCATTTTTCAGGATTTTTACTTTTGTCAAATCACACCCCTGGTCCAGAAACCGGAGACGTTTTGTTTTTTGGCCTAATGTTTGCATATTACCCCTGGTCATTGGGCCAATATCATTTCTGTAATCTTTCTCAGCTCCCTGGTGAGTATGCAGCCCAAGTAACCGTAGTGCTTCAACCTCTACCCTCACAGGTACCCATTTATGCCACTGGTATAGAGATGTATTGACAGTATCTCGCTCAAAGACACAAGAACCACGATCACAGCGAGGAAATCGAACCCACATTCTGCCATCACAACCCAACTCCAATGTACTAAACCATTTACAAAAACAAACCCCCTTTCCAAAAAAACCCCCAAAAAACTGAGCACAATTTCATAGAGCTGCTAAGCAGAAAAAATTGCTTACCAGAAAAATTTACTTAGCAGATTTTATTGGTTACCAGTAAAACTTTAATAAAGAATATGTGCATTTTGGCTGATAGTCTGTTTCATATTGCTTAGCAAAAATATTTGCTTAGCAAAATTCTCTGCTTAGCAGCTCTATGAAATTGGCCCCCCTGGTTACCATTTTCTTGATGGCCATGTCCACGAGATCCTTGATCCCCTCGTCTGGGTCTTCCTCCGTCTGTAGCTTGGCCATGCTGTTCTTGAGAAGATTAAAGACTTCCTCCCTTGTGATGAAGCCGTCATCATTTAAGTCGTAAACCTTGAAGCAAACTATGGAAGGTAAAAATATGACATCATTTAGGAAGGAGGGCCAAAAATCATGGTACAGCCAAGCCTTTGAGAAGCCCAGCCTGGCCTGGGCTACCTGGCCTCTTTTGTAAATCCCAATCCCGTAACAATACAGTACCTGCCAATCAACATAACCTGGGCATCTGGAGGGCCTAGCCCAGCCAAGGAGAGCTCATTATAATGGCTGCAGTTGTGAACAAAAGACAGCTGAGGTGTCAGTCAAGTCAAGTTAACAATAAGAGCTATTTGAGATCTATTCATTCGTAAAGGGTCTTTTGTGCTCAGCTAGGGGATTATATAGGGTTATATGACTGGGTAAAGACCAGGCCTAGCTGGGCTTCTCAAAGGCTTTGCTGTACCAAGACTTTGTCCCTCCACCCTTAGCAGTGTTTTAGCCAGGATTTGGTAAAGTGGGAGTGCAAAAAAAAAAAGTGGGAGTGCAACTTATTGGAGTTCAAAATTTGTGTGCGAAGCACACAACTTCAGCGCGAAGCACACAACTTGAGCACGGAGCACGAAGTCCCTCACGGCCGGGGTCCAGGGCGTGCTTTAAGGACCCTGGAAGCTCTGGCTATTTTAGATGCTCTCTGGTGGTCTCTAATGCATTTCTGATACCTGTTTTTCAGGTAAAAATTAGCTAATTTGGTTAGATTGTTTCCTTTTTTAAACCAAAAATAATAAGTTTAGCAGAAAATACAGAATGTGCAATAGTCCACTAATTTTGCATAGTGATAGCCATTAGTAATTAAAGTTTTTAAGAAAGTTTGTTAACACAATATATTTGGAAATGCGTATGCCACGAAACTAGTATTTATACCAGCAAGTGTTTATTATATATAAAAAAAGGGTTACATTTTTAAAATGAAATTATGTTTCGATGTATTTTATTTTAATATAAAATGTAATTTAATGTCAGTTAATAGTATTAAACCACAGCTATGTCAATTAGTTATGTAAATGAGAATATGACACAAATGTTTTCTTTGACAAATCACTACAATTTTTAATTATATTTTAAAAAATTAAATTAAAAAAATGTACGTGCATATGAATGAACCTTTGTATTTTTTCTTAATTTCTTCAATTTGCCATTTTGTTTGAAGTACATCTTGTTTTTTGAGGTGTTATGTGACTAGATCAAGTTTACTATTTTTTGCTGCAGGCGCATAATGTATACGTATGTATAAGCCCTCTGCGCTATTTATAGTGCCCCACAACATCTGGCCACACGTGCACACACGTCGTAGTCGTACACACACACAAACATAAACAGTCCGACCATGCAATGTACATGCACCACGAGTCGACGAACGATGTGGTATGCACATTGACATGCTTTTGACATGTGAGATCGGTCTTCAATGCTTATGATTTCAGATTTGCCAGTGGATTTATGTATGATATTATGAGGTGTTGTTCTTTAACAAGGTAATTTTCTGATCAGTTGATTTCGGCAGAATGACGGCGAAATTCTGATGCCAATTCCGATCAAGTTCATGAATCTCTCAGTCTCAGTCTCATCAGCATGAAATGGCATTGTTAAACAAAATAGTATGGACGTTGAGCAACACAAAATTTGGGTAGGCCTACTACTGCATTGTACCCCAAAGTATTTTGATTGTACATGTTGTAAGTTAAACGTGACAATTTTGCTGTTACCTTTGTGAAGAAGTTTGTTATTTTTCCCCTTTTGGCCGACATGATGTAACTGACGTTCTCTGAATAGACTAAATCAAGTCTATGAAATACGGACTGGTTCCCCGTTTCGGTTGTGCACATGTAAATACAGAGTTGATTTTATACCAACACGTGTACCAGACTAAAGTCGGACCACAAGCGTGACAAGTCAATCGGAGACTCCGCTGTGCGTGCACGATCGCGATCGAACTGAGGTGAAAAACTGGTGAAATTAAATTTATCTGCGTTACGTCTTTTATGTTTTAAATTGTCTACAAGAAAAAGAAAACTTCAAAGTTAACAAAAATTGTTTTCATAAAATAAAATCACAAATTGACATGAAATTCCCTTTTACTGAAATAGATTTTCTAAAATATTTTAGCACGGCTTCGATTTAAAAATACAAGCCGTGCTTGAAAATATTGCCCGTGTTTTTTTAAAACTGGCCGTGCTAACACGGCCTGCACGGCTCGCTGGCTAAAACACTGACCCTTAGCATATTCCACAAGATAAATGAGATATGACCAGATTTTTTTGACAGTACATCAATGCTATTTGGTAATGTTCGGTTGTTCAAAGCAGTAAGCACTTATACAAACTTGATGATAATTTTATTTGTTAAATGACAAAAGGTCTTATAAGATTAATTAAGTGTAATTACCTAAATAAGTACAAGATAATGGGTCTTGACTGCTAAATATAAATTGTGAGTACTCCATTGTTAAATAACATAAATCCAAATAATTAAGTTTGAATTTTAAGTTTTGGGAGAAGTTTATGCTTTCAAACATAATGGAATTGCACATAATTTATAGGCCTTTCTGCTCACACATTGCACGTATAGGTCTTATAAGTCCTTTCTGTTCTGTCCCGACAAATTTCAACCCTCTAGTTTTCAAGAAATATACTACTCAAAACAATTTAGGGAACACCAGATTTTTAACATCAAATAGGTTTGAAATGTTCCATGAACCGGGATTTTCATTAATTTGCAACCCCCTCTCTCTTTCAGTAGTCATGTCATGAAATGTGTAATCACTACATGCATCCTTTATCATCTGTTTCATTGTGCACTTGTTTCTCATCAATTCTGTGAAACATTGTGTTTATCTGAAATAAATGATCTTGCTTTAACTGAGATTATTCCGGTGTTCCCTAAATTGTTTTGAGTAGTATATATCAAACTAACATATGAATGTTTCTTCACAATATTTGCTCACGTTTTTTTAAAAGTCAAACTGTTTTTCCTGTATTTCTAGTCTGCAAACAAAACTTTCTGTAAATTAGACAACAATTTTTTTTCTCTAAGATGAAAACATTTCAGACGGAATAATTCCTCAGGATGATTGATACTTGTACTAGCTTTACACAAGCTTTTAGGCCCCCCTCCCCCCAAAATAAAAGAGTCTTGGTGCGGTGATGCAATTTTCTTTTCTTTTTTTTGGGGGGGGAGGGGGTATTGGAATTAGACCCATTTTTCCCAAACACAAAGTATGGTGGCTAAAAGAGGCCACTCATATCCCTATGTGAAAAAGTTGTTTAAAACGTTTAGCAAAATAAAATTGCTTCTAGTTCAAAGTTGATGATGGTATCAAATGCCGCTTGAAATATATTGGACACAGTGGTGGGAGGGGGGTAGTACCACAGTGCTAGCCAGAGGGGTGTCTGGATGTCTTTTGGACACCCTGTTTCAATTTTGGACACCCTATTTCATCTGTCATTTACATGTAAAAGTATTGTAAGTGAACAATATAGATATCCAGTTTTGAAATTTCCAGCAAATTTGGACACCGTATTTCTAAATGCTGGCTGACACAATCAAAGTGCAAAGTGTTTGACCTGTACAATATCTCACTTACACTGCTTCTTTTCTTCGTAAGTTCCGAGTAGAAACGTTGACAAGCCCTGGAGCCACTCAGACTGACTAACATAGTTATCACTATCTGTGTCAAAAACCCTCACAACTGAAATGAGAAGGGAAAAAAATGGAGTTGAACACTGTGAACAAAATGCAGATGATGTTCAAAGACATTGACCTTTCAATTTTAGATTCCCTCTCTCCCCCAACCCTCAAAAAAAAAAAATAATTCACCGTTTTTTGAGGTGCCATGGCCGAGCGGTTTAGTGCATCGGATTTGTGTTCTGATGGCCGAGTCGTCAGAATGTGGGTTCAAATCCTGGCCATGACCGTGGTGTTTGTGTCCCTGAGCAAGACACTTAACTATAATTGCTTCTCTTCACCCAGGAGTATAAATGGGGACCTTTTGAGAGCAGAGATGGTAATTGTGTTTGATTAAGCTCGTTGCGCTACACATTTGGCAACATGGGCTGATATAACTGGCCCGATGACAGAGGTAACAATGTTCATGCGCCATGAGCATCAAATTTGGCAGATACTGGTGTAATATAAGTGTCCATTATTATTATTATTATTATTATTATTATTTTGGACTCCCCAACCCCAAACCCCTACAGAAAAGAAAAATGTAAGAGTTTCTTAACATGCATGCTATATCAGGCTGGGACGCTTATTTTACATGTAGGTAACCTGCCCAGTAAGCTCAATTGGAATAGCCGTGGTGTATTAAGCAATGCTGACCTCAGTCAGTACTTGGCTTGGAAACCACTCAGGCTGGCTAGGGTACCGTCGTAAGTGTTTAGCTGACTGAGCTGTATGCACACACGAGTCTCGTGTCAGGAAGGCACATGGTGTAATATTTACAGTCAGTGGCCACGTACTTCAGACATGGCATGTTAAGCCAAAGGTCCCGTGTACAGTATACGTGAAAGAACGCAGAACACTTATCGTGACAGAGTGAAGGTTTACACTGTTATTTGTGGTTCACTTATATCGGTCTCTAAGAGTTCAAAGCTGGGAAAATCTGTGGGAAATCAGTGATAATCACTGATCGGGCCACCCAGGATAAATAAATAAATAATACAAGACAACTGGTGTAGTTACCAAAACAAATAAATGACAAATCAAAGTGCATTGGGGTGCATGGAGTGCCATGGCCGAGCGGTCTAGCGCATCAGACTTATGTTGAGTCATCAGAATGTGGGTTTGACTCCTGGCCGCGACCGTGGTACTTGTGTCCTTGAGCAAGACACTTCACTGTACAGTGCTCCTCTTCACCCAGGAGTATAAATGGGTACCTGTGAGGGTAGAGGTTGATATTGTGGTTGAAAAAGCTTCCGATGCGCTACGGTAGCTCAGGGCTGTATACTCCCCAGGGAGCTGAGAAAGTTTAAGGATTGATATTGGCCCAATGACCAGGGATAATAATGTAAAAGCGCCTTGTATCCTTTGGCAATTTGGCGCTTTATAAATCCAGTTATTATTATTATTTTTATTATTATTATTATTACTTCGATCCAGAATGATGTCGTCAGTCACTCCAAACTTGATGTGTAGCTGCTCTCGGACCTGAGTACGTTCCAGTTTGTCAGGTCTCGCTGGGTTGGCCTTCCCTAGACTCCTGAACATGTTGATCAGGCATTCTGTCTCCTCCTTGCTAACTGTTTCGTCAATAAAAGGAAATAATGGTAAAATAATCATTAGGAATTTACTGATGAAATCTATTTTGAAGAACGAGGCAAGTGTCGTGTGTCGTCATTGAGAACAACTCTCTGAATTTTCTTTAGTTTATATTGATCCTCAATTACCAAAGTGCGCTCAATTAACTATTATTGGAAAGAATGTCGTATCCGACATTTGGAATTTTTTTGCAACCACTAACCAGTTAAAAAAATGATTCTATCGATTTTTGGGGGTACAGAAAGTGAAAACTATCTTGAAAATCCACTTTTATGATGGTTTTCGGACTTTATTTCCTTTTAAAAAAATCCTCCCCTTCAGAAAATAGAAGGATCCTATTATAGTTGCCACTGCGCATGTACAATGACCATGTTGGTCACTAATGGGGGAGTTGACAAGAACAGACTGACATGACTGGGGAAGTCATCGTATACCAAAAATGCCTTATCTTTCAAGAAATAAATATCCTGGAATAATTTAAAGTATATGGCCATCATCATCCATATGTTCTTCACCATACCATGTAGGTAAGACTACATTATTGGGGTAGAGTGTCGTATCCAACCGCCACTTTTTTCATTCAATATAACCAATAATGTAATCTTACCTACCTAGTAAAGTAAGGTGGAGAACATATGGATGATGATGGACATATACTTCAAATTATTCCAGAATATTTATTTCATGAAAAATGAGGCATTTTTGGTATACGATGACTTCCTCAGTCATGTCAGTCTGATCTTATCAACTCCCCCATTAGTGACCAACATGGTCATTGCAGTGGCAACTATAATAGGATCCTTCTATTTTCTGAAGGGGAGGATTTTTTTTAAAGGAAATAAAGTCCAAAAACCATCATAAAAGTGGATTTTAAAGATAGTTTTTGCTTTCTGTACCCCAAAAATTTATAGAATCATTTTTTAACTAACTGTACGTTAGGCCTAACACATTAGTTAATGTTAGTGGTTGCAAAAAAATTCCCCAAAACCCCTTAAAAAGTGGCAGTTGGATACAACATTCTTTCCAAAGTGGCAGTTTGGTTGGAAAGAATGTCGTATCCGGCCGCCACTTTTTAAGGGCTTTTTTGGATTTTTTTTGCAACCACTAACCAGTTAAAAAATAATTCTATCAATTTTTGGTGGTACAGAAAGCGAAAACTATCTTTAAAATCCACTTTTATGATGGTTTTCGGACTTGATTTCCCTTCTAAAAAAATCCTCCCCTTCAGAAAATAGAAGGATCCTATTATAGTTGCCACTACGCATGTACAATGACTGTGTTGGTCACTAATTGTGGAGTTGACAAGATCAGACTGACATGACTGAGGAAGTCATCGTATACCAAAAATGCCTGATTTTTCATGAAATAAATATCCTGGAAAAGTGGAATAATTTGAAGTATATGTCCATCATCATCCATATGTTCTCCACCTTACTACTAGGTAGGCCTAGGTAAGATTACATTATTGGTTATATTTAATGAAAAATAGTGGCGGCCAGATACGACATTCTACCCGTTTGGTTCAACGATCTACCCCAAAAAAATGTGTCTGAAAATGAGAGGCCTGAATTCTGGACTACCGCCACTCGTGCAAAAAGATCTAATGTTATGCATTTGTTTGGTTTTAGCAGATGACAAAATAGTCAACATGTCACAAAATTCATCATTGCTCAGTCAAAATCTCCCAAAAATGTTGTTTCCAAACTTTACTATAAATACTTTAATCTCCTTAAGATTGCCCTCTATAATCTTTGTCATAGTTTGAGAGAAATGTTACTGTTGTATTCTATTTTTATTTTTTTATTTTTTTTTTGGGGGGGGGACAATATTGCAAAAACATTTTTCATATCATAACCGGTTAAGCTACCAACTCAACTGTACAATACAGCAACCAACAACCTTGCAAATAATCCACTTTTTTAATATTTTAAAAAGGATAAATGATTATGCACATGTCTTTATTATTGCAAGACAATAATTTATACTTACAGTGCAATGCAGGCGCCATTTCAACTATTTCGTGGGGAAAGCTATTTGAAAAATATAAGAACAAGAAGTTAGACTTCGGCAAATCGGGAATTTTTGCGTCTCTCGTCGCTAGGCCTTTTTACGTGAAAATCATCTGCATATAAATCTAAGTGGTTCTCATATTTTTGACAGTAAATGCATAGAAAAAGAAAGATACTGGGTACCAGTGAAATCTAAAGAAACTGGTGCACGAGATCTGATTTCCGCCTACCTTATTCTCCGTATGTTAATATAATGCATACGGTGTGCCAGTCAACTCGTCCCCCGGTAAACTCACCCCTACAATCTCGCCCCCTTATAACCAAGAGGGGCGAGTTTGTAATAGGCAAATTTGCCAGAGGGGCGAGTTGACTGGCATGCTGCATAAAATATGTACAGTCTAGTACATGTACACTAGCACTGTACATGTGCGTGGGCGAAACATGCACGCGTGCATGTGATAAATCGCCGGGCCACTGGGAAAAAGGTTGAACGTATATCATCGACATCATGGCCGAGAATGGGGAGGAAATCACTGAAATTTTAAAGGCAAAAAGCGAGCCACAAAAACCAGCTGAAGATGGCGAAAAGTGTGGGGATGTCTCTTCAAAGAAGGAGTAAGTGTTCCGGGCATTTATGGAAGAGTACAGCGTCTCATATGAGTAACTTGGAGACAAAAATTACCGGGGCAAGTTGAAGGAAATCACTGAATGACTTGACTAATTTTTGGGGCGGCGTGGCGGTGAATATTGCATAGGAGTTAGCCAACTCGCCCCAAATTTACTTACTGGCCCAACCCGCCCCTGCCCAAAGACAATGCAACATGTCCTAGTCGTAGAATCAAAATCATATATTATGCATTTAACAGCACTGTATTTCTAAAGATCATACACAATAAAGGCTAAATTTAATGTTAGATTTATCAATCTGTCAATAGGCCTAGGCCTATCACTTTTTCAGTTTCATACAAATTACAAGTTACAACTTCAAATTCAACACAGTTAACGTTAGTCGTTAACATAATTTTATCAAACATGTTCAACAAAATATAGTCTCAAAGCAAATAATTGTGAAATATTTTCCTTTTCCTTTCTAGCATGTCTAGCACCTTTTGTTCTTTTTCACCTATCTGACTGGATGATTTTGAAGCCGACCGATGACCAGAAACCAAAGGGTTTTTTTTGGCCTTACCTTAGAGTCATCTTCAATTATTGGCCATAAGTATAATTGTTCACTTTCAAAGTGTCAATTGCCAGCATCTTTGACATGTTTTTGTATACGTCTCTCTGCGATAGCAGCATTTTCAAATTAAAATACCAAGTACCAAGTCGTGACAGAACAGGCCTAACATTGTCTTTATGGCAGTTATTTATGCTATGCACCCATCAGTGGTATTCCTTCCCCCACCCCTCCCCTCTGCCCTTGACGTGGGCGTGGGGTTTTGCGGTAATTCTATTTGATGCATGAGGATCCATTGATTAGTATGTTACTTGACATCTTTGGTATTGCTTGATTGGCTAATACTACAGTGAATTGCCACTCTCCTACCAAATTCCTCCACCCCCAACCTCCACCCCAACCTTTTCCCCCAACCTCCACCCAACCTCCTCCCCCAACCTTCACCCCCAACTTCCATCCCCAACCTCCATCCCCCAACCTCCACCCCCCAACCTCCACCCCCCAACCTCCACCCCCCAACCTCCAACCCCCAACCTCCATCCCCCAACCTCCATCCCCCAACCTCCACCCCCCAACCTCCACCCCCCAACCTCCACCCCCCAACCTCCACCCCTCCAACCCTAACCTATACATCATGTAATTTCATGAATGTGTATATTAACCCTCCTACTATATAGCTGAACTTTAGTGGCAAGTAGCTACAGTGGCCAAAACCAGTCAACTGCCTGTTTTGACTGTTGACCCAAATGTGCACACGGGGGCATTTTTGACTGGTTTTTACTGTCATTTTGACCACCTTTTATGGAGTGTCGTGGCCGAGTGGTCTAGCTTACCGGACTCAAGTTCTGGTGTTAGCAGCAGAATGTGGGTTCGAATCCCGGCCATGACACTTGTGTCCTTGAGCAAGACACTTAACCATAATTGCTTACAGGGGCAGAGGCAGTTTAACAACTGCCTTGTTCTGGACTAGTTACCCCTCCCAGTCCTATTCGCACCGTGAAGAGGCTGGTTATTAACTTGTCTTGTTTCAGTGCGAGGGGCTGGTTTCTTCAGTGTGGAGTCATTGTAACAACTCAATGACTTAGTAGCCCCCACCTTGGAGTGGCCATTGGCATTGTGTGGGGCGATTTGCATAAAAAAAATATTTAAAAAACCCTGAACAATACCAGACAATGCTTTTACCAGTCAAAAACGGTCAACTCATTTTGACCTGTAAATGTACTTACTACAGTAAGGTTTGACAGTGTTTGACTTTTAAGTGCACTAGATATACCTTGGCAAGTATATCAACATTTTGACTGATTTTGATCCTTGCCGTCATAGGAGGGTTAATGTATACATTATAATATTGAAGGCTCTTCATTCAATGATTTGCATCTTCTTTGTGTCTTCAGCTTGTCCAACCATGCAGTAAAAGCCAACAGCATGGCTAGCCAGTCCAACGGTAATGGTGATGACAATGATGGTGCGTCGACTTCCAATGCAAAGACAACGGCCCAGACAAACGTTGGAAGCGGCGCCGTTCCCAAGGACAAGAAGAAGAAGAAGAAAAAGAAAAAAGGGGAGAAGGCCGGAGAAGAGGCTTCTGAGGAGGCTAGCACTGTTGTTGCAACAAATGCGTCCGATTTAAAGGTACACAATGGTGGGCGTGACTGATGGGCGTGACTGGTGGGTGTGACTGGTGGGTGTGACTGGTGGGCGTGACCGGGCGAAATCGGTCAACTAACTGTTTTGTTTTGACTGTTGACCCAAATGTGCACACAGAGGCATTTTTACCTGAAAATGAAATTACTACACGTAAGGTTTGACAGTGTTCAATTTTTAACCCTTCTACACATGGAGGCCACTCCAATCCACTAAATTTTGTTCTTCAGCAACCTTCAGTACATACATGTACAAGCCTGCTGTCCTTTCCAAGTAATCTTACAAAATCAACTGTGTGCCACCCAAGGCCACTGTAAATGTTTGAATATATTAGTATGGCCTGCATTGTATCGATGGGAGACCACGTTACCCTGCAATCTCAGTGGTGTGACAGTACACAGAAGGGTAACCATAGGAGGCCACTGGCAACAGCTAATGGCTTGGAGTGGCTTGAATGGGTTGTTTCAAAAATTGCACTGATTTGTAGGAGGGTTAATTAATTGCATTAGATATACCTTGGCAAGTATATCAACATTTTGACTGATTTTGACCCTTGCAGTCATAGAAGGGTTAAACTAAGTAAACTTTAAGATAATAATTTGCACGGTTCCTTTCAAGATTCAAGTAATTACCAGTGATGTACATACCCTTTTTTATCTTCAGAATGCTCAGCTGTCCATGGCCAAGTTGCGCGATTTCCAGAGAGCCATGGAGATGTTCGTACACCAGGGACCAGCTAGGAGCATGGAGGACGCCAAGAAGAAAGTCTACAACTTCTGGGACACTCAACCAGTCCCCAAGTTAGGTATTCAAAGAAATCTGCCGACATCTGTTCCTTTTTTCCCCCCATTTAACACGTTGACTGCCGACGAAGAGCATACATCGTCGCATCAGTGCAACAATTGTTTTAATGTATGCAAATTTATGCACTATTACACATATGACCTTGTTGCATTTTTTAGATACGACCTTGTTGTTCTGACAGGACGAAACTGTTTTTTGTTTTTTTTGCTAGAATTACTCCTAAGACATGTTTTTCCCTTCCCATGCGGAATTTAACTTTCCTACAATGACTTATAAATGGCAGAAAAACAACCAAACTTTCACACTCACTTTTCTTGAAACACAATTTTGCACATTAATTGCTTACGACCTTTTGCCGGTCACATTTTTGTTACATCCTTCTTCCGGGCACACAACAAAATGCAATATTTGATGACTTATTTATATCTGTACTTCCCTCAGATGAACACATAGATGCCATCATCAATGAGGCAGTGGAACCGGACAAAGAGGACATCCGCAGTGAGCCGTTCTCGTTACCCCAACAGTTTGTCTGGGACACCCTGGACATCCACAACAAAGACACCGTAAGTAACAAAGAGTCAAACAAACTAATTGTAGCTAGCTTCTTTCTTTTAGGATTTCTTACTTATTCTGGGTAGCCTAATCACAGTTATCCCTCACAGCCCAGCTTTGAACTTTGAATTGGGAGAAGACGAAGAAGAAATTTCAGTTTGTGGGGTCGGACAAATTCCATATAAATATTCTCCACATTCCAGTAGGGCAAGAAAATCCAATCCATATGTTGGTTCTGGTCTGAGTGACATTCAAACCTGGGTTCTCGGGGGTGAATGGCAAGGAAAGAACCTAGCTTAGCAGATAAAATTGCTTACCAGACAAATTTGCTTAGCGGATTTCTTTGGTTACCATCCAAACCTCCAGACAAAATGTATGCATTTTGGCTGGTAGTCTGTTTTATATTGCTTAGCAAAAATATTTGCTAAGCAAAATTCTCTGCTTAGCAGCTCTATGAAATTGGTCCCTGTAATACATAAATGCTAACAAAAAGAGGTATGACAATAATGAGTATGACACTGCTTTACTCTGCACTTACAATTACCATTTTCTATTACAAGTTCCAGGGTAAGTGCACAATTTGTTCATTAACCCTAACCCCCCTAGGTATTCTGGCTAGGAACCTTCTTGAATCCTCCAAAATCCTCCAGTGCACTTTTGGAAACATGCCCTTCCTTATCTTCAAAATGCACCATGCATTTTCGTTGATCTTTCATATTCAGCACTTATGGCCTGTACTTCTTGCCAGGTAGTAATTTTGCCCCATTTGAAGAGGTGAAAGTACCCGTTTCCAACAGTGCTGAATTTTTCCAAAAAAGTGCCCCTTGGAGGATTTTGCAGGATATGGGGTGGTTAGGGTTTTCATGATTTAGTTTGCTAGTACAGAGGGGAATGTGACAAATCTGCGATCATCAAACACTCCACCGATTTGGACCATATAATTGACTGGCAGAATGCAAAGATCATAGCCCCGGAAAAGCACTGGTACAATCTGTCAGATCAGAGAGGCTATTGAGATTCATAAACATGACACTGTCCCCAGGACATCGGCTATTTCATCAGCAACATTTGGCATTCAATCCTACCATCCACCAACACCCACACCCCACTGTCAACTGATCGCCTCAGCGAGCAGGCAACTCACACACACAGCAGGCGGAAACACACACAACAAGAACAATGCCACGGTGGCAACCAATCACAACACATCACACAACAGTAGCACCAATCGAACACTTCCCATTCTACACATAATCCCAGCAAATACTACTTAAGGAGTTGCATCGGCAAACCTCTTCATTCTCCTGAAGAAGATTAGAGCAGGCTAATCGGCGTTGAGAATAACCCGTGAAGTCCCTATGGTTCTCCTGAACCATATTAACCCGTGAAGTCCCGTGGTTCTCCCTGAACCATATTTCTCATAGCGACAGTAGAGAAAACGAGGTTGCCAAATTGGTTCTCCCTTGAACCTTTCTCACTTAACGAAGGTTGAGATACGAGTTGTGCGATACGGTTCTTTTCAGAACCTGTATCTCAGCTTCACGTTAGTTGAGATAAACACATGGTGTTACCGCAAACCGAAACGATATCGATATTCCACCATGCAAAGCCTCAAAACTTATATAGTACAGCTAGTACACATGTTAGCTGATACCACACCTTCATTCCATAGGATTAAATATATCTTCATGGAAACCATTACTTGTGTTTGTTTTGGGGGATGAGTTGAGTGAAATTGGATATTGTTGAGAAAGGGTTAAATTTAAAATCTGCATAAGCACAAGCAGCAATTCCTTGCTGACCTGTGAAATATGCTTACGTTGCGCACAGAGTTAACTGCTTTAGTAAGCAGCAATTGTTCACTTATCATAAGCAGAGCCATGAAATCCTGGTATCATTCTATTGATCAATAATGACTTGTTTGTTCCCCCTGCAGTTACAAGAGTTGTACACACTTCTTAATGAAAACTATGTTGAAGATGATGACAACATGTTCCGCTTTGACTACTCTGCAGAGTTCCTGATTTGGTATGTTAACCCTCCTACCATAGCTGCACTTTAGTGGCAAGTAGCTATATAGGTCAGAATCAGCCAACTGCCTGTTTTGACTGTTGACCCAAATGTACACACAGGGGCGGTTTTGACTGGTTTTGACTGTCATTTTGACCACCCTGAACAATACCAGACAATGCTTTTACCAGTCAAAAACGATTGACTCATTTTATCCTGTAAATGTACTTACTACATTTGACAGTGTTTGACTTTTAAGTGCACTAGATATAGCTTGGCAAGTGTATCAAGATTTTGACTGATTTTGACCCTTGCAGTCACATAAGGGTTAAAATTAAATAAGCTTGTTTGTTTTAACATTACAGGGCTCTGACGCCTCCTGGCTGGTTACAAGAGTGGCACTGTGGAGTCAGAGTAGCACTTAATAACAAATTGGTTGGGTTCATCAGCGGGGTACCAGCCAACATCCAGATATACAACAAGTAAGTTTGTTTATTAACCCTAACCACCCCAAATCCTGCAAAATCCTCCAAGGGGCACTTTTTGGGAAAAATTCAGCACTGTTGGAAACTGGTACTTTCACCTCTTCAAATGGGACAAAATTACTACCTGGCAAGAAGTATAGGCCATATGTGCTGCATATGACAGATCAATGAAAATGCATGGTGCATTTTGAAGATAAGGGCATGTTTCCAAAAGTGCACCGATGGATTTTTGGAGGATTCAGGAAGGTTCCTAGCCAGAATACCTAGGGGGTTAGGGTTAATAATTTTGGACCCTCTAGCCTTGTAGCTGTTGAAATACAAATACAATGGTATGAGTAAGGTGAAATTTATTTGTTAATTTCTGCTCAGAAGTGCTATCAAATGTAGTGTGAAAACCAAGATGCAACTTTATTAGCAATTGCAAATATCATCAGTTGTATAGTTTTTTGTTATTAACCCTAACTCCCTGAGCCCACTTGCCCGCACACAACCTCAATCCTCCAATATCCTTCAGTAGTAAAGCAAGCACAATGACATGTATGCACACATGTGTTTCTAATCTGTGATACATGTACATGGCCAGGGACCCTCCCTGCATGCATGGAGCAATAAACAGTGTCCACTGACCCAAGCACTGACCTTGCAATCACTACAACAAACATGTATGTACACGTACCATGGAAAGGCAAGTATGCCTAATAACCTCAATCCTCCAAAATCCTTCACTTTAGCAAAAAGCATGTAGCATGTAACCTCAATCCTTCAAAATCCTTCACTTTAGCAAAAAGCATGTAGCATCTAACCTCAATCCTTCAAAATCCTTCACTTTAGCAAAGAGCATGTAGCATGTAACCTCAATCCTTCAAAATCATTCAGTAGTAAAGCAAGCATAATGACCACTACCATTGTATGCAGATGACATGTATGCACACATGTGTTTCTAATCTGTGATACATGTACATGACCAGGGACCCTCCCTGCATGCATGGAGCAGTAAACAGTGTCCACTGACCCAAGCACTGACCTTGCAATCACTACAACAAACTGTGCATGTACCATGGAAAGGCAAGTATGCCTAATAACCTCAAACCTCCAGAATCGTTTTTTGGACAGACCAACATTGTACAATGTAACCTCAATCCTCCATTTTCATCCAATGTCAAATAGAGCCTGATCACCTCGAATCCTCCATTATCAACCGAGCAAATAATCCCATTTGCCCTCAATCCTTCAAAATCCTTCACTGCAATTTCCTAATAACCTCAATCCTTCAAAATCCTTCAGTTATGCAAAGAGGATATTGGAAGGTTAGGGTTATTTTTTTTTTGCTTTTGCAATCCTATTTCTGGTAAAAGTTGAATTTTATGTAATTTTATCAAAATTTTTATGATTTCATTTAATATTGAACTACACTATATTGTATGCTGATTTTATCAGATTTTGTTTGTTTTCTCCCCCCCCCCCCCCAGAACACAACGGATGGTTGAGATTAACTTTCTCTGTGTCCACAAGAAGCTGCGATCAAAGCGTGTCGCTCCTGTCTTGATCCGTGAGATCACAAGGCGGGTCAATCAGCGGGGGATCTTTCAGGCTGTGTACACGGCCGGCGTGGTCCTGCCTAAGCCGCTCGCAACTTGTAGGTAAGTGTGACATCAACTCATAAGCTTATTAACACTTGTGGGACCTGAGACCATACATGACTACTTATTTTGAAAATTTGTAATGATTCTTCACAACCTTGAGTCAGAAAAACATTGAGATTTTAACTGCGGCTAACAAGGGTTTCTATACTGCTGCACCCAGCATTTGGAATGAGCTACCATCTGGTGGTATCTGTCATGCTTCTTCATTGAGTCAATTTAAAACATCTCTCAAGACTCATTTATTTTAGGCACTGTGTATTTTTAAATTGTACTTGCATCTCACTGTAAAGCGCTGTGATACCGTTTGTGTAAGAGCGCCGTATAAATGCCTTCATTGTATTGTATTGTATTGTATACAAGTCTGTTATCTTATTGTACTCCTTTTTAGAACTGATGTATAATTTTGAAACACAGGGTGCATTGGAGTAGCTTCCCTGAGGTTAACTGAGTAAGTCAAAGGGGAGAGCTCAAACTAATCAAATGAGTAATCACCCTCTTGTGGTCAACCGCAAGTGACCAGTTCACAAGCAGGTTACTTGAGACTGACTCGGGTGAGCCTCAACAATGACATCAGATCTCGACCATGGTCGACCCGGGGAAGCTACTCGAACGCACACCTAGACTGGCAATATGCACGTTGTGTGGTGACAACTTCTATGAACCAGTTAAGAATTAGTCAAAGTTTACCACTGGATGTCTCACGAAACCATTCAAACTTCAAATTGTATTTCATTTGTGTCCTCCCCCCTTGTACAGGTACTGGCATCGATCTTTGAACCCAAAGAAGCTCATAGATGTGAAGTTCTCTCATATAGGTAGAAATATGACACTACAGCGTACCATTAAGCTGTATAAACTCCCAGACGTAAGTTATAATACACAGTTCTTATAAAGCACACACATCCTAGCAACTAGATCAAGGCACTGTACATTATTACCCCTGCTCATCAGGCTCATAAATCATTCCTGAAATCATCTCAGCTCCCTGGGGAGTATACAGCTCAATTGCTGCCATTACAGCGCATATAGGGCGAATCAAACACAACAACCAACTCTGCTCTCACAGGTACCCATTTACTCCTGGGTGGAGAGAAGCAATTTATGGTAGTGTTTTGCTGAAGGACACGAGCACCATGGTCGTGGTTGGGATTCGAACTCACATTCTGACGACTCGGCCATCAAAACACAAATCTGATACACTAAACCGCTCGACCATGGCACTCCAGTTGTCATGGCACTCCAGTTGTCATGGCACTCCAGTTGTCATGGCACTCCAGTTGTCATGGCACTCCAGTTGTCAGAAATAATAATAATAATGGCAATTTGTAAAGCACACATATCCACCAAAAGGCACTCAAGGCAATAATACAAAGCCAAACTATAGAATTAAACCACCTAGTTAAATAACCATACGGGATAAACAAATACAGGGAATACATGAAATACTATGACAAAAATTAGGCCCCCCAAAAAAAGTGTCCAGTTTCTGGTCATCAGTTGGCATTTTTTTATTTTTTATTTATTTTTTTTTTTTTTCTCCCCGGCCATCTTTTTTTTTGTGGGGGAACTAAACAGGGAACAGGGAAATATGTGATACATTGTATACGCAAGGATAAAATTTCCTATATGCAAAGTATGGTAGCTAAGAGAGGCCTCATAAATCGGGCAAACGTTCATACCCCTATGTGAAAAAGTCGTTTAAAGCACAGCATGGCAGAATAGCAATCGATCCAGCAATTTTGGCTGCAATTGGACATCGTTTCATAGCAACAAAAAAGAAAACTAAAAATGCCGACCGTTGGGTCTGAGGCAACACGCGCGGAGACCAGAAACCAGAAACTTTAGTTTTTTGGCCTAAGAAGATGTTATTTGAAAAACAAATCTACTAGTAAGCAGGAGGTCGTGGGTTCGAATCCCGCCCGAGTCGCCTGTGTAGTTTTTTCACAGACACTCGGAAAGCACTGAGTATACAGCGCTATACACACGTCGGTGTAGGGCAAAATTAAATCAATTGTTTATCTCCCGATGCAAGAATTTCACCAACCTAAATCTCTTTATAGTTGAAGTTTTTAGGCTAAGCGTGTTTCATTGGACAAAATCTACATGAATTCTAGTTGCACTGGACTTTGTTTTCCTTTATAAAATTTTAATGTTGCAAAGGAAAAAAAATCTGGAAATTGCTGGTCAAATACAGGCAATAGATCTTTATCATGCTGCGGCCATCTTTGTCACGTTCCCTGTATAATCAAGTAACATTATAGGGCTAACTCTCAATGCATGAAAAGGGACCAGACTATTTGTGACCCGCTCTGTGAAAATGAGTCACAAGTCGCAAATTTGAAAAATTGAGATTTCTATGTGGCTTTACTATTTTGACGTCAATTTCAATCAATAAAATATTAAAACAAATGATTTTTTGTGAGTAGGTTGTTTCATTTCTGTCATTTGTTTTCCTTTCGAATGCTTGTTTTCCTAAGAATTCAATTAATGCAAATTATTGAATATTAAAAGTGGCATATCTCCATAATGCAATACGTCAAACACCTCTAACATATACCAAATTAAAGCTGATGATGTACTCTTTCCAGCCACATAGAAATCTCAATTTTTCAAATTTGTGACTTGTGACTCATTTTCACAGAGCGGGTCACATTTTCCCATCCAGCCTCAGTTTGATAACGTGGATTTGTATTGAAGAAAAACAAGATTGCTGTGCCGTGATAACGGTCTATACATCTGAGATTTCTTTTCATTTTTCTGTATAGCTCCTTGATCTAGTTGCTCGGATATGTGTGTTAACAACCTCACCACTTTTTTCCCCTCCTAACAGAAACCAAAGCTTAACATGCGTCCATTGACAGCTAACGACATACCCCACTGCTGTAATCTCCTCAGAAACTACCAGCAAAAGTTCTCCATGGCGCCGATCTTCAACGAGGTGAGAAACCAAAGTCGGCAAGATGTCATTTTGCCTAAATAAGGCTTAAGAAAAACCGCTGAACCAAAAACAAAACAAACATTTTTTAAATAGAATTTCTTTTTTTATTAAACAATCATTGCGGGAAGTTTATTGATGCTTTTTGATTGAAAATGTATACACATTGTTCCATTTGCCGACTATATCTAACCGACCATGAATATTTTGGTTCAACGGTTAGCAAACTAACCGGTTACTCCCAGCACGATTCTGGAGATAAAGTACTTTTTGTTTAGCTTACGTTTGTAACAACTGTGATGCCTTGTTATCTTACAGGAAGAATTCCACCACTGGTTCACTCCTCAAGAGGGAATCATCAGCACGTATGTCTTGGAGGTGAGTCATGATTTGATCGTATCAACATTTTAATCGTAGCAATGCCCAAGTCCAAGAGTCTTTGGACCATTTTGGCTGGACCAGGGGACAATATCATAACATTTTATATATTTAGATATTTTTTGATTAACCCTAAACCTTGTAGTCAGATAATTTCCGAGGTATTTTTTGATTAACCCTGAACCTTCCAGACAGATTCTTCCTGAATCCGCCGAAATCAATCAGCATTCACTTAAGTCACTCAGTTGTTGCACTTTGATGGAATCGGTACAATGGCCAATGCAAAGTATTTTCGTTTTTAACGGAACCTTAATAATCATGAGAGACGTGGTTTAAAGGGACAGTATCGTCATGATCAGAGCAGACTTTCAACTGGGCATGGAACCAGCGTCCTAGTTTAAGATGAACACAGTGACTAACAATTACTGGCCAGGGTTCGTACGGGTCATGGAAAACCTGGAAAGTCAGGGAATTTTGCTTTTGCATTTTCCAGGCCTTGAAAGTCATGGAAAAGGATAAACTTATTTAAAAGTCATGGAAAGTCATGGAATTTTAAGACTTATTAAAACCAGTTCGCGTCGGAGGCCGTGTACACACGCAATTTTTTTCATGGATCGAGGAGCGCCTAAACACGCCATAGGAAACTCGAATATTTGTATGCATGCCCGGTTGACGTGATAATGAGCCACGTGCGTAAAGTGACGCGTGCACAGAAGACGGATCCACACGCTGTGGAAGCTTCAATTGTCCTTTCAGGCGATGTGAAAACACGCCATTTTGGCAGTGCTAGTGCTTTGTTGACGCAGGTTATTGTGCAACACTTGTTCGGCACAAGAGCGGGCCGTGTAAACGCGTCGCTTCACATGGGTGGTTGTGTGGGGAACTCGTAACCTGTTCCACACTTTTGTATTTGTCTCCATTGAAATCTGTAAGCTGCAGTATACTAAGATTTATAGACCAATTACCGTGCACCATTGTCAATGCAGTGAACGATTTCCCCTGTATCGCATCGCAAAATGCGATGTAATTTTGGCAATCTGCGATGGAATTTTCAAACAATGCATCGAGATTTCATATGCAAATTTCGACAGATTTATAAACATTTTGAAATCATATTCACAAACCTTTCCGAAATAACGCTTACATGTATATTTCCGACCAAAAATATCGAGCTATCCGTCCGACTGGGTTTGTTTCCGTGTGTCCAGGGTACGTCCGAGCGGCTGTGACGTGTTCAACGATGGCTTCACGCCGACGTACGGCCAGTGTTAATGCAACAGTAAACACAACAACTTTATTTTCCAGCAATCCGAAAAGGTTTTTCCCCATATGCCTAAATTTCTATGTGCATGCATTATTTTTCTGTTGATTAATTAACTACGAGCGAAAATTCCGAAATGGAAAACACGCAACAACCGCTTATTTTTTTTTAAAAGTTTGACGCGTGTTTATTTTCTTCTTCCTGAGTTTGGGGGTTGGAACATTGAGCAATCGAGCCACCCCTATACACAATGCTACGTGTTCAGTTCACGTGCGCTTTAAATTTCATACGATCACTATGGCAGTGTTCAACAAACTCGAAAGCTATTACTAACTTCGCTTTTATAATAACAGTTTTGAAAATTAACAAAATGAGCATTCATTTATATAATTATGTAGTGGTGAGATTTAGAATCATTTCGCACACAACATGATCAAGCGCTTTCAACCACTCATTTTCCTGACGAATTTTAATAATCAAAATCAAGCTTGATCATACCACAAAATACGCAACACTGGGGCTGTAAATTCACTTTGAAAAGCACCCAACATGTTCGCAGATTGTCGGTAATTTGTTTTCGTGATATTGCCTCTGTTTTAGCGATCGATAATAATGTAAACAAAAAGGAAATGGACGGAGGACTAACTTTCATGAATGATTGCAATTTGGCGGAAATAACGTTACACGTGAGTTTTTAACCACCTGTGGCTATCGGACACTAAAAATTATTATTTCTGGTAAAATTTGGACATTCATGTATAGAACCAAACGACAGTAAAGCTCTTAAAAACACCTTTACCTATGCACACTACATACTGTAATTTTAAGCATTTTTAAATTTTCATACAAAATTCACAGATTGCTATACAAAAATTATTTTGCAATGCAATTCAGTTTTGCATCACAGTTTTGCTATGCAAAATTTTTGAGCAAAATCGCTCCCCTGATTGTTACATTCGTACCATGCCACTCGGATAATGGGAAGGAATCCTTCCTCCATGCTCGGTTGACATGTAAATACAACGGCGAAGAATTCTTTCGAGTGCTCGGTAGACTTCTAAAGACGCAACACCAAAATCGCCCTCCTGGCTATAATTCCCACGGGAAACTGCACGAATTTATCTGCTAATAAGCTAAATGGGGTGTCTCGCTTAGTTTCATTGACGTAACCAAAAAAATTCACGCTTAAAAAAACGTGTTTGTGTGTGAAAAAGAAACCGTTACAGGGGCCCAGAAAAACTTTTTATTCCCGACGCAAAACTGGTTTTAAAAGAAAAGAAACAAGACAACCGGCAAACCAAAAGGACATACACTTTCTGGGTCACAAGTTCACATCAAAGAAATGTCTGCCGACTTTTGAAATGTTGAATGTATCAATTTGGGATTAGAACCAAGACAAGAGTTGTGGCTATTGTTCACTTGACAATGACTGGCCAGGTTGTGGTTTTACACCCCTGACCAAGAGACAATAACCTCTGGGACCCTGTTCTTGGCATGGTTTTAAACTATTATAAACTAAACACGCGTGCGGGTCCCACTCTGCCTGGCACGCGGGTACCCCGCTCATCTGGTTTTTGCCTAAGCAGTGGTGGTAGCGGAACCAGCGTCGCTTAACGCTGAATGCTTATAAATAGATCGCGGCAGGCCGCGATAATTACAAATGCGGCATCAAACACATTCTCTTGAAAAGAAACAAAGTTGCCGGCCAATTAAAATGTATCAATAAAGCTTTCTACAAGATGAAATAAATCCTCAGTGGCAACAAATTATTGTTGTTCACAATTAGTTCTCGAACTGAACAAAGGAAATTATTATTATTTTTTTTCACCGTGGAATAAATTATAGCGTATCGATAGCTATCGGCCGACGATTTAGCAATGCGCATCGGGTATTTTTTTTTTTATAGCGATCCGGGCATGCCTGGCTAGAACACTGGTGTTATGCGAATCTACTTAGATTCGCGTTGTTAATGTTGAGCGTGAATCTTCGCGTGAATCGAAAAGTCATGGAAAAGTCATGGAATACTTGTTGTAAAGGTCATGGAAAGTCATGGAATTATCCAAGTAAAAAAGTGTACGAACCCTGCTGGCTCATTTATGCAGCACCAACGGTAATATGACATAATGGCGGATATTATTTTCAGTCACTAAGTTAATCTAAAACTAGCACTCCGATTCCATGCCCTGTTGATCATGACGATACTGCCCCTTTAACAGTAAATATGTACTGAAATTAATTTAAGGTTTGATCATAATTAATTTGGCACTTTTACTCTTAAACCAAGCTAACTAACAATTACATTAAGTAAGGCTAATTGCGGTGACACCATGTGAAATTCTCTATTGAGTAGTAATTAGTTCTGAAAAGAACTGGAGGTTACAACTCGACGTTTCGATCAGTATGCTCTGATCGTCCTCTGCTCAATAGAGAATTTCATAATGTGTCACCGCAATTAGTCTGACTTATCCTCTTCACCATGCAAAGCTACAAGTTTTACCTAACAATTACATTGTAAAACATCTCATTTCAAAGTATATATTTAATTTCGAAATTGCTGGTGATACACCTTGACAACAGTATCTCACAATTTCAGTGTTATCCATTTCTTGTTTGCAGACCGACGGCAAAGTGACGGATTTCATTAGTTATTACACACTGCCTTCGTCCATTATGCACCACCCTGTTCATAAAAAGCTAAAGGCAGCATATGCGTTCTACAATGTCAGCACCAAGACGGATATAGTGGATCTTATGCATACAGCCCTGACCATGGCCAAGCAGGTAAATGTAACCACTTGGATTAGGCCCACAAAAAGTCTCCGGTTTCTAGTCTCCGCGCGTGTCAGCTCAGACCGCGGCAGGGGAACCGCGGCAGGGGAACCGCGGCAGGGGAACAGCGGCAGGGGAACCGCGGCAGGGGAAATGCGGCAGGGGAACCGCGGCAGGTCCTCTCAGATTCAGAAAGATAAACGTTTCTAGATTGTTAAAAACATCTCCAAGTTAGGACGTAGCTCTGTTGATCTGATCCACCCTTTTCCGAAGCCAGTTTCTGTGTTTATATTCCAGGATGGTTTTGATGTGTTCAACGCCCTGGACCTGATGGAGAACAAGTCATTCCTGGAGAAGCTCAAGTTTGGCATCGGTGACGGCAACCTGCAATATTACCTGTACAACTGGCGCTGTAAAAGCATGGAACCACATCAGGTAAGAATAGACTGTCTGCAGAGCTCAGCCACAGAATATCCTCATTTTTCACAGGGATTTCCATGGTTTTCTTACTCGCTGAGAATTTTCAACGGGGAGCTTGCATTCGCCGCCATGTTTGAGGTCAAACAATACCAACACACTTATGTGTGAGCCAATGAATGACTCTTTTTCACCTCAGCGAGGGCGCCCTTCGGACCTGTAACATGATATGCAACCTTGCTTTTAGTTCTGAAGATCTGACATAACACTTTTAAGCTTGTGAATTACGCCAGATCGCAACTGTGAGTCCGCCATGTTTGTTTTCCCAGAGATTCAATTTTGACCTTGGTTGGTAGCTAGCATGTGCCTCGAAGCGTGACGTCAGATCTTCAGCACAACGTATCCAATGAAATCTCTTGAATGGTGCGCCAGGAGCCCGTCTTTATTCTTGAGGATCAAGACGGAAGCAGTCTACCTCTCTTTAACCCTAACCCCCTAGGTATTCTGGCTAGGAACCTTCCTGAATCCTCCAAAATCTATCAGTGCACTTTTGGAAACATGCCCTTATCTTCAAAATACACCATGCATTTTCGTTGATCTTTCATATTCAGCACTTATGGCCTGTACTTCATGCCAGGTAGTAATTTTGTCCCATTTGAAGAGGGGAAAGTACCAGTTTCCAACAGTGCTGAATTTTTCCCAAGAAGTGCCCCTTGGAGGATTTTGCAGGATTTGGGGTGGTTAGGGTTAAGACTTTTGTGAGTTAGTTATTACACAAAGATTCTTTCTCATCATAATGGCCTCCCCTCCACAGATTAGCCTGGTGCTGCAGTAAAAATCACCTGTCGGGGGCTCGGAGTCAAACCAAAGAGATCAGCCAGAGAGCTTGTGAGAAACTCCTACTCAAGACGACGGAGTTCTGAGCATTGGTCAGTCGTGACGGCTGACCACTCTTGGCCAGACGTGTCTCCGGTCTGGAGATGCTCCCACCGTATAGGATTGACCCCCTTTGTCCCTTCTTACCCTTTCGGAATCTTCATAAACGAGAGTACAGGATCCACCCGCGTCGTCCCGAAGGAGTTTTTGATAGAGTTGCAGGTATGCAGGGGATTGGGCGATGCCACTAGATTTCATGTCAGATGGCAGTGAAATGAGGGTTAGCACGGGCCATTATCACATTGTGGCCATCTTGATTCTTTCCCAGTGCACAAAACCTATGGGAATGAAACAGAGGCTCGGGTCCAAACTGGGCTGGTGCCCTGCACACTGAACTGATTTCAGTGTGATGCGTTGGTGGTGGAGAGTCGGGGAACAAGGGCATTATGGCGACAGTGTGATAAGGGTCTATATGAGGGTTACCTCAGACTGTATGCTTAGTGCTTGAGAAGGCAATGTTAGATACTACATTGCTTTTATTTATTTGGGTATTTAGCCGGTTTTCTGCCGTTAAGCCAGTCCAGTTCACAATTTTTCTGACACTTAAATATCGCACTAGTGCAACAAATCTTTGCAGATTTTTGCTCAGTGCAACAAGGTCGTACCTTTTTACAGAGTTCCAGGATGAACACGCAAAACCAATGGAAGAAGATACAACGTTGTTGCACTCAATTGTTTTAATGTATGCAAATTTATGCACTATTGCACATACGACCTTGTTGCATTTTTTTAGATACGACCTTGTTCTGACAGGACGATATATGCCTGGCTGTCGTCTTCAGTGAATTTTTTTTTTTTAATACCATTTAAAAAATTAACCGTCACATTGCATTTTTGTGTGGATGGCACAGGTTGTCGGTCAACAAACAAAACATGCATAATAGAACGCACATGTGTTCCTTTGTTCGTCTTAGATTGGGCCCATGGGGGGTGGTCATGTGATGTCGTTGTGTCCCCGGTAAAAGGACATATTAAGTGCACACTTGACCTAATCTGTTTTACGCCCTTCTTCCGGGCACACAGCAATGTGTAATAGGCGTTCTGATTGGCCTTCGTTTATGGTGATGTGCAGTCACCCCAAACTGGTGTTTTTGAAACTGTTTACCTGGGCGTTTGTCCAAAAAAAACATGGGACAAATGAGGCCCTCTCCCTCTCCCTCTTCCCTTGTAGTCGAGTGCCAAGTATATGTTACAAAAGTACAGTCAAACCTGTCGTCAGAGAGGCATAAATCGGTCAGTGTGCTCTGTTTCCTCCTAAAGACGGTCAGAAAAAAAACAGACCGAAATGTTGAGTTACCCACGGGTTCTACTCAGAACTGCACAACTCAAGAGAGATTATTACATGGTGTTACCGCAAACCTATTCTGTTTTCACGTTCCACCATGCAAACCTTCATGTCTTATTTAACCCTCCTACTTTTAGCTGAACTTTAGTGGCAAGTAGCTATAGCGGTCAAAATCAGTCAACTGCCTGTTTTGACTGTTGACCCCAATGTGCACACAGGGACATTTTTGACTGGTTTTTACTGTCATTTTGGCCACCCTGAACAATACCAGACGATGATTTTACCAGTCAAAAAACGGTCGACTCATTTTGACCTGTAAATGTACTTAGTACACATAAGGTTTGACGGTGTTTGACTTTGAAGTGCACTAGATATACCTTGGCAAGTATATCAACATTTTGACTGATTTTGACCCTTACAGTCATAGGAGGGTTTATTGGCATTGTAATCTCTTTGAACCTCGGGACATCAATCACCCATATTGAAAACTTGGGATATTTATAATGTAATATTGTCTCTGTCCAAGGAGAGAAACAGGCATCTACCCAACATAGTGTAAACCTTATCATTGAACACAATTGTCATACGTTTAAATGCATTACAGGTTTGACTGTACTTTCTAGCCTGAGGTTAAACCTCGTTAAAATATATATTTTTTTGTACAAACAAATATGGTCAGACTGTGTCAGTGTAGCCCACCCTTAGTAATTATTTCCTGTTGCTTGTTAGTACAAATATAAGTCATGGACGAAAGTCAAATTATTGTGAAACCCGTAATGATGTGGCCAGACAGGTCAGGTTCCTAGAAGACAGACAAGGCAAAGTTCATTGGCAAAGAATGCTGTTTGAAGGTACCGGCCTATAGACCCTTCTGTGTCCATGTTTAGTTCCCTGACCAGCAGTCCAAACTCACCATGGAGAAATCACATCTTGTATGTTGCACCAGTCTAACTGAAAGTCAAGATGGCCGTTGGTTAGTGTCCATTCAGTCTGATGGTGCCTCGCTGTGGGCTGCATAGGTTTATATAGTAGTCAATCCAAGGTGGACTTGCTGTGATTTTTATAGTGAAAGTCTCAGAGCTGTGCATGAAGGGAGATTTGTCCATTGATTTGCAGTAGCCATTTTTAGGTCAAATTTCAACAGGTAGTGCTACAGTTGCTTGGCTGTCGCCCATGCCAAATACATTGTACATAATGAACAACGCTTTGTATGGACTGGATTAAGCTTGTGCGATAACACGATAATATCGAATATCACGATACCTTTTTTATTCGATTACAATATCGAGAACCTTTTTAAGTTATCGAGATATCGGCAAATCACGATTAAAAAATATATCGCGAGTAAACAAAAAATCGCCATTGTGAGTCACGTCAGAAATTTCCATGGAAACAAAATTAGAACAGTCTTTTCAGCTTTTGAAAGTGAGATACAAAAGTGAACTACTTCAGAAGTACATACACGCTATGCAAACAAATTTGCGAATTGTTGCGATGCCTGTTGAGGGTATATACCCGTGGTTATCGGCTCTAAAGCAATCATGCATGAATGAAATAATAATCGCGATATTATCAAAAATCGCGATATATGTTTGCCGATATATCGTGGATGAAAAAAAATCGATATCGCCCAAGCTTAGACTGGATTATATTATCAAACTAAAACTGTTAATTTCATATTGTAATTCACAGTGCCTAGCCCTAAAATGGCACCAGGGTCCAATTCTGCTAAGCAGTAAATTGTGCTAAGCGAATATTTCTGTTAAGCAATAAAAAAAAACGGGCAACCAGCCAAAATACACACATTTTGTATTGACATTTGGCTGGTAACCAGATAAACCTGGTAAGCAATTTTTGTCTGCTAAGCAGTGCTGTGAAATCGGTCCTAATGGCCAGACACACTCTCTATCGCTCTTTAACCTTAACTCCCTAAGCATTGTTAGTGTTCAAAATCCTCCAACTGCCTTTGTTGTCTAGGGAGTTAGGGTTAAGTACAGCTTTGGAAAGGATTTTGCTGTTCTTGTGTTCCTAATATTTAAGGAATACTCCTGTAATTCTTGCAGGCCAAAATTGAGTATTCAGGAGTAAAGATGTTTGAAAGTGTAATGGTTTGATGTATAAGAATTACTGTATGCAATTTTGTTTCGGTATGGCGGTAAGCAAAAGATAGGCTGATCTTTAAGATGCATTCATGTGAGAATTCTTATTTTTTATGTTGTCTTTTTGGTTTTAATAAGGGCATTCTTCTTTCCCAAGAAGAAATAAAGTCAGTTACCTTTAAAGATGTTATCCAAAGGGCATAGATAGAGGATCACTAACCCTAACCATGCTCAATGCAACAAGATCCAGCAAAACTAGTTCCTAGAGAACGAGACATCTAAAACTAGATGCTGTGGGGAGACTGCGCAAACGCTAAGGTTTAACGCGTGACATACAGTTCTCTCACACGCTGGGTAAGTCTCCCAGACTGCATTGCTTCTTTTTGACACTTTGCGCATTAGTCTGTGGAAAAATACGTCATGAATGGCCCAAATCCATTGTTCTTGGAGTACTGTGCCGTGGACTAGGTTAGTACACTTCATATAGGTAATAGACTTCTGACGTCACCAAATACTGATGATGTACCTTTAACCCTAACCTTCCCAAATCCTCCAAAAACCTCTTTGCCAAAGTGAAGGATTTTGAAGGATTGAGTTATTAGGCATACTTGCCTTTCCATGGTACATGTACATCCATGTTTGTTGTAGTGATTACAAGGTCAGTGCTTGGGTCAGTGGACCATGTTTATTGCTCCATGCATGCAGGGAGGGCCCCTGTCCATGTATCACAGATTAGAAACACATGTGTGCATACATGTCATGTGCTTGCTTTACTACTGAAGGATTTTGGAGGATTCAGGTTATGTGTAAACAAATGGGCCTAGGGAGTTAGGGTTAAAGTGAATAACCGATTTCATGATACAGCCATTTAACATGATAAATGCACTGCTTATTAAACAAAATTAAGGTCATAATAGTTTGTGAAAATAATTCACTTCCTTTTACTAGGAAAATAAAAATGTACCAATTAAAAATAGAATTGCCGGTGCAATAGCAAATACATGGAGTATGTATCTTTAAATATTTTTGTTATGATAATAGCAATTTACAATAATATTGTTTTTTTATGAAAATGGCTTTTTTTTCTTTATAGAAAGGATAATAAGATCTTTATGATGACACATTTCAAATTTCTTAAAAGTATGGTTTTCCATTTAGGAACTGAATATTAAACCATAAAACATTTTGTAAACATGTCATTTGAACCATTTGTATTTCTTAAAGGGACAATTTCATCATAATCAGGGCAGACTTACAACAGGGCATGGAATTGGTGTCCTAGCTTAAGA
Source organism: Zoroaster sp. YZ-2022 (assembly GCA_029582265.1). Taxonomy (NCBI): domain Eukaryota; kingdom Metazoa; phylum Echinodermata; class Asteroidea; order Forcipulatida; family Zoroasteridae; genus Zoroaster; species Zoroaster sp. YZ-2022. The sequence goes on from CM055830.1 coordinate 31,386,513, forward strand.
TGAACACAGTGACTGACAGTTACTGGCTCATTTATGCAGCAGAAACGGTAATATGACCTTATCATGTGGGGTATTATTTTTCAGTCACAGAGTTAATGTAGAACTAGCATTCCGATTCCATGCTCTGTTGATCGTGACGATATTGTCCCTTTAATCAAGGGAAACCCTTGTTTTCAGGTTGAAACAATGAAATTGCTGTTGGAAATACGGAAAAAAACACATGCAATATATCTTTAACCCTCCTACGAAAGCTGCACTTTAGTGGCAAGTAGCTATAGTGGTCAAAACCAGTCAACTGCCTGTTTTGACTGTTGACCCAAATGTGCACACAGGGGCATTTTTGACTGGTTTTTACTGTCATTTTTAACCACCCTGAACAATACCAGACAATGCTTTTACCAGTCAAAAACGGTCGCCTCATTTTGACCTGTAAACGTACTTACTACACGTAAGGTTTGACAGTGTTTGACTTTGAAGTGCACTAGATATACCTTGGCAAGTATATCAACATTTTGACTGATATTGACCCTTGTAGTAGTAGGAGGGTTAAAATGGTTTCTGGCTGCAACTTGAGTTGTTCACATTGGTCTTGGTAGTCCGTGCGTGTCGAATATTGGTCTATGTATGCCACGTCACATTATATGTGCAGGATGTACTTCGAACCATCAGGCCAGAACAAAAAAGTCTCTGGTTTCTGGTCTCCGCGTACGTTGCCTCAGACCCGCGCGTAGGCATTTTTAGTTTTCCTTTGCTATGAAACAATGTTCAATTGCAGCCAAAACTGCTGGGTCGATTGGAATTCTGCCGTTGCACTGTGTTTTCACATAGGGGTATGAACATTTGCCCGATTTGTGAGGTTTCTCATTGGCGGATCCAGGGTGGAGGCTAAGGGGGCTGAAGCCCCCCCCCCCCTAAAAGGAGAGAAAAAGAGAGAGAGGGGGGGAGGGGAGAACACTCATTTCCCCCTCACTGTGCTTTGTTTTTCTCTCCCTTTGATTATTTCATTGTAATTTTTGTAGTACTGAAAATAATTGTTTTTGATTCTCAGCCCCCCCCCCCCTAAAAAATGTTCTGGATCTGCCCATGTCTCTCTTAGCCACCATATTTTGTGTATGTGATATTTGGTCTGGTTCCAATAACCGCGTGTACATGTATCACTTATTTCACTGGTTGGCAAAAAAAGATTTTAAAAAAAATTAAAAATTTAAAAAAAATAATATGTCACCACACCAACTTTTTTTTTTGGCCTTATGTACCGTATATATAAAATCTTGATAAAGATACGTCATTTTATATCATGCTTTGTTTGTTTCTGCTAAGCAGAAAATATTTGCTTAGCAGATTTTCGTGGTTACCAGCATAACTTGCATGAAAAATGGTGCATTTTGGCTGGTAGTCTGTTTTATAATGCTTAGCGAAAATATTTGCTAAGCAAAATTCTCTGCTAAGCAGCTCTATGAAACTGACCCCTGATTGGTCAATAAGAGATTTTGATTGACGCTTAGTCAATCATTGAGGAATTCCCAAGTTCCGCCCACACCTTAAAATTTTGCTTAGGAAGACTTCAATTAGTGACATAACAGTCTTCAAATTTATTCCGTTGGATGAATTGTGCCTTTATTTCTTGATTAATGGGACGGTATCGAGCAGACTTTCAACAGGGCATGGAATCGGTGTCCTAGTTCAAGATGAACACAGTGACTGAAATTTACTGGCTCATTTATGCAGCAGCAGCGGTAATATGACCTTGGGGTGTTATTTTCAGTCACTGAGTTAATCTAAAACTATCACTCCGATTCCATGCCCTGTTGATCGTGACGATACTGTCCCTTTAAGGAATGACGACTTAAAGCAGCAACAGCAAAACAAATTAAAATCTTGGTGTAGTGTTAGATTTTTATTGTACCTTGGTCGCATTTAACCAAGGAAAAAATATTGGTGTATGAAATCTTATTAGGTTTATAAAAAAAAATTATGAAGATGAAATGAGTAATTAATTTCACTCATGCAATGAATTATTATTATTATGAATATAAATGTACAACTGCATAAATTTGCATATTTAATTGTTATTGTATACATTAGCTGGCAAAAATGTGTAATTTTCTACTCTGGTTTTGTTTATATAATTCTAGAAGTTTGTTAACCTACATGAAGTATGCTAGCCTGTTATAAGCCAGTCCATGGCATTGTACTCCACATGCGCACACGCACAACAGGCATGACAGCGAGGTCGACTACGCTTCCTTGGGGTATCATAGGATAGGCACTCACCGCTGCTTGCTAGTTCCATACTAAATTGTCACGATGTCAACACAGAACACAAGTCTGCTGGTGCACTCCAGCCAAGGTTGTACTGTTCACTGCTTGTTTTTGAGACCTGACGCGTCAGTCTGTGGAATATAATGTCAAGACTGGCCAAAATACATTGTTCTTGGCGTACTATGCCGTGGACTAGGATAACCCGAACCCCCTAATGGTTTTGGCTAAGAACCTTCCAAAATACAACACCACGCACAAACACTACCACCAAACTGTTGGACTTAGATGGAATTGGGACACCCGGCCCCGTGCAAAGTATCACTGTCTGGGCTGTACGGTACTGAGTCCATCAAAATCCAACACCATGCAGTAACACTAGCACCCAACTGTTGGACTTAGATGGAATTGGGACACCCGGCCCCCATGCAAAGTATCCCTGTCTGGGCTATACAGTACTGAGTCCATCAAAATCCAACACCATGCAGTAACACTACCACCCAACTGTTGGACTTAGAACACCCGGCCCTATGCAAAGTATCCCTGTCTGGGCTATACAGTACTGAGTCCATCAAAATACAACACAACCAGCCATTGGAGTTTGATGGGTTTGGGATTCTTAGGGCAGGACTGTGAACTTCATGCATGTAATAGACTTCTGAGAATGTTGATAACTTTATTATAAGTTTAGAATGTCCTAGGTACAAATTGGTATTGGTTGTGTTCCGTTTTCACTTCAATGTGCTAATGTGTGTCTATCCCTAGTCACGCCACATTTACCCATGATTTGTTACCGATCTGTCCACTGAGGTCCCACTACAGGCACATAGCAAGTATTTGCTAAATGGGTTTCTTGGTGGAGGGGTGTAAGGATTTTACAGCGGGCACAAAGGCTGGGATGTGGGTCACTGATCTCTATACTAACTGGATAGGAGATCGTGCCGATTGGCCATCTTTGTTCCCCCGAGAAAGAAGGCGCATTCGTGATGGCCTGACAAGTTTAACTGCTACCCGACCGATGACAATGCCGAGTGCTGCTATTGTCTGTATGCTTTGACTCTTGACCTTTTGGGGGAACCAACATGGCGGCCGGTTACTTCAACTTTTTATAGGCCAATCAGCGCCCATTTCCTATCCAGTTAGTATAGAGATCGGTGGGTGGCATGTGTTCACATTCTTCAAACAGCACACACAAGTCCACATTTTGCACGCAACCTGAACAATTTAAAGTTCACCCAACTTTGTCGATAATATGAATTATGTTTATTTCAAATTTTGATAACCTTTTCAGTAAAAAGGATTCCATTTTCAAGTTTACAAAACGTACTCTTTCTAAAGGCTGCTCTTCCAGAATCGTATACCATGATTAATCTTCCTTGTCAATTTCTGGTGTAATTACACATACGACCCCTTATCCCCAGCATGTTTTGTACAGTTTTAAAAACAATGAATGATCCCGTAAGTCATTATTATTTCAATAATTTGGAATAAATTATTCTCTAACGATTAATTTCTAGTTCTGCTATTTTTTTGTTTGTCAGGGGTGATTTTAGGTTGAAGGCTTTCCCGTTTTAGAGGGGGAAAATGCAATGCATAACCCTTAGTTGTTTTTCAGGCTAGATATTCAACAGGGCATGGAATTGGTGTCGTAAGTTTAAGATGAACACAGTGACTGGTGCACTGTTCACTGCATGTCAGTCTGTGGAAATACTGGCTCATGTATGCAGCAGCAATGTTAATATGACCTTATCATGTGAGCTATGATTTTCAGTCACTGGGTTAATCGAAAACCAGCACTACGATTCCATGCCCTGTTGATCGTGACAATATAGTCCCTTCAACTGAACAGAAGTATCAAGACATCATTATAAACACGTTAAGATCTGTTTGTTAAAACTACTTATCAATTTTATTATAGAAAATTAGTTTCTCTGATAAATGAAATAAAATGATTACACAACGGCCATCAATAGAGCCATCTGACATACATGTACAACAAGGTTTTGGCTATAGAAATAAGACAAGCCTAATGAAGATATACAAATAAGGTGACCTTTAATCATACTAAAGTTTTTCAATTTTAAAAACAAAGAAAATACCATATATACATTATGGCTGAGTGTTCGAATCCCAACCACAACACTTTACCATAATTGCTTCTCTCCACCCAGGAGGGCAGAGTTGGTTGTTGTGTTTGATTAGCCCTATATGTGCTGTAATGGCAGCAATTGAGCTGTATACTCCCCAGGGTGCTGAGATGGTTTCAGGAATGATTTATGCGCCTTGAGCACCAGTTTGGTGGATACGTGTGCTATATAAGTCCACATTATTATTATATACTTGCCAAGGAATATCTAGTCATGGAGGTAGAATTAGAGCACTGTCAAACCTTACGTGTAGTAAGTACATTTACAGGTCAAAATGAGTCGACCATTTTTGACTGGTTAAAAGCATTTTCTGGTATTGTTCAGGGTGGTCAAAATGACAGTAAAAACCAGCCCCTGTGTGCACATTTGGGTCAACAGTCAAAATAGACAGTTGACTGATTTTGACCTCTATAGCAACTTCCCACTATGAGTGCAGCTATAGCAGGAGGGTTAAATTAGGTCAAACAAAATTTCCAGTTTCTGTTCTTAACACGCATCGCCATTTTTTTCTTTCTTTTTTGCTATGAAACGATGTCCAATTGGAATTCTACTGCACTGTGTTTTAAATGACTTTTTCACATATGTAAGGGTATGAATGTTCCAATATCTGCATATACATGTATCACATATTTCACCAATTTTGAAGCTGACCTATGACCAGGCACGCAATTTTTCAGCTGATTTCCTCTTTTTTTCTTTAATAATAGCGCTATAGAAAACTGAAAAACACTGTACAAAGTTTTGTGTGCTCGGCCATTTCCTTTTTTTCTTGCAATTACAAAGTTGTATGACCAAAAGCCTTAGGTGCTCTCAGACTATATAAAGATAGTGTAAAGAAACCAACAAAACTAGTTTGTAAATTGAATGTTTCTGAAAAATGGTGCAAAAATTCATAACTGAATTCACGGCAGCAAGCGAAATGATGTCACAAAAATAACCATAGGTCCATTTCTGTCTTGTAAACAAACAAACGGAGTACAAGTATACTCTTAAATTTAACATACATATGCAGTGTCAGAAGTGTGCCACTCGTGTACTAACCTAGTCCACGGCATAGTACTCCAAGAACAATGGATTTGGCCCATTCGCAACGTTTTGTTGCACAGACTGATGCGCAAGGTCTCAAAAAGAAGCAGTGCAGTCTGTGAGAAAACTGTATCTCGCACGCGCACCTTAGCGTTTGTGAGTTGTCACCCGCATCTAGTTAATAGGTTTGTGTCTAGTTCTCTAGGAACCAGTTTAGTGTGGCAACGCCTATCCCGAGATGCCCCACGGCAGGCGGGAGCAAAACCCATAACCAAGCTTGTTGTACGTGCACGCTGGCACACTTCATGTAGGTAACAGACTGCTGGTAGTGTTTATCATTATGTTCAATCTGCACAAATGTTGCCGTTAAATAAGAGAGAGCATTGGCAATTCTAGCATATATTTTTACACTGAAACCACAACAGGCAGTATGATTTCTCAAGATGTTTCATACCATCTTCAGCTTTACCAAAAGATGAAGAAATGTTGATTTTAAAAGTCTACCGATAATGAAAAGGGGGGTATATATAATTCTTGAATAACAAGTTAAAAAGTGAATGCAACTAACTACACTACATGTCACTATCCTTTGCATTGTATAAACAGATTGCATAATACATGTACACATACAATTTCTTCAAGGAATATTCAACTAGAGTTTTTTTTCTGTACAGTAATCTGTTGATACGCTCGGGCGATATTGATTTTTTTTCATCCACGATATATCGGCAAACATATATCGTGATTTTCGATAGTATCGCGATTTGTTTTCATTCATGCATGATTGCTTTAGAGCCGATAACCACAGGTATGTACGCCTCTACAAGTGTCACAATTAATCGTAAATTCGTTTGCATAGTGAGTATGTACTTCTGAAGTAGTTCGATTTGTTTCTGACTTGACTCACAATGGCGATATATTTTTTTAAATTGTGATTTGCCGATATCTCGATAAGGTTCTCGATATCATAATCGAATAAAAAAAGGTATCGCGATATTCGATATTATCGTGTTATCACCCAAGCTTATCTGTTGATATGATCAATATTTTCAAGTCAATACAGCATAACTAAACAATGGTATGAAAGTGTTTTGATGTTTGCATGGTGGAGTGTCGTTTTTGGTTCGTTAGAGAACACCTATACAATTCTTATCAGAACAAAAATCTCCCTTTGCGATAGTTGAGGTCTAAACTACGTGGTAGTCTATCATGCCTGATGTATACATTTTCACTATACCACAAATGGCATTTTTGAGTTTCCATGGTGACCGTTTGATAAGAAAGTGAGGTAGATCAGTCACAAAAACTGCGTGAAGTAACTGACCTATGTACAAGCTTTCATCACTATTACATATTGAGAGTTAGATTACGAAGGTACGTTGCGCTGTGGGCAGAATGTATGGTAAAATGCCCATTGCTGATTGTGGCCAACACAGCGGGTTTACACTGTACAAACCCACTAACAGACTGGCTCAGTGTATACACGTAACTGGGCTAGTTATACAAGACGTCAAGCTGCGGGCAGAATGTATGGTAAAGCGCCCTACAGCAGGTTTACACTGTACAAACCCACTAACAGACTGGCTCAGTATGCGTCGTATCTGGGCTAGTTATCTATACAAGACTTTTGCGAGTTTTATTTGAAAAATGTCTGACTAATGCACACTTTAATATGAATTCCCCAGACCTGACACACTGTTGCTTTATCACATGATTCAGGGCTGCGTTCCACTTGCGTGAATGTATCGCAAACGTTTGATGATGGATGGGTCAAAGTGGAACCGATTGTGACCGAAACGTTCGCACAACCGCGAACACCTCAAAACTATGGTTCCACTCGAAATTGTTTGCAATGTTCGCGCAAGTGGAACGCACCCCTGGTGTTGCACTTCTCTAAGGTTACCATGTAATGGCTTCTCCTGAAGCATATGGTAAAAGTTAAAACAACTCTGATATAGGTCGGGGAAATTCAAATTTAGATATGCACTTACCACTGATTTGAGTCAATGTACTAGGCATTAGTCAAATGACAGTAATGTTTTGCCGAGTGAAGAATTTCACATGGTGTCACCGCAATTAGTCTTTACTTATCCTCTTCACCATGCAAAGCTCCAAAGTTTTATCTAGCAATTTTGTCTAGTTCTTCTCAAGCTTGAATATCCCTTTAAGTTAAATAAGAAGTCTTTTACCAACATGAATTGTGCCAGGTTTATCCGGCGTGTGAGTGAACTGTATCTCACGCTTGCGCCTTACATAACGCACATTTTAACGCGCACCATGTGCTTTAAATGTGCGGCTGCATTGTGCAACCTCTGCTGCGCTGAACGCATTTAGCGCGTACACCCGTTCCTAGTTTAAGACTATCTAGTTCTAGCAGCTCACATCAAGCGTCTAATCCCATAATGCCTTACGTCAGGCCGGGCAGGGTAGCAAACCTCGTAACCACGCGTGCGTGGACTGGGTTACAGCAGGATTGAAACATTTCACATAGGTAAAAGACTTCAGGTTAAATTATTAAAGAAAAAGAGTTAAATCACAACTGACTTTATATACTCAATATGCCTGATATATACATACCATTAAAATTACAATAGTAATTAATATGCAACAATTCATATAATTAAAAAAAAAATTGCTCCACTTGAACTCTTACGTACGCAAGACAAACCGATGCACGTATAGCAATACACAGCCAAGTACAGCTGATTATCACATGGCACCAATTTTTGACTATATTTAATGTGTTCAAAAATCTATACAAAATAGTATGGCCTGCAATGTATCAATGAGAAACAACCTTAACCCTAACCTTCCCAAATCCTATTTGCTAAAGTGAAGGATTTTGGAGGATTGAGGTTATTAGGCATACTTGCATTTCCATGGTACATGTACATCTGTGTTTGTTGTAGTGATTGCAAGGTCAGTGCTTAGGTCAGTGGACACTGTTTATTGTTCCATGTACATGTATCACAGATTAGAAACACATGTGTGCATACATGTCATGTGCTTGCTTTACTACTGAAGGATTTTGGAGGATTCAGGTTATGTGTAAGTAAATGGGCCTAGGGAGTTAGGGGTTAACCTACAATCTTATGTGGTGTTACATTGCACATATGAGACCACTGACATCAACGACAACAGCTGGGAGCGGCCTTTGTGGTTCGTTTTGAAAATGGCACTGTTAGGAGGAATTTACTGGGACACTTTCCATCTTCGGATGGTTCCACCACGATAATCTTGTTTCAGTTTTAAAAATAACAAACCAATAATAAGTTGGATTGAGAGGAAGTTGAAAAAGACTCAACCTGCCCAACCATTTTTTTTGTGCACAATTTTCTCCTAGTTCATTCAAGTGATTATCATCAGAAAGTAAAACCTGTTGGCATCATTTATGAAAACAAAAATATACTGCAACTTTGCAATCTTGACCAAATCTTTTAACTGTACAGTCAGCAAGGTTTTATGAATTATTTTTTTTTTCCCAGCCCAAGAATAATTTTCATTGGGTTGAGCTCCGTTGACCGGCATCCTTGGTAGTGGATAGAACATTGCAATCTTGATAAAGTTCTTCAACTGTATCAGCAAGGTTTTATGAATGGTTTTCCAGCCCAAAAATAATTAGCCATTTTTTGCGTGTTTTATGTGAAAAATGTCCGTTATACTGACTACAGTCAGCGGCAACTGCCGTTTTAGATTTACACACAGTTGCTATTACATGTAATTCCAGGTAAGCTCTTGCATAGTAACCTAATGAGGCCATTATATGGATTACGGACCTTTTTTCCCTCCCAAAGTTGGGCGGGGAACAAAAATAAAAAAATTAAAAATCTGAGATTTTTCGGCTGCTGGATTGTCTGTGTTCCCAACAGGAACATTCCATTAATTAATCAGGGATGTGATTTGGTAAGAAATCCTGAAAAATGGGTAGCGGGCCTGGGTCTCCCTTTGGTCTAGAGGACAAAGCCCCCTGAACATCCTGGATGTTTAATTGTGGAGGATTTACAAACTCTCCACATCCGCACAAACAAGAAACTAGATGTTTGGACACAATACAGACTTCTTCTTTCTTTCCTTGGTGGCAAAGGGAGATTTGCAAAAACAAATCCTGAAATCAGGAAAGATACTGAGAAAACACAGGCCTGATTAATAACAAGTATGATCGCTGGGAACATCAGGCATTCCCAATGGGACCACTGCATGTTCTACTCCGTGTTCCCGAAAAAAACACAATTCCAAATGAAACACAATTCCAAATGAGTATTGAAAAAAAAAAAACACGAATAACATTAACATATAATACTTTTTACACGGTTTACACGCAAATGTGTATGACACAAAGCTACCAGAACTTCCCAAGCTGAAGGACACTATGCAAGAGCTCACCCCGAATCATGTAACATACATGCAGCGACAGCGTGTCAACTCTGGGGAAATTCCCAATTTCAACATCCTTACGCCAGACAATTTTTCGCTACATGAAATGAGAGTGTACCCATCAAGCGTCAGATAACCACTCCAATGTCTACTCCGTAAGTTTAGAAAAACATTCCAGACCCTGTCACAGAATTACTTTTCATATACTTAAAAAAACAAAAAACATAACCATTTAATTATCGATACTTGACTACACATCAACTAAAAATAGTTCTTAACAGTATCATTTGCTTGTGTTTTTATGCAAATATTTTTTACCATTAATTTAAAATAAAAAAAACAGAAAAAGAGAAAAACATTGTTTTAAAAAATTAAATTAAATAAACAACCAACAAAGAAAATCAAAAAAATAATTTTAAAAAAATATTAAAATGACTTTTTTATCCTTCCGACTCACGAGGCAGTGGGCTGGGCTGGGGCGGTCGGCTGGGGTGCACTGTCGGTCGTTGAATACGGTGGAGGTGCCGGCATGGATGTGGCTGGGGGGCTAACGGGGTAAGCTGGGGGGCTAACGGGGTAAGCTGCCGGATTAGTGGGGTAAGCTGGGTAAGCCGGGTCAGAGGGGTAGCCTGGGTTTGGCTGTGGGTTGGGTGTGGCTCCATTAACCGGCACCATCGGCGGTGGTGGATAGAAAGGTTCCGTTTTGGGGTACATGTAGGGTTTGGTCACCGCCTGTGTGTCACAAAAAAATAAAACAATATGGATTACACTGTATGATTAACATGTTAAATCACATCTAACGCAATCCTTTTTTTTTTCTTCTCCTGTGTGCTTCACAAATAATCAACCTATCACATGAACGCTGCTTTTAACCATAACCCCCTACAAGCATTACACAGACATCCTGCTGAATGCAACAACAGAAAAGTGTTCAGCCTTCTCAATGCAACAAGATCCACCAGCTAGAAACAATGGTTCTTTTGTTCTCTGCTGAGGGCTACAAGATGCAACAAAACTTTTTACATTTGTTGCGTCTTGTCGCATTGTGCATGCAATGCGCTGATCACTTAAAATTAAACGCACGTCGTGTCAAAAACTAATAATAATAATAATAATAATGTGGACTTATATAGCGCACGTATCCACCAAATTGGTGCTCAAGGCGCATTATATTATTACCCCTGCTCATCAGGCACATAAATCATTCCCGAAACCATCTCAGCTCCCTGGGGATTATACAGCTCAATTGCTGCCATTACAGCGCATATAGGGCTGTAATCAAACACAACAACCAACTCTGCCCTCACAGGTACCCATTTACCCCTGGGTAAAGAGAAGCAATTATGGTAAAGTGTCTTGCTCAAGGACACAAGCACCCCGGTCGTGGCTGGGATTCGAACCCACATTCTGACGACTCAGCCATCAGAACACAAATCCGATGCTCTAAACCGCTCGACCATGGCACTCCATAACTGAAACAGTACTGCACAAATATTCATATGGGTTGTGTCACATCCAGACCCAGTTGGAGTGCTTTAAAAGTCTTTTAAGTTTTTTTTTTTTTTCAAGGGCCATGATTGCATAATAATAATTGTTTGTTACAACTGACATTTATCTGTTCTTTGACTTTACAATTGTACTTTTGTATGGGGGGAGTCCTTTTGGTATGCAGTGCCGTGCTTGAGCGAGCAGCCAGGCTATTGTAAGATAAAAAAGCAGTAGTGTGTGTGGCAGCTTGGTCAGTATGCCAGATAGTGGTTGTGGTGTGTACGTGTTATTGGGTAGGTTCTATTCCCGCCGATGTTCATGCCACCAGCATAGATAGTACAGATCTATAGAAGCTTGGCTCTGAGGGGCACAGAATGGAATCGTGACCAGAATTCGGTCAATCGTAAGTTATGTTTTTATTCATTTAATCTGGACGTTTATTTATGGAAATGAAACGGCTTTTATTTTACCTGAAATTAGAACTCATTATTTGTCTTAATTAATTGATGACAAAATTAATAGTGAACTTTAATTTGTAATTATTATAGATGGCCCTTGTTCAACTGTTTTCCTAACTGCTTTGTTCAAGGACTGCCTTATAGGTGTGTGACAATGAGATCAATATTTCTACACCAAATTGCCAAGAAATTACGTATTTTTCTGGTTTTTATCAATCCCCGTTAAAAATAGAATAGAAAAAGCACAAAGTTCATTTTGGCAACGTTTTCTCAAAAACTGCCAGAAAAACTAAATAAGAATGTGGCCGAGCAGTCTAGCACACCGAACTCAAGTTCTGGTGGCCGGGTCGTCAGAATGTAGGTTCGAATCCTAGCCATGCCGGTTGCGGCACTTGTGTCCTTGAGCAAGACACTTAACCATGAATTGCTTCTCTTCACCCAGGAGTATAAACGGAGGGCAGAGATGGTAATTGTGTTTGATTAGCTGACGAGCGCCTAACAGGTTGCCGGGTCTGTATACTTCCCAGGAAGTTGAGAATGATCCAGGAATCATTTTTAACAAGTAGCCTGATGACAGGGATAATAATGTACAAAGCCTTGAGCATCATATCGTGATGGAACTGGCGCTTTATAAAAATCCACCATTATTATTATTATTAACCCTCCTACTATAGCTGCACTTTAGTGGTAAGTAGCTATATAGTTCAAAACCAGTCAACTGACTGTTGACCCAAATGTGCACACAGTGGCATTTTTTACTGGTTTTTGACTGTCATTTTGACCACCCTCAACAATACCAGACAATGCTTTTCCCAGTCAAAAATGGTCGACTCATTTTGACCTGTAAATGTACTTACTACACATAAGGTTTGACAGTGTTTGACTTTTAACCAGTTCGCACCGGGAATAAAAAAGTTTTTCCGAACCCCTGTGGCGGGTTTATTTTTACCGCACAAACACGAACAATGGTGCTCACCAGAGCGTGACCGGGGAGATCGCGTCTTCCACCGTATGCTTATGGCTCGTTGCCACGTCAACCGGGAATCTATACAAATATTCCCGAGAATCCTGTGGCGTGTTTAGACGCTCTCCGATCCTCTGTCCAAAAAAAATTTGCGTGTATACACGGCCTCCGACGCGAACTGGTTAAGATAGTATCGCAATTTTTTTTTCATTCATGCATGATTGCTTTAGAGCCGATAACCACAGGTATGTACCCCTCTACAAGCATCACAATAAATCGCAAATTCGTTTGCATAGCGTGTATGTACTTCTGTTTTGTTTCCATGGAGTTTCTGAATTGACTCACGATGGCGATTTATTTTGTTAATCGCGATTGCCGATATCTCGTAACTTAAAAAGGTTCTCGATATCGTACTCGAATAATAAAAGGTATCGCGACATTCAATATTATCATGTTAATTGCCTATATATATCTCATTTCAAAGAATTAATTTTCTTTTCTTAACCCTCCTACTACTACAAGGGTCAAAATCAGTCAAAATGTTGAAATACTTGCCAAGGTATATCTAGTGCACTTAAAAGTCAAACACTGTCAAACCTTGCGTAGTAAGTACATTTACAGGTCAAAATGATAAGTAAGACTAATTGCGGTGACACCATGTAAGAATCTCAATTGAGTAGTAATTAGTTCTGAAAAGAACTGGGGGTACAACTCGACGTTTCGATCAGTATGCTCTGATTACTACTCAATTGAGATTCTTACATGGTGTCACCGCAATTAGTCTTACTTATCATTCTCACCATGCAAAGCTACAAGTTTTACAGGTCAAAATGAGTCGACCGTTTTTGACTGGTAAAAGCATTGTCTGGTATTGTTCAGGGTGGTCAAAAATGCCCCTGTGTGCACATTTGGGTCAACAGTCAAAACAGGCAGTTGACTGATTTTGACCTATATAGCTACTTGCCACTAAAGTGCAGCTATAGCAGGAGGGTTAAAGGAAATGAGCAATGAACCATAAACAAAACAAATTCCCAATAGAATTATCTCCCAAGCTTAGATATACCTTGGCAAGTATATCAACATTTTGACTGATTTTGACCCTTGTAGTAGTCAAAGGGTTAAAGTGAAAGTTTCAATTTGATCAACACTGGCCTTACCTCATTATAGGTGGGAGGTCCCTGATAATAACCCTGTGGTGCAGTAGGCACGGGCTGAGTGGGGTATGTCCCTGCAAGGACATTTATACCACCTCCCCGTGGGGGTGGGACAATCGTGGTCGAGTTGATAAAGGTCCCACCGTTCTGGTTCATGTAAGCTTGGCGACGACGGTAGAACCCACAGCCACCACAGCAGGTCATCAAGATGAAAAAGACGATGAACCTGTTCACGGAAGGAAGAAGACATTTGTTGGGGAAATGATTTAACGAGGAAGGTACAACCATTGGTAACTGACGGTAGAGATGGCAGTTGTGTTTGATAGCCATTGTCACTGAACAACTTCACCTTGAAAATACCCTGAAAATCCGTTTACCGTAATTTCACTGCAATTTTTACAGTGTCTCTTCCTCTCAGATATTGGCAATAATGTCCACGGTGATTTCACGGCAAATTCATGGTGCTCTCGAGAATTAATGAGCTGCCCCAAAACTGCCACAAGACGTTCATGGCATTTTCACGGTGGTGTCGTCATGAAATTGTCGTGAACTATTTATTTCATGGTAAAACAGATTTTCAGGGCATTTTCAGGGCAAAGTTATTCATAGTGTGTAGCACTGAGATAAACTTACCAGAAGTACCAGATGTTCCAGAAGCCGTAACTGTAGTAGTCACTGTTCACATTGCAACATGTTGACCCACAACAGTACTGATCATTGTCACAGCTATAGGAAGGGAAAAAACATAGTCGATTGGAATAATTATTTAAATAATAATAATTGTGGATTACCGGTTAGTCCGTTTAACCGACACTATCACGGTTGGTAAAACCGGTTAACTGAAAGTCAGCAGCTGATGGCCACACAAACTAGATATAGTCAGCAAAGTCAGCAGCTGATGGCCACACAAACTAGATATAGTCAGCAAAGTCAGCAGCTGATGGCCACACAAACTAGATATAGTCAGGAAAGTCAGCAGCTGATGGCCACACAAACTAGATATAGTCAGGAAAGTCAGCAGCTGATGGCCACACAAACTAGATATAGTCAGCAAAGTCAGCACCTGACGGCCACACAAACTAGATATAGTCAGCAAAGTCAGCACCTGACGGCCACACAAACTAGATATAGTCAGCAAAGTCAGCAGCTGACGGCCACACAAACTAGATATAGTCAGCAAAGTCAGCAGCTGACGGCCACACAAACTAGATATAGTCAGGAAAGTCAGCAGCTGACGGCCACACAAACTAGATATAGTCAGCAAAGTCAGCAGCTGACGGCCACACAAACTAGATATAGTCAGGAAAGTCAGCACCTGACGGCCACACAAACTAGATATAGTCAGCAAATGGCACAATGTGTATACATTTTCAATCAAAAAGTAATCAATCAACTTCCTGCAATGATTATTGAATAACCAATGCAGCCCAAAAGAAAGTCTAGAACAACATGGGCGGCAAATTCTTCCAAATTTGTTGGGTGGTTTTTTTTTTTTTTTTTAGGTGTTCGGGTATGTACCTGAAACACCTATTGTTTTTGTTCATTTTTTTAGGTGTTGGTATGTCACCTATTGTTGTTGTTATTTTTACTTCTTCTTCTTCTTCTTCTCCCCCGTGACTGTCCGCAAAAAAACACATACTTGCAAACTTCACACGAACTTGAAACTTGGCATGTACTTAGAACTTAACAAGTAGATGAAACTCGAGTTGTGAGTGACCCCGATTTGACCTTACTTCCTGTCCAAACCGGAAGTCAAAGTTTAACATTAAAACAAATCATATCTCAACAACCACAACAGGTAAATGGACATTTCTTGCACTATTGTATAGATTGTTAATTGTCGAAAAATATTGACAAAAACATGACCCCAATTTGACCTTACTTCATGTCCAAACCGGAAGTCAAAGTTTAACATTTAAAAAAAATCATCTCTCAACAACCACAAGAGATAAATTCACAATTCTTTCACCATTGTACAGATAGTTAATTGTCAAAAAATATTTTCAAAAAGGTGACCCCAATTTGACCTTTACTTCCTGTCCAAACCGGAAGTCAAAGTTTAATATTTAACAAAAATCATATCTCAACAACCACAAGAGATAAATTCACAATTCTTTCACCATTGTACAGATAGTTAATTGTCAAAAAATATTTTCAAAAAGGTGACCCCAATTTGACCTTTACTTCCTGTCCAAACCGGAAGTCAAAGTTTAATATTTAACAAAAATCATATCTCAACAACCACAAGAGAGAAATTCACAATTCTTTCACTATTGTACAGATCGTTAATTGTCAAATAATATTTAGAAAAAGGTGACCTCTATTTGACCTTACTTCCTGTCCAAACCGGAAGTGAAAGTTTAATATTTAAAAAAATCATATCTCAACAACCACAGGAGGTAAATTGACATTTTTGTACCATTGTACAGATTGTTAATTGTCAAAAGTATTTACACAAAGGTGACCCCAATTTGACCTTACTTCCTGTCCAAACCGGAAGTCAAAGTTTAATATTAAAATAATTTCTAAATTCAGTATTGTATTGTATTCAAATAAACTTCTCGCGAGAACTTCAACAGACGTTAACATTTGACTTCTCCAACACTTCGAATTGATGACGTAACCATTTTAACTTCAACCGAACACCTTGTTTTTGTTGTGACAAAAACTTATATCTAGTTTAATATTGATTTCGGTTAGCCAGTTAGCAAATTTCTAAACAGTTAGTGCGTTAACCGTCCCAACACTAACCTTCCCAAATCCTCCAGAATCCTCTTTGCTAAAGTGAAGGATTTTGGAGGATTGAGGTTATGAGGCATACTTGCCTTTCCATGGTACGTGTACATCCATGTTTGTTGGAGTGATTGCAAGGTCAGTGCTTGGGTCAGTGGATGCAGGGAGGGTCCCTGGCCATGTACATGTATCACAGATTAGAAACACATGTGTGCATACATGTCATGTGCTTGCTTTACTACTGAAGGATTTTAGAGGATTCAGGTTATGTGTAAGCAAATGGGCCTAGGGAGTTGGGGCTAATAGCACCATCTCCATAAAGATGTGATGCTATAGGCGATTTTACATTATTATCCTTGTCATCAGGCTACTGTAAATCACTCCTTTATCATTCTGAACTTCCTGGGAACTATACAGCCCTGACAGCCTGTTAGGTGCTGATCAGTTAAATAATTACCGTCTCTGCCCTCACAGGTCCCCATTTATACTCCTGGGTGAAGGGAAGCAATTCATGGTTAAGTGTCTTGCTCATGTGCTGCAACCGGCATGGTTTGGATTCGAACCCACAATCAGACGACTTATCCCAGTGCGCATGTTTAATAATACAATGGAGTCTTATATAGCACAAAATTTATCACGATGTTATACTCTAAGCGTTTTACATTATTTCACCCTGGACATTGGACTAATATCAATCCTTAAACCTCCTCAGCTCCCTGGGAAGTATACAGCTTTGTGCTGCCGTACTCAGACTATCCTCACACATATACCCATTTATACTCCTAGGTAAAGAGAACCAATGTACAATCAAGTCAAAGTGTCTTGTACAATCAGGTGTCTTGCACACTGCACAATGACACAAGTAACGGATCTCTGTGCTGCTGGGATCGAATTGGCACTACATGTACATGTACATTATAATACTCCATCATTATCACTGCTATCTCATGCATAACACGGAAACTGGTGCAGTATTTGAAGACATAATGAACATCATGTGTACACTTCAACTCATGAATGTACATGTAATTTGAATATGAATTTTCTAATGTACCTTAGGCCATAAAATAAAATCTCCTGTTTCTGGTCATAGGTCGGCTTCAAAATCGGTGTGGTGACGAATTTTTATTTTATTTTGGTAGTCTTTTTTTTTTTTGCCAACCAGTGAAATACATGATACATGTATATGCGGTTATTGGAATCAGACCAAATTTCCCATACACAAAGTATGGTGGCTAAGAGAGGCCTCACAATTCAGGCAAACGTTCATACCCAGCCAAAATTGCTGTATCGATTGGAATTCTGCCGTGCTGTGTTTTAAACGACTCTTTCACAAAGGGGTATGAAGTTTTGCCCGATTTGTGAGGCCTCTCTTGGCCACCATCCTTTGTATAAATGGGAAATTTGGTCCCTGTGTATACAATGTATCACGTATTTCCCTAAAAAAAAGATGGCTGAAAAAAAAGGAAAAAAAACCCGTCACCGCACCAATTTTGAAGCCGACCAATGACCAGAAACCGGAGACTTTTTTTTTGGCCTTATATAGCATTCACATCAAAAATTTCTGAAATTATTATTTTGTGCTGAGTAAGGTCTGGGTATAATGCAACTACTGTGAAAAAACTGATGAGTGAAATATATATTATGACATTAAGAATGAGGCCAAAACCTCAAAAATGTAACGTGAGTAACCATGGAATTGCCTATATATATATATCTCATTTCAAAGAATTAATACAGTGCATTATCCCTAACCACGCTCAAGGCAACAAGATGCAACAAATGTAAGAAGTTGTTGCATCTTGTTGCCCTCGGCAGAGAACAAAAGAACCATTGTTTCTAGCTGGTGGACCTTGTTGCATTGAGAACACTTTTCTGTCATTGCAATGTGTTTGCATTCAGCAGGGTGTCTGTGAAATGCCTGTAGGGGGGTTAGGGTTATCGACCATGACGATCCAGTCAATTGATATGACTTGGCTGTCATGCCGCGTGTCATCAGACCCCCATCAGTGTCTGTTATTATGAATTCATAACTCAATTCATTATTCCTATCAATCACCATTAACCCTCCTACACATAGAGGCCACTGTAAACCACTAAATGTCCAATGTGTTGTACACACATTGTTTGTGCATATAAGTCACACTGCCCCTTAGAAGTAATCTCCAATGTACATACATGCATTACCAATACTGTACCTTCTACACATAGAGGCCACTGTAAACCACTAAATGTCCAATGTGTTGTACACACATTGTTTGTGCATATAAGCCACACTGACCCTTTGAAGTAATCTCCAATGTACATACATTGTACATGCATACAAAGACACATGTATACCACAGTGGACCTTATTTTCAGCAGGTTATACTGTAAACAAACTCCCAATAATAAATCACCATCAGCCACTGAGACCAATAAACCATACCAAGCCTCCATCATCCATTGGGATTTTCGGCAGTTATTTTGTAAACACAGACTCTCCATAGTAACCTACCACCAGCCACTGAGTCTGAAACAAAGTAATATGCCCTGCAATATGTCAATCACAAACCACTAAAACCAACACACATTTGAGGCATTATGTTACTACGCAGTATAGCTATGAGGAGCCACTGCCTACCATAGCAATGGCTTGGAGTGGCCTGATTGGGTTGTTCCAAAAATTGCACTGATTGTAGGTAAGCCTGCAACGGTTACACGGTTACACGGTTAACCGACCGTTCAAACGGTTACACGGTTACGTTTTTCCGGTTCGGTTAACCTTAATCTATTTTTTTTAAATCGACCCTTCCATTTTTGGAGCGTAGTACGAGAAGACATCAATCAAGTTGCGGGCGAGCAAAACCAAATCCCGATCTTTTGAAGATTAGACCGAGAACGCGGGTGACAAAGTACCAGACGCTTGCTTTGTCTAGAATGCCGCATGTTTGTAATTGCCCTTTCTCCTTGAATGGCATCTTTGTAGTTGCATTTCTTAGAAGAAACTGTAGCGCGAGTGGCATTTTGTTACCGCTTAATTTGTCTTCAAACATCAAAGGGTGGACGGCGGAACCGGCATTGAATACCGCTGACCTAGATATAAACAGTCCAGGTGTGCATAAATACTGTGCACGCGCTGGACATGTGCATTCTATAGACAGGTACTAGACAGTACTAGACCACGGTCGTACGTGACGGTATTTGTGAAATTTTCATTCCTGCTTTTGCAATTCCGTAATTTTAATTCATTCGATCTTCCGTGAGTTCCGTGTCAAGAAATTTATTTAATAATACTAGACACAAAGCATTATTTTCCCACGTGCTCGGGCTTTCGCCAATCTTGACGCATCGTGAGTGGTTAGATTTGGGCATGGGCTAAACCACTTTGGCCAATGGGGTTTGGGCGGACGGATAAACAATGGATATCTTTCACGCGCTACACCTGTGCATCATGATTGGTTCTTTTTGGGTGCGGGCTGTCAACGATGTTGGCTGAGAGCCAATGGGGCAGGGGCTAGGTAATCTCCGTACACAATACTTCCCATACGCTCGTCTGTTACGCATACGCACGCATTTCAGTCTTCAAGAGTGAATTTTGGCATCGTTTGTCGGCGTTGTATAGGGGCAGGGGAATGTTCTTCACCTGTTCTTGATACGTGTATATCATTTTTGTTTACGATTACGATCTTTAAATTAGCGATGTTTGAACAATATCTGCCGTTCACGTGGTAACAAATAAGATTATGAACAAACTTCCCGAGACTTTTTTTTCTTTGTTTTTCTTTGAACGTCGGTTACGGTTAACCGTAACCGCAAAACATACGGTTACACGGATAATTTTAAAACCGCAAACTTGCAGGCTTAATTGTAGGAGGGTTAATAAATAGGCTGGCAATTCAGCCTTAAAAAAACTGAACATTCATTTAACAAATTGCAAACCAGTCAAGGAATTCACGATTGTTCGCAAGGTTGCGTGTGAAATTCACAAGGCAATTTATGGACAATAATAATTGGTATTCTTGTAAGGCGTAGATTTCCCACTCGGCAGCCATTGCCCAATTTATGTTAACACTTGTTCCATACATGTAGCGTTTCAGATAACCTGAATGAGCGCGAGGTGATCTTAAATGTTTGGTTGACAGCTGTAAGGAAAAAAGAAGTGATGCACTCAGGCCTAAAGACAAAGTTTAGTTTTTTTGGCTATGAAACAATGTCCAATTGCAGCCAAAATTGCTGGATAGATTAGAATTCTGCCGCACTGTGTTTTAAACAACTTTTCACATCCGGGTACGAACGTTTGCCCGATTTGTGTGGCCTCTCTTAGCCACCATACTTTGTGTATGGGAAATTTGGTCTGGTTCCAATAACTGTGTATAAATGTACAGTATCACGTATTTCACTCGTTGACAAAACAAGAGTACCAAACAAGTCTGTCACTGCATCGACTTTTGAAGCCAACCAGTTGTCTTCTTAAGGGTCAAGGCTAAGCCACAAATAGCATCAAGTCAACTGGGTTGGGCTTTGTACTATCAACTGCACAGTTGGTCTGTTATCAGCCTTCAGCTTTCGCAACGTGTAAACTTGGTTGAATGATTACTTGGGTTAAGCTATTTTTTTTACTTGCGTTTGGGCAATCACTGAAATGGGAACTTCAGTCTCTGTTTTAATAATACAAGGAGTTTGTAATTCACAAATAAGCAAATGGTAGAATTCTCACGTAAAACTTTACTTGGTGTAAAGCTTATGTAATCATTTAAACAAATACAAGAATATTGCAAATAAGCTTATCGAAAGGAGTACTTTTCCAAAAAAATGCCCCATTAATTTAAAATGCATATTTCACTATTTTATCATTTAGAGACATCTTGTTACAATGCTTAAATGAAAAGAAAGTCTGCATACTAGTCAAAAAGCAGTTTTGCAAACATGGCAATACATTATGTACATGTATTATGTACATTCTCAATAAAACACTAACCCCCTGAGCATTTTGAATAGAAACCATCCCAAAATCCGCCAAAATCCATCAACATGCAGTAAAAAGGTACCCCTAATTGTTGGACTTTGATGGAATTGGTACAGCAGGAAATGCAAAGCATCCATGGCTTGGCTATACAGTCCTGAATCCAACAAAAGCAGCCGGTGGATGAATGTTTTAATGAATTTGGTACACATGGCTACATGCTGTATTCGCTGGGCTATACTGTATTGTACCGAATCCATCAAAACCAGGAGAATGGTTTGGAAGGATTTGGGGTAATCTGAATAGCAAAATTTTTGGTTAAACTCAAGGATGCATTGTATGTATATTTGTAAACACGCACGTACACACAAATTTGAATCCTACATTCATGCATGAACACAATAAAACATATATCCGAGATGAAATGAAACATACTCAAATGTTCTGCTAGTTCCATGCCTTTTGTGGCTATGCTATGAGCCATGAATATATTTGTTTCATTTGGCCACAAAAGTCTCTGGTTTCTAGTCAAAGGTCAACTTCAAAGTCGATGCAGTGACGTGTTTTTTTTGGTGGTACATGTTAACATGTATACGCAATTATTGGAACCAGTCCAAATTTCCCATACACAAAGTATGGTGGCTAAGAGAGGCCTCACAAATCAGGCAAACGTTCATACCCCTATGTGAAAAAGTCATTTAAAACACAGCATGACAGAATACATTTACAAAAAGTGTCACCACACTGATTTTGAAGCCGACCTAAGACCAGAAACTAGATTTTTTTTGGGGGGGGGGGGGAGGTGCTTATCATTAGGGATAAGCTGATTGTTCAATATTGATAGATTTGATGTAGGATTTGAGGCTTTGCATGGTGGAGATAGATACTTGAGTTTGGGTGATACCATGTAATGATCTCTTCTTGGAAGAAGTGATGGCTCTGAGAAGAGCCGGTTGGTTTGTTCTCAACGTTTCGACTCGTCTCTCTAGCCGTCGTCAGGAGAATGAAGAGTGTGTAGAATGCAGGAGCTGATGACGGCTAGAGCAGACTAGTCGAAACGTTGAGAACAAACCAACCGGCTCTTCTCGGAGCCATCACTTCTTCCATGAAGAGATCATTACATGGTGTACCCGAAAGAACTCGAGTATTGATAGATTTGTTTTGAAATTATAGCATTAACTAGAGCTTTGAAAGGATGTTGTCACACTCAACCAATCCTATCTTTTGAAAGACATTTACAGGTTATTGAGCAACAGTGGAAATTTGTCATCTAACAGGAACAAGTTTCACACGTACTGTAAGGCTGTACCAGGATATATCAACCGAAACTGCCATTAACCTGGTTCCAATTTTCAGTTCCAATTACCCATGACTTGAAAATTTCGACTGAACATTTAATCCACACAAAAGGAAATCTCTGATTTGTTTTTGTTAACAAAATGTGTGTGGTGAATGAGGAAGCTACAAGTCATTTTTAATATAATAGAGGCAGGAAATTATTACAGTAGGTCAACATTTAAACACACTCCAATAAAATAATAGAAACTTATACATTTGGGAGTATTTATGTGTTTTTTACAAAATTGTTTACAGGTACCCAAGTATCCAAAGATTTCCATATTCGGTATCCAGTTCCCATAATAACGAAAAACGTGCAGCCCTAACCATGGACACAAGCACCATGGTCGCAGTTGGGATTCGAACCCACATTCTGACGACTCAGCCATCAGAACACAAATCCGATGCACTAAACCGCTCGACCATGGCATTCCATTTAGCATGGTTAATGCTAATGAGCGTATACAGCAAAGAAGATACATATTACAAGCAGAAAAAATACATTACAGAGATCAAAACTGCCACTAAGACCACTAGCCTGAGGCTAGTGGGTTAAGAGAAGTACATGTAGGTTGGATAGGCAGAGGGCTGGTGTACCCCAAAAACATAATAACATCACAATTCAATACAAAATTTACGATTATTTTTGCCGACAGCGTGAGCGGTTTATACATGGTACAAAAATACTTGAGGTATGAAAAAGAATGAAAAAGAGTGTCGTGACCGAGCGGTATATCGCATCGGACTCGAGTTTCGTTGGTGTCAGAATGTGGGTTCAAATCCCGGCAAATATCACAGATTTTCCTTTAACTCTCCTACTACTACAAGGGTCAAAATCAGTCAAAATACTTCCCAAAGTATATCTAGTGCATTATCTAGTCAAACACTGTCAACCTTATGTGTAGTAAGTACATTTACAGGTCAAAATGAGTCGACCGTTTTTCACTGGTAAAAGCATTGTCCAGGGTGGTCAAAATGACAGTCAAAACCAGTCAAAAATGCCCCTGTGTGCACATTTGGATCAACAGTCAAAACGGGGAGTTGACTGGTTTTGACCTCTACAGCAACTTTCCACTAAAGTGCAGCTAGAGTAGGAGGGTTAAAAGATGATAAAGAACACACTTAAGGAAAGGGCAGTGTAGTCAAGTGAGGATTGGAAATGATATTTTGGGAGATTTTTAGTAATGAATGTATGCACATCCAGTGAGATGTTGGCCATTTTGTCGTCTGCTTAAACCACTTGCTTAAACATTGTGCTCAAGCGGCGGTTGGGATCGACATTCTTTCCAAGTTGAATGAAAAAAATACTTACTATACATTGTCTGTATCTGCGCAGGGTTGTCCAAATACCTGAAATGAACAAGGAAAAGAGAGGGGGAAAAAAATCAACCAAGTGAAAATGCTAAACTAATAACAGGAAGGATATAAACATACTCCAATGACACTAAACCTGATCTGGGCAACTCTTAAAGCAAAACTCACCTTAACGGCACATTTCTGTTTCAGTTTTAGGCCGTGTGACTAAACGTCACAGGTCACATCATTTCTGTTTCAGTTTTAATGTCACAGGTCACATTGTCTATAGACAAGGCAAGAAAGACTTGTAGCTTTGCATGGTGAAAAAGGATACGTTTGTGGTGACATGTAAAAATTCTCTTTGAGTAGTAAATAGCTGCACTAACCATTTATAAATTTGCTAACCAGCTAATCAAACCAATATTTAAAAAATACGACCAACAATTTTAGAAGAATGTGCCCAGCTGCCCATTTTGTTACTCACGAATACTTCTGCGGTAATCGCAGCAGGACGATTACTTGAGTAGTTAAAATTCACGAGTACAAGTACGATTAGCAATTACTACTCGCACTAGGGCTGACTTTCCCAGCACTAATAAGCATTTGCGTTAGTCAATTTTTCATCATGACATTGCCCCGCCAGTGTGGCACGGATCTGAATCCTTAGCCACACGTTGGTTCCATTGACGCCAACAGTCGGGATTTTGTGAAAATGGTAATTTTACTTGCATTTATATTTCGTGACATATCGGCCCGAAAATATTACACGGCAATCGGCAGATTTCAACAAGGGCGGCTATCTTGAATTTATGAAGAGGTCAACAGAAAAACAACTTGCGCGCACAACAATTTTACGACGGCTGTTATGTTAATCTGATAAAACTGCTCGATGTTAGTCTCTTACGGCGACATCACGTGGTCGCATCGCGCTAATAAAATACAGCAAGTGTGTGCACACATAAAACAGCCATCGTAATATTGTTGTGCACGCAATTTGTTTTTCTGTTGACCTCTCTTCAAGATGGCCGCCCTCGTTGAAATCTGAGACTGTTTTAGTATAAGTGAGAAAATCAAACATAGGGCCTAATAATTTCAACTGGGCGTTTTATTTAACAAAACTAAATAGTACATCAAATAATTCAACAGTTACAACTAAAATAGAATACATAGAAAACTAGCTAAACAAAACAGTTATGATTTATACAATGTATACTATATTATGTATTATGTATATACTATGAAAAATTTATTTGTTTGATTTAATTACATTTTAATTATCTGTATTTTGTATTTTGTATGTAATTAATTCTTTATTTTTATTTTACTTATTTATTTTACTCAGTATTTTGTTTAGCTAGTTTCCTGTTTATTCTATTTAATTGTAACTATAAATGAATTTCTTGTAATATTTATTTTTGTTAAATAAAACGTCAACTGAAATGATGTTTGATTTAGGCCATGAGAATGAAAGTCATAGATTTGCGTCCACCGCCCACATGTCCCGAAAGCTACCGCCTAAATTTTTCATTATTTGCACAAAAAAAGGTATTTCCACCAAACAAATTTAGTTCCAAATCATCCACATCAGTAAAACAAAGTTTTTACCAAATTTCCACCAGTATGTGCGCTGTAAATAATCATTAGCACATGTTCTCTTACAGTCTTAGTCCCGCATATGTCGTTCACAAAAAAGGTTGCATCGCGCTAAAACTGTATGGTACTATGGTAAACTCCGTCCGATCCACACCTGCAACTGTACCGCCTTCACATGCACAACACGTTCGCTGTTGAGCCTTTGTATCTTATGCCTGTGTGTGCGGCCCGCACGTACTGTATAATGGATGCACGTACGTACACAGGCGACCATATGTACGGCAACACGTCAAATTAGAAGAAACATCTTGTGATTGCGCTGTTATTAACCATCAATGGAAATAATTAATAACGAATAATGAAAAAAAGCCTCATGTGTTTTCGAAATTTCTCGGATGCAAATCTATGACTTTCATTCTCTTGGCCTTACTCTTTTCGTCTCACTAGCGCCAAAATAAAATATTTCAACCACGGAGTTATAAGACTCAAAATTAATAATTGGATTCATTAAAATAATTATGTCCCCGTACATCCTGCCTTATAATGATGTTTAATTACTCTCATGAATGTTAAACCAGTCTCAACAGCGTGAACTGCGTCAAAAATTATGGGGGGCGAGTTTGCCGAGGGGCGACTTTGTCAGGGGGAGAGTTTGCCAGCAGGGTGTGAGTTTGTATTGACAGGGTCGAGTTTGTAAGGGGCGAGTTGACTGGCATCCGCCATGATGGGACGTCATAGGCCTAGTACTAGCTGTGGCGGCTGGAAAGCTGCAGAAGGTTAACGTTAAACCATGGAGAACGGAAAACAGCTCCATGGATGGTTCAACAAACATGATAAAAATATATCAAAAATGCTTACCTGCACTATGAATACAAAAAGAAATGTGTATAAGACACTCCAGGCACTAAGTCTACCCATCATTCTACAAAAATATGACTTGAAAAGTTTTAAATTGTCGGAAATAAAGCCTTAAAATTCCGTTCACCATTCACGTTTTGTTCACAATTACACGTATGTCTCATGCATAAACGGCGCGGTATGCACAAAACTACAATTACAAAACAGTAAATAGCATCCCAGTTGCACATCTGCACGATAATTGATGACGTTTATCCTCAGCCTGTGCACACGTTCCGATGACGTTACAATGAAATGACGACATACTCTATAAATAGAATGGAATCGTGCTATCTCATCATAATGATTTGGTAATTTCGGCAGGATAGGGGGAGTGATATTGTTGATCGGTGGCCCATTACTCATGCTAACTGCGTAGTGGTTTAAAATAAAGGTGTATCACCTGTGATTTATCGGCAATTTTTGGAAATGTTTGGTTTTTCTTAGAACACTGATAGGCCTACTTTCCTCATAGAAAGGATAGCAAATAGGCCCCTATTTCGAAATTACTCACAAAATAGTTGTCAGAAATTTGTTTTACGGTAAAAAAAAAAGTGCCCCTAAAAATTATGACGCGCCCCACAATAGATTCATTTCGGTACATATTTGTTGTAAAACCATGCTTCTCGTGATTATTTTGTATTAAATGTTTCATTTCAATTAATTTTTGCCCTTCCTAGGGTAAACTTGCAATGTTCTGATGAAAAAGAAAATGTCCGGAATTCGAAGTTGCCATCAGTGTTCCACCCTAAAGTCGTCGATTTGTGCTAGCCTGTAGAGGAATCCTTGCCGACATCTCACAAGATACCCCGTCATATATATCTACCTTGAACAAGGAGTGAAAAGCCCTCAAGAGGATTCGGATTAGCTTTTAAAATTATACAAAACGTATTAATCCTAACTCCCTAGGCATTGTATTAAAACAATAAAAATCCTTCAAAATCCTCCAACTGGCTTTGTTGTCTAATGTGGACTTATATAGCGCACGTATCCACCAAACTGGTGCTCAATGTGCATTACATTATTACCCCTGCTCTTCAGGCTCATAAATCATTCCTGAAACCATCTCAGCTCCCTCGGGATTATACAGCTCAATTGCTGCCATTTCAGTACATCATGGGCTAATCAAACACAACAACCAACTCTGCCCTCACAGGTATCCATTAACCCCTGGGTGGAGAGAAGCAATTATGGTAAAGTGTCTTGCTCAAGGACACAATCACCGTCGTCGCGGTTGGGATATTGGCAAAACGCTGACACAATCAATCTACGGTATGGTGGAGGCTACCCTAGGAAATATTGAATAAAATTAATTAAGATTTAATTTGCCCTACACCGACGTGTGTATAGCACAGCATAATCAGTGCTTTCCGAGTGTCTATGAAAAAAAAAATTCACCGGCGACTCGGTCGTGATTCAAACCCACAACCTCCTGCTTACTCGTGCAGACGTCTTATCTCTCGACCACCGAGCTTGCCAGATGACGATTGGCCGGCTAGAATCCTATATAGCAGCGGGTTCCGCGATATATACTACTCAAAACAATTTAGGGAACACCGGAATAATCTCAGTTAAAGCAAGATCATTTATTTCAGATAAACACAATGTTTCACAGAATTAATGAGAAACAACTGCACAATGAAACAGATGATAAAGGATGCATGTAGTGATTACACATTTCATGACATGACTACTGAAAGAGAGAGGGGGTTGCAAATGAAAATCCCGGTTCATGGAACATTTCAAACCTATTTGATGTTAAAAATCCGGTGTTCCCTGAATTGTTTTGAGTAGTATATATTGGTAGGTGAAATTATTTATCGTGTGATTCAGTAATTCAAAACCTATCAGTTTCTTCTGACTATTTAAGATTTTGAGAATGATTAGGTTTGTATCCATAGGCCTAATCTAATTCTCTCAAGCCGGCAGTTTGTTGTAAATTTGTTGTAAATATTATTTTAATATCTACAAACATGTTATATAATCTTGGAAAGTCCTTGAGACTTTATGACTGGCATGTACTGTACAAGTTTAATATCTGCAGATTTGACAGTGTTAGACCAAAAAAGGTCTCTGGACTTTGTTCCCGCGTATACAATGTATCACGTATTTGACTGGTTGATTTTAATTTTGCCCTACACCGACGTGTGTATAGAACTGTATACTCAGTGCTTTCCGAGGGTCTGTGGAAAAAAACTTCACAGGCGACTTGGGCGGAATTCGAACCCACAACCACCGAGCTTGCCCGATGTCGATTGGCTGGCTAGAATCATATAATAGCAGCGGGTGCCGCGATATTTGACTGGTTGGCAAAAAAGGGCCAAAATATAACATTTACTTTTCTTATTAACAGGACGGCACATCGGGCTGTCCTATCGGGCTGTCCAAGAAAATCATTTCTTGCGGAGATTTATATCATATTACAAATTATCTTTAAACTCTGTGTTTAAGTTCAGCTTGGCTGTTAGTAGACTTCAAATGTTCGGGGGTGAAACCATCACAAGGTGAAAAGAAGGCGATATATGATGTTATCGCACAATTATTTTCATCTAAAACTAGGACACCGATTCCATGCCCTCTCTGTGAAAGTCTACTCTGATTGTAACGATACTGTTGGAGTGTCCCTTTAACAACAAAAACATCTGATCAATGAGAATGCATTCACCAGTCTTGCGTCTTGAAGGTGGTTATTATTTCTGGGGAGAGAAGACAGGTTCTGGGAGTTCCAATTATCAGTTTGTCATAGGCACGCACGTGGAGCTCAGTTTTTGATAGCAGATAGTGAAAGTATACAAGTCAAACTATTGTTTGTAAAAGTATTCCTTTAGGGGCCGTTCACAATTATCAACATTTTCACGAGCGTACAAACCGTACGCTGGGGGGGGGGAGGGGGTTAAGGCGCCGCGTACGCTTTTTCAAAAAGTAAACATTTCGATTTGTAAAAACGGCGCGAAATACACGGCCAACGCCCAGAAAGATCGTAGGCCTCGATCTTAACCGCGGCCACCGCGGCCAATGCCGTGATGCCCTGTCGAGATTGCCGCAATGGACATGATGGAGGCAAAGTCAAATTACAGCTAAATTCTGTGTGCTGAACCATGCAAGTATTATAATACTTCTTTATCATGTTTATAATACTTCCATGGTTGAACTGACCTCGGTTTAAAATATTTGCTGCAGACTGACTGTATATTATACTTTGCCTGAATACATTACTTTTGAACACAAATCTATTGTTTGAAATCAACATTTTATTTTGTACACTTAAAGGGGGGGGGGGAGGGGGGTCTGAAAAGTGTACTCTTTGTACACTTGTGAAAATGTTGATAATTGTGAACGGCCCCTTAGGCTTATTGGTAGTTTGAAATGTATGTTTCTTTTCAATCTAGCCTCTAGATAGATCTAA
Organism: Zoroaster sp. YZ-2022; assembly: GCA_029582265.1. Lineage (NCBI taxonomy): Eukaryota > Metazoa > Echinodermata > Asteroidea > Forcipulatida > Zoroasteridae > Zoroaster > Zoroaster sp. YZ-2022. The sequence continues at coordinate 31,416,591 of CM055830.1, forward strand.
TAAAAAAAATAACGATTGTATAAATCTTGTAAAATATTTCAGCCTACATTGTGATTCCCCCAATGAAGGCCTTTGGAGAAGTAAATACAAATAACTTCCATTCAATTTGCGACCGATCTTCGTCAGAATAATATAATTTTGGGGGGGGGGGCGCAGTGTGAATTTTGTATAATCTTGAGGGCGCTATCACTTGAGACCACCAACTAGCGAAAATTGGCAACTGGTACTCGACAAAGCTGTAATTTTGAAACGTCACTCCGGTTTACCATTATTTCACATGATGGCGCCCTTTATTTAGATGGCTTAACGACATGCACAATTTGTCACCTACACACTTGTTAACGCACCTGGAACTGAGTGTATTTTACGAATTCGCCGAGATTTTGAGGTTTCTATTCGTCAAAACCACCAGTAATTAATTAGTGTCGTCTGCATAAAGATAAACTGCAGCCTGGTTACTAGGTAAGGTTGACTGGGAAGTTATTTAAAAGACATGACGGACTCGGATTGTTGATTGATAACGTAAAGAAGTAATTACATGTCATTTTTTGCACTGCCAAATTGTATTTTTGTGGTACAAATTGTAACCCCTTTTTTGTAGGTAGGCCTATAGGCCTAACGCCCAAACGCGAGTTAACACATTTGCCTATACATGTATGTGCCACACCATGTAAACGGTCCCAAAAATAGTCACAGATTATGTAGAATAATAGTTAATACTTACTCTTCAATTTAAGACCATCCACAAGATTATTGATGAGATATTTGTCCAGAAATGTGCGTGGTTTTGAGGATGACTTTTTGGTTGCGACTCGGACAGATTGCTGATTTGACCCGACTTTTGACATTTGACCCGGTTTTGAGGTCTCGTTGAAATTTCATATTTTCGTGAGATTCTTTGATATGGGTAGAATGTCATATCCGACCGCCACTTTTTCTCATTCACTATAACCAATAATGTAATCTTACCTACCCAGTAAGGTGGAGAACATATATGGATGATGATGAACATATACTTCAAATTATTCCAGGATATTTATTTCATGAAAAATCGGGCATTTTTGGTAGACGATGACTTCCTCAGTCATGTCAGTCTGATCTTGTCAACTCCCCTGTTCAGTCCGGGAAAACTCCAAATACGGCAACCTTGAGTTGCTGAATACGGCAACGTTTCATTATACGGCAACGTTAACGTTGCCGCATACGGCAACTCATTCATTGAAACGCAAAAAGGGAAACGAAATATGCAAAATTGGAATAGTGAAAATCATAAAAATATGTTCTTTGGTTCCTTACCCAAATTCCTATCTGCGCACATCAAAAAGTTATCTGTGCATTTTCTTGCAAATGACTGTTTAAAACCAACACTCTAGCCCATCCGATGATTAACGTGTGACTCCATTTTTGACGTGCAAGAATACATCCTCAATCAAGATTATTATTTTACGCATGGTTCATGAAACAAAACTTTAAACATGGTTGTTGTTCTCTAAAATATAACAATTAAAATTAAACAAATAACATTATTTATGTTAATATGAGTAAACACTTTTAAAAAAATTGTATTTTAAATATATACTACATTGGAAATTATCAACGTCGCGGGAAAAGCTCTGGAAGCGCGGGAAACTAAAATCGACGACAACATTTATACAAACAAAACTCAATTATTGGATAAAAATAGAAGTAAAAGAAGACATATTTTGCATTTATACATTGTGATTAAAGCCAGCACCTTTTGACAATGACAAATAGCCTTGAAGCTGACGTTGAAAGTGAGAAAGGACGGCGAAAACACAAGACATGTACCAAGAAATATATTGAGAAACCTAACCATCGCCGTTCTTGTTACCACAAACGAAGCCGCAGCGTTGCTCTGGCCGTTTAAAAACTTGTACCATAGGGACTAAATAGGGTATGAATCCCTAGGCCTACATGTATGTCCGATAATGTAATTTCATGTGCGTTTGGGCTTTTTAACGCTTTTTATGTGATGGGGGGCTGTCGGGTGATAATTAAAGTTTTAAACCTTTGAAATACGAAAGCAAAGGAGCTTGAAATTCAGACGAGATGTAAAGTGACACTAAGTATTGAACCTACATGGAAGTGGTGAGAAAGGCTTTGGCCGAAGACCTGGTGAATCACAATCACTCCTCACTTGGCCTGACCTAGTGACCCGATCATTATATTAGGCTGAAGAAGTTGTGGCAGCACCACTTCCAAAATTCAATAAAGGGAAGGTACAAAAACACCAGTAACTTTACAAAGAATCTAATTGAACATTACGAAAGTCATCCACCAAAATATTATTTCCGAGTTGAATTTTGCAAATTCCATTGTCAGTTCACTTCAAGCGAGACTGACAAGTACAATAGTACACTTCTCCATTTATCCATATCAGCAGACAATGATGGCAGTGCAAATTTAAAAACAATATTTCATTTTCATCAAAGTTGTACCTTCCCTTTATCAAAGATTGTGTTCCAACCCTGTATACATTTTAAAGTTGGTTTCAGTTTTAACAGTTATAAGTTATAACTTTCATGAACAAAATACACAGTAATTAAACAACATTAACAAATGATATTTTTCTTAATTTGATTTATTTAAATCTTTCTTTGTAATGACAACAAATTTATAATTTACTAAATATTTATTTTTAATAAGTACTTGATTGCAATCACAGCTTGGTAAATAATGAGTCAAATTCAAGAGCAATATTTATTTTTATAAATATTTATATTTATTTAAATCTCTAATTTACTAAATATTTATTTTACTAAGTACGTGGTTGCAATCACAATTTAGTAAATGAATCAAATTCAAAAGCAATATTTATTAAAATGGAGAAATTATTTAAATTTTTACAGCAGATCTTTGTGATTATACAAAAATTACTAGTCCTTGTTTTTACAATCCGCCTAAATAAAACTACAAAACATTCGCTCTGTCAATACCTTACTTATAAAAATTGCTTTGTATAATTAGCATGTGAACAAATTACTGGAATAATTGAAAATTTTCCTGAAATTCAATATTTGACAATCTTGCCTACAGAGTGCTGTATGTGTTGATTTTTATTCTAACTTGATTTGAACCAATGGACAAAAACAAATATAAAATAAATGGTCTCGTATTTTTTTATTATAAGAGGTCCATATTTTCATTAATACAGTTGTTCACTTTATAAGACCATGCTCTTCTGCCAAGTAGATTGCTTACACTGCTGGTAACCAAGCAATCAAGACACCAGCCCCTCTCCCCAATCCACCAGCCCCTCTCCCCAATCCACCAATTACACACATATTTCTACTGCCGCACCCTACTGGTCACACCCCGCCCCAATCCCCACCCCACCCCAATCCCCACCCCAATCCCCACCCCACCCCCCACCCCCCACCCCATCCCCCCCCACCCCACCCCACATTCCAAATGACCCTATCCACATTGATTTGAACAATGATTAAGATGTTTAATTAAAGACACAAAACAATAAAAACATCGGTTATTCAGTAGTTTTCTATAAATTTAAGCCCCTTAGCTGTATTTCGCGTTTACACACCGGAAGTTGCATTATTCGGCAACTGGTTGCCGTATACAGCAACGTTGCCGTATTTGGAGTTTTCCCGGACTGTGTTAGTGACCAACACGGCCATTGTAGATGTGCAGTGGCAACTATAATAGGATCCTTCTATTTTCTGAAGGGAAGGATTTTTTTTAGAAAGGAAATAAAGTCCGAAAACCATCATAGTAGAAAACCAAGATAGTTTTCGCTTTCTGTACCCCCAAAAATCGATAGAATCATTTTTTAATTGGTTAGTGGTTGCAAAAAAATCCCCCAAAACCCTTAAAAAGTGGCGGTCGGATACGACATTCTTTCCTTTGATATTTCGACAAAAGTTGAAGGGTCAATTTGTGAAGGAAGAAATGTTTTGAATGGAGGAAAAAGTATTTGACAGGTAAGAAATTGTTTCTGGCATTTTTAGTCCAAAAAATGTAAGATTTTGAAATAAAGTGTTCAAATTTATATTAAATCAACGGCCACGTTTTAGCAACACGGATTTTAACATTATCTGGATTGTTTTTGAGCAATATAAACAAAAACTGTCTGTGAAAATTATCGCGAACTCTCGCGGAAAGGGAATTTCTGGGGTCATATCAACATGGCCAATTGTTGCGTGCTGATGGCAGATATGTCATGTATGTACGCATATATGGTCTCGGAGGAATATTCAAGTTCAAGTTCAGATATTGTTACTGTTGCACAGTATTAATCCGCCCAAATGATTGATGCATTGCATGGTTATTATTTAACAGTGAAGTGTAACATTTTTAAAAACTTTTTTTCATTTAACTGGGCCTATAATGATTGGAATTAACACTTTACTATTTTTGTTATTTTTATATTCTATGACCACAAAAACATCAAATTTAAAATAAAACACATAGTGCTCCAAGTCACTTGTTAATTTCTAATTTATTGCTTAAATCTCACCTTTTCTAAGTTCAGCAGCCAATATCTCAAGAACTAAATGTCTTATTAGAACACAAATAACACCATTGAATTCCTCACATTAATAGCTTCAGTTAATGTATAATGTAACATATTTGTGTAATTTTTGTGAAATGAGGTACCATAAATGCTTTGATGGTCAAATTAGTGGCACACGAAGTAATGATTTTACAAAGTTTAAAAGGTCATTATCTCAAGAACCAAAAGAGATATTCAAAAACAAATTGCACAGTTGATCTTCTATCAGCTAGAGCCTCAATTTAACCCTCCTACACATGGAGGCCACTCCCAACCACCAAATGTCCAATATGTTGTACACATACTGTTTGTGCATATAAGCCACACTAACCCTTTTAAGTAATCTTGTATGTGAAACTGAGGCCACAGGAGACCACTGTACAAAAAACTATCATTGGGATTTTCAGCAGTTATTTTGTAAACACAGACTCTCAAGAGTAAGCCACCACCAGCCACTGAGACTGGAACATAATAGTATGCCCCTGCAATACATCAATCACAAACCACTAAAACCAACAGACATATGAGGTATTATGTTACTATGCAGTATAGCCATTAGGAGCCACTGCCTTCCATAGCAATGGCTTGGAGTGGCCTCAATGGTTTGTTCATAAATTTGCACTGATAGTAGGAGGGTTAATGTATAACTTTACATATTTGGAAAAATCTTTTAAAATAAGGTGTTATAACTAATCACTGGCATGATCTGATGTACATGTATGTAAGAAAGAATTGGTTTCATTTAGCCCTCCTACTTCTGGTACCTTTTTCATACAAGTTGATGCTACAAGTTGGGGTTAATCGAGTAGTAAAAAGACGCAAGTCCGATTAGCAATTATTACTCATCTACAACACTAGTATTTGGATGGGACCGATTGTATAGTTGTAGCAACACATAAACATCGGGTAAACCCACCCATTCCTCTCTTGCCCAGAATTTTCTAGCCAGACAGAAATTTAACCCTAACCATGCAAGGGTAACTTTCTTATCACTCTGCTGAATGCAACAAGATCTATATGATCTTGTTGCACCTAGCAGTGAAGGGTTCAGTAAATTGGACTGTGGATTTTCAAGCACAGTGCTGTCTGCAACAACATTGAGACTCAGGTTATTTAGCTGCACAAGCTTTGTGCTTCTCTGCTATGGTAATCATCATTGTCTTTTCCCTTTATCAACTTGCTTGTTACTTTTATATTTTCTGTTTTTCTTTGCTCTTTCTGTTTTCTTTATTTACATAAAAGTAACTTTCTTTGTTTCCTTCTTTATTTACATGTTAAACAATGCTAAATGCAACCAGACACAACACAGACTATTTGTTATACAAACACTGTCCAGTGCTGAATGCAACAAGATACAACAGATTGAGGCATCAGTACTGGCTGCTGAATGCAACAACGTCCATCGGAATTGTACAACTGTTGTATCCTGTTGCATTTAGCATGGTTATTAGGGTTAAGCAGTTTGTAATTTGGTAGGTGTTTGTGCCCAACAGCAAATTGACCTGCCCCTGGCAGGTCGGTGTTATGATTAAGGTTCATCCCTGATAGTACACCTCATAGACCGCAAAGTAAAGCGTCTGGTCTTATCATGGGGTTACTGCCCTAAGGCCTAACAAAAAAGCCTCTGGTTTCTGGTTCGAGCTTAGCTTAAAAAGTGGTATGGCAATTTTTATTTATTTATTTATTTATTTTTTTTCCAGAAATTTTTTGAATGCACATTAACCCAAACCATGCTTGGGTAACTTTCTTACCCAAGCTGAATGCATCACCCTGAATCACCCTGAATCACCCTGAATCACCCTGCTGAATGCAACAACATACAACAGTGGTCAATGATCGAGGCCTGATAGGTGCAACGAGATCCGTATATCCCTTCATCTCAAAATTTTCTTGAAAGAAGAGAAGTAGCCACCAAGGAAAGAAAGTGGCTTGTAATTTGTCCAAACCTCTAGTTTCTTGTTTGTGGGGATGTGGAGAGTCTGCAAATCCTCTAAAATTAAACATCCAAGCGGTTCAGGAGGCTTTGTTCTCTAGACCAAAGGGTGACCCAGGCCCGCTACCCATTTTTCAGGATTTTTTAAGTTTGTCAAATTCACACCCGTTATACTTGTACCACTGAAGTCATGAGTAAATTGTGACTCTAATGCCCCAGTCACATTTTCCCTACGGCTAGGATACGGCAGCCGTAGACCCCCAAAATGGAGAGATACCTGCGGCGGCCGCAGAGGATTTGCGGGGGCCTCAGGGTGGCCTTAGGGCGTATCCCTATCTTTTACGGACCGTAGGGGTCGCCGTGAGATTATAGCGCCGCGTTATAACTTTTTTCTTTTCCAGGTTCGCCGTAGCAATTAGACACGCCGTAGCAATGCCGTAGGCGGTTCCACGTCGACTATACGTTGGCCGTACGGTGGCCTTGCATTTGCCATACGCTTGCCCTAGGGTGTTATGACTTTTGTGGACCCCCAAAATATTTCGGCGGCCGCAGGAATCCCACGGCCACCATAGGGCAGCCTCAAGGCGGCCCTACGGTACCCGTACGGTCGCCGTAGGGTCTCCCTGCGGCGACCGTGCGGCGACCGTGGGTCTGCCTTGCTATTTGTCAAAACCCCACGGTCCGCAGGGTCGCCTTGAGGCAACCGTGCGTCATCACTTCAAAGGCCGTACGGCAGCCGCAGGTTTTCTGTCTCCAAAAATTCTAAATACGCCGTGCGGCTACCTTTACATATGTGACTGCTGGTGTATGACACCGTGGGAATGCTGCGGCGGCCCGATAATTGCTACTGGCCGTAGATATTATAGACCCTACGGCCGCCTTGGCAAATGTGACTGGGGCATAACTGATCATTGATTTTACCCTCCTAATCTCGGTACAATTTTTTTTCCAGCGAGTTGACTGACCATTCAAAATTAGACAACTGTCTGTTTATGAATGGTGGATTAGCTGTGCAGATAACAGTACCGTGTACAGTTTAGATGCATTCACCACACAGTACCATTTGACAACTGTCTGTTTATGAATGGTGGATTAGCTGTGTAGATAACAGTACCACGTACAGTTTAGATGCATTCACCACACAGTACCATTTGACAACTGTCTGTTTATGAATGGTGGATTAACAGTACCATGTACAGTTTAGATGCATTCACCACACAGTACCATTTGACAACTGTGTGTTTATGAATGGTGGATAAGCTGTGTAGATAACAGTACCGTGTACAGTTTAGATGCATTCACCACACAGTACCATTTGACAACTGTCTGTTTATGAATGGTGGATTAGCTGTGCAGATAACAGTACCATGTACAGTTTAGATGCATTCACCACACAGTACCATTTGACAACTGTCTGTTTATGAATGGTGCATTAGCTGTGTAAATAACAGTACCGCGTACAGTTTAGATGCATTCACTACACTACCATTTGGCAAGCATTACACACAACCATTTGAATGATATTGAATGATCAATCAACAGAAGGGTTAAAACGCCTGGAGAATAACGGCTTTAAAGGGACAATATCAGGACGATCAGAGCAGACTTTCAACAGGGCATGGAATCTGTGTCGTAGTTTAAGATGAACACAGTGACTGAATATTACTGACTCATTTATGCAGCAGCAACAGTAATATCACCTTATCATATGTTTGTGCATGGTGTTGGATTTTGGCGGATTCAGGAAACTTCTTAGTGCCAAAATAGCTAGAGGGTTAGGGTTAATCTGAACTGAGTAATTGAGTATTTAACCCCCCCCCCAAAAAAAAAAACAACCTTGGAATTTAAACACAATTTTGCAAAAATAAAATAAGCCGAAGGAGACAAGAAACCAATGATATTTTGTGTTTGGACTTTGTCCACCCACCCCAGGTTTCTGTGAGTTATGTTTCAACTTGTGTTCATGTAACCACACACTGAGCACGGGCCCCTAAGTATTGATTACATGTCATGTACGTATGTGTTTATTTGAATGTCTAGATGTTGAGATAATTGATTTAATGAGATCAAGTTTTATGTACTCACTGTCTGTGTCTGCCGGGCTCAGAACCCCAGAGAAAGGAACCCCAAACAGACCCAAGGGGGTTGCTGTACAAATGTGATAATCAGATAACATTCATACTTCAAATAAGTTTTCATATCTTCAACATTAATTTAGTGTTCGGTTTTTATCAAGCGACACATGATACGTGATGGTAAGATAGCACAGGCTGGTGATTTCTCAGGATTTTTCCTGATTTCAGGATTCTTATACATGTATAATACAAATATCCCTTTGCTTCAAAATTTTCTTGAAAATGAAAAGGAGCCACCAAGGAAAGAAAGAAGTAGCCTGTATTGTGTCCAAACCTCTAGTTTCTTGTTTGTGGGGATGTGGAGACTCTGTAAATCCTCCAAAATTAAACATCCAGGAGGTTCAGGGGGATTTGTCCTCTAGACCAAAGGGAGACCCAGGACCGCTACCCATTTTTCTGTAGCAGTTATTATTTGACTTTGCAGACATTTTTTTTTCCAGTTTCCAAATTCCAACAAGTAATGTGGATTCCTGTTGTTACATCTGAGGCCATAGTTCACTTTCTAATTATAGACTTTAACAATGAACTCTAAACACCTACACGTAGCTATTTGGGGCTAGAATCTTCCTAAATCCACTTTTGTTCTGTTGAGTTTTGTTTGAATTCAGCGGGGTACCTGTGAAATGCCTGTAGGGGGGTTGGGGGTTGGGGGTTAGAGATCAGATTAAAACACAATGTTAATATTCTAATCAAGAGACTTGTAGACCAGTAGCCAATGAATGCAGGCAGACATCACATGTTTCATTGGCAAACTGGTAGGCCAAGGCTGTGCTGGATATATCCGGGTATCCGGATACCCGACCGAAACTGTCATCACCCGGTTCCATTTCTCGGTTCCAATTACCCGTAAATGACTTTTTAAAATTCGGACTTAACATTTGAGCGGTGCCAACATAAATCTGTCACTCTTGAACAATGTAATGTTTACACTTTTACAGGCAATTTTATTTGTCAGGAAGAGATTACACTGGATAACACATTTGTAGTATTTTTATAGACAGTTTCCACACACTTTCCTCCAACTGATTCAGTGTGATACGTTGAATCTTTAAGACTGCAAAGGGCCTGGCAGCAGGAGGGAATGTTTGCCTGTTTGCGGTTATTGGATTCGTGCATGCTTTATGTCTGTACTGGGAGTGTGTGCCATGAGCTGTTAACAGTGGGGATATTATTACAGGGGATGCCCACAATAATTGTTGCACTATTAACCCTAACCCCCTAGGTATTCTGGCTAGGAACCTTCCTGAATCCTCCAAAATCCATCAGTGCACTTTTGGAAACATGCCCTTATCTTCAAAATGCACCATGCATTTTCGTTGATCTTTCATATTCAGCACTTATGGCCTGTACTTCTTGCCAGGTAGTAATTTTGCCCCATTTGAAGAGGTGAAAGTACCAGTTTCCAACAGTGTTTAATTTTTTTTTAAAAGCGCCCCTTGGAGGATTTTGATGGATATAGGGTGGTTAGGGTTAATAAAAAAATTGTTGAAATTGAAAATGAAAACGGGTATCCGGGTATTTAAGGCTGTGCGGGTATCCGGAAACTGTCATTACCTGGTTCCATTTTTCGGTTCCAATTACCTGTAAATGACTTTTAAAATTCAGACTTAACATTTGAGCGGTGCCAACAGAAATCTATGACTCTTGAATAATGTAATGTTTACACTTTTACAATTTTATTTTGTCAAGAAGAGATTCAAGATTCAGTGTGATACAATGTTTGCCTGTTGTTTGCAGTTATTGGATTAGTGCATGCTTTATGTCTGCACTGGGAGTGTGTGCCATGAGCTGTTAATAGAGGGGATATTATTATAGGGAACGTCCACATTAATTGTTGCGGTATTAACCCTCCTACTGTCCTTTCCAAGTAATCTTACAAAATTAACTGTGTGCCACCCAAGGCCACTGTAAATGTTTGAACATATTAGTATGGCCTGCAATGTATCAATGAGAGACCACCTTACCCTGCAATCTCAGTGGTGTGACAGTGCATAGAAAGGTAACCATAGGAGGCCACTGGCAACAGCTAATGGCTTGGAGTGGCCTGAATGGGTTGTTTCAAAAATTGCACTGATTGTAGGAGGGTTTAATAAAAAAATTGTTGTTGTTGAAATTGAAAATGAAAATGGGTATCCGGGTATCCGAAGTTTCTTGATTTCGGGTATCCGGTTCCAAAAATATCCGAAACCGCACAGCTGCCCTACAAATTTAGAGTTATTTTTTAACCCCTGTGTAAATATATGTCCCTGAGATTATCAGAACCTTGATCGGTGCACAGTGTTATCTACAGGTACCGTTGTTCTCTTTACCATTGTTCTGTGGCTATTATCTTTATGGCACAATAATTTCATAATGTATTACACAATACCCAGTAGTACACCTCAGACGTCTGGGAGGTCCTGCAGTGATTTTGTTTAGGGGGTCCATCGTATAACCAACTGTAGTGCACCTGTGTCACTGTATCTGAAACAGTTGCAAAACGACCCCGACTTTTGTGGCTGGATCTGTGTGTTTTGGGCAATGGTTGAGCTATGGAGAAATCTGCAGTTAGCCAGCATCAAACTGAAAAACAAATATTCTTCAAGGTATTGTAATTTTGACAATTTCCAGATGTACTGGTGTGGACATTGTGAACATAAAGCATGCACTTAATGAACCCTAACCCCCTTGGTATTCTGGCTTAGGAACCTTCCTGTATCATCCAAAATCCTCTAAATCCTCCAGTGCACTTTTGGAAACATGCCCTCATCTTCAAAATGCACCATGCATTTTCGTTGAGCTTTCATATTCAGCACCTACGGCCTGTACTTCTAGCCAGGTAGTAATTTTGTCCCGTTTGAAGAGGTGAAAGTACCAGTTTCCAACAGCACTGAATTTTTCCCAAAAAGTACCCCTTGGAGGATTTTGCAGGATATGGGGTGGTTAAGGTTAATGTTATTTTTTGGGGAGAGCATACTATACATATGTACGTCATGTTACACATGTATTTCCTATGTTGTACTATGTAATGTCTGCATAATTTACAATTGTATATGTACACAGTAACATTGTACTCATCAGTTATACAAAAATTATCCGGTTTCTGGTCTCCGCGCGCATCACTTCAGAGCTGTGCATCAGCATTTTTAGTTTACTTATTTTTGTTGTTGCTATAAAACGATGTCCAATTGCAGTCAAAATTGCTGGATTGATTGGAATTCTGCCGTGCTGTGTTTTTAAATGACTTTTTTTCACATAGGGGTATGAACATTTGCCCGATTTGTGTGGCCACTCTTAGCCACCATACTTTGTGTATGTAGATGTATCATGTATTTCACCATGGATTTTCACCTCCACCTTAAACTCCCTAGGCCATTTGCTTACACATAACCTGAATCCTTCCTAACTCCCTAGGCCCATTTGCTTACACATAACCTGAATCCTTCCTAACTCCATAGGCCCATTTGCTTACACATAACCTGAATCCTTTCTAACTCCCTAGGCCCATTTGCTTATACATAACCTGAATCCTTCCTAACTCCCTAGGCTCATTTGCTTACACATAACCTGAATCCTTCCTAACTCCCTAGGCCCATTTGCTTATACATAACCTGAATCCTTCCTAACTCCCTAGGCCCATTTGCTTACACATAACCTGAATCCTTCCTAACTCCCTAGGCCCATTTGCTTACACATAACCTGAATCCTTCCTAACTCCCTAGGCCCATTTGCTTACACATAACCTGAATCCTTCCTACATGTAACTCCCTAGGCCCATTTGCTTACACATAACCTGAATCCTTCCTAACTCCGTAGGCCCATTTGCTTACACATAACCTGAATCCTTCCTAACACCCTAGGCCCATTTGCTTACACATAATCTGAATCCTCCAAAATCCTTCAGTAGTAAAAGCAAGCACATGACATGTATGCACACATGTGTTTCTAATACATGTACATGGCCAGGGACCCTCCCTGCATGCATGGAGCAATAAACAGTGTCCACTGACCCAAGCACTGACCTTGCAATCACTACAACAAACATGGATGTACATGTACCATGGAAAGGCAAGTATGCCTAATAACCTCATTCCTCCAAAATCCTTCACTTTAGCAAAGAGCATGTAGCATGTGACCTCGATCCTTCAAAATCCTTCACTTTGGCAAAGAGGATTTTGGAGGGTTTGGGAAGGTTAGGGTTAAAGATGCAGCATTGGTATTTGGTGACGTCAGAAGTCTATTACCTACATGAAGTGTACTAACCTAGTCCACGGCACAGTACTCCAAGAACAAGGTTAGGGTTAACATAGCTTTTTACCATAGCTATTACCATAGCTTTAAACACACCTGTGTCTCAAAATTGAACACGTTTTCATGTTTATCATAACGTTTAACCTTCTATTCCTTCAGAAAACGAGTTCGTCACAGCCAGTGTTGCTATCCAGACCGTAGTAAGCCCACCCCACTGAAAAATGCCATCAGAAGAGGAGGGACTAGACGACACGTAGCAATCATGGTGGTGGAACGCCTCAAGTCCTTAGTGGCCGACGCCTTCTACAAGCATGGGCAGTTCTGCAGTGCCCACCCGTGGTCTATAATTTCGTTTGTTTGCGTGGTGATCCTGACGGCAAGGTAAGAGTCGCAAAATCCACTGTCTTTCATTTCCACATTGAATCGAAGAACAAATAAGAGTTTCCCGATCTTCAAAAGTTTTTTCATTTTGCTTGGAGTGTTTACAGATGATGTGACCTTTATTTATAAGATTGTGGAGCGGTCGCATTTTCTGCCCGGCGGTATGTGCGCTCATCCGTTTTTGGTTTAGACATGGCGACACAGGTCTCATTGATCTCCACTGATCTCCATCATCACTATAACAGAAATCAATGTATCGTCTATAGACGGGTGTTGTGGCTGAGCGGTCTAATGCATCGGATTCAAGTTCTGGTGGCATCAGAATGTGAGTTCGAATCCCGGCCTGGCCGGTCGCGGCGCTTGTGTTCTTCAGCAAGACACTTTTAAAACCATAATTGCTTCGTTCTTCGGATGGGACGTTAAGCCGTAGGTCCCCTGTACTGATTGCTGGGCCTCATGGAAGAAGAGAGGATTACTTGTATTATCCACTGAATGAGTTACCCAGGTTAAAGAAGAAATAAACAAACAAACAAACAAACAAACAAACAGTGTGACCTGTGACGTTATGCAGGGTAGAAATGTCCTGTTTGGGTTTAGGTGTGATGTCATAAGTGACGTCATCTATAAGTGTACCATATAATTATTGACAATTGGGCTTGGTGACCCAGCAACCCAACTGACCTTGGCCCAATTTCACAGAGCTGCTAAGCAGAGAATTTCGCTAAGCAAATATTTTTGCTAAGCAATATAAAACAGACTACCAGCCAAAATGCATATATTTTGTATGGAAGTTTGGCTGGTAACCAAAGAATTCTGCTAAGCAAGCTTTCCTGGTAAGCAATTTTATATGCTAAGCAGCTCAAGATGAAATTGGAGCCTGATCCATGCCTTACACACCTACAGAAGAAGAAAATTGACAGAAATTGACGTCAACAGTTGCGAAAAATGCTGGTTAAGTCATTAAGCTTTCTCTCACTTAATAAAGTCTGGTTCATACGATACAGGTTCGAGCGAATGCGAAAAGGGAAACGAATTTCATGACGTTAACGATGGTGAAATTACATGATTTCATTATCAACATCACGGTAATTCGAATTTCACGATGCCAACGATGGTGAAATTACATGATTTCATTATCAACGTCACGGTAATTCGAATTTCACGACACCAACAATGGTGAAATTACACGATTTCATTATTAACGTCAAGGTAATTCGAATTTCATGACTCTTGAAATTACTCGCCAACATGAAGTCGGAAGAATGAAAGTTGTCGTAATCCAAAATAGTTTTCTAAATACTCTAGGGTCCCCATTTTGAGAAAAAAGTAAAAAAAAAAAAAAAAGAGAATGAAAACCAACAAATTAAATTAACCCTCCTGTAGCTACACTTTAGTGCAAGTAGCTATAGAGGTCAAAATCGGTCAACTGTCTGTTTTGACTGTTGACCCAAATGTGCACACAGGGGCATATCAGACTGGTTTTTACTGTCATTTTGACCACCTTCAACAATACAAGACAATGCTTTTACCAGTCAAAAACGGTTGGCTCATTTTGACCTGCAAATGTACATACTACACGTAAGGTTTGACAGTGTTTGACTTTTAAGTGCACTAGATATACCTTGGCAAGTATATCAACATTTTGACTGATTTTGACCCTTGCAGTCATCGGAGGGTTTTAAATTTAAAAAATCTGTAGTAAAATCAGTTTTAAATTCAGCTGATAAAAATTTAAAAATTAAAACAAATAATTGTCATATATTACACGAAATGAAAAATTGACTGGCTGGTGAGAATACGTCACCTAATTTAACCCTCCTACTTCTGGTGCCTTTTCATACAAGTTGATCCACCATTTGAAACCATTCGCTTTTGTGGTTTTGAATGGTGAAATAACTGTGTGCAGTATTGATTCCCAAATGGTTTGGAATGGTAGGTCAGCTAATACAAAACCTTGTTTGGATACTTCTAAGTGGTGAATTAATGGACCCTCTATGCCAGTGACATGAGTAAATGGTTTTGAATGACAGGTCTGCTATACCCTAAAGACCCTAGTGCCATTTTTAAGTGGTAGATCAATTACTTGTACACTGGCCACCATGTGTTAAAACTCCATAGGGTACTGAGATGATGGATAGTCCACTTTATCTACATAATGCAGGTTTTGTTTTTCGGCTATGTGAAACCACACCAAGGTGTAATGTATCCACCATTTAAAACCATTTGAATGATAAGCCACTGTGAAGTACATTCACCATTTGAATCCATTCGGCTATGGAAACACACCAAGGTGTAGTGTAACAACCATTCAAAACCATTTGAATGGATATGAATGGTAGTTAAGCTTGCTACCAACACTGTTCAAATGGTATCACCAGGTGTGTACAAAACCAATGGGCATTTTGATAAGTGGAAATTTTGAATGGTTTCAAATGGTCAAACAGTAGGAGGGTTAGATTGGTGGGTTTGGTGAAGTCCTCAGTTTTTGAAAATCGATCAGAAGCAATGCCACAAATAATAGGTCTCTTACAAAAAGACAGAACTGAAAACCCTGTTCGTTTTAATTAAAACACTGACAGGGAACCACTTCATTTGAAAAATTTGCATAGCAAAACTGCGATGCAAACAGAGAATTTGCATAGCAAAATCATATTTTTGTATATAGCAA
This sequence comes from Zoroaster sp. YZ-2022, assembly GCA_029582265.1. Classification (NCBI taxonomy): domain Eukaryota; kingdom Metazoa; phylum Echinodermata; class Asteroidea; order Forcipulatida; family Zoroasteridae; genus Zoroaster; species Zoroaster sp. YZ-2022. The sequence continues at coordinate 31,432,469 of CM055830.1, forward strand.
TCTGTGAATTTTGTATAGCAAATTTAAAATGCCTAAAATTACATTATGCAGTGTGAACAGGTTCAGGTGCTGTTTTTCAAGGCTTTACTGTCGTTTAGTTCAACATATGTCCATATTTTACTAAAATCTCCAAAGAACTTGAAGTGTCCCGCCTGAGTCGCCTGTGAAGTTTTTTCCACAGACACTCGGAAAGCACTGAGTATACAGTGCTATACACACGTCGGTGTAGGGCAAAAATTAAATCAATTGTTTATCACCTGACGCAAGAATTTCATAAAACTATAAATATTGCGGAACCCGCTGCTATATGGGATTCTAGCCAGCCAATCGACATCGGGCAAGCTCGGTGGTCGAGAGATTAAGACGTCTGCACTCGTAAGCAGGAGGTCGTGGGTTCGAATCGCGCCCAAGTCGCATGTGAAGTTTTTTCCACAGACAAAAATTAAATCAATTGTTTATCACCCGACGCAAGAATTTCATCAAACTATAAATTTAATCAAACTATAAAAACTTCAAGTGTATTTATCTTTCGGTCTGGACGTACGGGAAAAAAACCTGGTCGGGATAGAACTCTTGGTATTCTTCAGTCATAAATGTAAATGTTACCTGAGCTTTGGGTACAGTAAATATTCCTGGAAAGGTTTATGAATATTCACAAGGTGATTGTACGTTTCAAAAATGTTTATTATTAAACCACAATGGTGAAAAAAATCTGTCGCAACTTGTATCGCAAAATCTGCGATGTTTATTTTGAAATTCCATCGCAGGTTGTCCAAATTACATCGCATTTTGCGATGCGATACAGGGGAAGTGGTTCGCTGAACACCTCTGTTTGTTTTAAATAAAACACCAAGGTCAATTATTAGGTGTTCGGGTATGTGCCCGAAACACCTATTGTTTTTGTACGGTTTTTTTCTTCTTCTTCTTCTTCTTCTTCTTCTTCTTCTTCTTCTGCTCCTATACTCACTCCCTACTCCTACTCTACTCCTGCTACTACTGGAGTGTCGTGGCCTGGCTCCGGTACTGGCCTTGAACTCCAAGTGCAGGTACTTTGCCAGCAGCAGGTGTGATTCGAGCGGTACGTGACACTTGTATCATGGCAGGTAACCATAGTAGCGATCGCCCGGATGGGGCGTAATACGGGTCCCGTGTGTTGGCATTAATACGCGTAGAAGTGGATTGTCGTGGCCGGCGGTCATGGCGCAGTCTTTGGATCATCAAGTTACATTGGTGTTGCCTTGGCAGAGTGTGAGTTGACGATCATTAATCGTCACCTGTGTCATAATGAACCTTAACCATATTGCTTCGTCGTCCACCAGGGTTAAATAGGTACCTGTGGTGAGATGGTTTTGCTCGTCTATGCGCTGAAATGGCAGACAATTGAGCTGTATATACTCCCAGGGAGCTGAGATTGGTTCAGGGGTTTAGTGAGCCTTGTAGACGCGGGCCTTATGAGCAGGATAATATAATGTCATGTGGCCCACTTAGTTGGTGATCGTGCGTATATAATCTGTCATGGTGGTTATGTCATGTCATTGCTCCTCCTACTGCTACTCCTCTCTCTCCTCCTCCTCCTCACTCCCCACTACTCACTTTCCCTGCACTGCTCTCCTGCTATACCCTGCCTCACTGCCTACTCATCCTACTGCTCCTCCTACTGCTCCTCCTACTGCTCCTCTACTATATCCTACCACTCCTCTACTGATAATCATGTAATAATCATAGTCAATAAATCATAATCAATCATCATAACTAGCCATAACAGCCTCATGTAATAATCATGTGTCGTCATATTGTCATAATCATGTGTCATCATAACAATAATCCTGCTGTCATGTCATCATCATAGTATCATCATCATCCATGTCATGCTGTGCATCATAGTCATAATATGTGTCATGTGCTGCTGTCATCATGTCGTCACTGTCTTAGTCATGTCTGTGTCTGCTGTCATCATGTGTCATGTCATGTGTCATCGCCTGTGTCCTGCTGTCATCATGCTGTCATGTCTGTGTCGCCTGTCATCACTGCTGTCACTGCTGTCGTCGTAGTAATCATCATGATAATCATATCATCATCATGTCGTCATCCTGCTGTGTCATGTCGTCATCCTCATCACTGTCGCTGTCACGCTGTCCATGTCACTGTCCTGTCACTGTCATGTCACTTTCTTCCATGTCCTGTCATGTCACTGTCATCACTGTCACTGTCACTGTCACTGTCATGTCGCTGTCACTGTCATGGCCCATGTCATGGTTTTCCTTTGGCCCTGCTGACAGATTTCTGCTGTGCATGCTGCCTGCTGTGGCCCTGCTGCTGCTGGCCCTGCATGCCTCTGCCTGCCTCATGATGTGTGATCATGACCCTGGTGGTGAACAGGCGATTGAACAGGGCATTTCGACATTGTTGTGACATGGTCAGGTCGTGACAGGTCGTGGTCTTGGTGATCGTGGTGGCAGACGTGATGATCGTCGTGGCACGTTCGGTCATGATCATGATCATGTGATGTGTGTCGTGGCATGGTCACGTGCATGATCGTGGCATGTGGCGCGTTGTCGTGGCCTCAGTCGTGGCAACTGTGTGGTCATGTGTCATCAATGTCATGTCGATAAAACGTCATCATGATCGTCATCATAATGGTGGCATCACTGTCATCATCATCATAATCATCTTAACGACATAATCATCATCATATTTGTCAATCATCATGTGTCGGCCGTCATGTGTCGTCGTCATGTGTCATCATCTTGTCATCATCATGCCAATAATCATGTGTAGTCATGACGTCTGTCTCATCATCTTGGCTGTCATCACTGCATCCATCATGTCATCATCCTCAGGTCTCCCAGCATCATCATGTGTCATGTCATATCATCTCATCCTGTCATCATGTCGTCGTCATCATCAACATGTCACTGTCATCATGTCATCGTCATGTCATCCTGTGTCATCATATGTCATCCTGTCATCATATCATCATCTGCATCTGTCTTGGTCATCATCATCATCATCACTGTCCTGCTGTCTGTCATATCCTTAATCCTGCTGGTCAAAATTGATGTCACTGTGTGTCATATGTAAACAAACTTCTGTCATCATCATCTGTGTGTACGCATGTCATCATCATCATCATCATCATCATCCTCATCATCATCTCATCATCCTCTCCTCCTCCTCCATAAAACATACTTGCATTAAAAACCTTCAAACTTCACACGCAGATTGGGCATAACATGGAAAACCTGGGCGTCATGATAATCGGAAACCGCAACGGTAGCGTCGCGATGGCGTCAAGTCATACGTGACCACATTCAGTGTGTGTTCGCCATTTGTCGCGTTGAAATTCTAACATAGAGGCGGCTATACAACTTTAGTGGTCTTTACACAATCAATGCGTAAAAACTTTTAGTGGTCACTTGGTGGCGCTGATCATCACACATATCGCTGTAAAAGGTAATTGTTCACTTTTCTAATGATTCAAAGTTTTCTAAGCACGCCAAGTCATCTACAGACTGATTGGTACTTCTTACTATGTTGTAAGTAAAGGTGAAATCGGCGAAATTCCTTTAAAAGTGGTCAAAGTTGATGATTTTTGTAAACAAACTGCGTTACATGTGTGCTGCAGCGAACCTGCCGATGGTACCTTCACACACTTTACACTGTCAAATCAGCGTTTGACAAAAATGGCATATTGATTTGAGAATTTGATCAGAGCTGGTTAGGTTTGGTAGGTTACTTAGTAGTTTGTACAAATGTAGGCTTACCAGTAGGCAGTACCACACATATAGTGAATGATGTACTTCAATATTATTATAATTGAGGAAGGAAGTCAGATTCTTATGACTGTTAGTGACTGACCTTGTGTGTAGTAATATTAATTTAAAAAACAAATATTAATCTAATCCCTTGCAAAGACGTCCATGATGCTATTGGTGTGCAACTTTCATCATTACATTAATTATTTGTGTAAATTTAAGAAACTAAAATTATTGAAAATATTTTCCTCATTAACGTTAGTCGTTAGGCATGGTATGCATTATATTGGAAGGGTGTGTAGGGACCTACCAATACAATAAGACATACCTGATGGCTGCATTGCAGTTTACTTTATAGTGGCACTTAATTTTCTCACTAAAGTAGCCCAGAAACAAATATCAGCACCTTTATTGAGATAATGAAACAGTCACATCATGGAGGCAGGATGTTGTCAAGAATAATTGTGTGCAATTTTGAAAACAACCAATGCCCTTTTCAATTTCAATGGTCCAGCTACTCCAAAATTATACACTTTTTTCCCCATTTTATTTACATAAATTAGAACTTCTCTATAATTTTCAAATACTTTATTCTTGGTCCATGTACTTATAAAACCTTCCTATTATTTTTACAGCATGTTCACTGTGACATATTATTTTCCTCATGCACATGAATTAGAACTTCTCTGAAATTTCAAATACTTTATTTTTGGTCCATGTACTTATAAAACTTTCCTATTATTTTTTACAGCATGTTCACTCTGACGTATTATCTTCCTCATTCACATAAATTAGAACTTCTCTGAAATTTCATATACTTTATTCTTGGTCCATGTACTTATAAATCTCCAACACTTCGAATTAATGACGTAACCATTTTAACTTCAACCGAACACCTTGTTTTTGTTGTGACAAAAACTTATATCTAGTTGTATTTAAATTTGTCATTTTTCAAAGGCATATATCACTACAAGCCTCAGACATAAATGAATTTTGCCTGTATCCGTTATGCCCCTATTTTTAACCTTTATATAAATGATTTATTATAATGGAGGGAAATAATTTTGCATTTGAATTGAATGGAATATTTGCATACCCCTAGTCTGTGGTACAATGTAACTGGTGTACATGAACCCGCATTTTAGTCACGTGCGTGTGAATCGTTTTTCAGGTGTTTATTTGTATGTAAGAGAACACAAATAATTCTGCTGGTATTTTGAGAATGGGTTTACTGACAAAAACACACGGGATGATCTTTGACCTGCTGGTGAAATCTAAACTGCAGATTTGACAACAAGTCCAAGGCAAGATTGATTGGAAGGCAAGATTGATGACCCAAATAAAACAGTCAACTAGCATATTAAATGTTATGGTCTGAAAATATTTACAGTTTTGAAAAAAAAAAAACCAGTTGGGACAAAAATAATTTCTCTGAAATGAACTTTACACATACATTTATGCATAGTGTCAGCAATACATGTACATGTACATACTACATGACAAACTCTGTTTACTAAAAGGAACCCGGTTTTATTTGTAATAAATGCCAAAATATTGTAAGTTTTGTAAATATTTGGACACCCTGTTTTTCAAAGATTTTGATGCCCTACATTCAAGTCTGTATCTAGACTAATCCAGCGACCATTGTTTTCCGCCATTACTGTCTAAGAGCCGCAACTACAGAGTGTATAAAATATGTTAAGGGCATGTATATAAACACAAATAAAATTAGTAAAAAATTAGTATAATTAACCCTCCTACTTTTGGTACCTTTTTCATACAAGTTGATCCACCATTTGAAACCATTCGCTTTTGTGGTTTTGAATGGTGAAATAACTGTACAGTATTGATTTCCCCCAAATGGTTTTGAATGGTAGGTCAGCTAATACAAAACCTTGTTTGGATCTTTCCAAATGGTAGTACAGCTAATACAAAACCTTGTTTGGATACTTCTAAGTGGTGAATCAATGGACCCTCTATGCATTTGAATGGATTTGAATGGTAGTAAAGCTTGCTACCAACACTGTTCAAATGGTATCACCATGTGTGTACAAAACCAATGGGCATTTTGGTAAGTGGAAATTTTGAATGGTTTCAAATGGTCAAACAGTAGGAGGGTTAATAAAAAAAATGAGATATTTAACAAAATAGTTGTCAGAAGCTTGGATTAACAGTGCCAAGTTTCTGGTAATCGGTCGGCTTCAAAATCGGTGCAGTGATGTGCTTTTTTTGTTTATGCCAACCAGTGAAAAACCTGATACATGTATCATACACATTATTGGAATCGGACCAAATTTCCCAGAAAACTAAAAACTCTGGAGACCAGAAACCGGAGACTTTTTTTGTTGGGGGGGGGGGGGGGATCTAAATTAATTTTGTTACATATTTACTGTAAAATCATGCTTCTCAAGATTATTATTATTTTAAGAAATACATCATTTTAAATAATTTATTTTTCACATAGCAATATTCCGATGAAAAATAAAGTTCCTGGTAATTGCCATTAACCCTAACCACCCCATATCCTGTGGAAAATGCAGCACTGTTGGAAACTGGTACTTTCACCTCTTCAAATGAGGCAAAATTACTACCTGGCAAGAAGTACAGGCCATAAGTGCTGAATATGACAGATCAACAAAAATACATAGTGCATTTTGAAGATAAGGGCATGTTTCCAAAAAAGTGCACTGATGGATTTCGGAGGATTCAGGAAGGTTCCTAGCCAGAATACCTAGGGGATTAGGGTTTTAAAATAGCAAAATACATGCGTGATACATCTTTAAATTGAAACCATTTCCTTATTTAAAAAAAAAAAATTACCACTCTTATCTATAGGTTAGCTTCAAAACACGGAATGGGTATCACGTGTCAGTGATGTGTATTTACCTGCTGGTTATCATAAATAATAGAAAACCAGTCCTGGAGTAAACAAGTCAAACATCTGCTTGGATAGTTGACCTCGGGGCCAAAGGTCACCGACCTCTCCTTTGGCAGGTTCTAGTTGTGCCAAAATTCATAATGGGCATGAAGTGAGAAACCCACATTAATATTTATATGTGTACATGCGTGTACATTTTGTATACATGTAGTTTGTACAATGTTTTGTAGAGTATCAATCATGTGTTGACTACTTTTAGGACATAGAGCCCCCTTTTCCTGATTTCAGGATTTTTTTTTAACTCAGAATTTTCTTGGAAGAAGAGAAGTAGCCACCAAGGAAAGAAAGAAGTAGCCTGTATTGTGTCCAAACCTCTTAGTTTCTTGTTGGTGGGGATGTGGAGAGTCTGTAAATCCTCCAAAATCCTCCAAAATCCAGGAGGTTCGGGGGGGGGGGGGGGGGGTTGTCCACTAGACCAAAGGGAGACCCAGGCCTGCTACCCATTTTTCAGGACTTTTTACTTTTGTCAAATCACACCCCTGATAATCGCTGATACACGTAAATTAATCTTCATACATGTATAACACTTAAAATACAAAACAAAAATTAGCAAGAACACTTTTAGCAAGAACTCTGCCCCTTTAACATTAGTAATACCAGTTATTTTCCAAATTCACCAAAATTGAAACTGACAAAATGGCATACGCTGTTCAAGTAATGTATGGTACAGTGTACGTGATGTAAGAAGCTAGTTATATATTCCAAATTCACCAAAATTGAAACTGACAAAATGGTGTACGCTGTTCAAGTAATATATGGTACAGTGTACGTGATGTAAGAAGCTAGTTATATTCCAAATTCAACAAAGTTCTGACAAAATGGTGTACGCTGTTCAAGTAATGTACAGTGTACGTGATTGATAATAATGTAGATTGCTTTAAATATCTTGAAACGGCAAACAAAATGAGTTTTGATACGATTAGAGGAAGCATGAAATTACAATGCATGCACATTGTACATGATCAAGAATTCAATTTGGAAATAGGTGGAATATTAAGTCCCGCGTGACTGATTGGCATTGTGCAAAGAACGGAAATGAAACCTTAGTGAATGAGGCCAAGCTTCATGTGACTTTATTGGAGGGAAGTTAGAACAACTATCGGAAGCAACAACCACTGTAGAATTTCAGTGAGTTGTACACACAGTACTCTGAGCCGACACGTGTTATGTCAATTGTCATACAATTATTGTCTTCTGTGGTACGTTTCGTGGAGTTTTGCACACCAGAGAGGACAAACGGGTCCTGAAGCGAAGCTGAGTGTACCATAATTTGTCCCTAAGAGTGTCATTATCAGTCTCCGAGGGTGTTAAAAATTCATGAACCACAATGCAGCAGACAGTAATTGTTTGCCTGCTTTATTCCTCTGTTGTTGGAGTACACTTCAGCTTTTTTAAAGAGGGGCTCTTAGGTCAAATTCATTTTTTGTGCTGTACTCATTTTCCAATCGATAGAGTCCTTATGAAAGTGGGAAAAAAATATCACAAAGTTTCTAACCTCACATTAAAATGGTGTAAAATTTTATTTTATTTGATACTCTTTCAGTGCGAAATTTAAAACATGACGTCATTGGATGTCAACAATAAATAGGTCTGTACATTGAATACAGGAATTTTTCGTTCGTCAAAAAGTCAAATTCAATGCCGTTTTTGATTGAATATCATGGAGATTCAGGAATGAACTAAAAATTCCCCCTACAAAAATGTACAGACCCATATATTTGAAATGTGACATTGGATGTTAACAAATTTCACACTGGAAGGGTATCAAATACAATGGCATTTTACGCTGTTTTAACCCTAACTCCCTAGAGTTATACAAAATACTGAACCAGACAGACTGAATTATTGAAAAGCATACATACAGTACAGATAGGCTGAAACAGGGTTTGTTGTCACCTATGCAAGTTTCGGTCGGTTAACCGGATAATCGTCCTAGGAGTACTGTTTTATTTACAACATGCAAAAGTCTTGTAAGTTTTGGCTTAGAAGTATTAAATTGAAATAGGCCAGTGGCATGCAGGCAAGAGAGAGGTACAGACGTTCTAGCCAAAAATTAACCATTTCTTTCTTTATACCCTTTGCAGCTACCCTGTTGTGGACCTTCCTCTACCCGGCATAGCACCCATGGAGTTCTCTTCCCCTGTACAAGGATTCAGGGTACCCCTGCAACGCTCCAAAGGACCCATCCAAGACCCTGGCGTGGAGGGCATTGTGGCCCCCAGATGGGTAAAATAAATTTAAAAATATGTTCGTGTTGCATTTAATTTTGTTTAAAAAGAATTTAACCCTTTCACTACCATTGGCGACTTTAGTGGACAACACACATACCCCCTGTTGCTTACCATTGGCGACTTTAGTCGACCAAGGTCACCACACACACAGCACTTAAGGCCCTTTCACACGAGACCGTTTTAACAAGGGACCTTGACTAAAAATTGCATCCATGTTAAAAAATGGCAAATCCCAGTCGTGTGAAAGCTATCCTTGTTAAATAATTACCACGGACCCTCGTTATTTATAACAGAGATTGAGACCTCCTCCAAAAAATCGCATCGATGTTAAAATCGCCACGATAGGTCGTGTGAAATGCTTCGTGCGCCCAAACAGGGGACCCTTGCTTTGGCGGTATCATATCGCATGCGCAGAACGCGTCACTAATCAGCTTGCAATAAATCCCGGATGTGTGTTGGTAAACAACTTGTACGTCCCCATCACGTTGATCAGTGAATGAAATGGTTTCATCGTAACTCCAAGAGACTTTCTTGGCCCGGACACGCTTATTTTCTCGTTGGATAGCCTTACGTTAGAAATCTGGCTCTGTGAATCCGTCGAATTGTTGCAAGTATACTTGATTCGATATCCATAATAAACGAGAATAAAATTGTCGGAAATGGGAAGGAAATGAAAACAAAATGTGGGAGAAAGTAACGTTTGACCACTGAGGAAGGAAGACATTTTGACTTCGCTGACAACGCTGCTTTTTCTTCGGCGGAAAACCACTGGTAACGAGAAGAAAGCGTTCAGTGAATAAGCTGTGCGCGCGGTACCAGTGAAATATTGGATTGCACTATCATGACCTTTGACCCTCCATGGAAAACGAGGGACATTAGTTTTGGCGTGAGTGGAAGTCGTGTGAAAGTTTGTTAAAAAATCGCAAACGACCGAGGCGACAGACAACTGGCGCCCATTACCAAGGACCTTTGTTATCAGTGCTCGTGTGAAAAGGGCTTTACTTGGGAGTATCATGACCAGCTTTTAAAACAGCTGTATTTTTTCCCTTTGCAGTCCATACCTATGCTATATATGGTTGGAAAGACTGATTCCTTATCTTTCTAATGGTATAGCCCAACTTACATGTTGCTATTATATAAATCAGACATAATACAAGTCAATCCTTTCAATGGCCATTTGTGCTATGGAACGCCATACACTAGTGTTACAAAATGCTCTCTGTTTGTGAACGAAGTCAGGGGAAGTAAAATAAATAACCCGATCATTTTATATGCAATGCCAATGATTTTGGTATCATATGAAAGGGAATTTCATAAGCAACAATCGTTTCATTGAATGTATCTTTCTCCAACAAACTCTTCATGATGAAAAAACGAGTTTAGAAAAAAGTGCCTGTAAATGGATGCATACTGTTGTGCAATAATGTGTGAATTCATGTGTGAATTCATGCATGACTGGGCAAACAATTCGGTAACCAGTGGGACATCCTGTTGAAACAAATCAGTAATGAAAGGGTACATGCACATGTAGTTTACAAGACTCATTATTACTGGTTTATAAAGGTTAAAGATATCACCTGTGTTTTTCATTATTTTCACAGCAATTTCCCAATTTTTGTTTTATTTCATTGGAACATTTTTTTACTTGAATAAGGGAAAACAAATGCTTCAAAATTACATATCCTCAAAATAATCGTGAGAAGAACAGTTTTACAGTAAATATGTAAATTACACAATGTAATTTATGAAAATTATCAGGAAAACAAAGTATTTGTTCTTCCAGATCATTGTTCCAATGGAAACAAGTTTTGGAAATTTCTGATAAAAACAGGCGATAAATCTTTAATAAAAAATGAAACATAAAATTAAAATTTACTAATTTTCTTTTCTTTATTGGTAGTTAAAGGGACAGTATCATTACGATCAACAGGGCATGGAATCGGAATGCTAATTTTACATTAACTCATTGACTGAAAATAACATCCCACATGATAAGGTCATATTACCGTTGCTGCTGCATAAATGAGCCAGTAATTTTCAGTTGCTGTATTCATCTTAAAACACTGATTCCATGCCCTGTTCATGACTTCTCTGATCGTAACAATACTGTTCCTTTAATATACATGTATTTGCTGCATGTATTTAGTTCAGCAATGATATATACTACTCAAAACAATTTAGGGAACACCGGATTTTTAACATCAAATAGGTTTGAAATGTTCCATGAACCGGGATTTTCATTTGCAACCCCCTCTCTCTTTCAGTAGTCATGTCATGAAATGTGTAATCACTACATGCATCCTTTATCATCTGTTTCATTGTGCAGTTGTTTCTCATCAATTCTGTGAAACATTGTGTTTATCTGAAATAAATGATCTTGCTTTAACTGAGATTATTCCGGTGTTCCCTAAATTGTTTTGAGTAGTATATAACAACGATCATATCAAAAATGTTTTAACATTGTCATTGTACATGTACAGTACATATGTGTATATTATTAATTTGAAAGAGTGTCCATAAGGCCAACAAAAAATGTCTCCAGTTTCTGGTCAAGGGTTGGCTTCAAAATTGGTGGGGTGATATGTATTTTTTATTTTTATTTTTATTTTTTTTGCCAATCAGTGAAATACGTGATACATGTATAATCTGTTATTGGAACCAGACCAACTTTACCATACACAAAGTATGGTGGCTAAGAGAGGCCTCACAAATCGGGCAAATGTTCATACCCCTATATGATATAGTAATTTAAAAACACAGCCATAATTCCAATCGATCCAGCAATTCAGCAACTTTGGCTGCAATTGGATATATAGCAAAAAAATAAAAATAAAAAAATAAAAATGTCAAAGCATCTGAGGCAATGCATGCGGAGACCAGAAACAGGAGACGTTTTTTTTGTTTGGTATGAACACTTCAAAGACAAAATTATGGGAAAATTAAGACTCATGTTTCATTAACTGTGTGGTTTGGAAAGCTGAAAGGATTTCCAAGCGTATATTTTGAAGTAAATAATTTTTGTCTGTTTACTCAATTGTGGACAGAACAAACGGGCATTTCCAGGTATTGTGTGCAATTATGTTAATTAGCCATTTTACATGTAGGTTTAACATTACAATACAATAGCATCATGTGCATGTATGGACCTGTATTATATACATATGTGATGTGATCTGGGAAAAACCTTCACATGGTGAAATTTGTCATTTTTGTGTTATATACATCAAATTAACGAGGACACTGTGTTGTTTTCAAAACTGTTTTATTCATGATTATTCATGATTATTCATGATTATTCTAGGTTGTCTATAACTTGAGTTATGCTGTCGGGAAGTTATAGCCATCGCTGTCCTTAAAAAACAATGGCGGAAACGAAAAACAAAAGACGGCTTTTTAAATATCTGTCATCATAACACTATGTTTTTACATAAAACGATGGAATTTTTATTTAATATTTTCAGGGAATGATCATTTAGATATTAACAATTAAAATGGTAACAAAAACTCAAATTGTCAAACAAAAAATTGGGGGACTATTTTGCCATTATCTTCAAAACAAGTTCGCCGACATCCGACGGGTTTTCCCAGATCGCATCACATATGTACAATGCACACACATACTTGTACTATGACTGTACAATGTACATACTGTACGTATCATGAAGGATGATTAACCCATATCTGCCTAACCATGCAAACACACAAAAGACTATGTGCCTAAGCCCCCACACAGAGATACATTGTTTTTGCACACAATCAAAAAGATTCCTTATGTAGAGAATATTACAATCACTGACACAGACACATTATATACTGATGGAAAGAGGAGAACATGCACTTTATTATGATGTCAGACTTGTCTAATTTCATATCTGTAATCATGAAATACAGTCGGAAAAACATAGTAAATTGGAATTGGACAAAAACACGGTACGGAAAATCACGTAGGTCGGCGTTTGTAGCGTTTTACATATCTACGGGTTATCACGTAGATCGCCGGATATGGGTTAAGGGAAAGTATCAAATTGGTAATTATCGGATTATCCAATTTGCCCGATTTGTGAGGTCTCTCTTGGCCACCATACTTTGTGTATGGGAAATTTGATCTGGTTCCAATAACTTGCGTATACATGTATCACGTACATGTATCACGTACATGTATTTCACTGGTTAAGATTACCAAAAAGAAAAAAAAAGAAAAAAAGCGTGTCACCGCACCGATTTTGAAGCCGACCTATGACAAGAAACTGGATACTTTTTTTGGTGGGCCTAACAGAAAAATAATGGTTATTGGCCTTTCGTTTCGAACATAGCAGGTTCTTTCTCACAGGAAAAATGAGATAGAATACATACATACATACATACATGTACATACAAAATACATTGAACACAAGGAAGTTTATACAAGAATTAAATAGTAAACACTCAGAATTATACAGTATAACATTTAGGCTTGGGTGAAACAAAAACTATTGTGCCATGGCTTATTGACGGACATACATAATAATAATAATAATAATAATGTGGACTTATATAGCGCACGTATCCACCAAACTGGTGCTCAAGGCACATTATATTATTACCCCTGCTCATCAGGCTCATAAATCATTCCTCAAACCATCTCATCTCCCTGGGGAGTATACAGCTCAATTGCTGCCATTACAGCGCATATAGGGCTAATCAAACACAACAACCAACTCTGCCCTCACATGTACCCATTTACCCCTGGGTGGAGAGAAACAGTTATGGTGAAGCATTTTGCTCAAGGGCACAAGCACCATGGTCGCGGTTGGGATTCGAACCCACATTCTGACGACTCAGCCATCAGAGCACAAATCTGATGCACTAAACCGCTCGACCATGGCACTCCACATGTACATTGACCACAGACCATTACCAGACAAAGGACTACAGTGATAGACAAACAGGGGCCAAAAAAAAAAAATGCTGTGTTTCCAGTAACATGTCCACAAAAAATAATGGGTTGATAGGTAGGGATTTGTTTGATTTATTTATTTTTAAAAATGGATTTGATGTATATGCACATGTACATGTGCAATACATACATGTACATGTATGTATATATGTGGAAGTACTTGCAGTGTTTAAAAATAGTCTAACCCTAACTCCTAGGCCCATTTGGTTACACATAACCCGAATCCTTCCTAACACCCTAGGTCCATTTGCTTACACATAACCTGAATCCTTCCTAACTCCCTAGGCCCATTTGCTTACACATAACCTGAATCCTTCCTAACTCCCTAGGCCCATTTGCTTACACATAACCTGAATCCTTCCTAACTTCCTAGGCCCATTTGCTTACACATAACCTGAATCCTTCCAAACTCCTAGGCCCATTTGCTTACACATAACCTGAATCCTTCCTAACTCCTTAGGCCCATTTGCTTACACATAACCTGAATCCTGCCTAACTCCCTAGGCCCATTTGGTTACACATAACCTGAATCCTTCCTAACACCCTAGGTCCATTTGCTTACACATAACCTGAATCCTTCCTAACTCCCTAGGCCCATTTGCTTACACATAACCTGAATCCTTCCTACAACTCCCTAGGCCCATTTGGTTACACATAACCTGAATCCTCCAAAATCCTTCAGTAGTAAAGCAAGTACATGACATGTATGCACACACGTGTTTCTAATCTGTGATACGTGTACATGGCCAGGGACCCTCCCCGCATGCATGGAGCAATAAACAGTGTCCACTGACCCAAGCACTGACCTTGCAATCACTACAACAAACATGGAGGTACATGTACCATGGAAAGGCAAGTATGCCTAATAACCTCAATCCTCCAAAATCCTTCGCTTTAGCAAAGAGCATGTAGCATGTAACCTCAATCCTTCAAAATCCTTCACTTTAGCAAAGAGGATTTTGGAGGGTTAGGGTTAAACAAGTTTGATCAGGAAATCTGTTTTTGTTTTCTTAATTCTTTTGTATATATACAATATTTTAAAAATACACACCTAGGGGGGGGGGGAATCCTGACTTCCTTTCGCGAATATTATTGGTTCAGTCGGGTTACTTGCAATGTTTAAAAATACATTTTAAACAAATTTGATCAGGAAATCTGTTGGTTTGTTTTCTTAATTTGTTTGTATATACAATACTGTGTTTTAAAAATACAGACCTAGAAAAAAAAATATATATAATTACTGAAAGGAAAAAAAAAAATCCTGACTCTACCTTTTGCAAATATTAGTGGGTCGGTTGGGTTACTGGAAACACAAGTTATTTGTCTGGACTTGTGTACAAACAGGTGCCAAGTCATAAATTAAACATTTATGAGTACTACAAGTATTAAGTAGTTTTTTTAAAATAGTTTTCTTGTCATTAGTTTAATTTCCATTGAATAAATTTTGACCTATTTTCTCATTCTTCACATTGAATCACTGTAGTATTCCGGTCCACCGGTCGGTTTCATCCAGCAGTTTGTCATCAATGCGACCGTGTCACCATGGCAACGCGGCTTGATCCCCGAAGATGCGTTCCGGTCACCGCTGTCCAAGGCCTTTGACATCCGTCGGGACATTGAGGAGTATCAGACCAGTACAGGGTAGGAGGATGTTATCTTTTCTTGCCTCGCCATCGATGGCACCGTTAGTTACTATACACAGGCCCGTGATTTCTCAGGATTTTTCCTGATTTCAGGATTTCAAATCTCCTTTTGCCTCAGAATTTTCTTGAAAGAAGAGAAGTAGCCACCAAGGAAAGAAAGAAGTAGCCTGTATTGTGTCCAAACCTCTCGTTTCTTGTTTGTGGGGATGCGGAGAGTCTGTAAATCCTCCAAAATTAAGCATCCAGTGAGGTTCAAGAGGCTTTGTCCTCTAGACCAAAGGGAAACCCAGGCCCGCTACCCATTTTTCAGGATTTTGTACGTTTGTCAAATCACACTCCTGTTACACAGCATGGTTTGAGCATGGACATGCAATATTACTTCCCTGAAAAACTGTAACATGTTTTTTTTCCTGATTTTTATGTTTTACAAACCATTGCCTCGTCCACTTTTTTTTTTAAATTTGACTTGAAAATTTCAAATACAAAATAATTTTTCAAGATGAATGGAATGTGTACCAACTTTACACCAATTAAATTTTTAGATAATAGTTTATTAACTCGGCTACTTTTGGTTCAGTTTTTCTAGTGAGTTCGCTGACCATTTTCTTTTTTTTGCTATCCAGAAAATCAGTGCGTAGCTTCTGTCTGTACGTGACGGAGCCAGCCGACGACTGCAAAGCTACAATGCCCAGACATAACTGCCTGATGGTGTCTCCCGCCAACGTGTGGGGGGACAGCGTGGAGAGATTCAGGGAGGACGCTAAGCTGGTTAACTCCATCTTCAAGGGCAAGCGTGGTCTGGAAACACAGCCGAGTATTAAAGGTGAGGAGATCCGTCTTAACCCTAGAACCTCCCCCTGTACAGACAGCTCACAGGCACCCTGCTGAATGCAGTAACAGAAAAGCATGCAGCCTACTCAAAGACCCATGAAGCTCAAAGGAGGAAACCCGAAGAAATGTGATCCGATCTGTACAAAATGAGTCCAACTAAGCCACCTGTAAACAATGGCCCTTGTTATGTGAACCAAAAACACCAGGGTAAACCCCATACTCTTCCACGAGAAGTGTTCTGGGTTCTTTTACGTGCATTACTTAATCTAGTACACAGGACCTACGGCTTAACCTCCCATCCGAAGCAGGAAGCAATTATGGTTAAGTGTCTTGGAGTGCCATGGTCGAGCGGTTTAGAGCATCGGATTTGTGTTCTGATGGCTGTGTCGTCAGAATGTGGGTTCGAATCCCAGCCGCCACTGGGGTGCTTGTGTCCTTGAGCAAGACACTTTACCATAATTGCTCCTCTCCACCCAGGGGTAAATGGGTACCTGTGAGGGCAGAGTTGGTTGTTGTGTTTGATTAGCCCTATATGCGCCGAAATGGCAGCAATTGAGCTGTATACTCCCCAGGGAGCTGAGATGGTTTCAGGAATGATTTATGAGCCGGGGTAATAATGTAATGCGCCTTGAGCACCAGTTTGGTGGATACGTGTGCCATATAAGTCCACATTATTATTATTATTGCTCAAGGACACAAGCGCCGTGACTAGCCATGCCGAGATTTGAACCCACATTCTGACAACACCGATGCACTAGACTGCTCGGTCTGACTGTTAGAGGCCCACTTATACCAACCTCCCCAATGTTGTATCCTCAATCATAACTTCTCTCCAAAGAAAATAAGCATACTCAAAGAAGCAGTTATACCAACCTCCCCAATATTGTATCCTCGATCATGACTTTTCTCCAAAGAAAATAAGCATACTCAAAGAAGCAGTTATACCAATCTCCCCAATGTTGTACCCTCGATCATGACTTCTCTCCAAAGAAAATAAGCATACTCAAAGAAGCAGTTATACCAATCTCCCCAATATTGTATCCTCGATCATGACTTTTCTCCAAAAAAAATAAGCATACTCAAAGAAGCAGTTATACCAACCTCCCCAATATTGTATCCTCGATCATGACTTTTCTCCAAAGAAAATAAGCATACTCAAAGAAGCAGTTATACCAATCTCCCCAATGTTGTACCCTTGATCATGACTTCTCTCCAAAGAAAATAAGCATACTCAAAGAAGCAGTTATACCAACCTCCCCAATATTGTATCCTCGATCATGACTTTTCTCCAAAGAAAATAAGCATACTCAAAGAAGCAGTTATACCAATCTCCCCAATATTGTACCCTCGATCATGACTTTTCTCCAAAGAAAATAAGCATACTCAAAAGAAGCAGTTATACCAATCTCCCCAATATTGTATCCTCGATCATGACTTTTCTCCAAAGAAAAAAAGCATACTCAAAGAAGCAGTTATACCAATCTCTCCAATATTGTACCCTCGATCATGACTTTTCTCCAAAGAAAATAAGCATACTTAAAAGAAGCATTTATACCAATCTCCCCAATATTGTATCCTCGATCATGACTTTTCTCCAAAGAAAATAAGCATACTCAAAGAAGCAGTTATACCAATCTCCCCAATATTGTATCCTCGATCATGACTTTTCTCCAAAGAAAATAAGCATACTCAAAGAAGCAGTTATACCAATCTCCCCAATGTTGTATCCTCGATCATGACTTTTCTCCAAAGAAAATAAGCATACTCAAAGAAGCAGTTATACCAATCTCCCCAATGTATTATCCTCGATCATGACTTTTCTCCAAAGAAAATAAGCATACTCAAAGAAGCAGTTATACCAACCTCCCCAATATTGTATCCTCGATCATGACTTTTCTCCAAAGAAAATAAGCATACTCAAAGAAGCAGTTATACCAATCTCCCCAATATTGTATCCTCGATCATGACTTTTCTCCAAAGAAAATAAGCATACTCAAAGAAGCAGTTATACCAATCTCCCCAATGTTGTACCTACGCTTTATTCTCAATTTCTTGTTTTGGCTAGACCTGCTGTTTGGCATTCCCTCCAAGTACACGGGGATCAACCGCTTCTATGTGCGCAGTCGTCAGCGTCAGATCTCCTTTGCCGTCACCCTGGTGTTGCAGACGTACAACAAGACGTTCATTGAAGGGCTTAAGCAGCACCTTCTACAACGCCATGGCGTGGGGAACGTACAGCAAGACAAGGCAGACAAGGAAGAAATTGTTCACATCTATTACCAGGTATTTTGTTGTCGTTGAAACTCGGCACAATGTATTTTCCCCCACTTACCAAATTTTGACTTAAAAGCGTTTATCTTCGAAGGGAAATCTCCGCAGGTTGGAAATCTCCACAGGATGCCAATCTCATTTAGGATAAAGCCAAACAAAAAAGTCTCCAGTTTCTGGTCATAGGTTGGCTTCAAAATCGGTGCGATGACGCACTTTTTTTTATTAAATTATTATTTTTTTTTTTAAATATGTGATACATATTTACACAGTTATTGGAACCAGACTAAATTTCCCATATACAAAGTATGGTGGCTAAGAGAGGCCTCACAAGTCGGGCAAACGTTCATACACCTATATGATAAAGTCGTTTGAAACACATCACGGCAGAATTCTAATCGATCCAGCAATTTTGGCTGCAATCGGATATCATTTCATAGCACAAAAAAAAAAGAAAACTAAAAATGCTGATGTGCAGGTCTGAGGCGACGCGTGTGGAGACCAGAAACAAGAGGCTTTTTATTTTTTTATTTATTTTTTTACAAATCTCACAATGGCAAAGCTCCTTAATACATCTGGAACATGCTTTCAATCTTCAAACCATCTTGCACCCTTCGTTCAGGTTACAAATATCTACTGCAAGAAACCTAAATCGCATCACACATAGGTGGAATAGATTCTCTCTTGCAGGACCTCGCTTACGGAACCAGCTTATGGATTGAGCTTTCAAAGTTTGCATAAAATATGCATATGTAGAGTTACTGTCCACATGCGTACCTGCATACTTTGGTTGAGCATTTTCTTTAGTTCGGTTGAGCTGCAATCACGTGACTGTTTTGGTTGACCAAACTTGAACTGAGTAGTTATTTTCCTGACTCCAGACCCTGTGATTTCTCAGGATTTTTCCTGATTTCAGGATTTATTTTTTAAAAATCTCCCCTTGCCTCAAAATGTTCTTAAAAGAAGAGAAGTAGCCACCAAGGAATGAAAGAAGTAGCCTGTGTTGTGTCCAAATCTCTAGTTTCTTGTTTGTGGGGTTGTGGGGAGTCTGTAAACCCTCCAAAGTTAAACATCCAGGAGGTTCAGGGGGGCTTTGTCCTTTAGACCAAAGAGAGACCCAGGCCTACTACCCATTTTTACTTTTGTCAAATCACACCCCTGTGATTTTTTTTCCCCCCTAGGATGAGAAGGGTCTTCTGGAGATGTCCCCTCTGATCATCATCTACGTCTTGCTGCTCCTCTACATTTACTTCTCAGTCAGTAAGTATCGCCAATTTATTTTGTCTCTAACAATACCTGGAACTGCATAAAATTTCCTGGACAGAGGTTATTGAAAAGTAGATATTATTTTAAGTAAAGACTGTTCACGGTGACACCATTGTAGAAACTCTCTTTTGAGTAGTAAATAGTTCTGAAAAGAACCAGTTGGTTACAACTCAACGTTTCGATCAGTGTGCTCTGATCATCTTCAGGAGAAATCTTAAGGAACCTTTTCAATGATTGCGATATCGGCAAATTGCGATTAAAAAATATATATCACGATTAAAAAAAACAAATCGCGATTGTGAGTCGAGTCAGAAATTCAATTGAAACAAACTTAGGCCAGTCTTTTCCAGCTCTCAGAAGTGAGAAACAAAAGCGAACTATTTCAGAACTCGGTTGTTTCTCTTAATCCACTGCCACTCAAAGAAATCTATTTGGGTTATTGGATGGACGCTTGTGGAGGGGGTATATACCTGTGGTTATCATCTCTAAAGCAGTCATACGTGAATGAAACAAAATAATTGTGATACTATCGAAAATCGCGATATATGTTTGAGGTATTCCTGCGATGAAAAAAATCGATATCACCCAAGCTTACTCTATGTTTCGATTAGTATGCTCTAATCACAGTCAGGAGACTATGAAGAGAAATAAATATATATGAATGAACATGATACTAAGGCTGTGTGGGTATCCAGATACCCGACCGAAACGGTCATGACCTGGTTCCATTTTTCGGTTCCAATTACCCGTAAACGACTTTAAAATTCCGACTTAACATTTGAGCGGAGTGAACAGAAATCTGTCACTCTTGAACAATGTAATGTTTACACTTTTACAGACAATTATCTTTAAATTCAAGAGATTACACTCCAATAAAGCCTTTGTAGTATTTTAAGGACATTTTCCATTCACTTTTCTCCAACTGTTTGTGATACATTGTATCGAATCGTTAAGAACACCAAGGGCCTGGCAGCGGCTGCTTCAAATAACTTATCAAACGAGCAGCACAGTCTCCTGAATGTTTGCCTAATTGTTTGCCTAATTGTTTTACTTTAATAAAAACGACACAGTGAAGAAAAGATCGATTTAAGTACGGTATCCTCTGTATTATAAAGGTCAATTTTGTTACCATTTACAGTACATGTATTTGTGCATTACCGGAGGCATGTTTTCAACAAGAATGAAAACGGGGTATCCGGGTATCCGAAGTTTCCTGATTTTGGGTATCCGGTTCCAAAAATATCCGAAAATGCACAGCCCTAGATGATATTGGTTTTGTTTTTGTAGGTAAGATTGAGATGGTGAAATCTAAGTGGGGTATGGCCCTTGCAGCGGTCATCATGATCATGGCTTCCCTCTCAATGTCCGTCGGTATCTGTCTTATGTTTGGTCTCACACCATCACTCAGCGGCAGGTTAGTAAGGCTCAGGAGGCTCCTCGTAAAAAAAAAAGTCCTTGAATTTTAGTTCCTTAAGCAGTTAAGGGGACAGTACCATCATGACCAACAGGGCATGGAATCGGAGTGCCAGTTTTAGATTAACTCAGTGACTGAAAACAATACCCCACATAAGGTCATATTACAGTTGCTGTTGCATAAATGTACAGTTTAGATGCATTCACCACACAGTGCCATTTGGCAAGCCTTACACAAACTGGCATAGTACATTTATCATTCAAAAACCATTTGAGTGATATTGAATGGCCAATCAACAGGACGGTAAAAAGTAGTGAACCAAAATGCTCATGATTTAGATTTTTTGTTTGTTTTTTATTTCAGTGAGATTTTCCCTTACCTCGTTGTCATGATTGGGCTGGAAAACATTCTGGTTTTCACAAACTCTGTGGTTTCCACTCCTGTCCACCTGGCTGTTAATATCAGGATTGCTCAGGGTAAGTTCAATTCTCTTACGAAACCTGCTAGGTTTGATTGAGAAATTGTCGTCTGACTGTTAACCCTTTCACTACCATTGGCGACTTTAGTCCACAACACACATATCCCCTGTTGCTTACCATTGGTGACTTTAGTCGACCAAGGTCACCACACACACAGCACTTAATTGGGAATATCATGAACAGCTTTTAAAACAGCTGTATTTTTCCCTTCTTGGCAGTCCATAGCCATGCTATATATAGTTGGAAAGACTGATTCCTTATCTTTCTAATGGTATAGCCCAACCTACATGTTGCTATTATAGAAATCAGACATAATACAAGTCAATCCGTTCAATGGCCATTTGTGCTATGGAACGCCATACACGTGTGTACAAAATACTCTGTTTGTTTGTGAACGAAGTCAGGGGAACTAAAATAGATAACCCGATCATTTTATACGCAATGCCAATGATTTTGGTATCATATGAAAGGGAATTTCATAAGCAACAATCGTTTCATTGAATGTATCTTTCTCCAACAAATTCTTCATGATGAAAAATGACTTTAGAAAAAAGTGCCTGTAAATGGATGCATACTGTTGTGCAATGTGTGAATTCATGCATGACTGGGCTATACCTTACCTTTTAAAGAAAAGGGAAGGTTCAACAATTTGTGTAATTTTTTGTTCTTATTGTCAAGGTCTGAGCAAAGAGGGTTGGTCAATCACCAAGAACCTATGTGCTGAACTGTTAGTTGTCTTCATCGGATTCTTCACATTTGTGCCGGCTATCCAGGTAAGGCTTCTATTTCAGTAATAATAATAATAATGTATAGATTTATATAGCGCACGTATCCACCAACTAAGTGGCGCTCAAGGCGCATTATATTATTATCCCTGCTCATAAGGCTCATAAGGCTCATAAATCATTCCTGAAACCATCTCAGCTCCCTGGGGAGTATACAGCTCAATTGCTGCCATTTCTAGCGCATATAGAGCAAACCATCTCTGCCTTCACAGGTACCCATTTAACCCCTGGGTGGAGAGAAGCAATTATGGTTAAGTGTCTTGCTCAAGGACACAGGTGTCACGGCCGGGGCTCGAACCCACACTCTGCTGCTGGCAACACCAGAACTTGAGTTCAGTGCGCTAGACCGCACGACAATCCACTTTACGTGCATTATACAACACACGGGACCTACGGCTTTACGTCCCATCCGAAGGACGAAGCAATTATGGTTAAGTACCTTGCTCAAGGACACAAGTGTCACGACCGGGGCTCGAACCCACACCCTGCTGCTGGCAACACCAGTAGACACTTTCTTTGAACCGGTTAACCTTCATGATGTTCACATCAATAGAATTTATTCTGAAATGGACTGAGCTACCCCAAATGCTGCATAATTTGTAACTGTCAATATAATGCAATTCCATTGAGCGTGTACTGCACATACAATTTCCATAGCACCCAAAAACCGGAGTGCTAGTGTTAGATAAACTCACCTCACCTCACCTCACCTCACCTCACCTCACCTCACCTCACCTCACCTCACCTCTCCTATCCTATCCTATCCTATCCTATCCTATCCTATCCTATCCTATCCTATCCTATCCTATCCTGTCCTATCCTGTCCGTGTCCATTGGCACATAAGGCCCTGATGCACTCCTTCCACCTCCCCCTGTCTTTCCCCACCATCCACGCCGCACCCCAACATCTCCATCCCAGTTTGTCCCTTTCTTTTTCGACAGTCCTTCTTCGGGTTGTTTTTGGCCTTCCTACACGTCGTTTTCATTCAGCTTGCCCAGTCAAAGTTTGTTGCACAAATCCTGTTGTTATCCATTCTTAAAATATGTCCAATCCATACCTATCTTCTCATTGTAACTGTCTCACTAATTTTTTGTTGTGCCGGTTCTTTGATGTAGCTCAACATTGGATATCCTTTGTACCCATCTTATTCACAAAATCTTTCTCAAGCACATATTCTGAAATGTGTCTAATTTCTTCTTATCGCTTTCATTCATTTTCCATGTTTTGCCTCCATATACATGTAGTAGGACTAAGATGACTAAGGTGTTAAATAGTCTGATTTTTGTCTTTATGGAGAAGATGGAAGAATTCCATATTTTCCTGAGTCAATGGAAGTCTTTATGGAGAAGATGGAAGAATTCCATATTTTCCTGAGTCTATGGAAGTCTTTATGGAGAAGATGGAAGAATTCCATATTTTCCTGAGTTTATGGAAGTCTTTATGGAGAAGATGGAAGAATTCCATAATTTTCCTGAGTCTATGGAAGTCTTTATGGAGAAGATGGAATAATTCCATAATTTTCCTGAGTCTATGGAACTGTGCCCTTGCTTTGCTGGTCCTACTTTTGATGTCCTCATCACAGCCTCTTTTTTTTTTTTTTTTACTGACTATCCACCTAAATAAGAGTCCTCTTCAGCCAACTTTACACTCTCATCCACCCTTAGATAAACTCACTGATTGAAAATAATACCCCACATGATAAGGTCATATTACCGTTGCTGCTGCATAAATGTGCCAGTAATTTTCAGTCACTGTGTTCATCTTAAACTAGGACACCGATTCCATGCCCTGTTGAAAGTCTGCTCTGATCGTGATGATAGTGCCCCTTTAAGGAATATGTTATTTGGTCTCAAAATCAGTTGATAACATTTGCACCACAAGTTGAATATATTTTGTCTTTTGTCGCATACAGGAATTCTGCGTGTTTGCTCTGGTCGGCTTAATGACGGATTTCTTTCTTCAGATGTTTTACTTTGTTCCTGTTCTGTCAGTCGATATCCGCAGAATGGAGGTATGTAGGTCGGGCAAGAGAACTTGGCAACTTGGCATATTTTCTGTGCAGCATCATGGGTAACCATGTCAACCTTGTTACCATAGTGATCATGCTTCATTTCCTAAAAATGTGTTTTACCGGCAATTTTCTGGA
Source organism: Zoroaster sp. YZ-2022 (assembly GCA_029582265.1). Lineage (NCBI taxonomy): Eukaryota > Metazoa > Echinodermata > Asteroidea > Forcipulatida > Zoroasteridae > Zoroaster > Zoroaster sp. YZ-2022. The sequence goes on from CM055830.1 coordinate 31,457,162, forward strand.
ATTTTTTTTTCATTGGAACATTGATAATTTCCTTTTTTGAAATGAAAACCATTCTCCTGAGGACAATCAGAGCATACTGATCGAAACGTCAAGTTGTACCACCAGTTCTTTTCAGAACTAATTACTACTCAATTGAGATACCACATGGTGTCACTGCAATTAGTCTTACTTATCATCCTCACCATGCAAAGCTACAAGTTTTACCAATACTTTGAAGTTAGATATTTTACAGAGGTTATCATGCAATAACTTGATGATTTTCACACAGCTCTCCGATCTGGACCGCAAAAGTGTCCAAGAAGACCTCGCCGCCAACGCCAACCTCCGACCTTCGACCCCCAATCAAGGTCGGCCCCTGACGCGCTCCAAGTCTGCCCCCCGGTCCCTGAACAACATGGGCTACACCTCGGAGCAGCCCCTGAGCCCCTTTGGGTACAGTTACCCAGGCGACCCGCGGAGATTGCTGACCCTGCCGCTGCACACGACGAGGAGCAGAATGCCTCGGAGGTTAAAGTTCATCTATTTCTGGGCCAGTACACGCTTGATGCAACGACTAATCATGGTGAGTGTTTCTGGATTTTAGAATTCTTAGATAGGGTCAAATGCAAACCTGGAAAATGGGCTTTTATTTTAACCCTAACCACCCCCATATCCTCAAAAATCCTCCACGGGGCACTTTTTTTGGAAATATTTAGCACTGTTGGAAACTGGTACTTTCACCTCTTCAAATGGGGCAAAATTACTACCTGGCAAGAAGTACAGGCCGTAAGTGCTGAATATGAAAGATCAACGAAAATGCATGGTGCATTTTGAAGATAAGGGCATGTTTCCAAAAATGCACTGATGGATTTTGGAGGATTCAGGAAAGTTCCTAGTCAGAATACTTAGGGGTTTAGGGTTAACTTGAACAAAAATTTCAGCAGGAAACGCAGTGGTAACTATTACACAATAAAGCAATAGTGCATGCTAGTATCACTGCCCTGTTGACAATCGTGCTTGCGTGTATACTGCCCTCTTTAGGCTATGCCTGGAGCCATTTATTGACTTATTTTCCTCCATCTTCCCTGTATAGTGTGCTTCGATTGTATGGATAATCCTCACCAGTATGTTCATGTACAAGTCTGGTCTGGTCACACACCTCACCGATGCCAGACTAAACCAGACCACGCCTATGGAGCTTCACGAAATCCTGGCTGTGCCGCCCGATGCCTTTAAGCCACCCCTAGGGTCCCCACCCCATGAGAAGGACCCCATAGTCCCGAGCAGACCCCCAGACAGCATTTTGGTGGGTTCAGAACCAAGCAAGAAGTTCTCCCGGTTACAGAGCATTGCGGATCAGCTGACGGCTATGGGCGGGGCCAGTGCTAGGGCGGGGCAGGAGAGTATCAGGAAGGCGGGGCAACAGGGTGACCTGTGGCGGAAGCTGTCCATGTGGCATTGGCCTGCCCTTTTTCAGTGCTACAACATGAGTCTGCACGGAAAGTGAGTACAGAAGACTGGAAGGCTAAAAGGCTATAAGGCTATGTCACAAACTGTTATAATAATAATAATAATAATATGGACTTATATAGCGCACGTATCCACCAAACTGGTGCTCAAGGCGCATTATATTATTACCCCTGCTCATCAGGCTCATAAATCATTCCTGAAACCATCTCAGCTCCCTGGGGAGTATACAGCTCAATTGCTGCCATTACAGTGCATATAGAGCAAATCAAACACAACAACCAACTCTGCCCTCACAGGTACCCATTTACCCCAGGGTGGAGAGAAGCAATTACGGTAAAGTGTCTTGCTCAAGGACACAAGCACCATGGTCGCGTTTGGGATTCGAACCCACATTCTGACGACTCAGCCATCAGAACATAAATCCGATGCACTAAACTGCTCGACCATGGCACTCCATGGTTGTGGCTACCTTGTCTGTCTGTACTTCAACATTGCTGCCGAGGTTAAAGAAGTATCATGTTGTTGGCTATTTTAACGGTAATTTCTGTAAAAAAAAAAAAAATTTCTCAGATCATTGCTATTTTACAAATCGTCGTGTGCCCGGAAGAAGGTCATAAGGCTCTACGACCTTCTTCCGGGCACAAAAAGTACAACCTTTTTGTCCCAGCAGAAGGTTGTAAGCAATAAAATGGCTCCTTTGACAAAAATGTAGGGCATAACTGTTATATATTTGTTGCTAGAATTACTCCCAAGACATGTTTTTCCCTTCCCATGCGGAATTTAACTTTCCTACAATGACTTATAAATGGCAGAAAAACGACCAAACTTTCACACTGTTTTCTTGAAACACAATTTTGCACATTAATTTGCTTACAACCTTTTGCCAGACACACTTTCGTTACGTCCTTCTTCCGGGCACACGGCGAAATGCTGTAAAATGACATAGTTCTCAAAATAATTGTAGAAAGCACAGTTTTACAGTAAATATGTTCCAAAATGAATTCTTAGTGGGTCCCGTCATAATTTAATTTTGAATTTTTGTTACTGTTAAACCAAGCTTCTGACAACTATTTTCAAAATGGGAACCTTTATTTCCCCCAAAAAAAACCGATATAACCTAAAAAACCTATATTTTTAATCTCCTGCAACACATTTTCGACTTCCTCATAAAATCCTCATGGCTTTGAAGAAAAATTACTTCCTAAGTATAAGGAGATGAAGCTAAAACAGTAGCCAAACTGTAACATGTGTACCGCTCTTAGATTTTCTGCCAGACAGGGTATGGGGTAATGTACTTTGTTGCAAAAAGTACTCAGAAGGTCGGCAATTTACCAAAAACTTGTTACTTAACACTGCATAATCACAGGAAATAACCTATAAAAGCCTATATTTTGGCATTTGGTAAACCTATAATAGCCTATATTTTGTTTAAAAAACCTATTAACCCCTTGCGTACGGTTGACGGCTATAGCCGCGGCCGGTGAATTAATTGATTTTCCAACTGCATTTGCTGAGAATTCGCATTGAATAGAAATCTTCAAGAAGGCTGATAGTTTGGTGAACCATATTGTTCTTGAATGGGAGTGTTAGGGAAGCCGTCATAAGTACTTTAGTCGGCGCGCCGCGGCGCGACTTTGAGGGCCGCGACTCGGAGCGCCCCGGCTGGCTGAGCGCGGAGCTATGCGGCGCACGGCCCAGAAGTGTATAACAATGGGAACAATAGTGTTGCTTAATTCCCGAGGTTGAGCAAGAATTACAAAAGATCTCGGCGGGTTGCCAGCCCGCCGCATTTCCTTCTAAACAGTTTGCAGCTCACAAAGCAAATATGTATGGAACTCACTTGTAGCCAATTCGTAGCGGTGTATCAATGTTCATTCCCTTTTAAAAGATACAAACTATATTTCTAGATGTAATGTATTTATTTAGTTTCTCTTACAGATGCAGGGATTGTCATGGCGACCGAGGAAAATATTTAATACAAAAATGTCAAGAAGAATTACAGCTTAAACCCAGAATGGACCTAAACTTGAACAAAAACGGCATTTTATTTTTTACCATTTACGATCATATTTATTTTACCTCCACAAAAGTAATATAATATATATTTTTTCTACACCGGAGACCCTCGTGATCCCTTGTTTTTATTTTATAAATTTGACGTAAGGCATGACTCACCCAGATCCAATATCCATTGTATTTTTCATTACAGGCCCGGAATTTCTTTAGAAACATGACACCCTTCTTAATTACGCCCCTTTCTCGAATACTTTTTTATCTTTTAACGACGCAGACAAAGTGCAGACGGACTTTTGCTACAATTAAACTGTCGATCATTCTTGATGAGTAGGCAAAATAGATACATCACACTCATTCGGTTTTTGGCATTAGCAAAGACAACTTATATTTATTATAAAATACAGTTGTAAATTCTCAGATATTTGTTAAAATTGATAAAGGACTATACATTGATGATGTCCATCATACAACAAACATGGAAAATCAATCACAAAATATGATGTTAAAAATTACTTTGTTGGTCCTCAAAAGGACCGGTTGTTTTGAAATCCAAAAAATTAATCACAATTATAAAATTAAACAAATCATATAATAACTATAATTTTCTATAAATGTTATCGTCTTGGGTGCACCTTCTTCCGATGGTCATCCTGGTCTTTCTGGCTGGTGAAGACGTACTTACATCCGGCTTCACACCTTCCCAGGGACTTCTCCTGGAACAGCGGCATGTGTTCACCGTCGTCCCCGTCACCACCCCGGCAGTCGTCCCCGTCACCACCCCGGCAGTCGTCCCCGTCACCACCCCGGCAGTCGGCCCCGTCTCCACCGGCAGTCGTCTCCGCCCGGTTGGACTTAATCTCCAGAACATATAGGATTGTCGAGGAAATCTGCAAAACCAAGTTACATAGACTTGGACTCTGGCGACATATTGATCGATAAACCTGAGACAGCGGTGCATATCATGAACAAATCTGATTTCCTTGATGTCTTTGACAAAGTTGACAACCCAAAGGATTTTGTTCTAAAATTAGTTGCAATGAATTGCTTGCCGAGGAGGAACTGGCACATTTAATTATCATGGGGGAGGGAGGTGATTTGCAAACAAGGAAATATTACAAAGAAAGCACTCAAACATCATCCAATTTTTATAGCCATAATAACACAAGCACAAATAGTATATCTAATGGAAACATCGTCAACCACCTATCCAAAACAGCTACGGGACGCAATAAATGGAAAATGTAGGAAGTTGGCAAAAAAAATTGACATAAGTTAGACACATTTTTTTCTGTTTAATTAATTTTAACATTAATACTATCATCACTTGCTGTTATTTATTTTTGTTTGGGGATAAAAAAATGGTTAGACCTCCATTGACAATTACATTTGCTATCTTCACCTAAATTACGGACGCATTATTGGTCTAAATGTACTTTTAAAAGATACATAATGTAACATAACTTAACCCTCAATTTTATTTTGCTTGAATAAAGAATTTTCACAGAATGAATAAATGCTTGTAAGTTGTATACATGTATATGTAAATCCATTGGACGACAATCATAAGCTCTGCGGTCGGAGACGACATTCTTCAGTAGCACTAGCAGAAGTAGAAGTGAATTGCTTCTCTTCCTTCATCCATGCTTGTCCGCAGTGTTTATCTTCATTTCGATAAATTTCCACCCGAACGAAGCTAGCTGTGGATTACAGCCATCGGTGTAGGCCTATATTTATTAGTATTAGTTTCGGCTTAGCCTAACCATGCAGGAAGGAACTCCTCCATGGCTCTAACGTCAGTTATCACATTTCTAGCCGTTCCGGAGGCGGTCATGTCGACGGCACTTGCAGTGATTGTAAGGGATTGTTCACCGATGCCATTTGCATTGGGCAATGAACCAATACTTTCGTCAAGGGAGACGGCAATAAGGCGTTTAACCAGCTTTCCTCCCTCCTTTACAGTCACAGAATTCAGAAAAGTTTTCTTTGCTGACAGGACGAACGTGCGACATGGCATTTTTTACATACAAGTATTAAGGGACGGGTATCAAACTATTATGTTTACATCGCGTATTACACTTTCCGTCTAACACCCAATCCCACGGCCGCTGGTCTAGCACCGAACAACAGTGCATGGGCTGTTCTCACGGTTAAGCACGTCCCGCTGCGCTGTATGTATTTGATATCAAGACATGAGGGAGGCATGGAGTCGGATATAAGTACCATCCAAGCAACTTACTGTGCGCGGCCGGCCGGGGCCGATGCACATCATCAGGACGGCACGTACGTGGATGCGTGATCGAAACGTATGGTATTCAAGTACACAGAGACACGTAGCCTTCACGATATTTGTTTTTCGCAATTCGTTTTCTCGACACTAAAAATCAACTTATTTTATTAATTTTTTTCAAATATTCAGACCAATGTTTTTAATATTCGTCGCCGGGCAAAAAAGAAAAAAAAGTACGGATTTCCAATTTTTTTTTTTTTCGATTTTTCAACAAAATAAGTCGCCGCATCCGTAAACCAACTAATAAAATTGGAACGGCCACATGGTTATTTACCATCACCTATAAAAGTGTGCAGAAATGATTACATATTTCTTTTCTGCCGGGAATGATTCACAGTCACACATTTATTAAATATGTTTCTGTTTTTAACACTCAATATTTATTATTTTCGGGGTGCAGTACCCAGGGTTTCCATTTCTTCGTGGCAGTGCTTCAAAGACCTGGATGCTCTGATTTCTGGAAATGTCGGCACCACACCTGACACAAAACAACCGTGGCCGGAAAATTTGGACACCTGAAAAAAGTGGGCGTATTATGATGAGGACTTTGACTTTGACCAATCATGTTTACAAATACTCACCCATCTACTATCTTGTTAATTGATTGGACATTTTTCTAATACGGTGATGTATGAGCAAAAATAAATATATTTAAATTCTTTAAATACTCTGTCGGCATCGCTAACTTATCTAACGAAGCACATTGTTTCGGTGCAACCCTGTGCTGTTATGGCAATATCATGGATTTCACCCAAAGGGAAAAATAACAATTGCCTGATCATCTAGTCCTTGCGCGAGCTGAAAATTATCGTTACTTATTTCATTGAGCTAAATAATGATCAAAGTTATCTTGGCAATCCTTCGAAAATGATTTATTAAAATTACCGAGATAAAACTGACCTGGGTATCAATTCTTCATTAAAACATGATAGCCGCAATAGGTTTTCACAGTTAAGACTGGTTCGGTTTTGCTTCAGTGATTTTTGATCCCGCAGCTGGGCTGGCTGCGGCGCTGCAACCGCTCCCAAGTAGACTGTTTATTGAGCTCATTTACATATCAAAAGGGCTTCCCAATAGGTACGATTTAATGAGCTGTGTGCCTCGCGGCGGCGCCGCGTAAAATCTTGTGGTTTTGAAGCAGTTCGGCAGCGCCGCGGCGCACCGCAGCACGCCGACTAAAATACTTTTGACGGCTTCCCTTATGTAATAGATTGGGCTTTCCAGAGCATTCTGAATACAGCCTTTCATGAGATTTCTGAACACCGGCCTTTCAATTACGCTATGTGGGGACTTCACGTGCGATGAATAGGGTATGCCCGGTTTAGCTTGCCCGCTTATTGTGCGGTCTATACACATGTCCACGGCTGGGTTTGACCCGGCGCTCCCCTGCCCCACAGATGTTTCTTGGTTGGCCGCAACCACCTTCTTCGGTAAAAATAATACCGTATGCAATGGGTTAAAAAAAAACTTGTATTTGGTAGATTAGGCACTGGGAGGCCTGTATTTTGTGAAATATATAATTTCCAAGTATTTGCTTTCCGTTTCTAGCTTTGATAGTGTTGTACCCTTGCATTTGAAATTCATTCAGAATAATCCTCTTACGACAATCTTATCCAGGTATATCAGTATCCTCCCGCCGTCCTACATAAACATCTTAATCAATCCCGAAGACGCCGTCTTGCTCCGCCACCACCGCGAGAAGGAACACGCTGCCAAGTGGTACGGGGACCTCGACGCCGACTCCCAGATTCTCCCCTACGACCCGGACTTCTACACGGAATGGATCGACGACGAGGGCGTCGTCCACACCATCCCGCTGTTCCGGGCGTCGCAGTTTGACTACTACATGACGATGACCCTGGGTATTCTGAGCGGGGCGTCGCTGGTCATCCTCATCATCCTGCTCTTCAAGTGCGCGGTGTTGGTGAGGCTGCGCAGGGCGAGGTACAAGACGGGCAAACACGAGGACATCATGAAGCGGGTGGTGATGAAGAAGTCGTGCGAGTTGGTGCCGTGGGTGCTAATGGGACACCAACAGGTACAAACCTTGATTGATAATTTTAAAATTAGATTTTAATTTTGACCTACAATCAATGGTTTATCACCCGACGCAAGAATTTCATCAAACTATAATATCGCGGCACCCGCTGCTATATAGGATTCTAGCTGGCCAATCGACATCGGGCAAGCTCGGTGGTCGAGAGGTTAAGAATTCAGCACTAGTAAGTAGGAGGTCGTGGGTTTGAATCCTGCCCGAGTCGCCTGTGAAGTTTTTTCCACAGACACTCGGAAAGCATTGAGTATGCAGTGCTATACACATGTCGGTGTAGGGCAAAATTAAATCAATTGTTTATCACCCGACGCAAGAATTTCATCAAACCATAATTTACAATTTGTCGCCAAATTCCTTGCTTTTAAAGGAGAAGGGCCAAAGTCATGGTACAGCCAAGCCTTTGAGAAGCCAGGCCAGGCCCAGGCTTTGCCCAGGCCTAGAGGCCTATATAATCCCCTAGCTGAGCCCAAAAAACGCTTTACTTATATCTAAAATAGCTCTTTATAGATTGATGAAATTGTTGCGTTGTGATAAACAATTTATTTAATTTTGCCCTACACCGAAATGTGTATAGCACTGCTTACTCAGTGCTTTCCAAGTGTCTGTGAAAATACGTTGCAGGCGACTTGGGCGGTATTCGAACCCACGACCTCCTGCTTACTAGTGCAGACGTCTTAACCTCTTAACATCTCAATCGTCATCGGGCAAGCTTACCAAACTTACCATATTACCAAGCTTACCATATTACTTTGATTATCATTAAGTGTACGGGTATGTTGTATTTTTTTTTTTTCATTTGAAGGAGATTGAATGTTTAGGTAGTGAGGGATCATGGATCGCCAGTTGCTGCTTAGGGGGTGAGATACGTATCTGGGATGCAAGCAGTGGAGAGTGTACCATATGCATTGATAGACAGAGGTACGTCTTCAATAGTGTGCACAATTGTGTGATATAGAGAATTAGCTGTTGCAAACTGCTTACCAACCTAAGGGACCTGTAGTATAAATGCAAAATAGTAGTTATTGGCCTTACGTTTTGAACCTACAATCCCGGCCAAATCTCGCTGGGCCCCCCCGGACAATGTTGGCTCTCATTGCGCGGTCTGTGCTCCGGCTGGAGATAACAACGTTGGTGGGGGGAGCAGGGGTGGGGGACATGGGGACACGGGGACAGGGGGACGGTATGTTTATTGTCACGTGTCCCAACTATTTGGCCGGGATTTTCTGAATTTTCTCTTAGTTTATCTATAAAGCCGTGACCAGACGTGAACAAACCGCAGTCTTTGTCTTTGTCTCAGGGACAATACATTGAAGCAGGAGACAGGGGACACGTGTCCCAACTATTTTGTCAGGATTGTAGCAGGTTCTTTCTCAAAGACGAAGGCAAAATGCATTTCATATTTATCATGTTGAGTATTAATTTCAGTCACTGAGTTAGTCTAAAACTATCGCTCCGATTCCAAGCACTGTTGATTGGGGTGATATTGTAATACAGGATTTGGATGTATTACTTTGGCAAGTATATCAAAATTTGGACTGATTTTGACCCTTTTAGTAGTAGGAGGGTTAATAGAAAGCATTAATTTTAGACCAATGTCTGTTATCATTGATTATCCCTCCTATGACTGCAAAGGTCAAAATCAGTCAAAATATTGATATACTTGCCAAGGTATATCTGGTGCACTTAAAAGTCGAACACTGTCAAACCTTACGTGTAGTAAGTACATTTACAAGTCAAAATGAGGCGATCGTTTTTGACTGGTAAAAGCATTGTCTGGTATTGTTCAGGGTGGTCAAAATGACAGTAAAAACCAGTCAAAAATGCCCCTGTGTGCACATTTGGGTTAACACTAAAAAAAGGCAGTTGACTGGTTTTGACCACGATAGCTGCTTGCCACTAAAGTTCAGCTAAAGTAGGAGGGCTAATAAAGAATTAATGCGAATTTGGATTGTTCATGTGATGCAGTTATTTCAAGATGCGGAAACGTCTTGGCAGTGGAAGCATCCGGGCCCGTCATGGTTCAGGGGGTGGACTTCCCACGAGACAGCATAGCTGGAGCGAAAACTGTCCCTGGGAGAAGTCCAATGCCTACCCATTCCAACGGCGAAACGGTCACCTGCAGAACCACATCGACCTCTCGGGAGCCATCTCCACTGACTTTGGGTTGGGTGGTAACTCCCTGGAGGCTGCGAACGGCAGCCAGGACGACAGGATGTCGTCCGGTGTGTACAGTGCGTCGCCGGAGTCGCGGAGCACAGAGATGGATCCCAACAGTGGGATGGGTACGCCGAAAAGTTCCGGTAATGGGTATGACTTTAAAACGCTCGTGGATACCTACTTGATGCAGGAGCAGCAACGGTACGGCACAGCTGTCGATGAGGAGGTTGACGACGACGGTCTGGATGATGTGTACCCGGACTTGCCGTCCCCGCTCATGAACAGGTCCTCGCAGAACCTGACCACGATCAACGAACTTGGGGGCAGTATTAGACCCCGCACCGCATCGGCCGGCTCCATGGGGCTGAGATGCGAATCCAGCTGGAGTCCGCGCGAGCTGGCCGACGCCAACAAGAGCCCCGCCCGGAACCTGACTCACAGTCGATTCTCGTTTGACGAGAACTTACTGAGGCAGATTGAAGCTGGGGGCGATGCTGGGGTGGTGTCCTCGCTGGTTCGTGTTGCCCCACCGCCGATCTGGTGTATGGAGTGTAGCGAACATATGGTGGTGGTTGGATGCAGTAATGGAAGGATAGAGGTAAGTCCAAGATTCAGATCCCATCAGTAAATAGCATTCCCTTTCACATCAGTAAAAATTGTTTCCCAGGGGCGCATTTCGCGACTCTGACCAGAAACATGTTTTGGCTTCGGTCATTGGTTAAGCATTTTTGCGAGTTCGGTTGTGCTGCGATGACGTCATTGTTCTGACCAAACGTCAACCGAAGTTTGTGATCAGTTACGCTTGTTTTCAAGAAGGCGGATTGTAAAAAGTAACAACAGTTTCGTTAATTATTTGTTAAAACATAATGGATTGATTGTTCGTATACAAGTATATCTTTCAAGTTTATTACGAGTGCTCACGAGTAAGTTCCATTTTGCCAAAATGTTAATATTTTTGGAGAAACATTGAGGATTGATAACCTCACAAACTGAAAGCAAGTTTCTGGTTATGTTCTCGTTATTGTGTAGCTATGCCGTCTTATTTCTGGTCGTGAATTTGACGTCAGAAACAAGTTTCTATTCGTGTTCGTTTTGGCATACTTGAGACTGAGAATATGGTGTATTCCTCATCCATTTGCTTCAATTTGTGGGAATACAATTTGAAACTCAAATCTAAAACCCTCATCATCATCCGAATCCCGATTCTCAATCCTTCAGTTGTGGGATCCGGCCAGCGGATTCCTGCTGGGCTCCTACGAGGACAACCCCGTCGGAGCGACGGGCCTGTGCATCGCCGGCTCACACCTCGTCATCGCCAGACTCAACGGTAGCCTGGAGTTCCTAGATCTGGTCACCCATCACTCTGTGCACATCAATCAGGCCATGTTCAATGACTTTCTCGCTGGCGGAAACAGAGGTGAGTTGAACAGGGACAGATTAACCAGGACTTGAAGAAGAGGGTGTTCAACTTTGGTCTTCCTTGATAAACAGGGCCGTCCCCAAAAAAGTTTCCGGTTTCTGGTCATAGGTCTGTTTCAAAATTGGTGTTGTGACACGTTTTTTTTTTTTTTTTTTTTTTTTTTGTCCAACCAATAAAATATGTGATACATGTATATGCGGTTATTGGAACCAGACCAAATTTCCCATACACAAAGTATGGTGACGAAGTACAAATCGGGCAAACGTTCATACCCCTATGTGAAAAAAAGTCGTTTGAAACACAGCACAGCAGATTTCCAATTGATCCAGCAATTTTTGGCTGTAATTGGACATCATTTCATAGCAAACAAAATAAGAAAACTAAAAATACCGACGCGCGGGTATGAGGAGACGTGTGTGGAGACCAGATACCGGAGACATTTTTTTTGGCCGTGAGAAGTCCTTTTTGCTCTGATATGACAAATTCTGTTTATTCTTGGATGCATTTACAGATATTTTGCCAAAAATGTAAACTGGTTTTAATTCTGATCACATATTTGCATCTTGTTGCATTCCATGTATATCTTGCCAATACAGGTAAGGTCAGGAGCTGGTCTACGTCTGACTTTGTGCCACTAGGGGGCGCTATATTCTGTTCGAGACAGGCCTCAGTGCAGGCCCATCAGCAGCCAATCAACAATGTCCAGGTTGCTAGGGACCAGGTGGTGACAGCCAGTCAGGACCACACACTGAAGGTGAGACGCTCGGTAGTCCGTTGGTTTACAGGTCAAATTGAATCCTCCAAAATCCATCAGTGCACTTTTGGAAACATGCCCTTATCTTCAAAATGCACCATGCATTTTCGTTGATCTTTCATATTCAGCACTTATGGCCTGTACTTCTTGCCAGGTAGTAATTTTGTCCCATTTGAAGAGGTGAAAGTACCAGTTTCCAACAGTGCTGAATTTTTCCCAAAAAGTGCCCCTTGGAGGATTTTGCAGGATTTGGGGTGGTTAGGGTTAATCCAACTATTCCTAATAAATAATAATTTTCAGGCCTGTGATTTCTCGGGAGTTCTCCTGATTTCAGGATTTTTCACAAATCTCCCTATCCACCAAGGAAAGAAAGAAGTAGCCTGTATTGTGTCCAAACCTCTAGTTTCTTGTTTGTGTGGATGTGGAGAGTCTGTAAATCCTCCAAAATTAAACATCCAGGAGGTTCAGGGGGGCTTTGTCCTCTAGACCAAAGGGAGACCCAGGCCCGCTACCCACAGGAGGTTCAGGGGGCTTTGTCCTCTAGACCAAAGGGAGACCCAGGCACACTACCTATATTTCAGGATATTTTTACTTTTATCAAATTACACCCCTGAATTTTTTACAATTTTTTTAATGCATATTCACAACAATGCAAGAAGCCACTCGAGATACAGAGCTATGATAGAAAAAAAAGAAAAAGTAATTAGACTCATAGGAGCTGAAGGTGGGAATTGAGATTTCTCTTGAAACAGGATAGATCGTAGGATGAAGGGGAAACATGCATCGAAACGTCGAGTTGTAACCTCCACATCTTTTCAGAACTAATTACTACTCAATTTGGGAATTTCACATGGTGTCACCGCAAACAGCCTGTATCCAACCTGTATGAACAACTATAGCTAAAAAGTGGAGGTTTTCCACTGCAGTTGATATTCTGTGATAGGGCTGTGTGTTTTCGGTTATTTCCTGAACCGGATACTCGAAATTTGAAATCTTCGGATACCCGGGTACCTATAAACAATTTTGTAAAAACACAAATACTTCCCAAATGTATAAAATTAAAAATACGAACACAAGTTTCAGACAAAGGCCGGCAAGTATGTGAATGGTTGTGGGCAAATGTTACTTCTAAAGCCTTCATCCAATTTTGCTTCATTTTGTTTTTGCCAAAAATCAGAGACTTGCATTGTTTTGTGCGGCTTAGAATGTTCAGTTGGAATTTAAAAAAAGTCATTAATTGGTAAATGGAACCGGGTAATGACATTCTCGGTCGGGTATCCGGATACCCGGCACATTCTCGGTCGGGTATCCGGATACCCGGCACAGCTTTATTCTGTGATGTTACTTACAAAAATGTTTTTTTTCTTTTCTTGTTAAACAGGTTTTTAGATTGGAAGATTCACTGTGTACGTATACATTACGTGGCCATACAGGCAGTGTAACTACACTCTATGTAGATAAGGTATGTACTATCAAGACTAGGCAATAACAGAATTAAAACCCTCTTACTCTAGCTGCACTTTAGTGGCAAGTAGCTACAGTGGTCAAAATCAGTCAACTGACTGTTTTGACTGTTGACCTAAATGTGCACACAGGGGAATTTTTGACTGTTTTTTTTAACTGTCATTTTGACCACCCTGAGCAATACAAGACAATGCTTTTACCAGTCAAAAACAGTCGATTCACTTTGACCTGTAAATGTACTTACTACATGTAAGGTTTGACAGTGTTTGACTTTAAGTGCGCTAGATATACCTTGGCAAGTATATCAACATTTTGACTGATTTTGATCCTTGTAGTAGTAGGAGGATTAAAGGATAATTTGCAAGTATATTAGGAATCGGGGGAATAGGGGAATAATGGTTAGGAAGGAGGACGACCAAATTCATGGTACAGCCAAGCCTTTGAGAAGCCCAGACTTGGCCCAGGCCTATGGGCCTATATAATCCCCTAGATGAGCGCAAAAGACCCTTTACTAATGAATAGATCTCAAATGGCTCTTATTGTTAACACAGACTTGACTGACACCTCTGATCGTAAATGATTACGTTTCGCGGCCCTCATTTTCTGAAACTTTTAATGAATTTTACTCAACTTGGCTACCATAATGGAGGTCGGAAGAGGTGTGGATCTGAAAAAAATCTATGCTAGTGTAAAGAACAGGTTCAATTGACATTGGCTTGAATCAAAATACAACAAGGAATATTTTCTTTCTGTGCGCATGTATTGAACATTCGCTCTTCCTTTGCGGGAATTTTTTTTCCGGCTCTGGAGCAAAGAGCTACTGGCATCCCTGAATCTAAATGCATGTTTACTATTTTCTCGTTAACTACACAATGAAATAAGCTAAACCTTTCACAGGTTGTTTTTTATACATATCTCTTGATTCTTATATAGTATGGATTCATTTACAGACGTTTTACCAAATACTGGAATTAACCCTAACCTTCCAAAATCCTCCAAAATCCTCTTTGCTAAAGTTAAGGATTTTGAAGGATTGAGGTTATTAGGCATACTTGCCTTTCCATGGTACATGTACATCCATGTTTGTTGTAGTGATTGCAAGGTCAGTGTTTGGGTCAGTGGACACTGTTTATTCCTCCATGCATGCAGGGAGGGTCCCTGGCCATGTACATGCATCACAGATTAGAAACACGTGTGCATACATGTCATGTGCTTGCTTTACTACTGAAGGATTTTGGAGGATTCAGGTTTAGCAAATGGGCCTAGGGAGTTGGGGTTAACTGGATAATTATCATTTTTACGCACAGAACAACTCCTACCAGATAGCCAGCGGGTCAGACGACGGCATGGTGCGATTGTGGGACACGCTGACCGGCGTGTGTCTCCACTCCCTCTGGGGTCACGTCAGTACGGTGCTGTCGGTCACCCTGAGCCAGGACCACGTGATCAGCGTCGGCATGGATAACAGACTGTGCGTCTGGAAGCGGCGACGAGGGCGCATGATACACGTCATACAGCTGGTGAGTTCCGGGCCTGTGATTTCTCGGGATTTTTTTTCCTGATTTCGGGATTTTGTACAAATCGCCCTTTGCCTCAAACCTTTTCTTGAAAGAAGAGAAGTAGCCACCAAGGAAAGAAAGAAGTAGCCTGTATTGTGTCCAAACCTCTAGTTTCTTGTTGGTGGGGACGTGGAGAGTCTGTAAATCTTCTAACTTTGGTTAAATCACACACTTGGAGATCTTTGTTTGAAGATGTTGCTTCATCACTCAAAACTGCTATTTTTTTAAATAATAATAACTGGATTTATAGAGCACCAAATTGCCAAAGGACACAAGGTACTTTTACATTATTATCCCTGTGAGAAACGAGTGAGAAATGTCTATAACAAAAAACACTCTGACAAGAAACAAATTGTATTCTGCAGTGCCCCCAAATTGTTTGAGACGATTTGCTTTTTCTTGGCATAAATCCGTTGTGTGCCCGGAAGAAGGTCGTAAGGCTCTGCGACCTTCTTCCGGGCACACAAAGTACAACTTTTTGTCCCAGCAGAAGGTCGTAAGCAATAAAATGGCTCCTTTGAAAACAAGTAGGCCATAACTGTTATATATTTGTTTCTAGAATTACTCCCAAGACATGTTTTTCCATTCCCATGCGGAATTTAACTTTCCTACAATGACTTATAAATGGCAGAAAAACGACAAACTTTCACACTCGGTTTTCTTGAAACACAATTTTGCACATTAATTGCTTACAAACTTTTGCCGGACACACTTTTGTTACGTCCTTCGATGAACCCTACTTTCTCTCTGAGCAATAACTCATGACCTTTCTCCCGTAATAACTCTACAGGACCCAGGATGCAGTGGTACGGTCGTCTCATTATCCAGTGCTCTCATGGTAACAGGTGGTCAGGTAAGGAACTGTTTTCTAGAATTTGTAAAAATTTGTATGATTATTTCATTACTCATTATTTATTTATTTTTTAACCTGGGGAGACCTTTCAGTGAAACACTGTTTTTCAAAGGTGCCCAGGAAACCTGTAAACAAGGGTATTTGCTATGTGAACCAGAAACACCGGGGTAAACCCTTACTCTTCCATGATAAGTGTTCTGGGTTCTTTTATATGCATTACTGTAATAATCTAGTACATGGGGTGCCATGGTCGAGCGGTTTAGTGCATCGGATTTGTGTTCTGATGGCCGAGTCGTCAGAGTGTGTGGGTTCGAAGTCTTGCCGTGACCATGGTGCTTGTGTCCTTGAGCAAGACACTTTACCATAATTGCTGCAAGGGCCTAATTGAACCCAGCCACTGGGGATGTACAAGCCAGTGCATGCTTAGTGCCGGTCCCAAGCCCGGATAAATGGGAGGGTTGCGTCAGGAAGGGCATCCGGCGTAAAACCTATGCCAAATCAAATATGCGGATTATGATCCGCTGTGGCGACCCCTAACGGGAGCAGCCGAAAGAGGACAACAACTTTAATAATCTAGTACACGGGACCTACAGCTTAACATCCCATCTGAAGGACGAAGCAATTATGGTTAAATGTCTTGCTTAGGGACATAAGAGTTGAGACCGGCCATTGGGGATTGAATTGGGGGGTTGGGTTGGAGATGAGAGGAGGCTGTAGCTCCAAAATGCTTAACTTGCTACCGAATAGTGCGTATTCTCAAGTCGTGAAGATGTGTCATCAGTGTTTTTCCAGCAATTTTCGGCAATTTGTGTTTTCATTTTAGAAAAGAAAACGAATTCTTTGAAATGAGATGTTTTGCAAAAACGCTTGGTCAGAAGCTTGGTTTAACAGTTAAAAAAAAAGTGGAAAAATGATTTTATGACGGGACTCACGATAAATTAATTTGAGTACATATTTACTGTAAAACCATTCTTCTCACAATTATTTAAGGCAAAAAAAGAAGTCTCCGTTTTCTGGTCTCCGCGTGTCGCCTCAGACCCATGCGTCAACATTTTTAATTTTCTTTTTTTTGTTGGTATGAAACGATGTCCAATTGCAGCCAAAATTGCTGGATCGATTGGAATTCTGCCGTGCTGTGTTTTAAATGACTTTTTCACATAGGGGTATGAATGCTTGCCCGATTTGTGAGGCCTCTCTTAGCTACCATACTTTGTATATGGGAAATTCGGTCCCTGCGTATACATGTATCACATAGTATCACATATTTCCCTGTTGGCAAAAAAAAAAAAAAAGATTACCGGAAAAAAAAGGAAAAAAAGCATGTCACCGCACCGATTTTGAAGCCGACTTTTTGGGGGGGCCTAATAATAATAATAATAATAATGTGTGGATTTATGTAGCGCACGTATCCACCAACTAAGTGGTGCTCAAGGCGCATTATATTATTATCCCTGCTCATAAGGCTCATAAGGCTCATAAATCATTCCTGAAACCATCTCAGCTCCCTGGGGAGTATACAGCTCAATTGCTGCAATTTCTAGCGCATATAGAGCAAACCAACTCTGCCTTCACAGGTACCCATTTAACCCCTGGGTGGAGAGAAGCAATTATGATTAAGTGTCTTGCTCAAGGACACAAGTGTCACGGCCGTGATTCGAACCCACATTCTGTTGCTAACACCAGAACTTGAATCCGGTAAGCTAGACCGCTCGGCCACGACATTAATAGCCTTTTAATGAAAGTGTTCTTGGGCTTTAAAAAATTGAAATAAAAACTATTTTGAAGTTTACGTTTCTTCTTGTAGGGCTATCTGGCAGTGTGGGACATTGTCCATGGAGAGCCACTGAGAGTCGTAGAGCTGGGCGGTGGAGAACAGGCCGTACGTCAAATTGTCGTTACGGAACAAGGCAAGGCCGTGGTATGCGACTACGGCCATGAGCTGCGATTGGTAACATTCCCTTCCGAGTTGAAGAAAACTGAATGAGATGGTTTTCAGATGGAGACCTTTTCTTTGACTGGAACCTTTTCAGATTACCTTTGGAAGATCCCCCTCCCCCAAATGGGAGGGCAGAATGACTACAGTTTTTACTCTACTGGGGTATCACTGAACAAGGACATGCTGTTGTCTAATGTCCGTCACATTGTCATTACGGAACAAGGCCTTTATAGTTATGTAAGATTTTCGTTTTAGGTAACAAAGCAAGGCTGTCGTCTGTTACGTATGACAGATTTTAATTATGGAACAAGGCAGTGCCGTGGGCTTTTAAGTACGTCAGATTATCGATATGGAACAAGGCAAGGTCGTGGTCTGTTTATATGTACGTCAAAATGTCAATACGGAACAAGACAAGGCTATGGTCATCAGTTTGTCATTATGGTAGAAGGCCATAGTCTGTTTTGTACGTCAGATTGCTGGTGTGGAACAGGGCAAGGCTGAATGAAGATACTGAAGATACCTGACTGAGACAGTTTTCCCCTTTGAGATGAAAGTACCAGTTTCCAACAGTGCTGAATTTTTCCGAAAAAGTGCCCCTTGGAGGATTTTGCAGGATTTGGGGTAGTTAGGGTTAACATGCACTGCTTTTAGTGTGTCAAACACGTGGGTCCACCTACTGCTAAATTATGTTCCATTTCTATTTGACGATTCATTTACTTGATTGAGACCTGATCCGTTCAGTTTTTTTGTGTCCATATAACATTGTCAGCTCAATGCTAAAAGGTCGTTGACACAAACCTGGTTGGGTCGGTCCTCAAAGAGCCTTGAAAGGGAAGGTACAACATTTGGTAATAGGCTTGTTTCAAAAGTGTTAAAAACTGTCAGAGATAGAAAAGCTTGCTATAAATTTCGATTGAGGATTAAATTTTATAATTTTGTACAGCACAGACTGTCAATAATGGCACAGGACATTACTTTTTTCACTCACTTTTATTTTATTTTGTTTTATTGCTGAAAATGTCAGCATGTCGGACGGAATCAATAGAAATGAGTTTTTCCAGGAATCTGAAGGATATATTTAAATTCTATCGAGAGGTAAAGGAGTGATAAAGTTTAAGGTTACATATCAAAAAGACATACAGTGATTCTTCATGTTAATTTGGGGTATAAGCTTTGAGTGTCTAACACATATTATTTTTTTAGGGACTTTTAATTTTTTACCCCTAAGGGGACCAATTTTGAAACATGCCCTAATGTTTGCAAACTGCTTTTGATGGGTATGCGTGTTCTCTTTGAATCAAGAGATACAATGACCCTAACCCTCGACAGGCATTTCAAGGACATTTCACTGAATACAACAAAATGCAACAACAGAAAAGTATGCAGGCTGCTCAATGCAACAAGATCCACCAGCTAGAAACAATGCTTCTTTTGTTTTCTAGGCCTGTGATTTCTCAGGAGTTTTCCTGATTTCAGGATTTTATTTTTTTTACAAATATCCCTTTGCCTCAAAATCTTGGAAGAAGAGAAGTAGCCACCAAGGAAAGAAAGAAGTAGCCTGTACTGTGTCCAAACCTCTAGATTCTTGTTTGTGGGGATGTGGAGAGTCTGTAAATCCTCCAAAATTAAACATCCAGGAGGTTCAGGGGGCTTTGTCCTCTAGACCAAAGGGAGACCCAGGCCAGCTACCCATTTTTCAGGATTTTTTACTTTTGTCAAATCACACCCTTGGTTCTCTGCCGAGGGCAGTAAGATACAACAAAAGCTTGTGTACTCTACACTTTCTTGAGTCTCCTGATGACGGCTAGAGCAGACTAGTTGAAACATTGAGAACAAACCAATCGGCTCTTCTCAGAGCCATCACTTCTTTCCAAGAAGAGATCATTACATGGTGTACCCGAATAGAACTTGATATTATCTATCTCCACCGTGCAAAACCTCGAATTCTACATCAAGACGCAACAACTTTTTCATGTTGTTGCATCTTGTCGCATTGAGCATCTTGTCGCATTGAGCATCTTGTCGCATTGAACAACCACACAATGGCAGGAGGAGCTTATGATGTTGCGTCATTAGCTAGAAACTTGTGAAAATAGATTCAGATTATTCGTGTTCACTCATTCTCAAATGGAATTCAAACTGGAAATTATTTCAAAATAATAACGTTTCGAGCCAAGCAGGTTCTTTGAGAAAGAACCTGCTAGGTTCGAAACGTAAGGCCAATAACATTGATTTTGCGTTTATACTACAGGTCCTTTGGGTTGGTAAGCAGTTTGCAACAGCTAATTCTCTATGTATTGGATATTATTTCAGTTTTTCTTAAAGGGACAACACATTTAATGAAAAAGCTTTGGAATCAACAGGGCATGGAATTGGATTGCAAGTTTTAGATTTTTAAACTCAGCGACTGAAAATAATACCCCACATGATATGGTCATATTACCGTTTGCACTGCTGCATAAATGAGCCAGTAATTTTCAGTCACTGTGTTGATCTTAAATTAGGACACAGATTCCATGCCCTGTTTGAAAGTCTGCTCTGATCATGACGATGTTGTTCCTTTAACCAGTTCGCGTCGGGAATAAAAAAGTTTTTCTGGGCCCCTGTGCGGGTTTCTTTTTCCCACACACACGTTAATGGAAGCTTCCACAGCGCGTGGCCACATCTTCCGAGCATGTCACCGTACACGCGTGGCTCAACTGAGCATGCATACAAATATATCGGAGTTTCCTATGGCGTGTTTAGATGCACTCCGATCCGTGGTGCAAAAAAAAATTGCGTGTATACACGGCCTCCGAAAGCGGAATGGTTAAAGACTATTTAATACTAAGCCGATTCCGCTGAACCGACCAGTTCACGATAACGACCTTTCGGCAAGAGAGCTGTTGTATTCAGCTGAAAAGTGCAATTTTTAAAGTTTTTTTTTTTTCTGGATTGAAAACATTTTGTTATCCCGGTCTGGTTCCTATCTTCCAAGGTGGTAAGAAGCATGACAATAAAATGAGGCAAGTCTGGTCGAACGTGATAACGAGCTAACTGTTTAACTTGGTGATACTTTTATCTTGGTTATAGCATACTTATCCATTTAAAAGGGGAGCCCCATGGGTCCGGAGGGAGGTGGCTAACATGTTCAGATGACCACAATGTCCAGTTTTTACTTTGGTATTATGTGTTTTGTCCATGCTAGAAATTATAATAGTTTTTTTGAACGAATAGTATATTTAACTTGGTTAAATCATACTCTAACTTAGGTTATACCAGACTTAAACCTGGTTACATCATACTTTTAACTTGGTGTACCATTCTTTTACTTGGTTATATGATACGTTTACATTGCTTTAACTTTAACTCTTTTTTTTTACCAGTATGTGGCTTGCTAAAAACAATTTTTCTTAAGGTAGAATTTGTAATGTTTATATATGTATTTTCATTATATACTACTCAAAACAATTTAGGGAACACCGGCTTTTTAACATCAAATAGGTTAGAAATGTTCCATGAACCGGGATTTTCATTTGCAACCCCCTCTCTCTTTCAGTAGTCATGTCATGAAATGTGTAATCACTACATGCATCCTTTATCATCTGTTTCATTGTGCAGTTGTTTCTCATCAATTCTGTGAAACATTGTGTTTATCTGAAATAAATGATCTTGATTTAACTGGGATTATTCCGGTGTTCCCTAAATTGTTTTGAGTAGTATACATTGCTGTTTTGTGCTCTACACATTACAGAGAAGTGAACTTGTGTGTTCGATGCGTATAGTTTTTGGTTTCACGAGAGAAGCCATTGAAAATCTATTGCATGACTTATGGACTGATAATATCTGTTATATGGGGCAAACCATATCTTATATACGCAGCTGAATTTTTGTTTGCTGGACATCGACAATGTTCATTTCATTGAGAAGTAACCCACAGGAAGGGCATGCTAAGAGGCCGGCCGGCCATTTTTGCTAGCAAACAGTGCAAAGCTGTGGTAGATGCACCACGTAAAAATTTTCTTACAGCAAGCAGATTTGCGCCGCTAAATTGAAGCAATAGGAACCTTGCTACCGCACCAACAGGATTATGTAATCTTGTATCAAAACTAATGAGTTATCATAGAGCGGCCATCTTGAAACAACTAGTTATGATGAAAAGCCGAAGTCTATTACCTACAGCCGGTAAGCCATTTGTCCAGTCCATGGCATTGTCTGAAGATCTAGAAATGATGCATTTCATTTGAGCTATTTATCTACTGACATACCACTACTTGCTCGTTTTCCAAAGGAAGCAGTGCATTGTGGGTGATAGATAAGCCGGCGTCTGCATGCTGTATCTTACACACACCTTTCATGTGTACTGTGCTCTAGATACGCCATTGCACTCTGTTGATCCACTCTGCTGTAGCCATGTCGTGTCAAGTTCATGTCGTGTCAAGTTCACGTCGTGTCAAATTCACAACAGACTCCATTGAGCATCATATCCAAGATAATTGCTGGATCAATTTGAATTCTGCCGTGCTGTGTTTTAAACGACTTGTTCACATAGGGGTATGAACGTTTGCCCGATTTTAGAAGCCTCTCTTAGCCACCATACTTTGTATATGGGGAATTTGGTCCCTGCGTATACATGTATTTACCTGTTGGCAAAAAAAAATAAAAATAAATAAATAAATAAATAATTTTTTTTTTTTAAAAGCGAGTCACCACACCAATTTTGAAGCTGACTGATGACCAGAAACCGGAGACTTTTTTGGGGGGCCTTAGAGCACACAAAATTTGCAGAATATTTGTGCTTAGCAAAAAATGGATTACCAGTCAAATTACCACATAATGTATATTGCTTCTATCTCTGGCCAATTTCATACAACTGCTATATAGCAGAGAATTTTGCTAAACAATATAAAACAGACTACCAGCCAAAAGGCATTTTGTATTAAAGTTTGGCTGGTAACCAAAGAAATTTGCTCAGCAATTTTTTCTGCTTATGAAATTTGACCCTGGTTGGCAAACGTCATGTAGGTTCATAGACTTCTGCAAAAACATTTAAATTTTCCATCATTTTTGGGGAATCTGGCGATATAATTTAATCTAAAATCCAGTTGAGTATCTTGTGTAACAGTGGAGTGAATATGGTTTTAGACACAATATCTCTGTTTTTAGTTCATTGTTTTTGGTATAATAAAAACTTAATTAGTAATCAATACATATGTATATGTGTGCATTGATCAAACTCATTAGCTGTGGGCATGATTTACATATAATGAATTAAACATGTAATGATATCACAGGCTAATTGACCAATGAATGTATGACTTATTTATTGAGCAATATGAATATTGACGAGTTATAATTGTCATGTAAATCCGGGTGAGAGGTTAAAGGCGTAGCCAAGATGTAGTGAACAAACATGGTGGAAGTATTGGTTCTTTCTTTTGATAAAGATTGTGGAGGTTTATAGTACTTTTTGAGAAGAATGCTTTGACTAGTGACAGAGAGGGCAGATCTAAGGTAGCTTAAGGGGGGGGTATATCGTCACAATTGGAGCAGGCTTGCGGCTTGACATTGAATCCTGAACTGATAGTTTTAGATGAACTCAGATGAACGCAGTGACTGAAAATAATACCCCACGAGCACACGCTGGCCTACGGGGCGTGCCAGATGCCATTACCATGTATTAGATGAACTCAGATGAACCCAGTGACTGAAAATAATACCCCATGAGCATGCGCTGGCCTAGATAACATGATGTGCCAGATGCCATTACCATGACTACTGCATAAGTAATGTACATGTATTATGTAGATGTACCGTGTACAATATCATAACTACAGGTTCATGGGCTCATTATGCAGCTGCTGACTTATTACTTATGCAGTAGTCATGGTAATGGGATCTGGCACGCCCCATAGGCCAGTGCGTGCTCGTGGGGTATTATTTTCAGTCACTGGGTTCATCTAAGTTCATCTAAAACTATCAGTTCGGGATTCAATGTCAAGCCGCAAGCCTGCTCTGATCGTGACGATATAACCCCTGTTAAAGACAAGATACAGCATTGGTCATGTTGACAAAAATGCTTCTGAGAGTTTGCTTACTCTCACAGGAAGCATATTCGTAGAGTAAGCAGTGTTTCCTACAATACCAATGCTGTATTTTCCCATGAAGACAGCACCAAGATTGGTGTATTTTGCCCTTTATACAAGCAATTCAAAAGCATTGTGGGGCAGAAGGGTCATTGTCACCTTGGGGTACTCCCCAATGGAACCCAGTCAATCTCAGTCCTATTCAGGTTTCTGTACTTTTATGATTGGTCTGGGTACCATTGTAAGGTAGGGGTCATTGTCACCTAGGGGTACTCCCCAATGGAACCCAGTCAATCTCAATCCTATGCAGGTTTGTGTACTTTTAGGATTGCCTGGGTGTACCATTGTAAGGCAGAAGGGGTCATTGTCACCTAGGGGTTCTCCCCAATGGAACCCAGTCAATCTCGATCCTATGCAGGTTTGTGTACTTTTAGGATTGCCTGGGTGTACCATTGTAAGGCAGAAGGGGTCATTGTCACCTAGGGGTACTCCCCAATGGAACCCAGTCAATCTCTATCCTATGCAGGTTTGTGTACTTTTAGGATTGCCTGGGTGTACCATTGTAAGGCAGAAGGGGTCATTGTCACCTAGGGTTACTCCCCAATGGAACCCAGTCAATCTCAATCCTATGCTGGTTTGTGTACTTTTACGATTGCCTGGGTGTAACATTGTAAGGCAGAAGGGGTCATTGTCACCTAGGGTTACTCCCCAATGGAACCCAGTCAATCTCTATCCTATGCTGGTTTGTGTACTTTTAGGATTGCCTGGGTGTACCATTGTAAGGCAGAAGGGGTCATTGTCACCTAGGGTTACTCCCCAATGGAACCCAGTCAATCTCAATCCTATGCTGGTTTGTGTACTTTTAGGATTGCCTGGGTACCATTGCAAGGCAGTTAGGGTTAATATAGTCAATATATACAATTTGTGGTGCTACAGTAATTGTGAACTCACTCAATTCCATGTACAGATATTGAAAAGTGTATTATATGAGAAAACATTTCTAAAATGTCCGACCTGTAATGATCATTTTGTTGACCGTTGAAGAATGGGGCGCATGAATGTTTTCGCAATAACAAAAATTCGAGGCAAGAAAAAAGTGTTTTAGTGTGCCAGGATCTCTTTCTCGTTTTTAAATTTTAATATTTAGTTATCACTTCACACAAGGGTTAGCTAGCAGAGCTTGATGAAAAGATTTCATGAAATTAAATTTTGAGAGATCAGACGTTAACTTCCGATCAATCAATACACATAATTAGTGTGAAATCCAGACCAAAGATATTCTACAGTTAATGGAGGAGGGCCAAAGATGTGGTACGGCCAAGCCTTTGAGAAGCCTGGCCAGGCCCAGGCTTTGCCCTGGCCTATGGGCCTATATAATCCCCTAGCTGAGCACAAAAGACCCTTTACTAATGAATAGATCTCAAAAAGCTCTTATTGTTAACACAGACTTGACTGACACCCGGAATGGTTAGGGAGGAGGGCCAAAGTCATGGTACAGCTAAGCCTGGCCAGGCCCAGGCTTTACCCAGGCCTATAATAATCCTCTAGATGAGCACAAAATACCCTTTACTGAATGAATAGATCTAAAGTGGCTCTTATTGTTAACACAGACTTGACTGACACCTCAGCTGTCTTTTGTTCACAACTGTGGCCATTATAATGAGCTCTACTTGGCTGGGCTAAGCCCTCCAGAAGCCCAGATTATGTTTATTGGTAGGTACTGTATTGATATAGGATTAGGACTCACGAAAGACAGATTAGGAGGCCAGGTAGCCTGGGCCTGGCCAGGCTTCTCAAAGGCTTACCTGATGTACCATGACTTTGGCCCTCCTCCCTAACCAGTATTTCGATTCCAAGTATTCACATGGAATGGGAACATGAAATCTAGAATCTTGCACGCTTTCTACCACTGTGAGATATTGAAGGGGCAGTATCGTCACAATCAACAGGGCATGGAATCAGAGTGCTAGATGAACTCAGTGACTGAAAATAATACCCACGTGATGAGGTAATATTACCGTTCCTGCTGCATAAATGAGCCAGTAATTTTCAGTTACTGTGTTCATCTTAAACTAGGGCACCGATTCCATGCCCTGTTGAAAGTCTGCTCTGATCGTGACGATGGTGTCCCTTTAAGTCTTTGAGCGAGTGACATGTAATATCCGAGTACGAGACGTACATTGCTAAAAAGGTCTTCCAAGAGAAGAATAGTAAGTTGTACTCAAATAACCCCAACAAATTTGGTCGTTTTGCTGTAATTGTTGTTCGTACATCATTAGTTTGAGCATGAGGTTTTGCTGGTTATAACTACGATCAGTATTTAGTTCCGCTTTGTGGGCAGAGGCAGCCTGGTACCCCATCTCTTTAATTGACGTACAGCATTGCATACATTTGTGGAACCAGTCTAAATTTTGGTGTTACTGTCAGGCCTGTGATTTTTTACAAATCTCCCTTTGCCTCAACATTTTCTTGAAAGAAGAGAAGTAGCCACCAAGGAAAGAAAGAAGTAGCCTGTATTGTGTCCAAACCTCGAGTTTCTTGTTTGTGTGGATGTGGAGAGTCTGTAAATCCTCCAAAATTAAACATCCAAGAGGTACAGGGGGCTTTGACCTCTAGACCAAAGGGAGACCCAGGTCCGCTACCAATTTTTCAGGATTTTTTACTTTTGTCAAATCACATCCCTTAAATGTACATGGCAAGGCTATTAAAATCCTCCTACAATCAGTGCACTTTTTGAAACAACCCATTCAGGATACTCCAAGTCATTAGCTGTTGCCAGTGGCCTCCTATGGTTACCCTTCTGTGCACTGTCACACCACTGCAGGGTAAGGTGGTCTCCCATTGATACATTGCAGGCCATACTAATATGTTCAAACATTTACAGTGGCCTTGGGTGGCACACAGTTGATTTTGTAAGATTACTTGGAAAGGACAGCAGGCTTGTATGGTTGGTGAAGAACATATTGAAAATTTAGTGGATCGGAGTGGCCTCCATGTGTAGGAGGGTTAATTCCTTGTTTACAGAAGATAACCTTTAAAAAAATAATAAACTACCATTGTTTGGGATCATTGCTGTTGCACAGGTATACTGCATTGAATGTAAAGGCATTACATCCCTTCATTAACTTAGTTGGTATCCAAACTTCTGTAGAAACTTCATCACTGAAAAAGATAATTGCTTTAACTTTGAATTATTGTTTGTTGTAGATTCCATGTTAATTGAATGAATTAAAAGTAATTCTGACAATAGTTTTTTTTTTTAGTTCCTGAATGATTGATAATCTAATCATCCGAGAAAAATTATTTTTCTTTATTTTACGAGTCTACAATTAATTTTTTTAAAGATGAGTTTTAGCAAGTTGATCTGAAGTTTGAATAATTTCTTATTGATTGTTTTGCCATGATTGTACAAGGCCAAATGAAATGTACATATTGCATGTGAATTTATGTAGAAATAAATATATATACATAAATGTTGTCTAAGTTTAATGTTTGGCTTGGTGGGGGGGGGGGTTCTTTTAGTTTGTGGGCTGTACATTTGTCGCATGCATTTTATACTAGTACAGGCCTATAAATACCTATATTTTAATCTCCTGCAACACATTTTCAACTTCCTCATGGCTTTGAAGAAAAATTACTTCCTAAGTATAAAGAGATCTTCCTAAAACAGTAGCCAAACTGTAACATGTGTACCGCTCTTAGATTTTCTGCCGGACAGGGTATGGGGTAATGTACTTTGTTGCAAAAAGTACTCAGAAGGTAGGCAATTTACCAAAAACAACCTATAAAAGCCTATATTTTGGCATTTGGTAAACCTATATTTGGTATATTAGGCACTGGGAGGACTGCCAGTATGCATTCACTTGCAGTAACATTGCCCCTGGTGAAGGGGAAATGAAATATTTTGATGAAAGATGACATTTCAAACAAATGCTGCATTCACATAAATCCATACATTTATTCTTGATGTGTACATAAATTTGTCCCATAAGAAAAAATTTTTACCAATAGTTAAATATATTGAATTGATGTATTTTATTTCACTTAAAAAAAACACCTCGGAACGCATTCAAATTGTGCGTGGAAAATCTGATATTACAGCCATAAAAGATCAACAAAATCAGTAATGTTCGCTGGTTACAATATAAAAGTAGGATAAAAATTCACCTTAATCCAAATTCTTCACTTCTACCCATTTCCGTGTATGAATTCCCAATAATGCAATATGTGTGGCAGTCGGGGAAAACCAGTCAGAAGTCGCCACGCACATTTTGTAATTATGGACCGATTTACGTAAAAATTTACCATAGTGTCATTTTTGAGATTTTGGTTCCAAATGGAAGTTGTTGTCTTTAACCCATATCCGCCGATCTACGTGATAACCCGTAGATATGTAAAACGCTACAAACGCCGACCTACGTGATTTTCCGTACCGTGTTTTTGTCTAATTCCAATTTACTACGTTTTTCCGATGACTGTATTTCATGATTATAGATATGAAATTAGACAAGTCTGACATCATAATAAAGTGCATGTTCTCCTCTTTCCATCAGTATATAATGTGTCTATGTCAGTGATTGTAATATTCTCTAAATAAGGAATCTTTCTGATTGTGTGCAAAAACAATGTATCTCTGTGCGGGGGCTTAGGCACAGTCTTTTGTGTGTTTACATGGTTAGGCGGATATGGGTTAAATTTCCTCTTAAAATTTTTTAAAGGAAAATCAAAGTATAAAATGTATTTTTGGGATGCATTAATAATTAGAAGATTAAAACAATTCAATCTAAAACAATGCACTTTTTGGCCGACGCTCATGAATTCTCCCAAAGCACCCCCCCCCCCCTATGAATAACCCATCAATGGAAAGCTCTACACTAGTCCTGATCCTGTCCTATTAATAGTTCAAGGGATTTACATTTACTGCATAGCCAACTTTGAAGCCTAATTTCTCCGTTTGTGGGTTTTAGAATAAACCGTCTTTGAAAGGTCATAACTTTAGTTGTGGTTTGAATATTGAACTCATTAAAACTGTTATGAGATCAGTAAAGGGTGTATTACTTGATTAAATGCTCAACAAGAATTGTAAAAATTTGACCATGTGTATTTGACATTTATGTTGCTTAAGTATTGATCTTAATGTCGAGTTGGATATTACAAAATATTTTTTTTTCAAAAACAGTAAAAAATGTTTTAAAGTATTTATAAGACAGCTTAAACAACATTGAGTTTAAAGGGATCCGTAGCGCTATCATACAGGGCTCCTGGTTGTCTACTGATCAGATAGATACAAAACTGATTGGTCGATTCTTTAATTAGTGGGTGGGGTTTAAGTTAGTCACCATGATGACAGCTTACCAATATCATATATGAGGTTATTACATTACAATGTGATTGTGAAGACATGTTTGTAACAGTATTCCTGATTGGTCAGTGGATAGTAGGCTGGTAATGAGAAATGGGTACCAGTCTAGACTGAAATTACACAGCAGATGGGTCAACAGAGACTAAGACCCAGACCACAGTTTCTAACAACCCTTCTGATTGGATAAGAGTAAATGACACAAATGTAAGTACAGTACAGGCCACTCTACCTGGCCCACAGATGTCGGTATTTTTTGGGGATGACAATGGGAACCTTTCATAAAATGTTTTCAAAATAATTAAATGTTCCGTTTAGAAAATTTAGTTATTGGATAATTCACATCTCCCATTGCCAACCAACAATAAATACTGGTTGCCTGCATAGGAAGACGTGCAGTGTGTGGGCACTACGAATGTGCAATTGTGCAGGCACCGATTTGAAGAATTTCTTAGCAAATAATTTTGCTAAGCAATAACCAGCCAAATGAAATTTTAGCTGGTAACCACAGAATTCTGCTAAACAGATACTTCTGTTTGTGAGTTTAATGATGAATAATTGTGTTGAATAACTCGACACTTTAAATCAACATATACATCCAGATCAAAACATAGATCTTTTCCCGAAAATTGAACTAAGCAGAAAGGCCATATTTTCCCTTCAGTTTCTCCACATATTCCACGTATAACCGGTCTGCTTCCTCCTGTGCCATTCCTGAAAAGTGACCCAAAAAAAAAGTGTAAGATGAAACACTCCACTCTTGCATAGAGGTCTACACGTATGTGTCTAGAGGCTTCAACACACCACACTCGTGGTCCTATGATCTACGATGGTACTTATGTACACACAATATGCTGTAGTTAGAGAGTAGTTATTCTAACACATTATGCTTAGGGAAGAGGGCCAAAGTCATGATACAGCCAAGCCTTTGAGAAGCCCAGGCCTATGGCCCTATATAATCTCCTAGCTGAGCACAAAAGACCCTTTACTAATGAATAGATCTCAAATAGCTCTGTATTGATCCAGTATTAGGACTGATTAGGAGGCAAGGTAGCCTGGGCCTGGCTGGGCTTCTCAAAGACTTGGCTGTACCATGACTTTGGCCTTCCTCCCTTACAATAGACCTCTTTGCACATGCAAGCCTATTCATGTCATGGCTGAGTCGTTAAGAATGTGGGTTCAAATCCCAGCCCCGACCATGATGCTTGTGTCCTTGACACTTTTACTGTAATTGTTTCTCTCCACCCAGGAGTATAAATGGGTACCTGGGTGGGGTAGAGATGGTTATTGTGTTTGATTAGCCGTGTAGCACCAAAAGGTTGCACATAATGGGTTGTATACTCCCCAGGGAGCTGAGAAAGATTACAAGAATGATATTGGCCCAGTGACCAGGGGAAATAAAGTAAAGCACATAGAGATTATATAAGAACTGTTCATTATTATTATTATTGATTGCAAAAAATATTTCACTAATTTTCCTTGAATGATAAGCACCTTGTGATGTTTCATTCCCTCATCAACTTGACACCACGTAATTTTGGTGTCTTGATCACTTATGATTTTCAAGATTATCAATAGTGTTTCGTGGCTTTAAAACCCTCCTACTATAGCTGAACTTCTGTGGCAAGTAGCTGTAGCCATAGTAGTCAAAATCAGTCAACTTCCTGTTTTTGACTGTTGAACCAACTGTGCACACAGGGGCATTTTTGACTGGGTTCGACTCATTTTGACCACTGTCAACAATACCAGACAATGCTTTTACCAGTCAAAAACCGTCAACTCATTTTGACCTGTAAATGTACTTACTACATGTAAGGTTTGACAGTGTTTGACTTTTTAAGTGCATTAGATTATACCTTGGCAAGTATATCAACATTTTGACCCTTGCAGTCATAGAAGGAATTTATTCATCAATGCTTTGTACATTTGCAAGTATAACTCACCCTTAATACTGTTCCATGCGTCCCATTTCGCTTTGCCTTTCAAGTCCAGCATGCCAGGTCTCTCTGTATATCAAAAAAAAATTATAGACCGATGAAATTGTCATTATCTTTGTCCTGGGGGTGCGCTAGTCAGAAACCATACATGCCGTGCAACCAGGGATCTCACCTCATATTATGAGGCTATCGAAAGCAAACTTGTACTCAAGTCCTTTTTCATGAATACAAGATGAGTACAAGTAAAGGTACAAAATACGAGTATTCCAACTCTATAGTTTAAATCAAATTTTAAAAAATCCTGAAAAAATGGGTAGCAGGCCTGGGTCTCCCTTTGGTCTAGAGGACAAAGCCCCCCCTGAACCTCCTGGATGTTTAATTTTGGAGGATTTACAGACTCTCCACATCCCCACAAACAAGAAACTAGAGGTTTGGACACAATACAGGCCGCTTCTTTCTTTCCTTGGTGGCTACTTCTCTTCATTCAAGAAGATTTTGAGGCAAAGGGAGATTTGTATAAAAAAAAATCCTGAAATCAGGAAAACTCCTGAGAAATCACAGGCCTGTAGTCAAGGATATTTTTATGAGAACATGTACAGAAAATTGTACTCAAATACAAGTACCCCAACTCTATATAGAACTTTGTAGTCGAGTACTTTTCATGAGTACGAATGAGTACAACTCGGATGGCAAGCACCAGTTCGGGGATCACGTGGAGAAAATGCGAGTTCTTTATAGCGATTTATTTGATGATTTTTATAAATTGCGAAAATGGATGATCCAGGATGGTTACCTGTATTACAGTCTCCTATTGTGACCTGTTTGTAGTACTTGTATGTGTCTAGCATTTCCTGGTTGTCAGGCACTTTAGTAAGACGTTTGACCTCTTCTGCAGCGACCTTGAATGCATCCTGGGAACAAAAAGAAAATCTTTTAACAGTGAACTTTATGCTAAAAGTGTCTGCTTGGGCAAGGTTAGCTAGTGTCAATACACTGGACTCCCTCCATATCCTTGTCAGCTAAAACTTAGTGATTAGGTAACCTTGCCCAAGCAGACACTTTTGGCATAAAATCCATTTTTCTGGGATAGCTCACTTTCATGAAATTTTCGAAATATTTTTTAAATTAAAAAAAATAAATAAATAAAATTAAAGTTTCACCAAAATTACCGATCTCACAATAGTGAACTTTTATGCTAAAAGTGTCTGCTTGGGCAAGCTTACCTAATCACAAAATTTTAGACTGTAATAATTAGCGGATCAAAATATGAAGAAAAAAATTGTTCCTTTTTTGTATGTCGGGCTAGTGAATGGGGCTATTATTATTAAAGTTTATATGCTAAAGCTGGCCCTAATACTAGTAATAGATTGGCCTTTGCTCTGAGAATTGTTGGGGAAATCTCTTTTTTTTTAAGACATCTTATCTTTCAGCAAAAATTGTTTCTCCAAGAGGCAGTTAAGAAGTTACAGTGCCTGCATTTCCTCAGTTCAGTCAACGAAGACAGGTAAAAAAAGGAGAAAATCCAGTGCAAACTTTACAGGTATACGAACGGGAAGAACTCTTGGTCAGGACCCTATCAGAAGTGTACTTTGGCTTTGCACTGTAGATAGGGTCCTATGACACTAGTATTAGTAAAGTAGTAACTAGTAATAAAGTAAATATCGTGATATCATATAGGGCCTATATAATAATAAATTATTATAGGCCTAAATAATAGATTTTTTAATACTGTGAAAAAAACTTACGGAACCAGCCATATTGAATTATGAAGTCTTAACAATGCAAACTTTCAGAGGAAAATTAGACCTTGTACTACTACTACTAGTTCTAGTGAGTACTAGGCGTGGTTGCAATCAGGCTATGATCGTCAACAATGGTACTTATTTTACAGTGTATGGTACTTATGGACGCAGCGCACGTCCATGTGATTAGTCAGGTTTCCCTTCACCCGTATATCGCTATCTCATTCAGTGAAAATGAGTACCAGATGATCAAACTCCGTCTATTATTTTAATAATAGACCAGACTGAAGGTAGCCGCGAATTGGGCCAGAAAAGCCATCCGCAATTGGCAGCCGCGAATTCGCGGTTGGGAATTCCCAAGAGCGAATTCACAGCTGCGAATTCAGAAAACGGGAATGAGCGACATAATTTACTGACGTTGGTCAAATTATTAACAGTTAATTTTACCTATTACCTTTAATTAAATGTACTTTTTGTTAAATAATCATAAAGAACATGTCAATGCCCTCACTTCATTCCTGTTAAAGCAAATTTGGCGCATTAATTAGTGTCTAATTAGACCGTGTTTAAAGGGACAAATATTAGAATGTGTCTGCACTTTTTCAGGCCTTTTCTTATTTTTTGTACAAAGAGGGGTTCACTAAAAACAAAATGTACCAAACATCTCTTAGAAATATTAATTTTTTATTTGATAATCATAAAGAACATGTCATTGTCCACACTTAATTTCCGTTAAGGCAAATTTGGCCCATTAATTAGTGTCTAATTAGACCGTGTTTAAAGGGACAAATATTGGAATGTGTCTGCACTTTTTCTGGCATTTTCTTCTTTTTTGTACATAAAGTGGTTCACTAAAAACAAAATGTACCAAACATCTCTTAGAAATATTAATTTTTTATTTGATAATCATAAAGAACATGTCAATGCCCACACTTAATTTCCGTTAAGGCAAATTTGGCCCATTAATTAGTGTCTAATTAGACCGTAATTAAAGGGACAAATATTGGAATGTGTCTGCACTTTTTCTGGCATTTTCTTATTTTTTGTACATAAAGTGGTTCACTAAAAACAAAATGTACCAAACATCTCTTAGAAATATTAATTTTTAATTTGATAATCATAAAGAACATGTCATTGTCCACACTTAATTTCCGTTAAGGCAAATTTGGACCATTAATTAGTGTCTGATTAGACCGTGTTTAAAGGGACAATTTTCGAAGGTGTCTGCACTTTTTCACACATTTCTTTTTTTTTTTTACAAAAAGGGGTTCACTAAAAACATATTTATATATTTATGTGTTCGATAACATTTTCAAAGATAATGTCTTTCAAAATTAATACAAGGTAGGGACAACAATACATTTACACAGTATTTGTAAATGTTTCTTTTGGAAAAATAATCCCAGCTATGTCATCAGTTAGATGCTTTTTAAAAGTAGTACCGGTATTGCTCCATGTTTCAGTGAACATTAATTTTTGATGTGACTTATGCGTTATACCTTTTTGCTATATACATGTATATTTTGCCTGATGTACTATGTAATACACCTGTCAATCAAACAGTATGGATTGACCAATAAGGTTTGGTAATTGACAACTTTTGCTATTGACCATTTTGTAATTTACATTTGTTCATAAACTTTTGTTAATGCCATTTCTCAGCTTTGAGTCAAATCACTAAAATAGTGCTGGGATGGTTCACCGACCAAAACTACAGTCTTTTTGCCATATTGGTTATTAAACAATCATTGCGGGAACTTTATTGATGCTTTTTGATTGAAAACTTATACACATTGTGCCATTTGCTGACAACGGCGGATCCAGGGGGGGGCCAACGGGGGCCATGGCCCCCCCAAAAAAACCGAAGCTGTACGCCCCCCCCCCCCCAAAAAAGAAAAGAAAAGAAGAAAAAAGGGGGAAAGAGACAAAACAAAACCCCACAACTTTACGCCCGCTCCTTGTGCAGCTAAGTCTTGCTTATACGTTCAGCTTTTGTTAAAGTATGCAAATTACAACACACTGATTGGCTACATGAATGTGTTCATAATCCTACTCACGATCCAACATTGCCACAAAATTTGCAATGGTAGTTTGTGCAGTTAAGCCAAGCTGCATTAGACGAGGCGTACACGGTGATTGTATGCATGGCTTATGCACACGCGACTGGTTGTGTGGGGTTTCCTGGATATTAGGTGAGCCATGCAACGTCCGCAATGTAGGCCTACGTTTAGACTTGGCGCGAACATCGCGTGCATAAAACGCATTTCAATCTTGTGAGTACGAGCAGGAGCAGTGACTTGAAAGATTCGTCTTCCATCGTCATATGAGCAGTAAGTATCAACGTAAAATACAGTGGGCTGTTTTTGCAGCACTGTGTAGATTATGAATAATATTTGTCCGCTCAGAGCAACCAGAAGCTAAGCATTTCCGGAAACCCTGCATTAGTCAAGTGGTTAGACCGCAGGACCTAGCCTACAATCACAAGGTTGCGGGTTCAAATCCAAAGCTTATCACTGAAATTTCATACTAAATCAAGTATTGTCGTCTAGACCCACAAAACAAACAAACCCCACCAGAAACGTTTTGCGCTCGCAAATACGCCCCTCCACTGAGCATTTGGCCCCCCCTAAACTTTGGGCCTAGATCCGCCGTTGTTTGCTGACTGGTTAACTCACCGTGAAAGTTTTGGTTAAAGGCTAGCAAATATTCAGTGTTTCACTGACGGTTTCTCCAGATTAAAAATTAAAGAAATAAAATATATAAATAGTTCCAAGCACTACACTAAAATGACCGAGTAAAGAAGAAACAATATTCCATTTGTTGCTTGTTTCTTGGTTTTTCCTAAACAGGATGCAACAGATTATAAAAACATTCTCACAATTTATTTTAGGGTGATCTTCAAATTAATTAACAGAATTATGCATGGTGAAATTAGTGTAAAATGGAAAAATTAGTAATAAAAAAAAATTGAGTGTCTATTATTTGGCAAAACCATGTTTATTAAACTTTCCCAATGAGACACATTTATTTCTTATGCCTAATGTTTACTTGTCCTATGAAGACAGTCTGTATAATAATTGTATTGATTTTCTTTATATATTACCTAATATTCATGGTTTACATATTGAATATTCGCTGTCTATATTTTTAATATTATCTATATACCTAATATTCATGTTTAATTGAATATTAATTGTCTATATTTTGAATATTCATAATCTGTTGGACAAATATTTATTGCCAGAGCAATATTGGTGGTTTACATTGTACCAGTGTGTCAATACAGATGTTTATATTTATGAAATACTATGAACGATCCGTCCATTATTTTTATATAAAATCAAAATAATTGATAAACAAGACTTGAACTG
This sequence comes from Zoroaster sp. YZ-2022, assembly GCA_029582265.1. Classification (NCBI taxonomy): domain Eukaryota; kingdom Metazoa; phylum Echinodermata; class Asteroidea; order Forcipulatida; family Zoroasteridae; genus Zoroaster; species Zoroaster sp. YZ-2022. Next base: position 31,493,584 of record CM055830.1, read on the forward strand.
TAAGAAACATTTGATAGTATAGTGTAGGAATAAATCAAATATGCCTTGAAATGTTTGTTTTATAATGTAAAGGGAAGTTACAACAATTTGGTTATGTATGTTCATATCAAACCTCTAGTTATCAAGAAATATATAAGTGACCTGTGAAAGTTTTATCACAATAGGAAAAGCACTTCAGTCTTTAGAATTATTTTCCCTCAAACTTTACACCAAGTAAGTTTTTAAATAATAATTTGTCAATTTGATAATTATGTTATTACCAAAGTTGTACCTTCCCTTATCATGGTTTGAAACATTTAGCAAAGATTAAGTGCCTTAAAATTGTTAGTATATTACTGGTACTATGGTAAGTGCCTTGAAATGTTTATTTCACTTGAAGAAACTAAATTATCAAGGATAAAGTTTTTATTTGCAAGATATACATGTAAATTTGTGAAATTGGACAATCATTATGTGTTGAACTTTTACTAATAAAGCCCTGAATTCTAACTAATTGTGATTTTCTGAGTATACGTATTTACTATAATAACGCTTGGTAACTTTAAAACTTGGAATCATATTTTTAGGCACTGAAATATTGATAACCAATGCATTTATAAATGTTGGCAAAGTAATAGGTAGTTCAATTTTATGCAGAGACTCCAACAATGTTGTCAATACATCGCAATATTGTCACCATATAAAGAAAGAGTAATGTCCAACAAATTTTCAGAATTGCATCAAACCTTTTTCTATCAAATATTACATTTTACAAAATATATCCCCAAAATACGTTTTATTTGTTTGGCGTTACCAATTAGATGCAACCAATGTTAACAATTTAAGTATTTTATTAAATTAATATAAAACATGTAACATATGGGGGCAGTATTTTGATAATTACCCTTAATAACATTTGTAGCAATGAATAATTCATGATATTCTATTTCCATCCTATGCGAAACTAAAAACAAATCACGTGGAATAGCATTGCACATGCGCAAGTGGTTGACAGTTTGATGACTCTTCGATGAGGGCGTTTTAGTTTAGACTGGTTCCGGCTTCCTTTTTTACATGCATGGTACACAGCGAGTCGAGTCACTCGACCGCATGACCACGTGATTTGCGCGCATTCTATACAAACTAGAAAACCGCCACGAGTGAAAAGGTAAGTCGTTATGTTATCAATCGATAAACATCGAAAAAATAAGTAAACTGCAAGTAAAAATATCAAAATCTGACTAATTAGTAAGTATTAATAATTCGTCAGTGTTAAAAATAAGACAAATATTCAGTCTAGAATGTTTTATATCTAAATTCGAAAATGGTCGCCTGCGTGAAAGTGATATGTAACGTAGAATTCGAGTCAACTCGTACCCCCAACCAACTCGTACCCCAACCAACTCGTACTCGTATATTAGAAGAAATGGAATTTTGGTGTGTCGTTTTTACCCGTAACTTTTGAAAACCTTAAAAAATATTATTAGAATAAATTAAGTTGAATTTCCCAGGCTTTAAAATTAGCCTATATGAAAATTCCCAATTTTTAAGAAAATAAAATTTAACAAATTTTAATTTTGGTGTGTCGTTTTTACCTGTAACTTTTGAAAACCTAAGAAAACATTATTAGAATTTAAAATTATATGAAAATTCCCAATTTTTAAGAAAATCAAATTTAAAAAAATATTATTTTGGTGTGTCGTTTTTACCCGTAACGTTTAAAACCTTGCATGATATTATTTGAATAAATTTAATTAAGGACATGATATGTAATCTCTCTTTTGAACGTGTGGTGGCCCTGAAAAGGGCCGTTGGTTTTGTTTAGAGACTGGCTGGTCCGTTGAGGTGACTGCACGCAGCCAGTAGTAGTAGGGGGTGTTAACCCAAAAAATTGTTTAGATGCCCCCCTCAAAATATGTACCAACCTATAAGAAACAAGGAAAAAATACTCAAAAAAATAATTTGAGAGTGTTAACTCCCCCCCCCGTACATGCCCCCCCCCCCGTACATGCCCCCTGAAAATTTGTTTTTGTGAAACAGCATGGCATCCTGACTTCTTGTACAGATTACCTGTATACCGTCGTTGGGGCACCAGTCTATTTTAAAACAGTGATAGGGAAGCAATTAATTTAAAGTACTTTCTCATGTTTACATACATGTACAGGTTGAAATTTTAGCATACTATTCCATGACAACCTTTCAATTGCCTTATGAAACAAAAAATCTGATTAAAAAGTAACATTTATATGAATAAAACAGTGTTCTCGTGGGTTTATATGGGTTGCAACTGAAGATTTTATTTCATTATTGTATCCAACTTATTTTATCCTGGATTAATATAAAAAGAATTAATTAATAAAATAGTATGAATGTAAAATAGTAGTTATTGGCTTCAGTTATATTTTGAACCTTAGCAAGTTCTTTCTCAGAGAAAGAACCCGCTAAGTTTGAGATGTAAGGCCAGAAACTATTATTTTGCATTTATATAATACGGGTCCTTTAGGTTGGTAAGCAGTTTGCAACAGCCAATTATCTATTTATAAAATAATACAAAAGTATATTTATATACATCTAACCATAGAGAAAGGTCCTTTCTCTATGATCTAACCAACATTAATTAAAACCCTAACGCACTAGACCCTAGTTGCTGGGTACCATCCTCAATCCTTCAAAATCCTCCGATTGCCCTACCCCAAAAAATGCATTCATCCTCAATCCTCCAAAATTTTGCACTGTGCTCAAAATAAGTGGTGCTCACCTCCTCAATCCTCCAAAATCCTCCAACCATAAAAACAGTGCTGGGAAGGGGAGGGAGGGGAGGGAGAAATGGCTCATATGTGTACCATTGAATTGACTATGCGTTATTGCAGTCGTATTCAAGCAATCATAATCATTGCCTTGAGGAAAGGGAGTGGGGTAGGGACGGATGGGTAGGGAATGGTATAGGATAGGGTAGGGTAGGGGTTGGGATTTTTTTCATTTATTCATTTATGTATTGTATTTTTTTATTTTTATGTTTTTTATTTTATTTTTTATATATATATATATATATATATTTATTTTTTATTTTTTTAAATTTTTTATTTAGGCCTATTTTTAAAATTTTAATTTTTTTTATATTTATTAATTTTTTTTTTTAAATTTTTTTTTTTGACATGGCTGCATGTATGTATGTACAGCACTGTGAAACAGATGGAGTACCAGTACCTTGCAACTCCTACCACACCAGTCCTCCAAAATCCTCATGTTTTTCAAACACCATTCATCCTCAATCCTCCAAAATCCTCCAAAACTGCAATGAGGATTTTGGAGGATTGAGGAGTGTTAGGGTTCATGGCTTAGCAGGGATTTTGGATTGTACAATGCCAAAATGTATTTCTGTAAATGATACATTAGATCTAGGCCTAATACTCTTGAACAATTTCTGCTTGCAGATGTGAAGCATCATCTTTAGATATAGTAAGATTTACGATGACATGTATTGTAATAATCTCTGATGGTGTGTGTGGGGGGGGGGGGGGTGAATAAGTAGGCATGTGTGGAAACATACATGTTGGGCCTATGTGGGAAAAGTCCAAAGGGGTAGAATGTTGTATCCGACCGCCAAGTTTATCATTCAATATAACCAATAATGTAATATGAAATTGCTTACCTAGTAAGCACTGGTGTAAATCCGTGATGAAAAGTGGAGGGAGAGGGTGGAGAAGAATGTCGTATCTGACCACCACTTTTTAAGAGTTTTTAGGGAATTTTTTTTTTCCAGTTAAAAATTATTCTATCGATTTTTCGGGGTACAGAAAGTGAAAACAATCTTTTTATATCCACTTTTTGATGGTTTTTGGACTTTATTTCCTTTCTAAAAAAAATCCTCCCCTTCAGAAAATAGACGGATCTTATAGTTGCCACTGCGCATCTACAATGACCGTGTTGGTCACTAATGGGGGAGATCACAAGATCAGACTGACATGACTGAGGAAGTCATTGTATACCCAAATGCCTGATTTTTCATGAAATAAATATCCTGGAATAGGCTAATTTGAAGTATTTCCATCTTCATCCATATGTTCTCCACCTTACTGGGTAGGTAAGATTACATTATTGGTTATATTAAATGAGAAAAAGTGGTGGTCGGATACGAAATTCTACCCATATATCCCCCTGGATGTATGCCGCCTTTGCTGAACTTTAGTGGCAAGTACCTATAGTGGTCAAAACCAGTCAACTGCCTGTTGACCCAAATGTGCACACAGGGGTATTTTTGACTGGTTTTTATTTTCATTTTGACCACCCTCAACAATACAAGATAATGCTTTTACCAGTCAAAAACAGTCGACCCATTTTGACCTGTAAATGTACATACTGCATGCAAGGTTTGACAGTGTTTTTTTTTTAAGTGCACTAAACATACCTTGGCAGGTATAGGCCTATCAACCTTTTGACGAAATTTTCACTCTCAAAATCACAGATCTAAGTCACAGATCAAAGATGTACGCAAGGTCACTAAAAAATGTATTTTTTTTTGTAAATAACACTATTATCTTGGTCAAAATTTAGACCATTTAAATTTTTTTTGTATCTCTAAAAAACTGTGGGCTTCTACTGGGGACCACAAATAAATGAATTCAGTTCAGCAGCAGATGTGAAAATCACCTTTTGCTAACCTATTATCTTGATCTGCAATATAAACTTGAATTATTGGTTTCCATTCCTAATCTTTTTATAACAATTATTAGCTGATGGAGTTTGCAGACCAACCCTCCCAAGGCCTACCACCCTTGCTGTTTTGTTTGAAGAAGTAACATCAGAGTCTTCAACAGCTGAGACAGACTGGAAGTATAATCCATGTTGAGTTTCATATTTTATGTAAATAAGATTGTAAGTGATGTAAAGTAGGCCTAAGTTATTATATATTTTTTAAGTACACCATTGCAAGTAATCTCACACGCACAGGAAGTGGGATCCTTAACAATATTGCGCTGATTCCAATTTGGTGACGATTTGGGTTTGGCGACAATTCGGTGATGCGACGATTCGGGTGATGCGGCGATTCGGGCGACGCGGCGATACAGGTGGTACGGCGATACAGGTGGTGCGGCGATACAGGTGGTGCGGCGATACAGGTGGTGCGGCGATACAGGTGGTGCGGCGATACAGGTGGTGCGGCGATACGTGAGGTGCGGCGATACGTGAGGTGCGGCGATACGGGTGGTGCGGCGATACAGGTGGTGCGGCGATACAGGTGGTGCGGCGATACAGGTGGTGCGGCAATACGTGAGGTGCGGCGATACAGGTGGTGCGGCGATACGTGAGGTGCGGAGATACGTGAGGTGCGGCGATACGGGTGGTGCGGCGATACAGGTGGTGCGGCGATACAGGTGGTGCGGCGATACAGGTGGTGCGGCGATACGTGAGGTGCGGCGATACGTGTGGTGCGGCGATACGTGAGGTGCGGCGATACAGGTGGTGCGGCGATACAGGTGGTGCGGCGATACAGGTGGTGCGGCGATACGTGAGGTGCGGAGATACGTGAGGTGCGGCGATACGGGTGGTGCGGCGATACGGGTGGTGCGGCGATACAGGTGGTGCGGCGATACAGGTGGTGCGGCGATACAGGTGGTGCGGCGATACAGGTGGTGCGGCGATACGTGAGGTGCGGCGATACGTGAGGTGCGGCGATACAGGTGGTGCGGCGATACAGGTGGTGCGGCGATACGTGAGGTGCGGCGATACAAGTGGTGCGGCGATACGTGAGGTGCGGCGATACAGGTGGTGCGGCGATACGTGAGGTGCGGCGATACAGGTGGTGCGGCGATACAGGTGGTGCGGCGATACAGGTGGTGCGGCGATACGGGTGGTGCGGCGATACAGGTGGTGCGGCGATACAGGTGGTGCGGCGATACGTGAGGTGCGGCGATACAGGTGCGAAAGGGGCCTGGACACATAGCATTCGAGGCATGTGGGGTCCTACTACTGGCCAGGGTAAACTCAGTCTCAGCTGGCTGTCGATCTTAAAGGTGCATCGGGCCTGCACCTCCGGTATAGGAGCAGTGGTATCGGTGTGATCACAAATGGTCGACGAACAGTAGTAGCTCCTTTCTGTAATCGTACAGAAAGGGGCCGTTGCTGATTAGGTAGGGCGCTCCCTTCGGGGGGTGGACCGGAAAGCTACACTTTGTGTAGGACGATGGGCCCGAAGACCCGAAAGGCGCGTGGGGCTGGTATCCTGGGACCTGCACGTGGTAGCCCTGCTTTAAACTAACCTTACCAGGATGATGTCGGCAAAATTAAATATTAGAAGCTTGCAGTGGTGTACTTATTACTGAATTGATAAAGGATGCTTTTAGTTACCTGATTTTTTAAAGGATGAATTTGTTTGATAACATGTATTATTATGTTGTAGACTGGTAAACAATAATTTGCTATGTTCATGATCTGTAATATTATAATATTGAGAAAAGATAAGTATTCAACATAAGGCCATAAAGAAAAGTCTCCTGTTTGTGGTCTCTGTGCATATTACCTCACACCCACTCTGCCACTCATCAGCAGTTTTAGTTTTTTTGTTTGCTATGAAACGATATCCAATTACAGCCAAAATTGCTCGATTGATTGCTTTGTGTTAAAAAAATTTTTTTTACAGCATAAGAATATTTGTCCAATTTGTGATCCCTCTCTTAGCCACCCTACTTTGTTTTTGGCAAATTTGATCTGGTTCCAATAACTGTCACATATTTCACTTGTTTGCAAAAAATGATTAGTAAAAAAGTTGCATCACTGCACTGATTTTGGAAGCCATCCAATGAGTAGAACCTTGAGACTTGTTTTTTGCCTTAATGTATCTTCCCTTTAATGTCAAATCTGATGTAATTTAAAAACAAGAAGTCATGTGAGTTTCTTAAAATATTCATGTACTACTTGGCTAATGATGGTTTTAATCTTTATTAGAAATATATTTTTCTCTGAGGTTCTTTCATTTTTAAGAAAAAGACTATTTTTAGTTTAAATTTAGGAAAGAGTACTTGATCCTGAAATCCACATTCGTACGAGAAGAAAATATCTGAAGGTAATTTTACTATTTTCTTGTAAACAACACAACATAATAAGCTGAAACATTCACAGTTTGATTTATTTGATATATATTTATTTATTTATTCAAAGAGAGTAAACAAATTCTTAGGAATAGTTTTGCCATCATTGCCAATATTATAGTTTATTTGTGACCCGCTCTGTTAAAATGAGTCACAAGTCGCAAATTTGAAAAATTGAGATTTCTATGTGGTTGGAAAGAGTACACCATCAGATTTAATTTGGTATTTGTTAGAGGTGTTTGGTATTTGTTTGAGGTCCCATTCAAAAAGAAAACAAATGATAGAAATGAAACGACCTTTACTCACAAAAAAAATCATTGAGTTTAATATTTTATTGATTGAAATTTATGTCAATTTTAATCAATAAAATATATAACCTACATAGCAATCACAATTTTTCAAATTTGCGACTTGTGATTCATTTTCACAGACTGTCACATTTGGTCATGTAAAAATAACTGAGGTGATCAACCTTGACATCCTTGTCGAATCTGCACTGTGGAACAGCAATTTATTAATTTTATTGTAGTGATCTTAGGGGAAATGTCCACTTCTCCAATAATTCATAAAATTGCACTTAGTGAACTAGATAGAATGATCATGCAATGTTATAATTAATCATTATTTGTACTTAACCCTAACTACCCCATATCCTCCAAAGGACACTTTTTAAATTCATCACTTTTGGAAACTGGTACTTTCACCTCTTCAAATGGGACAAAATTACTACCTGGCAAGAAGTACAGGCCATAAGTGCTGAAAATGAAAGATCAACGAAAATGCATGATTCTTCTTGAATATGTTTCCAAAAGTGCACCGGAGGATTTGAGGATTAAGGAAGGTTCCAAGCCAGAATACCTAGAGGGGTTAGGGTTAAGGAGTGACACCTTTGGTAATTTTTAGGGAAAATGATGATCAACAGGGCATGGAAATCGGAGTGCTAGTTTTAGATTAACTTGATGAGTGAAATAATACACCACATGAGGTCATATTACTGATGCTGCTGCATATAATGAGCAAGTTATTTTGTTCATCTTTTACTAGGACACCAATTTCCATGCCATGTTGAAAGTCTGCTCTGATCATGACAATATTGTCCAGTGATCATTTACTATCATCCAAATGAATCAAATTAAGTAATGATTTAATGTGATATACAAATTCTAAAATTATTGGAATTTTAAATTAGTAAAAATACTGAAGAAACTGAATGTATAGATAGTTCTTGCTGGGAAAAATGTTTGCTTATGCTAAAATATATTGAGTAGATGCATTTAAATAATTACTCGTACCTTATTCAGCAAATTGTTTTTACATGAAGATAAATGATTGTATCATCCAAATGAATAAAATTAAGTAATGGTTTAATGTGATATAAAAATGAATTTGAAGAATTTGCTAGTAATTCTAAAATTATTGGATTTTTAAATTAGTAAAAAGGAGTAAATGTTGAAACTTATTGAAGGCTTCTTGCTTGGAATCTTGTTTGCACAAGATGCTAGCTTATGCTAAAATATATTTAGTAGATGCTTTGCATAAATGATTACTCATACATTATTAAACAAATTGTTTTTTACATGAAGATAAATGATTGTATCTGGCACTATTTATGTCCAAATACAGTTTTTAAATAAAACAGTTTCGTATATGATTTTGTGGATATCGGTAGATGACTTCTTATCCTTCTCTTACCCCTCTCCTCTGTGAATTTGAAACAAATGAAAACATTACAAGGGTTAAGTCTTACTCTCATATGAACAGATTCAAAAGGATAAGTCTTGGAAATCTTTTCTTTAAATTTGCATTTGTGAAAAAAAGTTAGTAATAATTTTATGTCAATTTCAAGAGAAAACATCGCAAGACTTGCCCTTTGTGATTTTTTAAAAACATTTTATTCGTATAATTTGCCAAAATTTTGAAATAAATCTACAAGACTTTTTACAAATGTTCTCAATTTTTTTTTTTTTTATTAAATGGGCCAATTATGAATAAAACTTACAAGGGGTAAGTCTTGGCAATTTTTGTCATCAAGATTTTGGCAAATTATACCCATTTTCAAAATACAAAATATAAAAATTCACAAGGGGTAAGTCTTGCATCGGATAGGTCTTGAAAAACAGCAAAGGTTACACAGATATGACCCCAATTTGACCTTGTCTTCCGGGTGTTGAAGTGAAAAGTATTTGAGGGCTCGAAAAATACAAACTATAGAGGGCGCTATACACATTTAGTGGTTGGAAAATTTGTCCATTTGACTTAGTTTCAGTTTGGTCGTGCTTTTGGCGCCCCCAATATTCTTTCTATTGCAGTCCAATATCCGACAAGATGGAACTTAATGAGCTCATTTCTGTCCGACTGATAGGCATGCAAACAAGTGCACGGCTTTCATTTATCTGTAAACATAGTGTCGTACGTGATAAGTTAAATTGATTGGTAAGATAAGTCATAACTTATTTCAGTCATAATTATCAAATATTAAGTCAAAATTATGATATAAAAAGTCATAATTATGCTAAGTCATAATTACGACATAATAAGTAATAATTATTGGATGTTAATGTCGGAGATGGAATCGGAGTGGCACTTAAAGGGACATTTTCGTAAAAATAGACAGGGCATGGAATCGGAGTGACACTTAAAGGGACACTCGTCACAATCGACAGGGCATGGAATCGGAGTGACACTTAAAGGGACACTGTCATCACAATCAACAGAGTATGGAATTGGAGTGACATTTTAAAGGGACATTATCGTCAAAATGGACAGGGCATGGAATCGGAGTGACACTTAAAGGGACACTATTGTCACAATCAACAGGGCATGGAATCGGAGTGGCACTTAAAGGGACATTATCGTCAAAATAGACAGGGCATGGAATCGGAGTGGCACTTAAAGGGACACTATTGTCACAATCAACAGGGCATGGAATCGGAGTGGCACTTAAAGGGACATTATCATCAAAATAGACAGGGCATGGAATCGGAGTGGCACTTAAAGGGACATTATCATCAAAATAGACAGGGCATGGAATCGGAGTGGCACTTAAAGAGACACTGTCGTCACAATCGACAGGGCATGGAATCGGAGTGACACTTAAAGGGACATTATCATCAAAATAGACGGCATGGAATCAGGGTGGCACTTAAAGGGACATTATCATCAATATAGACAGGGCGTGGAAGCGGAGTGGCACTTAAAGAGACACTGTCGTCACAATCGACAGGGCATGGAATCGGAGTGACACTTAAAGGGACATTATCATCAAAATAGACAGGGCATGGAATCAGGGTGGCACTTAAAGGGACATTATCATCAAAATAGACAGGGCATGGAATCGGAGTGGCACTTAAAGAGACACTGTCGTCACAATCGACAGGGCATGGAATCGGAGTGACACTTAAAGGGACATTATCATCAAAATAGACAGGGCATGGAATCGGAGTGACACTTAAAGGGACACTCGTCACAATCGACAGGGCATGGAATCGGAGTGACACTTAAAGGGACACTGTCGTCACAATCAACAGAGTATGGAATCGGAGTGGCACTTAAAGAGACATCGTCGTCACAATCAACAGAGCATGGAATTGGAGTGACATTTTAAAGGGACATTATCGTCAAAATGGACAGGGCATGGAATCGGAGTGACACTTAAAGGGACATTATCATCAAAATAGACAGGGTATGAAATCGGAGTGGCACTTAAAGGGACACTATTGTCACAATCAACAGGGCATGGAATCGGAGTGGCACTTAAAGGGACATTATCATCAAAATAGACAGGGCATGGAATCGGAGTGGCACTTAAAGAGACACTGTCGTCACAATCGACAGGGCATGGAATCGGAGTGACACTTAAAGGGACATTATCATCAAAATAGACAGGGCATGGAATCGGAGTGGCACTTAAAGGGACACTATTGTCACAATCAACAGGGCATGGAATCGGAGTGGCACTTAAAGGGACATTATCATCAAAATAGACAGGGCATGGAATCGGAGTGACACTTAAAGGGACACTATTGTCACAATCAACAGGGCATGGAATCGGAGTGGCACTTAAAGGGACATTATCGTCAAAATAGACAGGGCATGGAATCGGAGTGGCACTTAAAGGGACATTATCGTCAAAATAGACAGGGCATGGAATCGGAGTGGCACTTAAAGGGACATTATCATCAAAATAGACAGGGCATGGAATCGGAGTGGCACTTAAAGGGACATTATCATCAAAATAGACAGGGCATAGAATCAGGGTGGCACTTAAAGGGACATTATCATCAAAATAGACAGGGCATGGAATCGGAGCGGCACTTAAAGAGACACTGTCGTCACAATCAACAGGGCATGGAATCGCAGTGGCACTTAAAGGGACATTATCATCAAAATAGACAGGGCATGAAATCGGAGTGGCACTTAAAGGGACACTATTGTCACAATCAACAGGGCATGGAATCGGAGTGGCACTTAAAGGGACATTATCATCAAAATAGACAGGGCATGGAATCGGAGTGGCACTTAAAGAGACACTGTCGTCACAATCGACAGGGCATGGAATCGGAGTGACACTTAAAGGGACACTATTGTCACAATCAACAGGGCATGGAATCGGAGTGGCACTTAAAGGGACATTATCATCAAAATAGACAGGGCATGGAATCGGAGTGGCACTTAAAGGGACATTATCATCAAAATAGACAGGGCATGGAATCGGAGTGACACTTAAAGGGACATTATCATCAAAATAGACAGGGCATGGAATCAGGGTGGCACTTAAAGGGACATTATCATCAAAATAGACAGGGCATGGAATCGGAGCGGCACTTAAAGAGACACTGTCGTCACAATCGACAGGGCATGGAATCGGAGTGACACTTAAAGGGACATTATCATCAAAATAGACAGGGCATGAAATCGGAGTGGCACTTAAAGGGACACTATTGTCACAATCAACAGGGCATGGAATCGGAGTGGCACTTAAAGGGACATTATCATCAAAATAGACAGGGCATGGAATCGGAGTGGCACTTAAAGAGACACTGTCATCACAATCGACAGGGCATGGAATCGGAGTGACACTTAAAGGGACACTATTGTCACAATCAACAGGGCATGGAATCGGAGTGGCACTTAAAGGGACATTATCATCAAAATAGACAGGGCATGGAATCGGAGTGGCACTTAAAGAGACACTGTCGTCACAATCGACAGGGCATGGAATCGGAGTGACACTTAAAGGGACATTATCATCAAAATAGACAGGGCATGGAATCGGAGTGGCACTTAAAGGGACACTGTCGTCACAATCAAACACGGTCCAATTTAATTAATAATTAATCAATGGGCCAAATTTGCCTTAACGGAAATTAAGTGTGGACAATGACATGTTCTTTATGATTATCAAATAAAAAATTAATATTTCTAAGAGATGTTTGGTACATTTTGTTTTTAGTGAACCACTTTATGTACAAAAAATAAGAAAATGCCAGAAAAAGTGCAGACACATTCCAATATTTGTCCCTTTAAACACGGTCTAATTAGACACTAATTAATGGGTCATATTTGCCTTAACGGAAATTAAGTGTGGACAATGACATGTTCTTTTTGATTATCAAATAAAAAATTAATATTTCTAAGAGATGTTTGGTACATTTTGTTTTTAGTGAACCCCTTTTTGTACAAAAAAGAAGAAATGCGTGAAAAAGTTTAGCCAAATTCGAAAATTGTCCCTTTAAACACGGTCTAATTAGACACTAATTAATGGTCCAAATTTGCCTTAACGGAAATTAAGTGTGGACAATGACATGTTCTTTATGATTATCAAATAAAAAATTAATATTTCTAAGAGATGTTTGGTACATTTTGTTTTTAGTGAACCCCTTTTTGCAGAAAAATTAAGAAAAGGCCAGAAAAAGTGCAGACAAAGAGTCGAAAATTGTCCCTTTAATAAACACGGTCTAATTAGACACTAATTAATTGTCCAAATTTGCCTTAACGGAAATTAAGTGTGGACAATGACATGTTCTTTATGATTATCAAATAAAAAATTAATATTTCTAAGAGATGTTTGGTACATTTTATTTTTAGTGAACCACTTTATGTACAAAAAAGAAGAAAATGCCAGAAAAAGTGCAGACACGTTCCAATATTTGTCCCTTTAAACACGGTCTAATTAGACACTAATTAATGGGCCAAATTTGCCTTAACGGAAATTAAGTGTGGACAATGACATGTTCTTTATGATTATCAAATAAAAAATTAATATTTCTAAGAAATGTTTGGTACATTTTGTTTTTAGGGAACCCCTCTTTGTACAAAAAATTAGAAAAGGCCTGAAAAAGTGCAGACACATTCTAATATTTGTCCCTTTAAACACGGTCTAATTAGACACTAATTAATGCGCCAAATTTGCTTTAACAGGAATGAAGTGAGGGCATTGACATGTTCTTTATGATTATTTAACAAAAAGTACATTTAAATAAAAGGTAATAGGTAAAATTAACTGTTAATAATTTGACCAACGTCAGTAAATTGTGTCGCTCATTCCCGTTTTCTGAATTCGCGGCTGTGAATTCGCTCTTGGGAATTCCCAACCGCGAATTCGCGGCTGCCAATTGCGGATGGCTTTTCTGGCCCAATTCGCGGCTAGCTTCAGTCTGGTTTTAATAGCGCTAGCACAGCGCCACCAATCGTCGTCCCTGCTTCAATATATCCGGCTCTCTCTCTCTCTCTCTCTCTCCAAAAGTTTGTTTTAATTTCAATTTGTTGCAAGAAGTAGAAATATACAAGTATAAAACGTCATGTTGGAGTGAACTGGAAGATGAAATTGCTGTATCATTTAATTTACCGGGGGAATTCATCTTGTTCACGTGCAGCCATCTTTAAACTTCCTGTAAAAACAGCCTTGTAAGTTTTGGTCTAATGGTTGAACTTTTAACGCTACGTCGCTAGGTTCACCATGGAGGAAGGAAACACATCCTTCATGGTTTCACCAATGGCAGGCCAATATATGATATATATGACAAGTTTATATTTAGCCCAGGTTGAACTTTCACCTTCGTGTACTCCGGTGACGTCATTGAACAAAAAAAATGCTAATAAGTAATACTAATAGTAATACGGAATTCGGAATAGAAATATTTTGTGTAAAATCATAAATTGCTGAATTTCTAAAGCTGCTGAAACTCGGCAGTACGTTAGAATCCCATGACCAAATACAATGCATCTCAGCGAGGTTTGAATTTCAAAATATCATTTTCACTCAGTGTTTTTAATGAAATAATCCCAAGATTTAATGTTAAAGAATTACTTCAGTTTTGATGGATGTTCGTCACTTGAGCGTTATGACAAAAAATATGCAGTCGTCATCAGCACAGGTGCGTCGGCATACATACGAGCATGACGAGCCCATCATAAAACCTGCTGCGTGGAATATTTTACATTTACCACACATATGCAGCCGTTTTTTCACAAACGTACGCTAAATGGACTTTGAAATGATGAACAACCATCGAAACTCAAGGATTTCTTCAACGTTAAATCTGGATTTGCTTCCAATGAAATGACTTAGTAAAAATGATATTTTGAAATTCGTACCTTAGCACTTGTCATTATACTAGTTGTTCATGGAAGTTTAGTACTGAGTTTCAGCCTCCCCACACAGGTAAGATTTAACCAATGTCACAAAAGACGTTTTCTGTGTGGCGACTGACCCCCTGTGGATAGGACTCCGTTTCGGTGTATACAGAGACGGAGTCCATATTTGGGCTAGACTTATATTATGCAATGGACAGTTACATGTACAAACCGTAATGTTTAAATATATTGATTAGTATAGTCCAAGCATTCTATACTACTCAAAACAATTTAGGGAACAACGGAATAATCTCAGTTAAAGCAAGATCATTCATTTCAGATAAACACAATGTTTCACAGAATTGATGAGAAACAACTGCACAATGAAACAGATGATAAAGGATGCATGTAGTGATTACACATTTCATGACATGACTACTGAAAGAGAGAGGGGGTTGCAAATGAAAATCCCGGTTCATGGAACATTTCAACCTATTTGATGTTAAAAATCCGGTGTTCCCTAAATTGTTTTGAGTAGTATATTTTTCTTCTTCCATGGTCCAAGCAGGTCACTTTGAGTGAAAGAATGGAAAGAATGTAGAATACAACTGCCACTTTTCTCCCGTGCTGTGTTTTAAACGACTTTTTCACATAGGGGTATGAACATTTGCATGATTTGTGAGGTCACTCTTAGCCACCATACTTTGTGTATAGGAAATTTGGTCTGGTTCCAATAACCGCGTATACATGTATCACGTCTTTCACTGCTTGGCAATCCCCTCAAAAACATTTTGGAGCCGACCTATGACTAGAAACTGGACTTTTTGTTGGGCCTAAAAATCCTAATGTTAATCTTATTTGTTTCCCATGTAGAGGTTTGAGAAGAATGAGTGACCATCTAGAGAGAACAGCTCATAACTACAGACAGATGGTAAAATTAAAAAAATATGTATTGAAATTTAATTTAGTCAAATGATTTGTCAGTTATGTATCAAAATTTACGTAAGAAGGACTACTAAATTCTTGGTCATGACATCTATCAAAATATCGTCACGATAAACAGTGCATGGAATCTGAGTGCTAATTTGAGATTAACTCATCAGTGACTGAAAATAATACCCCACGTGATAGGGTCATATTACCATTGCTGCTGCATAAATGAGCCAGTAATTTTCAGTCACTGTGTTCATCTTAAACTAGGACACCGATTCCATGCCCTGTTGAAAGTCTACTCTGATCGTGATGATATTGCCCCTGTAACCCCCTAGAGGTGTTTCACAGACACCCTGCTGAATGCAATACAATACAACAATAGGAAAGTGTGCAGCCTGCTCAATGCAACAAGATCTACCAGCTAGAACAATGGTTCTTTTGTTCTCTGCTGAGGGCAACAAGATACAACAAGGTTTTACTTTTGTTGCATGTTGTTGCATTGAGCATGGTTAGGATTTAAGGGAAGGCACAATAACTCATAGACGGTCATGGAGTGCCATGGCCGAGTGGTTCAGTGCATCAGATTTGTGTCCTGATGGCTGAGTCGTCAGAATGTGGGTTTGAATCCTGGGCGCGACCGTGGCGCTTATGTCCTTGAGCACGACACTTTACCATAATTGCTTCTCTCCACCCAGGAGTAAATGGGTACCTGTGAGGGCAGAGTTGGTTGTTGTGTTTGATTAGCCCTATATGCGCTGTAATGGCAGCAATTGAGCTTGCTCCCCCGGGAGCTGAGATGGTTTCAGAAATGATTTATGCGCCTGATGAGCAGGGGTAATAATGTAATGCACCTTGAGCACCAGTTTGGTGGATACGTGCGCTATATAAGTCTAAATTATTATTATTATTATTATTATTATAAGAATGCTAAGGGTAATTCCATGGTTACTCACGTTACATTTTTGAGGTATTGGGCCCACTCTTAATACCATAATTTACTTACTTATATATTTCACTCATCAGTTTTTTCACAGTAGTTGCATTATACCCAGACCTTACTCAGCTTGAAAGACATGCCTAAAAAGTTGCGTTTTTTCCTTATAATTATAGCGTACATATAACAAATTTCTGAAATTATTATTTCATGCTGAGTAAGGTCTGGGTGTAATGCAACTACTGTGAGAAAAACTGATGAGTGAAATATATAAGTAAGGAAATTATAGTATTAAGAGTAGACCCAGTACCTCAAAAATGTAACGTGAGTAACCATGGAATTATATACCCCTAAGATATTCATCTGATAAACACTTTTGACTCAATTCCATGGCAAAATCTCATTAAAATACTGTTTTTTGTCTGATTGTTTTCATAGGGCGTTAGTAATGCCACTGTTATTTCAATTAAAAATGTCTCACCTACTTGCAAGTTCCTGACGATGAAGGTCACCAACCCTCATTTCCACTTTAAAGCCGGACAGTGGTATGATATATTTTGTCATTATTGTAGTTTTTACATGTCACACATCACACAGCAGTGGTAATCCTAGCAAATACTACTTAATCCTAACCAACCCCAAATCCATCAAAATCCTCCAAGGGGCACTTTTTTTGGAAAGATTAAGCACTTTCAGAAACTGGTACTTTCACCTCTTCAAATGGGGCAAAATTACTAGCTGGCAAGAAGTACAGGCCATATATGCTGAATATGAAAGATCAACATAAATGCATGGTGCATTATGAAGATAAGGGCATTTTTTCCAAAAGTGCACTGGAGGATTTTGTGAGGATTCAGGAAGGTTCCTAGCCACAATACCTAGGGGGTTAGGGGGTAGGAGCCGCATTTTCAACCCTTTCAGTCTCCTGACGATGATTAGCCCTCCTACTACTACAAGGGTCAAAATCAGTCAAAATGTTGATATACTTGCCAAGGTATATCTCGTGCACTTAAAAGTCAAACACTCTCAAACCTTACATGTCAAAATGAGTCTACCATTTTTGACTGGTAAAAGCATTGTCTGGTATTGTTCAGGATGGTCAAAGTAACAGTAAAACCAGTCAAAAATGCCCCCGTATGCACATTTGGGTCAACAGTCAAAACAGGCAGTTGACTGGTTTTGACCTCTATAGCAACTTTCCACTAACCCTATTAACCCCCTTTGGTATTCTGGCTAGACACCCTGCTCAACTCAACAACATACAACATTTGTCAGAGTGAGAAGGCTGCTGAGTGTAACAAGATCCAACAGTACTGCATATTGTTGCGTCTAGCAGGCTAGCCCTGTAGTGTGTGTGGGTGGTATTATAAGTACCCTGCTAGGTGCAACAGTATGCATCAGGGAATTTAGCAGGCTAGATCAGTGTGTGTGTTATAAGTAGCCTGCTGAGTGTAACAGTATGCAACGTGATACTACTGTACAGTAGTATCACGTTGCATACTGTTGTGGTGACAGCATGGACTCAACAGTATACAACAAATTGTATAGCATCCCTTGGCTGCACAGTGCAACAAGGTCCCACAGACGTGTACACTTGTTGCACCGTGTTGCGTTGAGCAGGGTTAGGGTTAAAGTGCAACAATAGTAGGAGGGTTGGAGCATGCTAATCGAAATGTAGAAAAGACCCTGTGAAGTCCCCACAGTTCTCCCTGAACCATAATCTCATTTAGTGACAGTTGAGTTACGAGTTGCCCGAGTTGCTTTTCAGTGCGGATAATTCTTGTGTAAATACAAAGAAGTTCTACCACTCTTGACAGAGTCCACCTGTTGTGTCCTTCATACCTCAAAGAGGCGAATTCCCCAGACTGAGTTTCCTGTCTTGATCCTAACCTATCAAGGCTAGAGACAGGCTCCGGGCATACCATTCAAGGGATTTCATTGGATATGTTGTGCTGAAGATCTGATGTCATGCTTAGAGGCTTGGCGATATCGATTTTTTTCATCCACGATATATTGGCAAACATATCGCGATTTTCGATAATATCGCGATTATTTTTTTCATTCATGCATGATTACTTTAGAGCCGATAACCACAGGTATGTATCCCTCTACAAGCATCACAATAAATCACAAATTCGTTTGCAGAGCTTCTGAAGTAGTTCGCCTTTGTTTCTCACGTCCAAAAGCTGAAAAGACTTCTAAGTTTGTTTCCATGGAATTTCTGACAATGGCGATTTTTTTTTAAAAAAATTTTTAAATTTTTTTATATATATATTTTTTTAATTTATTTATTTTAATTTTTAATTTTTAATTTTTAATCACGATATATTTATATAGATTTATATATAGATTTGCCGATATCTCGATAACTTAAAAAGGTTCTCGATATCGTAATCGAATAAAAAAAGGTATCGCGATATTCGATATTATTGTGTTATCGCCCAAGCTTAACTTAAATCTCCCCAAACTGAGAGGCCGGGATCTGGCATCTTTCACAAGCCTTGAAGCATGACGTCAGATCTTTCAGCTAATAATTCTCTTGCATGTAACTCATAGGGTGGACTTCTTCATACCGGGGGTGGAGATTTTCACTGGTTTTTCCATGTGCTCAACAATGAAAAAGTTCCAACAGGAAGGCATCTTTGATCTTGCCGTCCAGAACAGTGACCACGCTCCTACCATGTGGGTTCACAGTACACAGGTATAGTGTAACCTGTCTGCTATTCATAACAGAAATTAGGGTTTTCTTTTGTCGAGCTGACTGGGTTTTACCTATTGAGTGATTTGCCTTGTATTTAATTTCACTATTTTGACCTTCCTGGGGCGAAACAAAAATCACAGAAGATGGTCTGGGAGTTTGTAAACTGTCTAGGATTTTCTTGATTTTGGCAATTCCATAGTTACTCACATTACATGTTTGAGGTTTTGGGCCCATCCTAATATGTATTTCACTCATCAGTTTTTTTCACAGTAGTTGCATTATACCCAGACCTTAATCAGCACAAAATAATAATTTCAGAAATTTGTTATATGTACGCTATATAAGATAAAAACGCAACATTTTATGCATGTTCGAAAAATGTAACGTGAGTAACCAACATTTTTCTCTTATATAGCGTACATAAAACAAATTTCTTGTTTGTGCCGAGTAAGGTCTGGGTATAATTGCAACTACTGTGAAAAAAATGATGAGTGAAATATATATTATGGCATTAACCCCTTTCTTATGGTATTATTTTTACCGAGTGAAGGTGGTTGTGGCCAACCAAGAAACATCTGTGGGAGCGCCGGGTCGAACCCAGCCATGGATATGTGCACAACTCTGCTGTTCAGCCAATTAAGCGTATAGACCGAACAATAAGAGGGAAAGCTAAACCGGGCATACCCTATTCATCGCACTTGAAGTCCCCACATAGCGTACTTGAAAGGGCTGTGTTCAGAAAGCTCATGAAAAGGCTGTATTCAGAATGCTCTCGAAAGCCCAATCTATTACATAACACTCCCATTCAAGAACAATATGGTTCACCAAACTATCAGCCTTCTTGAAGATTTCTATTCAAGGCGAATTCTCAGCAAATGCAGCTGGAAAATCAATTAATTCAGCCGTACGCAAGGGGTTAAGAGTGGGCCCACAACCTTAAAAAATGTAACGTGAGTAACCATGGAATTGCCCATTTACATCACATAATTTATGTGCATATAGAAATGATTTAATTGAATATCACCCATTTTTTTCACTCTTTTAATGGCAATTTCCAGAAATTGTCTTTTCATCGGAACTTTGCTATTTTACTTGAAGATAGGAAAACAATTGGTTAAAATGACAGATTTTGTGAAATAATTGTGAAAAGCATTGGTTTACAGTAAATATGTACTGAAATAAATTGATGGTGGGTCTCGAAATTAACCCTAACCCCCTAGGTATTCTGGCTAGGAACCTTCCTGAATCCTCCAAAATCCATCAGTGCACTTTTGGAAACATGCCCTTATCTTCAAAATGCACCATGCATTTCGTTGATCTTTCATATTCCGCACTTATGGCCTGTACTTCTTGCCAGGTAGTAATTTTGCCCCATTTGAAGAGGTGAAAGTACCAGTTTCCTACAGTGCTGAATTTTTCCCAAAAAGTGCCCCTTGGAGGATTTTGAAGTATAGTAATAATAAACGTTGCCACTGTTTTTACTATAAAACCAAGGCTTCTGACAACTGTTTTGTGAAATATGTCATTTCATGGTATTTGTATTACTTTCAAAGGAAATTATCAACGCTCCAATGAAATTTCGGGAAAATTGCCGGTAAAACGCGGTACATCATTCAGGCATGGCATAGCTGGCGCAGGAAATTTGTACTCAATTTGACCTTTTTAGTATTACAAAAGGGTTTTATTAATCAAGTCTGATACACTTACATTACCAACATTGTAACATAATTGCCAACTATTACAATTTTTTAGTAATTATTACAAAAAAAATTCAGGAATTACGGAAGTACGAATTGTTCTTTAAAAATTACGAATTTCGAGTTTTCCGCCCAACGAAAGAAAAAAAAGCCCTTGGTAAAGTACCATTTTATGAGCATTCGGGTAAAATCACGTATAACGATGGTAAAAATCAGAATCGGTTCCCATACCGAATATTTTCGTACGTGTAGTGTGCTATAATAAATAAGTTCTGAATTACCGAAAAGTATTATGGATGTCAGTTAGCGTAGTATCGATTTTTGTCAGGGTACCAATTTGTGTGATGTAGTAATGGGTAATAAACAGGAACCAGCGAAGAGCTTACAGTTTCATCATGGCGACCCGCCACTGTGTAAACGTGCAATCGGAAATGAGAAAAGTATCACGACGAATTGGAATTTTGAAATGTTGGCAGCTATGTTGTGAGTTGTATTTAAATGCACTCTGGCTAACTTGCTTCAAAATTTTGCTTAGCATATTTTGTTGGAGCAGCTAATGCCCATGTGTGTATGTTGAATAACAGTGCTAACAAAAATGCTAACAAAAAATTGATCTGAGGAGTGGAGAAATGGAACATTTGATCCATGGTTCACCTTGAGACGGAAACGTTACTTAACAACAAATGAAATGCAGTCAATATTGTCTTTGTAACACCTCAAACATGATTCTGCACAGTCCGATGAAATACTGTGCAGCTCACTACATGGTCACAACTAGGCTGTACAAAGACAAATGATAATCAATTATCACAACTGATAAATGATAATCGATACCACAATTGATAAATGATAATCAGTTACCACAACTGATAAAAATGATAATCGATTACCACAACTGATAAATGATAATCGATTATTACCACAACTGATAAATGATAATTGATTACCAACTGATAAATGATAATCGATACTACAGCAGATAAAAATGATAATCAATTACCACAACTGAAAAATGATAATCGACTACCACAACTGATAAATGATAATCGATTACCACAACTGATAAATGATAATCGATTACCACAACTGATAAATGATAATCGATTACCACAACTGAAAAATGATAATCGACTACCACAACTGATAAATGATAATCGATTACCACACCTGATAAATGATAATCGATTACCACAACTGATAAATGATAATCGATTACCACAACTGAAAAATGATAATCGACTACCACAACTGATAAATAATAATCAATTACCACACCTGATAAATGATAATTAATTACCACAACTGAAAAATGATAATCGATTACCACAACTGATAAATAATAAACGATTACCACACCTGATAAATGATAATCAATTACCACAACTGAAAAATGATAATCGATTACCACAACTGATAAATAATAATCAATTACCACAACAAAGAAAAATGATAATTGCTTACTGGTTTAGTGATCCTTTATCTGAATGTTCAGCAGTAAATGTACACAGGCATGGACTTCAACTGTTTAAACATGAGCTGGTCAGGTAGACAAATAAAAGCAAATTTTTTTTTTCGTGTTTTCTCTGAACTGGGAGCACAGAATATATTTGTGCAGCATGATTGGTAGAAAAACAAACAATCTAAAAGCAGGCAGGTTCACTGTACTTTTGTGAGGAAAATATTGCTTTGTTGACCGTGGAAAGCCGCATACCAAGAGTGGGATGTTGGTGTAATTTGTTCGGAAGGCTTTCCTAAAACTCCCATCCCTGAAATATTAATTGGGGGGGGGGGGGCTGTCATGATAGGCATATGTTCCTCTTGTAAGGCCCCCTCTCTTATTTCTGTGTCTTTCTCTTTCTCTCCCTCCCCCCCCCCCTGGAAAAAAAGAAGAAAAAAAGTGCTGTTTATCAACTAATATGTTGCATTCGTGTCTATTTCGAAGGGTTGACTTTTTCATTCCTGGCGTTGCAACAGTAGGTGGTTATTCTATGTGCACATCTCTGCGGCTGCTTCGGACGGTTTCCCAAATGGGATTAACGGTGAAGTACAGTGAACATGCCCCTGCCTATTGGGTTCATACAAAGGTAATGCAATGGAGTAAGAACACATGTGGCAATTGTGGCTATTTGAATCTTTACTGGGAAATTAAAAGGACAGTGTCGTCACGATCAACAAGGCATGGAATCAGAGTGCTAACGTTAGTTTTAGATTTAACCCATGATTTAACTCAATGACTGAAAATAATACCATAAATTCATTTGGGCACATAATTACTATTAAAGGGACAGTATCATCACGATGAACAGGGCATGGAATCGGAAAGCTAGTATTAGATTATCTCAGTGACTGAAAATAATACCCCACATGATAAAGGCATATTACCGTTGCTGCTGCATAAATAAGCCAGTAATTTTCAGTCGCTGTGTTAATTTTAAACAAGGACACCGATTCCATGCCTTGTTGAAAGTCTGTTCGTGAGGATATCGTCCCATTAACCCTAACCCCCTAGGTATTCTGGCTAGGAACCTTCCTGAATCCTCCAAAATCCATCAGTGCACTTTTTGAAAATGCACCATGCATTTTCGTTGATCTTTCAGATTTAGCACTTATGGCCTGCACTTCTTGCCAGGTAGTAATTTTGTCCCATTTGAAGAGGTGAAAGTACCCGTTTCAAACAGTGCAGAATTTTTCCCAAAAAGTGCTTCTTGGAGGATTTTGCAGGATTTGGGGTGGTTAAGGTTAATGGTCACTTTGCCATGAAATTAACTTGTGGTTAACTATAATTCAGGCCTCCCAGCGAAACCTATAAAACCTATATTTCAAAATGGGAACCTTTATTTTCCCCCAAAAAACCTGTATTAACCTATGAAAATCTATATTTTTAATCTCCTGCAACACATTTTCAATTTCCTCATAAAGCGCCTATCCCACACAGCAGGCCGGGCAGTGTAGCAAACTCATAACCAAGCTTGTTGTGCATGCGCGCATTTGGACTACAATTCCGTGGTGTGGATTACAGCAGGCTGGCACACTTCATGTAGGTAAATATTCTTCTGATATGATCTACTGTATGACTACTAAATGGTTTGACCACTTGTATTTCAGTGCAAAGTGGGTGTGAATGTTGGCATCCGAGTCGGTGGTGACCAGATCAACTATGACCCCTCGCCCAGCGACCCTAGCTGGGACGTGCTACTCCTTGCTGGGGGCATTGGCATCTGTCCCTTGTATTGTATCCTACAACATGTGAGGGACCTACACAGAGACAGGGTGACAGATCCCGCGTCATACAGACCAGGGAGGTTGGTGCTTCTGTACAGTGCATCTCGTATGGACGAATTGATCTTCAAGGTGTGTTTGAAATTTCAAACATTTTATTTAATTTTTTTTTTTTTTATATGCAAATTGCCCCACACAAGGCCAATGGCCACTCCAAGGTGGGGGCTACTAAGTCATTGAGTTGTTACAACGACTCCACACTGAAGAAACCAGCCCCTTGCACCGAAACAAGATAAGTTAATAACCAGCCTCTTAACGGTGCAAATAGGACTGGGAGGGGTAACTAGTCCAGAACAAGGCAGTTGTTAAACTGCCTCTGCCCCTATAAGCAATTATGGTTGAGTGTCTTGCTCAAGGACACAAGTGTCACGGCTGGGATTTGAACCCACATTCTGCTGCTAACACCAGAACTTGCGTCCGGTAAGCTTGATCGCTTGGCCACGACACTCCACAGTGTTATCAGATGATGTGAGCAGATGATGTGAGCAGATGATGTGAGCATGGACATCACATGTTGACAAATGATCCCCAAAGGTCAAACAGAATCTTTTAATGGAATTTTTCACGGTCGGTTATAACCGATTAACCGAAAGTCGGCAGCTGACGACCACACAAACTGTAGATTGTCGGCAAATGGCACAATGAGTATAGTAAAAGCAGGGATGTCATTTGTCCGAATTTTCCCGGATTTCCGGATTTTTACAAATCGCAATGTTGTGATCCTCCGGATTTTAAAGATATAAGCAATAAAGGAAAGCAAAGTAAATGCTCAGAACTATAGATTTCACAACAGCGGCCCCAATACCCCTAGCAAAATTTACGTGGATTTTTCAAAACTTCCTAACCACACCCCTGTAAAAGGTAAAAAGTACTTGCTAGTGAAGTGGGTCTTGTATGGGAATGCATCTGCACTGTACATAGTATTATTCCACCATTCAAAAACTTGCAGATGAAGGGTTTTGGAGTGTCTGCCAACTCGCTAGCAAAATTGACTGTGGAGAAACGACCTCATGTGTATGCAAGGAGCATGGACCGGCCTGTCATCTTATTACTTTGTCATTATTATTATCTCTTCACCAGGAATCCATTGAAGCAATTGCTGGTGAAACAGAAGACATTTCCTGTAAGTTTTTTGTTACGAGAGAGAAGATCACACCAACCAACAACATATCAGGTGCGACAAGGAGTAATATTGGAAAGTTATATGCTGCCTGGATTTTTAGTTAATTTACAGAAAATCTGTTGGCTGTTTCCTACTGTATGACAGTTCTGTGTATAATCTTATTTGGTTAAACAAAAGTAGCCAAAATATTGGCTATAAAAAATTGTACCCTAAGGCCAAACAAAAATAGTCTCTGGTTTCTGGTCTCCGTGCGCCTCGCTTCAGACCCACGCATCAGCATTTTTATTTTTATTTTTTTTGGCTATGAAACGATGTCCAATTGCAGCCAAAAGTGCTGGATCGATTGGAATTCTGCCGTGGTGTGTTTTAAAACAACTCTTTCACATAGGGGTATGAACGTTTGCCCGATTTGTGAGGCCTCTCTCAGCCATCATACTTTGTATATGGGAAATTTGATCCCCGTGTATACAATGTAGGCCTATCACGTATTTCCCTGTTGGCAAAAAAAAAAGATGGCCGAAAAAAAAAAACACGTCACTGCACTGATTTTGAAGCCGACCGATGACCAGAAACCGGAGACTTTTTTTTTGGCCTAATACGCAGACTAGCGCTTCCCAGGTTGTACCGTAGCAAGGTGTGTGATCCCTGGCTATATGACATTCTCTGGTTCAGTGACTTCTGACTAGTGACCCCCCAACAAAGATATTGACAAAATAGGGAGACCGGCAACATGGCTAGATGGCTCAGTTGGTACAGCACCTGTACAGTAGCTAGGAGATCTGTATAACCCAAAAAATTGAATTTCTCTTTGGGTGGACACTGTTTGTTTAGGGAGGCTGGGGGGATGGGAATGGTTGCAGATGCAGGCATTTGCACCTGTTCTGTACATAGACTCATAGATGAACTTGCAGAAACTCTTTTTATTATAGCAATAACATTTTATTAAGAAAATCAAAATTGGGTAGGGGGAGGCTGGACTGAAGCCCTCCTTGACAAGTCAATCAAATTTGATCAGGTTTTTGTGCCATTCACAAACTTTGTTTTTGTCCTAGAAGATGCTAGCATTACCACCACATAGGTTTTGTTAATGGTTCATGTTTTACCCTTCTTCCTCTTGAAGATGAACAGATTGACTTGGCAGCAATAGAATCAGCCGTGCAGAGACTGGACAAGGGCAAGCTGAGATGCTTCATCTGCGGGCCCCCACCCATGATAGCAGACATGGAGACGCACCTAGAGGATATTGGGGTGAGGCAAGACCAAGTGCACTGTGAGAAATGGTGGTGAGGTGACGCAATTGTAGGGTGTAGATATGAATCGTCCCACCTCGAACAGCAAACACATCACTAGCATACATTGTATACTACTCAAAACAATTTAGGCAACACCGGATTTTTAACATCAAATACATGTAGGTTTGAAATGTTCCATGAACCGGGATTTTCATTTGCAACCCCCTCTCTCTTTCAGTAGTCATGTCATGAAATGTGTAATCACTACATGCATCCTTTATCATCTGTTTCATTGTGCAGTTGTTTCTCATCAATTCTGTGAAACATTGTGTTTATCTGAAATAAATGATCTTGCTTTAACTGAGATTATTCCGGTGTTCCCTAAATTTTTTTGAGTAGTATATTAAAACCAGTACTGTAGT